>OX246745.1:16072427-16335303 GCA_945910005.1 Isoperla grammatica
TTACGCATAGCCCCCCCCCCCCCCCCACACTTAAGGATCCCACCCCACACTTAAGTTAATATACAAAACACTTACGTTAAGAAGTTGAGGAGATATTCAGAATTGGCCTACCAAAGAAAGACTCAATGGCTCTTGGACCGAGCTCACATTCTCGTTGTCATCATTTCGAATACCGGGTTGATCGTTGATCCATAAGACTGTAGTGCAGTACCTTGAGGAGATTTGCATAAAGGGCTAAACGTAGTCTTCAAACATATGTTATTAACTTATTATGAGTACTTGCCACATAGTCCGTAACTTGTTACAACTTGACGTGGGGTGATCTACACACTACAGTTCTACACCCCCATGAAAAGAAGAGGCAGGTTTGGGGGATAGTCCCTGTCCCAGTAGGGACCTTATGGCTCAGTCAGGATGGTTCAGCCCTAGGTTGAGGACGCATACCGCGCCCTTTTCTATGTTAGGGCTTCTACATCAACGCTCAAGATCAAAGTTTTGCAATAATTAATTGTTTTTCTTTTAAGGAAAGTGCTGTAATATGCTTGGATGAAATCAGTCATTTACTGTACTGATAACCTGTGATTGAATAGTGATAACAACAACTACATCAATAATATTTGTATCACTATTGTATTTATTATTACATTTTACTTTGTGGCGAATGAATTGCTGTCGAGTTTCGCCGACTGTAATACATTTTAAATGTTGTACTATTTTATAGCACGTCTTGATGATTCGTAGTTTCATCACAGATGGCGCATCGCACATGGAATACAGTTTGAGTGGCTCCTGCCGGCCAGCAGTCCGCTGTACACCCAAGTATGTAGGGTGGCCGCGTTTCCTTAGGAAGTCATAACTCATTTTCAAAACGAGCTTGAATTTCGAATTGAATTTTGAATGTTAGACTGCTTTGTAAACGGCGCTTCCCTACGGTTACATTTGAATTCAGTTTCATGAAGATAAGGACGAAGTCAGATTTTTCCTCGCATCATCCTAGCATGGGGGTAGCTATATAGGTCACCTTTCATTGTTTAATACTCAAATACAATGTTGCCAAAGAGACAACCGACCCCCAAAATGTCTACTAATAAAACAAGGACTCTTGTTCTGCATACGATGCAACGAGCAGTCACTCAGTGCCCAGTGGCGTAGCCAGAAATATAGTTCAGGGGGGGGGGGAGGAGGCAGATATAATTGTCACGAGGTAAATAAAATCTGGTAACCGGCTCCACGGTTGATGCAATCGTGGATTGGGGGGGGGGGGGGATTCCCCACAACTGCGCCCTAACCAACAGTTGTTTATGTTTGTTATGTGATTTTAAGAGAGCTTCGAGGAGTACAGGTTGTCTGCTCTGAATTTGATAGATTCTCCACAACTTTTTAGGATATATTCGATGTTTGTTCGTATTTGATTATATATATAAGCAAGCGCCAAAGATGATTACTGAATTCACCAATACAGGTTTATGAGTGTTATATTTAATATTTAGCATACATTCATTGTATACACTGGGATTTCGGGGGGCTGTAACCCTTCTTCCAATGTTCTCCCTCTATATACGTCACTGCAGTCGCTTCTGCCCCCCACCATGGGCGCCTAGGGGCTAGGGGGCACTTGGCTACAATGTAATTGTTACTATTATAAATATTTGATTCCAGAGCATAGTTCATAAATATTAGCTATTAGTAGCGACGTACCCAAAAACTGATAATGGGGGGAGGGGGGAATTCAATATCCAAAAGTGGTCCCCTACCACTTTGAGTGCTGAAAGTTCCTTCCCTTGGGCTGAAAGTTCCAGCCTCCGAAAGCCCTCTCGCCAAAGACGAATTTGATCATATTTCACATTTTGATTGCTTTTACTAGACGTATAGTTTACATTTTAATAAAATAAAAACCAACAAATAAATTCGTTTTTTATTTCTTAATCGTTTGGTGCCACTGGGAAGCAATACCAAAAAGGTAATCATGTACCAATTGTAGTTTCCTCCCTCTGTCTCCTTTCCTCCTCCTCTCTCAAACTCGTTTATGGCACGTTTATGGGGGGGGGGGGCTTGAACCCCCCCCCCCACCCCCCTTGGATACGCTAATGTTAGCTATTAGGATTACCTCATGTTAGCTCCAGCCTATGTGGGCCAATATTTATCATGTAACGCATTGACAACCGCTCTTGTCAATGGGGAAAGGGTGAATGGAGAATGAGAGGCGGCTAAATTGGGTGTATTTAGTTAATAGCCCCAGGGAGCCGAAATACAGACAGACAATCTCCATCGTGATGCCAAATCGGGTTGTTGGGAAAAAAACACAAATCTTTGTCACCTACGAAAATTGTTTGTGCAAAGCACGGCAAAATTGGTTTATTTAGGTCTTTGACGGGCTATTTTCTGGTTCTGTCAAACAATTCCATTCAACAATCAACACCCTTGCATTCCTTTTCCAAATAAGTGGATATATATATAATGCTGAAACCTGACCCGTACAACAAAGCGCTGGCTGGCTTTGCGGCGGCACCACTAGAGGCCAGACTGTGTTCGGTTCTGTTGCCTAACATGACGTAAGTCTCCTACCTGCCCGCCTGCCTGCCTACCTGGCTGGCTGGCTGGCTGGCTTGCGCTACCGATCATTGGTTGCGTGTGTTAGTTCGACGGAGGTTCGCTCTTGTACAGTCCGTCTACCTGTCTGTCATTACGTCATTGTCAGTGTTGTTTTCAGCCGTGTTTTAGTGCAAAGGACATCCAGCCAGAGAGATAGCTGTGGAGCATATGAACAGGTGATTATTATTTAAGTTCAAGTCAAGGTGTTTAGAGGAAATGTGGGGATTCCGATGCGCGAACCAGCCCGTAACAAAAAACAACGGTTCGGGTCGGGTCGGTAACCTAGGACAGGAATTCGGTGGCGAGGATGGAGCTCCTTCGCTTTTCACCTCCAATCGCATTAGAATTATGTAAACAATTGCGTCCAAGAATGAATGAAAACGTTGTCCTCTTTTGTCAATCGACAGAGGCGGTCCGGTAGGATAACTAACCAGTCCACTTCCTTGATCGCTGTTTGAGGTCAGGTTGGGCGAGTGATGTCACAGTCTTAATATACTACTCCATTCATTGATCGAGCAGACAGTCAGACGCACCTCTCTTGTTCGCAGGGCACTTCGCCGATGACCCAATAGCGTGGCCGATGGCTGCCGAATCCGACGGAGGCGTCGAAGAGATGGTGTCAGTGGAAGAACAGCCGATAGACCTAAGCAAGGTGGCCAAGAAACCAATGCCCCCCCTAATTCCGATCAGCTTCTTGAGGTCTGTGGCCCAGGAGCCAAACAGACAAGTGCCTCGGTTGAAACGTGTGCGTCAGGGTAGCGAACACCCTCGCTGGGACAACCCTAAGCTGGACAGGGCGCGTAGTGTGCCCCAACTGAACCCTCTCACCTCCACCCTCCAACGCAACAAGTCGTTGAGTGAGTCGCGGATACCCTCCGTGGTCCAAGCTGCCCCCCAAACCCCCACCCCCCAAGTGAACGACGAGCTCCTCCAATCGTCCTGGATCTACATAGGGTATTACTCGCAGCTCCTGCACCGCTTCCAGGCGCAGGAAATGCTCCGCCAGTTCGCCCTCAGCAGTGAACGGGATGGACAGTCGGATGAACAGGTAGGCTCGTCTACCAATTCATATCATTGTCGCTTTTGTCAGGAAACAAAAAAATTAGCAGGAATGTATGTAAGAAATGTAAAGGAGCGGCTGGTTTGCCAGTAGCAGTAACCTAGATATCCATGACCTTCTTCCATATCTCATTGAGGCTCGCGCAAGTCTACGACTCACTCTAGGCGAGAAATACTTTACATGCCTGTCTGGAGATGAGCACAGTTTACTCTCGTCATCAGTCATCAATCCCTCCCCCCCCCCCCCCCCCCCGAGTCCCACAAATTTGAGGTAATCTTTGCATAAGTTACTGGTTCGTAACACATTTAACTATCAGTAATTTTTGTGCATGTCTACTCATTGAAGTAAATCACACTTTCAACCATCAATAATATTTGTGCATGTCTACTGATGAAAGTAACAGAAACTTTGAACCATCAATAATATTTGTGCATGTCTACTGATGAAAGTAACAGAAACTTTTAACCATCAATAATATTTGTGCATGTCTACTGATGAAAGTAACAGAAACTTTTAACCATCAATAATATTTGTGCATGTCTACTGATGAAAGTAACAGAAACTTTGAACCATCAATAATATTTGTGCATGTCTACTGATGAAAGTAACAGAAACTTTGAACCATCAATAATATTTGTGCATGTCTACTGATGAAAGTAACAGAAACTTTTAACCATCAATAATATTTGTGCATGTCTACTGATGAAAGTAACAGAAACTTTGAACCATCAATAATATTTGTGCATGTCTATTGATGAAAGTAACTTTTAACCATCAATAATCTTTTACTAAATCTATTTATCGCGATACGTTATCGCTTTGCAGTGACTCTCTGGCGTATGTGGTTTATAAGAATATCGATATAAATCTGCAAGGGGAGCCACCGTAGATCTGATAAACCTACCGACAGTAGCTACTGCATGTCAATCTGTGTTTTATACCTTCACCTGGCTACGTTGGCTTCGCAGTAACGATGTTAATGATCCTTGAAGTACAGTTCCCATCATAGATTTTCGCACGAGTACTCTGTATAAAGTCGATTGGTCAGACTTTCCTTTGTGAATATTACACTGTACTAGCTTATTATTATGTAAATGCAAAAAATTCTAGCGTTTTCACTATAGACCCCAATAAGTGGAACTGGAGCGTCGAACACTCGCAACTGCTGTTGTGACGTCCATATCTAAAAGTTTGCAATGATGACATATAAACGTGCAATGATTAATGATGATAACGCTTCAATAATAAAATATCTGTCGAAATCAAGGTGGTCAATATAAAACAATGTAAACATTTTTATTATAATTCCAAAATTATATGAAATCAAACAATGGGAAACAATTATAGCATATTAAAAATAAATTAATAAGGATATATTTACAGGAAAAATTATGACGTTTAATCGATTTTTAAAATTAAAACATCTCATGTCGTGATTTAATTTTTAGCAATTTTGTATCGTTCATCATTAGTTGCCTTTTTACCCTTCACTGAATTAATGGGAAGTTTAGTAAAATTACAAATATATATAATGTTTATAAGTATATAGATAATATTACAGATTGTTTACAGTCGGTATTTCTTTCTAACGTTGTTAACTGTTCAATCCTTGGGCATGGAAATATGTTTATTCACTTCCTTCAGATGACGAACTAATGTGAACCTAAATTTAATTAAAACACGTTAATTCTTTTCAATCAAAGATTTTTTAATTGTACGTTTTGTATACTGAGTAGACTATAGGACTAGGGTAGTAAATTATGATTATTTTAATTAACTCATAGAGGTTCAAAACTTGTTATGTTACATTCCGTTATCACACAAGTTAAGGTTTAAGAGTTAAATCGGTTTAGTGGTGGCAGTAAACACATCGATTTAGCACGTGAAACCATTGGTGAAATGGTTTTACTTTAAATCGCTTGAAAAAATGACTTGGCACAACGCACCCGTTTTAATGTTTCGATATTTCGTGATAAAAGGACTAAGCCGATTAAGACGCATTTGATCACCACATAACCTAGGTAAAGAGTTTACATGTAATTCAACAGTTTTATTTTACATTCCGACGCATATTAACGGTTATTTGTAGTTTGCAATATCAAAATTAAAGGTATTCGCTTCAAGATACGGAAAACATGATGCAAACCAGCGATTTGGTTATGTATCAGCTAAATGATGAATTTTAAAACTATAAAATATCAAAATTGTTATGATTGTAAGTTCTTTTATCAATTCCAAAATGTATAATTAATTAAAGAAATGACAATCGTAAGAATTAGATAGTTCGAAACGTTATTAAGATATCAACAGAAGCGAGTTCTATACTCTTAAGGGCATTTATAACTGCGTAGGCTGTCATAATTCCATGTCAATCAAATAAATAAAAATAAACAAAATCAAAATTTTGGAAAGAAGCATGGCCAGATATTTCTTAAACCTGTAAAGTATTGAAAAGCTATTCAAGTATTTAATTTAAAACAATTCAATAAATCGAAACCAAGTACATGTATATGTCTACTTTCTATAGCACCTGGCACTGCCTACGCTGTATGACCTTGTTTTTGAATGATTTGTAAACAAAAAAGAATATCTTCTTCGAATTTTGATATTTATTTATTATTTACTCACGTTCGTTATGTTACTTCATTTCAATCGCGCGTCTACAACTTTGGGTCATGTCTCTCTGTTGAATTGCGAAACACTAACACTTCCTCTTATATTCCTCTCGTCTTGAAATGATGATTTTCAAAACAAGTATTTCACCTCATTACAATCGCACCTCGCTGATTTAAATGTCCATATTCCGTCAAGTAAATACTCTTAGCCCTTTAATAAATGTTTGATCACTCCTACTTCATAGCTGTGACTAAGCATTGACCTCGTCACTTTGTCTCAGACATTGAACGTCAATAAATTCATTAGTCACTACTTAATCGCTAGTCCATTGTTTTGTTTAGGTACTTAAGACGGTGAGCATAACGGAACATGTGCTCAATCAGCGCGCGCGAGCCATCGCAGTCTGTTTAGTAAACAATACGACTTTCAATTAAAGTTTGATAAAACGCAATTGTAGACTTTTCTATAACGATTATCTAATTGTTCGGAGTCTTGTTTACCCTCTGTCATCCCCCAAACGAACTACCGAAACATAATATGTTACACTGTGTCAATTTCTCAATAAATGTTCTTTAATGTTTCCGACATCAATACAATAACCCGTAATTTTTAACAGAAATATATTGCCATCATTCTATATACCGCTTAATAAACTATACATTGTTCTGATGTTTGACAGGATACGGTGTGTTTTGTAATTACACCGGGGATTTAATTTCCATCGAAATTATCAAGATAACAAAATCACAAACCCAGTAGCGCACAACGTGCCACTATGTATAACTGTCGGCCGGGTTCCAGGAACTTGTGTGACTAAGTTAAAAAATAACATAAAAATACTTCCCGCTGGAAAGTGATCGATCCTTGTAATTGAAAGAACGAGTGACTGAATGAATGAATGAATGAATGAATGAATGAATGAATGAATGAATGAATGAATGAATGAATGAATGAATGAATGAATGAATGAATGAATGAATGAACCATTTAATGGCCGACAGCGTAGCCCCAGAGGTTCTCAGTTCGATTCCCACCTCCAGCAATCCTGACTGAGCTTTTCCTAGACGTTCTCAATCACAAGACTGAATCCAACAAACAACTTTGGGACATTCGTTCCCAGTTCCATCCCCCTAACTTAGCCCCACAATAGCTTCCCTTGTTCGTGATGGATATAAGGAGAATTAGTGAAACAAAACATACAATGGAATTGATAATTACTTAAGCACGCATAACGATCAAATAGAAATTATCCATAATTGAAAAGATGACTGCATTATCAAAAGGTAATATCGGCCGGGAATAAATGTACAGTACAAAAAAGTGATGCTATCTTTTACAGATTCCATGATAATATTATGTTGCCTAACCGAGCGCATAACGATATAGCAACATCCTATTTGACACATCTGACGTGACACTGTTGAGTATATTCAAATGAGGCCCGATGTCCAGTAGTTTGGCGGTATCTTTGAGTATTGCAATACTACAAAGACCCGAGAGCAACGAAATGATGCATAACCAAGATACCTTTTCAAATAACAAACCATTCGATAATATTTTTATTATGTAGTATGGAAATTTTATTGAATATCGATTATCTTGTTCATTACTAGTAATAATAATACAATAATTTAATTTCAAATAATTAACTAAGGAATCAATTATTAATCAATCCCCACGGTTACAATATTTGTGATTCAGTAGTTTTCTGTCTATCGTCAGTAATGGGCGGTTCAGTAGTGCTATGCCCGTGGGTGACCCAACAGGAAACGACTGAAACAGACAATTGTGATCACTGGTCCAGCTCAAACTTTTGGTTTGTTCAACGCCCTTGATGGCTTCTCGGAATTATCATGACAGGAAACATGAGAACAATTCTGGTCCTAACCCAACCCCACTTTTTTAGGTTTCTTTTAAAAGTTATCAATTGAACTCGTCCTCGTCTCGTTCTAGGAAAAGCTTTGTCCTACTATTTCTAAACCGTTTGCATAGGAAGGACGTTATCACTGCCAATTGAATGCATTAGTGTGTTGCACTTTCCCCACGTGTGGTTAGATTGCATCGTCCCTGCCGTCGTGTGTATATATACAAAAGGAAAACGCTCCGCGTTGCTAGATGAGTAATTTTTTTCAATACATCAAACAATATGAATTCCCGTAATCAGAAAACTAAATATTTTTTTACAAAATGGCGGTTGAAGTAAAAATTTCAAAACTTGTATCCGGTGTCGACCTTGTTAGTGTGGACATAAATATAAAAAATTATTAAAATCTGTTCATAAGTTTTAATTTTAAAAAAATAATACGGGATTTTTTTCAATAATTAATTTTTTGTAGGTTGGCATCTTGACGGATTTAACTGATTATGTTACAGCATCGAGTTTAGTAGTCACGGGTGTTGACCAAAAATTTCAGCCAAATCTGTCAAGCCGTTTGACCTGTGCGCGACGAACAAAATTTGGCGCACACACACACGATAAGACGAACAGACGAACAGACAAAGCGCCGATCGAGTTGTATGGAGAGATTCGCTACCGCTCATCTAATCATACGTATTGAGGTCTCCCTACTTGTATTACACCTCATATTTTGGCAATGATGCTAATCGAGAAAATGAGTAATATAATATATTAAGATAAAAATAACAAATAACATCCACGCGCATTGCTCAAGCTAGGACTCGAACCTGGATCGCAGGAACCCTGTTTTACTGTCACCAAAAGTCTATCTACGATAATCGACTACGGCCACATCCGCAATCATGCAGGGATTTTAGTTTTGGTGTAGTTTTCGAACAGTCCCACAACACAAATCCCGTCATCCTGATAGTTCATCGCTACGCTCACCCGTGGGGGGGAGGGGAGGTGAAGTCAGCAAGTCATGCAAGGCTAACCCTCGACCATACGTTACCAAGGAGATCCCACCCTCGTAATCTATTTTCTACCTAAACCGTGTTAGATTCATAATCATTCAAAGAGCCGACCCCACATTAGCGAAGTACGGGCGCTCTTTCCTTGCGCGGACCTCTGCTTGATTGCCAGGGCGCGATGTAGGGTGGGAAGTGAGCCCGCTAACCTCTGCTTGATTGCCAGGGCGCGATGTATGGTGAGAATAGAGCCCGCTAACCTCTGCTTGATTGCCAGGGCGCGATGTATGAGAGAAGAGAGCCCGCTAACCTCTGCTTGATTGCCAGGGCGCGATGTATGGTGGTAATAGAGCCCGCTAACCTCTGCTTGATTGCCAGGGCGCGATGTATGGTGGGAATAGTGCCCGCTAACCTCTGCTTGATTGCCAGGGCGTGATGTATGGTGAGAATAGAGCCCGCTAATCTCTGCTTGATTGCCAGGGCGCGATGTATGGTGGGAATAGAGCCCGCTAACCTCTGCTTGATTGCCAGGGCGCGATGTATGGTGAGAATAGAGCCCGCTAACCTCTGCTTGATTGCCAGGGCGCGATGTATGGTGAGAATAGAGCCCGCTAACCTCTGCTTGATTGCCAGGGCGCGATGTATGGTGAGAATAGAGCCCGCTAACCTCTGCTTGATTGCCAGGGCGCGATGTATGGTGAGAATAGAGCCCGCTAACCTCTGCTTGATTGCCAGGGCGCGATGTATGGTGAGAATAGAGCCCGCTAACCTCTGCTTGATTGCCAGGGCGTGATGTATGGTGAGAAGTGAGCCCGCTAACCTCTGCTTGATTGCCAGGGCGTGATGTATGGTGAGAAGTGAGCCCGCTAACCTCTGCTTGATTGCCAGGGCGTGATGTATGGTGAGAAGTGAGCCCGCTAACCTCTGCTTGATTGCCAGGGCGCGATGAATGGTGAGAAGTGAGCCCGCTAACCTCTGCTTGATTGCCAGGGCGCGATGTATGGTGGGAAGTGAGCACGCTAACCTCTGCTTGATTGCCAGGGCGCGATGTATGGTGGGAAGTGAGCCCGCTAACCTCTGCTTGCCATGGCGTGGGTTACAGTCGTACAGGCCAAACAGTTAAAACTATCCGGAGGTTAAAAATGCTGAAAGACTCCAATTACAGTTACTGTTAATAGCATGAGAATATGAGAGTAATATAACGTTTTTACCGGAGGGAACTGATTTGTTGGTGGTCTATACAACTTCTAACATCGGATAATCAATTTCGACTTGTTTCTTTTGCGGAACACATTTTGTCTAAATACGTTTAATATCATCCCGTGGGCATTCCATCGTAAAATATATATTTAAAGGGGAAACTGAATATGTTTGTAGGACAAATGCATCGAGCTTTTACGCGGTTGTCTAATACTAATAATAATGGTTATATTGTGAGAGAAATCAGTATCACGACTGAGTGCATCGCATACCAATGGTGCGGTTACCAACCATATTCATGCGCTTTCTTCACGACGGCGACGTGTTGTGGAACTGACACCAAGGAGTCTTCTGTTCATGGATCTAAAATAGTTTTCACTCAAATCCTAAAAACCGAAGAAAATAAAATTCTCAAAATGATTGGCGGCGATGGGTAGACGTTAATTTGTGCTTTAGACGGATTGCTTACGTAATGCGTTGAGGTTGAACGAAATCAGACATATATTACTCGAACTCATCATTCCAAAATGTTAATTTTAAACCTTGTGTTGAAAGATGCCAACAATAAATATTTTGAAGGATGCCTCTGATAAACTTTTACTTTGTTTGTTGCCCACCGAAGAACTATACGCCATGCTTCAATTCGCTCGACTTGTAGCGAGGTTCCCAGCGTTCCTCATTTGACCATTCGTCTACAAGCCAACCTGGGCCATTCACTTTTCAATTATTGTTATTTTAATTCTAAAACTTTAGATCACAGACTTTGTGAAGATTATTTATTTCAGGGATGGTAGTTGTCGGTGCTGATCGGTGTAGATACGGTTTGTTGCGAATCCTGGCTAAGGGCAAGAATAATAGTGACGTGCCTTTCCTCTTCACCCATGTCAGCTCCTCGATGCCAATAGACCTTTTTCAGAATTGATCTAGGACCCTTAGATAAAGTTAATCACGTCCCTCTATATCTTCAATGACAACAATGCACAACAGTGAAAAATGCACCTTAACATAACATTTGAAAAGTATCAAGGACCCTTAGATAGAAGTAATCACGGACTTCTAGATCAATTCTGAAAACCATCTATTATGTCAAATAACAGTATTGGTGCATTTTCCACACAATTATGAAGACATTTCTTTAATCATGCAATCCTAATGTTGGCCACCCCGGGCTTAAAGTATTCATTCACAACAAAACACTTGAATCTATTTGCGAGGGTGTTGAGAGTTATCGAGGGTGAGTGAAATAACAATTATACACCCATGTTACGCTCATTGGAGCCCCCCCCCGTCCCCTTCCTCCTCCACCCTTACCCGGTTCGTTGCACATTTCATCTGTAGGGACACACACACACATACACTATACGGCTATTCCCCACCTCTGGCACTGTCTGATTGCTCAAATATTCATAACACTGCTGCATTAATGTCAGATACACTAATTCAAATCAACCAAAGTATTTAATTTGTTTTATTTCCGAGTGGGGGGGGGGGGGGGGGGGGCAAGGCGGGGAACTTGCCCGATTTGGCAAAAATTGGTAATAAATAAATTCAATGAGTGACAATTTGGTACAATTGCTGTTTTAGATGGAGTAGTTACTGATTATGATATTTGGTCATTTCGTCTCATATTTTACAATACAACGTTAGTGGTGTTGATAATATAGCCCAATTTATTATCTGTTTGTCCCGGTTCAATAGACATTTGAAAGAAAAACGCGGCTGGTACATCTTGTCTGCACTTTGAGATGATCGATAGATGAAGAAGACAAACACAAACCAGTGGGATTCGAACCCACGTTCCTCGACTACAGCAGTATTGATTCACGACAGTAGCTCATATTCGTGACTTTTTGGTCTTGAAACGAACTAAAATAAACTTCACTGCATAAACATGGCCTGACCTTTGGACGTGTACAGTGGGCTGAGCTTCCTGTGAGGGGTACAAGATACCAGACCAGGAATACCTCAGGCGGGGGTCGAACGTTGTATGATATTGGCCGTGGTCCATTAGACGCTTCCTGCTTTCCAGGTTCGAATCCGGACTTGGGCAGCTTCGTATATCACCCGTTGCCTAAATGCCTTCATCATTGCAGAAGGTTACAAGATTGGATGGGTAGACCCAACACTTAGTAGCATTTACAACTAATTATTGTTGGTCGTAAATGTATGACTGCAGAAAGTTGAATCACTGAACATATTTGAGTGTTATTTCTTATCCAATGGTAAGGAACTAGAATAGTAGACCGCAGTGTGATAGTGGGGCCATTAACCATTTATAAGCTATTTTGAATTGGGCGCTCGTATGGTATGGTTTGTTTCTTCATTTAATTGTTTTAGTCAATTTTAAAATAAGTATTTTTAATTTTTTTAATATTAGAAGATATTTAAGACATCTTTTTTTATACATAGGCTACATTTTTTAAAAACTTTGAAATAAACCAAAATATAAATTATAATACTAACTGTTTATATTTTATTTTATTGCTTATTAGGGTGGTCATACAGCGGTAAAGTTTCGTTCGAATATGTAAGTAATCATAGCAAACAAATTCTAAAAAAAATACATTCGGTATAGATTAATTTTGGTCAAATAGTTTCTTGTACTATTAAACCAAATTCTGAGTGCCCCAATTTATGATGGCTGCAACAGCCATCCAATTGGTATGACAGAGATCGCGGTGAGGGATAAGGGTAGGCTTTGACATGTCATTGGTATTAACTGTGGTATTACCTACCACAGCACTGGGCTTTACATTTAGCAAAGAGCTCCGCGTTATGTGAACCAGTAGGCCAGCCTTTATCGAGAGCAAAACACTTGGCAAGAATAACGAACTACACCGGCTATACTGATATCGTGATCAGCGCATCACGGGCACGTGGCATATTGACATGATGTTTCTTTAGAGAGTTTCCTCTATCATACGAGACAATTCATGTCAATAACGCGTGCAATATTCATCTAATGTTATCTAAACACAAACACTACCACTGTTGGGATTGAACGGGTTATATTACTCTTTAATAAGCGAGCACGTAATAGGCGCGAAATCGCACATAATAACTTTAAAATTACCATATTCGTGAGTGGAAGGAAAATTACGAATATTCAATTTTTTATATGGTGGCTATTTTATTATTGGGGGGAGGACGTGGTGTGAGGTAATAATTTCGTGTAACGTTGAAACCACATGACCTTGATTGAGTATGAAGCGCTCTGCTCCACCCGTCTTATTCTACGAGAGGTGCGGGACGGCGAGGTCATATTGCCCGCTCACCACAGACATAGATAATACAATACTCATCGGATCGCGTTAAAATTAAAATTTACATATTCGTGATGGGACGAAAATTTACTATAATATATGGCTATCCCACATTTTGTTTTGGAAATATTATTTCATATTGGAACTATAGTGTAATAAGTAACTTCGTGAACAAAATTATGGAGTTAAATGCACATAGAACAAGCTCAACTCTCTTAATGAATTCTGTAACCCGTGGGAAATCCCATGGTTCAATTATTGGACCCTGTGTTCTTGAAAAAAGTGAACGGATTGAGCCCTGCAAACATCCATCGGGTATTCAAGTTGTAAATAAATTACAGCTTTACTTCTCGTTTTATTATTTATTTCATGTTCCCTGTAAATATATTTTTAGTTGATCGCCGTAGCACTTATATTTTTATGATACACCACTGTACGATAGACATCAAGCTCCACATCGTGTTAGGTACTGAGGCCAATCGAGACGATGCCGCAGATCAATGCATAGTAAGGGGTGTATTTTGACCTTTAGTGAAAGACAAGCCCAGGGGTGTGCGTGGGGTGGATCGAAGTTGTGTACATTTGCCAGACAAGGGCAATCCAATAGCGCTTTCAATGTTCGTCATTTTCTGCCGACCTTACGCGTGTCTATAGCTGCCAGTGCCGAATGCTGAACCAATGGGTCGACTGCCTTTTGGCATTGTATCGTCATTTTATATGTTTCCATCATAAGTACCCGAAAACTGCGTGAACACATAACGATACTGAAGCCCTCATTGGTTCATTGGTTTACGAGCAGTGCTGCATAGTGCCATATTCTTTTCGAGTTCTTAGAGAGCGAGTTAGAGCGCGTAATATATCCAGCTCTCCGCCAAAATTTGTAAAGTTTCAATAAGTCAACATTAGCGTCGTTGCTAGATCCACACAACGAGCAACTCGCGAACTACGAACCCGAAGTGGTTTGGTAAAGAAAAAAGGTTTTGTATGTACTACCATTGATTTACGCACGTCGTCAAGTGTAGGCCTGTATATAAGGGGACTGGTATAGTTAGCAGATAATAGGGCTAATCAGCAATCACATCAAAGTACGAGTCTAAATGCGGCAAAAAGATCGATTTTGTTTTTTACAATAATAGATTATCGTATCCCTCGACTTGTGTCCACTATTGGTCGATATTTCGATTCCTATCTGTCCCTTCACACTTTTTCCAACAGCGTTGCAGCTATGAGGGTGAGTTGGGGTGTATATAAAACACAGGCAAACTATCGATCTTACAATCGTACGAAAGAAATGGGTGTTGGGCCACTTTCACCCCCGCACGAACATATCGTCGGCACAACCAAAACAATCATACGCACACGCACACGCACACGCACACGCACACGCACACTTAGAAATAAACTAAATCGCTCCAAAACAGCTTCTCTCCTAATGAATGGAAAAATTGCAGAAGTTTACTGTCATTTAGTCTATTGAACGTGTCATACCTCAAACACGCTTCATATAACTGGAGAAGCGTAACTTAACCAACATTCTTCTGCGAAACAAGTGTTTAGAATTGTGCATGATTAGCGTAGCATGAAGATAGGCTCGACCACCCGACAGGGTATATCTTACTATCTTTGGGCTCGACGTACAAACTCATACGCGCGCACACACTCAAACGGCTTCTAGTTATGATCGGGTTGAGATGTTGCGTTTTACCAAATGGTGGTGCGGGAATTATTGGTGGTTTGTTTATATTGCAAAAGATTGCATTATTTTCGAGTAAGGCACCTCAACCTGATAGTCACTCTACACGTGCTAATGTGAGCCGTGCGCAAGTTGTCATATGCGCCTTCGCTAATTTATGCTTATCTTTATTATTTATACTATGTGATTAGGTTGGAATAAAAAAAAAAAGAAAATGAACTACGTAGTACATACAATTATTAAAACAAAACTAAAAGATAAATGTTTTTTTTAAGCAAAGTACAATAGCTAATAATACACATGCTAGAAGCTTTATAGCCAATTTTCGAAATTCCAATATTCGGTCCTGATCTTGAGGACCAAACTGAAGCATGTGACTGTATGAGAGAACATAGGCTATACATGCAGGTATGTCATGCCCGCATTCATTGGTATCGCGCTGTGTGGTGACAATGGGTTGATCAATAATGTCCAGAACTGACATTGTCAGTCAGTCAGTCAGTCAATCACACAAACACATTGAAAAACGTGAGAAATTAAGGTTTTTGTTCGTATTATAATTTTAAAATAACAGTCAATATAACAATTGTGGAATAATGTGGGTTCATTGTGGGACCAAATATTATCAACACCTACCGATAAAACATAGGGCGCAAAATAAATTGGTTTTCAACAATATTATAACAATAAAATATTTATGTCTGAAATTGTCCAATTTTTGCCAAACAAAATACACCTTGAATCCTCTGTATTTATAAAATATTTAGTAGATAAACCTAGCTGGCACATAGCAAATATTGCATCCCAAACATACTTTTTTATTTCAGGTTATTAGAAAAAAAGCACCCAGGCTTCAAAATCAGTTTGCATAAGATTCATTTTGGCCATATTTTAGAAATTTAAGTAAAACGCGGATGGCAGCGGCTTAAACATACAAACAAACAAAAAACTTAAATCCTCACACTTTTCAAGTTACTTGTGTCGAGCAATCTTAGGAAATTAATCCCTCTTTGGATTTTTTGCTAGCAAACAAGCTTCATAATATAACTTCTGAATTATGTTGCTCTTTGATGTTGTGGGTTTATTCCTGCTTCCTATGCAGAAGGTCCACGATTTGATACCCGGTTTGGACTGGGATTTTTAAGTGTGGGAATTTTCTAATCGATCACTACGGTTTTGGAGCCGTCATAGCAACGGAGCACGTAATAAATGGTATTATGTCCTCCACTTACATCAGTTCTTGTAATCGAGTAGGTACGCAATAAAAAGAAATGAGTTTATTTAATACAGTTTAAGTACAATTGTACTGATTTCACACACCCATAGACATTTAGTTGCAAAAACAGGCGTTGGTTCTTACATTACACATTATCAATGCTTATAAACTAATTTTTTGAAGTTCAAAGTACATACTGGTCCAAATGCTTCAATGGAAAAAATATTGGTGAAGATGGGGAGAGTAGACATCTGTATGTCTTGTAGAAATGACTGTATGTACACAATAAAAAGCTCGGACATTTTGAATTTCTATTCTTGACCTTTTCATAACAAATAGTACATATGGAAATAATTTGATATGATTGCTGGTACCTATGCATAACTAAAGAATTTTCAAAAATGGTAAATGGAATGAAAAGTACCAAACCTGAATCTTGTCAAATCACCTGAACATTGAAGATTTTGATTTGTAAGTGTATATCTACTATTAGATGCATCCCATCTTTCAAAATTGTGCTGATAATGTGTCAAGAAAATAAATGCATTGTGCTATTACTATGAAGACCAAGCACACAATATGTCCACCCGTATCATAATAATAAGAAGTAGGCTTACCCAGTAGCGAGACTCAGAATCGAGTAGATTAAATAGGTTTTTACATATCCGTGCTAGAAGTGGCATGAGATGAATAAAAACAAAGTCATATTATACACATTTCTTAGGCTACTAGCTACTAGTTGGACATTTTTCAGGTATCAAATGCAAGTCCATTTTCAATCAGTGGCATTATTACTTATTGCGATATATACAACAGGAGCCAATACCCCAAACTCTGCTTATGAGACATATGAACAAATTATTCTCCATATTTTTAGAACAAAACGAAATTATATAGATAATAAGTAGAGATCTACAAATTTAGAATATTATTAAATAGATGATAAATTAATGAATATGGAGTATTGAAGTTTTTGCTACAAACTGCTATTTTAGGTATTGATGCTAAACATACACTTTTTTGCTATTTCAACAAATACCAATATAAATATTAAATATTCGTAAAAGAAGATAAAAAAAAATTAGAAGTTAATTACAGGCTCTTTACAAGGAATGTATCAATTGTTGTAGAGTGCCGAGTGTACAACGGGGCCCCCGCAGGGAGATCAAGACACACCGTCGAGTGAAGATGCAGCGGAACTAAAACGCCGTCAGACAAGACCGCTTACAGGGAAGCATGTTCGTACCGGCACGGGAGCGAGTCCGGCCACATTGCTGTCGCTACGTCGGAAGATTCAGGCACGAAGACAACGTCAGCACGACCCGCAAACCTCTTCCTAGTAACTCGGGCCAAATAAAATCCTGGTTTTGCATTTCTAAATAGTTTTATTGCTGACAACAATGATGACCGTAATAATACATGGAATTTTGTGAAAACTGGTATGTATACCAGTAATTTTGTTCAACCTACAGTAAACTGCCAAATATTGTTAACATATAAAATGAAAATAAAATGACAATCCTTATGTTTAATAAGTACACTCGAAGCCTGTATCGATCGTGTGGTAAGGAAGCATGTTTTGATTGCGTTGAGTTAAACTTGGGGAAGACTGAAAAACTCGTAACAAGGCTGCACCTGCAAGAGATTGAAAGCTTTGAAGATTCTGGTACCTCCATCTCACAGCTTTCAGAGACCTCACTCAAGCTCAAGCGTTTTAATACGTCTGTTGATACCGACCATGGAACTTAGATGCTGGATCCCTGGCCATTTAGGAATGTTCACTGTTCATCAAAGCTAGCTTGAAGAGCTGTATTTTGTAGTTATGATGTTGACGAAGTTTTGATGAAATCAGACAAACCAATTTCAATGTTAAATTAGCTTGTCTCATTTTACACATCCAACCCCAAATAAGTCAAATCAAATTTATGTTTGTTGTGGCATCTACAAGCGCCTACCTTTATTCTGGTTTGAAAGATAAAAACAAAACACTAAAAAACATTGAGCATTATTAATGTTACGAAGCTGCCAGAGTTTGGACTTAGCTTCTAGAAGGTATGATAAGTGATGTGTCTTCCAAGACTTAGTAACAGGAGCATGGTTTGAATTTACAAGTGTATACTGAGGGGGGCTCTCCCCCCTTGGGGACTATTAAGGGGGGCTGTTAAGGGGGGCTATTATTTATTTTAAAATTCACCCTTTTCTAAGCAGACAGCTGGACTGAATACATTTACAATCCATACAGACAATATGCTTTCTAATTTAAATCCTACAATAACTGACAGTTTGGTTTAAAGAATTTGCTATAATGTGTGAAGTAAAATAAAAGTTGAAAAATTGTATTGAAGCAATATAATTTAAACTAAACTACACAGTCGAAATTTGAAGCTAGGTGACATTCTACAACATTTAGATTCCTTTCTTTAAAATTATATTTAATTAAATTCTGAAAACTGCACTGTATTAATATAAAAATAGAATACGCAATAATTCATTGACATCATAACCGCTGAAACTGTCAAGGGTCTAGCTTGAGTTGCGATCCATCACAGAGTGTCAACGACTCTTTACTTTCTATTGCTCGCTGAACAGCTTTAGTTCTACTATAAGTTATAACACAAAATATTCATCTTGATTAAATATTGCTATATTTATTTACTTTCAAACTCCCTAATGTGTACTTTGCTACCTATCATCAATTCACTCATAGTACAAAGGTAAAAGCAAACAAGAACAAACATCTACCAATTCTGTATGATTCATACACCGTATTGCAGTGTCATTGCCATACATTCTGTGATACCTACTGTAAATAAGTTAACATAAGACAGGCTGATTGTTCAACCACAAAGTATCCATTCATTTTAGATACAACCAAGACAATAAAAAAACAGTTTTCCCATGCACCACAAGAACATTTCAATCAAGTTACAATCAGAAGGAAATTGTTTTATAGAGGCTGGTGAATTAATGATGTACGTATATTTTTATACAAATAAACTAAGGTAAAATTTATTTAATAAAACAAGTAATCATTAATTCATTCATTTTTATAGATTATGTAAGAAGTTGGAAATGATATGTAGTGAAGTGAAGTAAAAGTAGGCCTAATAAAGATGATTACTACTTACATTGTCTTTGGAGTTGCTGGAGCCTTCCTCTGTTCCAGGGTCCTTCTTAGCGAGTGCATCACGGGTCTGTTTGATGATCAATGCCAACAACGTCTCGTATTGCTGGGGACACAATCAAAGCACGGAACATTACCACACTACCACATACCATAATTATTACAGAGTTATTAACATTTGATTTTTTTTTTTTAATGACACAAGTAGCCTCGTTTGTTATAGGCCATAATGTATCAATCAAGGAAATTAGCACCAAAAAACAAAATCAGCTCATTTCTCACAGCTCACAAAGCTAATCCTCGGGATATCATTTAGTAGTAGGCTATCCATAGAAGGTATTATTTTAGATCTTTTAGTGTAAAATAATTGTTTGTATATTGTTTGTGGGTTTCAAAATAAAAAGTTAAATTAATACTAATTTTGGATTTGTTGCCACTGTATTATGATAAGTTAAATGAAACAGTCAAAACAGCAACTTTTAGGGACCAAATCAGTGAAAATGGTAAAACAAAGGAGCCTGTTAATTCTATAAGGTTTGGTGCTCATTTCTCAAAACTGTATTGTTTGATCCTGTTCTTGAGAAACAACTAAAAAATGTTAATTATGGGCTGTTTTAATATTGGAACTACTTGCTCAATCTATGACCTACCTATGTACAAAACCTCTGGATGCTAATAAACTATCCTATAACTATAAGGAATAAACCCCAAGAAAGCCTGAATACCTGTATGTGGCGCGGAACTCCCTGTGCGGTGACGTAGGTGATGGGAGGCTGAGTGTAACGGGGAGAATCACTGAACACATTCAGTTCCTCCACATGAAAAGTTTTCCAAGTTGGCGAAGGCTGGCGTAAGACGAGTCGCATCGCCAACACGTTGTCCCACTCAACCAAACTCTGCAACGAGTGATCAACACTACATCAACTACCACTAGGAATCGCCAACACTTCGACCTGGTTGACTATACTTTGCAACAAGTGATCAACATTACTCCCGGCTTTGTAATCATGAATGTAGCAATTTGATACAAAGATTTACCCAACACCCCCTCATGATGGAAATCTAGGTACACAATCGATGTACAGCATAAATATTTTGCAGCTGTAAAATTTTGTGAAGTTTTTCATTTGAACTGAATTTATGAGGTTTATTGCCATGAAATAAAAAAGTTTTACGAGAGTTATATAAAAGAAAACGGTATTTACCACAAGTGGTGAGTGATGTATATATAGGCCTAGGCTCCTGTACACGAGTGCAAAATGTGGTGTTATTTCAACTCATGTTATTTAACTCATTTTATTTTTCTCATTCACAGTTTTGGTTCAGATGAAAGTTCACAGCTTACTGAATTTACGTGATTTCACTCCACGCCCAAGGTAATTATAACATAAATATAACAACTAAATCAACCTGTCACCAAAAAATAACTAAGTACATTTAACTCTAGATAGCAGCACTAGTTAAACTAGAAAATACAACAGATATGTTCAAAACAATTGCAGTACATCACAATGTATTAATCCGAGCATGATATGTTGCCGACTATCTTGAGTTGGACACAAGTGAACTGGCTGAATACAATGTCTACAAACATTGTTTTGGTTTAGTTTATAATCTCTGGTTCATATGCAAAATAACTGGGTCGGTTGAATTTTACAGTATCAGTGTTACCTCGTAATATGTAACTGAAATGAAATCCTGCGCTCCCGTTTCTAAATGGGGAGACTTCATCAGGACACGATGGTAGATCGAGAGAGCCCATGACCCACCGTTGTCTTCTGCGCTGGTACTTGCCCCATCTTTCGCGGACGGAAGTCGGACAATAATGGTCAACCATGCAGTGTAGTAGTTGCGAAACACTACTTCACGAACCTGAAATTACCAGAAGGGATCAAAGCCGCATGAAAAATACCAATTACTAATCTACATTTAAAAAAATGCTATTAATTTCATTAATATTTCAGTGGAAAATTAAAGATGCACCATAACTTTCGCAATGAAGTAATGAGTAAAGTAATTTAACCAAGATGACATACATGTAGTTGGACTACTGTGCATCTTGTCAAATGTATGGGTAAATTAAACTAGGCATACTTTTGAAATATACGACATGCCTAAAGTAGCTAATAAGAAATGGTTGCAACAATAATAATTTATGGTAGTGATGTAGTGATGCCTGAGTTCATGCAAAGAGGTCCACGCGTTCATTTTTGGTAAGTATGAACTTTTACTTGAAAACGTTCATTATTTTCGCGAACTTTTGAATGGTTGAAAAGTTCACATATTTCTATTGCGCACTACACATTACCAGCGAAATTCGGAATTCGGCAGTAGGCCTACAAAAATACAAAATACCAAAACCCGAATATTAGATTTTTTTTTACAAAATTTGTGATTGGTTCATAGAAGACCGGGGAAATTACTGAGCACCAATGAGATTGAGAGCGAACGTTCCATGACGACTTTGATCTATTACAGGTGTGGTGTCGATGAATGTTTGACTCACACTTTTTGCATCTTTGGAACTCTACCCATGATAGAGCATGGGGGACAATGCCGAAAGAATAGAAGGTGTATGTTAATCAAACACTAGCTGGCAACTGGCAAGTGGCAAGCCACCTACGTATGGGCATCAAAGATGACCAACAGGTTATCCTAACAGAACAGTAAACTATTAACTATTATCGTATACAGTCTATTGTATTACCATTTCACAAACTGAAACATTGAATACATTAGTATATATTACGTTTTAAATTAAACGTTGGTGTAAACATGCATGGAGAATTTCATATTTTATGAAATATTAAAAAAAAAAACGAAAATGACTTTTAAAATGCAAGTTCATTTTTTGGAGTGAACTTGAACTTGAACTTTTACAAAGTTCATTTTTTTAAGGGTGAACTGAACTTTCCAAAAGTTCATTTTCAAAATGAACTTCCCCAAGTATGGAGAGGACCCACCCACACAGACACCTATCCTACTTTTTAAATATTACTGTAATGAAAAGATTAGTAGAAAAAAGGAAATAATGGATAACTGTTTTAAGCTAATCCATGGAATGACAATAAGAAATGTATTCAAATATTGTTAGTTAGATGAAAAATCATGATTAGCCTAGATAGGTTATTACCTTGGAAGGCTCTGGAAAAATCAAATCAACTACTGAACATCCTGGAAGAGTTTTATGATTTTCATCCAGGTTAACAGCTACAGGACCTCGGACACTGAATTCCACTGTTTCTCGCACATGACGCTTGGAAATGCGGCTAGCAGCACTTGGTGCAGGCTTCTCAGAACTCATGATGGAACTGAATACAACAGATGGATTACAATTAGTTAATTATTAATTGATCTAGCATTGTAGTGGATATTATGCAAAAGCTGCAGTGGCGGCTCATGCTAGGAGCTGCAGCACCCCCTCGTAAAATTATAAATCCCATTAATACAATTATTCGTATAGTGTATTATTAAGAAATAACAAGTTTATGTAACGTTTACAATTTTTATACACTGAATAGCGATTTTTGTGGTGTGATTTATTCGAAGATTCTGTCGAGAAGCACGCGAGTGCTCAGTGAGCAATACACTGCAATGTGTATTTCTTATGAGAGATGCTTCTCCAGCCATAGCATCTCGTCTATGCATTAGTTGAATACAGAATATCGCTCCTCTTCTGACGCGCCACTCTCGACTTCCTATGCTTTTAAAACTGCTCTGGGAGCTACTCCAGTCGCAGCATCCCGACTTGGGGATGTCTTTGAGCCGTTTTTTCTGTGTGAGAAGGAAAATAAATTGCCAAGCACATGACAAACACGTGATCAGTGCGGCAAATGAAGACGGAAGACCCCCTGTGACATAACAAGGACTGGACTTATTATATAATGCAGATGCATGTTGCCATATCCTCAGTCAGCCAGTGTTTTGGACCAGTCAAAACGGCACAGAAAATGTAATTTGGACCACCATGGCAATGCTGGGTTTACATTTGACGTTGCGAGCGTTCAAGTCACCCCTCCACACCCCCTATTGCATTCGGGTTGGGTCTTCTGGCGGCGATCGAGAACAGTCTTGAGACAAATGTAAAGATGAGTGCATGTGCTAGTGAAAGTGTGTGTGCGTGTAAACCTAAATAAACTTACAAATTGTGTGAAGGATGGATTTTCTGCATCGGTGTCGATGATCAACTGACGAGACTACATGTAAGTGTTTTGAATATTTATAACGTTTGTGTCTAAATGTGAGGGAAAGTGAGTAATAAGAAGAAGAAGTATAGGCGTAACTGTTTATAGATACATAGGCAATTACTTTTGCAGCACCCCCACTAAATATTTCACGAGCCGCCACTGAAAAGCTGCCAGTGCCAGTTGATGCACTCTACAAGACATGGAGAAGTGTCCAGAGAGGAACACCACTTACTAGGCACTTCCTATAGGATGACTACACGTTCTGAATATGATACACCAATTTGATTACCTTTACCAACGTGAGTATGGATTTTTATTATTATCCTAAAGTTTAAAATGGGTGAAAAGTAAGACTGGAGCCCCGGTAGAATTAGGTGGGAGGAGATCCTTCCACAACATATTATATATCGGCTTAGGAAATAATGAAAATCCACAGCCAAGAGTATCTCATTCAAAAAGTCGTGTACGAGTCTCTTGTCTCCAATTTATGAATTTCCTACATACACATGTCATTAAAGAATACTAACCAGGGGCGTTGGAAGTAGATTTTGCTAGGGGGGGCAAGCACTTATGGGTTACAGAATATCAATAATATAAATAAATGTAGAAATGGCTTTTTCGAGAAATTTCGGAAGTCGTTCCTACTACCATCAAGTCCCACCGATGAAATTGTTCTGACCGTATTACAGTGGGTCATTTTTATATTTAGGCACCATTTGTATTCTTAATTTAGTTTAGTTTATGCATAAATTGTAATTTGTTTCGATTTTCGTTTTAATATAAGTTATTGTATGTTATTCTGTGTCTTACGGCAACAGCTTTGGCTGCAGAGACCGAATAATGGTTGTTATTATATTTATACGTTATTATAAAAATGTTTCCTTTTCTTGCAAAAAAAACCACCTGTGTACAAACATATGGAATATATATATTTAAATTACCATTGATGAACAGCATAGCGGTGATGATGTGTTCGTACCGAATCAAACATCACAGTTATTTTTTCGGTCAATCCCACTTCAATCTTATGCAAAGTTTTCATGTATTAGTTTCTACGACCTTCACGTAGCCTACACCAACGATAACTTCATCGTATTACAGTAAAATAATACACACATATACATATGCACAACACAACACAAGCAACAACGAACGAACAAGCGGTAAATTTTGGAAATTTAAGAATGTTTTAATTTTATGTTCGTTGCTCAAACGCTCAGCATTCAGCACGCCCCAAATACCTCAGCTCGTTCGGGTATTTTCTTTGCAAATTTGTTGCAAATTTCTTTTATGTTCAAGCTCATGAGACGTTCGTTATGAATGTGCAGTGCCCCGTGTGGGCCCGGGAAAGAATAGGCCCAGGGTGACTCTGCCAGTCGTAAGAGGCGACAAAAGGAGACCTGTCTGGGCCCGAGTTGACCCCCAGTTTGGGGTAGAATATGCCGAGTGACTCTGCTAGTCGTAAGAGGCGACGAAAGGAGACCCGGTTCCTTTCCCCCCACTGTCTTACTGAAGATTTCTCCACCCACATGGCCCTGCCCTCCCTTGCTGGACTCCCTTTATGACGACTCCCGTTCCGACGACTCGGTGTTCCGTGAAATCATTTCACTAATGCCCAACGTAATAACAAACCTTTTTTGTTACAATTAGAACTAGTGTCCGGTCATAGGAAATACCTGCTTATCTCGCCGAATAATCCTAGACGTAGAGACACACAGGCCTGCGCTTTGTTGTGCAGACTCGGCTGTGAGTCTTTCAAAAGCAAAACCTTTCATTCAATTTCCAGGAATCAATAAGAAAACTATGAACAATTGAAACAGACTGTTAAATCCCCAAAAAACTATTTGAAAGTTGGGAAATATAAATATATACATTTGATAATTTGTTATTTTAAGGGCGTAATATGTTGTTTCAAAGACTATTAAGTCAGTGCATCGCATTTCAGAGTATGGGGATGGGGGGCCAAAAATATACTATTGCCCCCCCTGAAGTTTCTAGGGGGGGCAAACGCCCCTTCTGCCCCCCTGGTTCCAACGCCACTGATACTAACATAATCTGTAACGTAGTCCACCAGTCTTGAAGGGGTGGGAGGGTTAATGAATGAATGGGGAGGACTGTTATATAATAATTTAGAGATATACATTATGGTTTCCATGGCAATTTACTATTGACCTGTGCAGGGGCGTAACCAGGGTTCTTATATTACCCGGGTAAGATGCGGAGATAGGGACTTCAGGCAAAAATAGCAGGAGGGTTTAGGGGGCAAGCCCCCCAACAACAGCGCCACAGGCGATTTTTTTTAAATTCGGGGTTTTAGAGTGATTTCTGAGCGTTTCAGAAAAATACAGGACTAAAGCAAAACTGAAATACCTACTGTCGTTTGTGTAGTGCACAAACCAGAAAACTTAAACACAAATGGAAAAATGGACAAGAATGATTAAGTACTATTGAGTTTTGGGGCTGAGTTTGGGACTAGGTTTGGGCGTTTGGTCCTAGTGGAATTGTAATAGCTGTAGGCATGCAAGGAACTTATACTTAGGGAATTTTTACCCGGGTATCTACCCGGCTTACCGATGCCTAGTTACGCGCCTGGACCTGTGGGTTGTCCGTAATTGTATCACTTCTCTATGGTCCACCACTTTAATAGGCTTAGGCCTACATTGTGCACAATAATAGTAAATTGCCAGAACTGGTGGAAGTGGGTCTGGCAAATGAAGTAGGAAAGAAAGTTTAGTATCATTCTTTGTAAGATCGTATATACATTCATGAAACTGTCTCTAGAGTTAAGGTGGTAGCTTCAAAGCCCTAGGCCGAGCTTATCGTCTAAGAAATAGGCTAGGCCTGGCTAGGCCTGGGCCTATCCCTAGCCTAGGCCCTATAGGCCAATGACATGTCCATGGTTAGCACCAACCGATTACTGTCATACGCCTACATTATTACATATTTATACTACAAATAATTACCCAAATTACCTTCATTTACATATCAAACAAAGAGTAGTACAACTACGAAATACGTCAACAATTATTTCCGTAGATTCAGACTAACAAAACAACCAACGGAGCGAAAACGTGAATCTTTTTCTTGTGTTATAACGTGCTGCGTGCATGTGGTATTTATTTACTCCGTTGCTAGGTCGTTGCTAGGGATAACAAACATGCATGCGCCACCCCAATTATTTTTGGCGGTGCATTTGAAGTGTAGAATGTTCCAAACGTGTTTTACAGTATTCATTTTGATTATCATATTTATTTCATCCAGGAAACATAAACATTAAACAACTATACATAGTATACATAAAGGGATCGTCAAGTATTTATGTAATAATAATAATGAATTCAACTATATTTATATTATGTGTAATATAATAATCTTTGTGATATGCAAAATCTTTTTAAAATGTAATTATCTTTGTAATGTGTAAAATCTTTGTAATGTCATATTTTGTATTGTGGTTGCAGCACCTAAGAGGTGAGGATCACCTTTGGTGCTGTAGACTAATAATGTACCTGCCATCTGGTGATGTGATAAATAAAGATAATAATAATAATAATAATAATAATAATAATAAAAATAATAATAATAATAATAATAATAAAAATAATAATAATTATAATAATAATAATAATAATAATAATAATAATAATAATAATAATAATAATAATAATAATAATAATAATAATAATAATAATAATAATAATAATAATAATAATAATAATAATAATAATAATAAGACAATAAAAAATACACGTGATTGGTCATGACTCGTGCTAGTAAATTAAATATGTACATAATAAGACACACTAAACAGGTTTATTAGGAACAATCAGATAGGCCTATTGTGGGAGAAGAAATAAGTTGAGGCTAAGCATTTTTAATAAAGTACTTTTTAGGGAGATTTTGAAGGTTGCTATATGGAGTCACTAAATTATATATCTGGTGGGAGATTGTTGTAGATTTTTGCGCATAAATAAGTGGTGGGGGCCGTGGGGCTGTGCTTGAAGAATGTGTGATTGACTGATTGAAGCACATTGCAGGATGTAATGAAAATATTCGAGTGCCACAATTTTCCTTTTACCTCCGGCGGCTGGGTCTCCACCCCAGGCCCCGTTCTTCACAGCGCCAACACAGCAAGTAACCAACCACCCGCTTTCCACCACTGCTTTCACAAATGATTATTTATGCCATTGCAAACCACAAAAAAAGTGGCGGAGAGAAAAGAGATTTGTGTGTTACTATTTAGCAGTAGCAATAACAAATTAATGTTCGAGTAACAGCTGGGTTTCAACCGAATGGAACCTGAAAAATTACAACGATGAAAATACTAGTAATAAACAAACCTGCCGTTTTGGCAGACAATTCGGCTGCCACGCGCATTATCTGGATTAACTTTGCTGCACGTTGATTATTCAGTGTTTGACCATGTTTAACTATACTTGACAGATCATAATTTGGCCACGAGCAAGGAGATTGGAGGAAAGGGACAAGTAGGAGAATATTTTGTATGTAATTTGTAAATTACGCAATTTCAAACATAATATCGATTTATAAGAGAACCTGTGTATATTTATTTCATATGATTCCTTCAAATTAATTTCAATTACATCTGTTTTATTTAACTATATATAAACAAACCTGCGTGACATAAGATAATAGGGAAGTCTCATCAAAAATAAATATTCCTCAAAGCACCTAAAAATGGAAGATCATTATCTAAAAATACGGGCGGTGTAATTTTTATATCTGAGAAGCGTATATTTCCAATTCTATTAGCATTTTAAGTTTGAAATTTGGAACTTCTTGTTCCGTAATAGGGAAGTCTCACGCATTTTTTTTATTTGCTTGCTGGTTACCTCAAGTTAAAATAAACGGGAACTAATTGGTTTTGGCTCGAAAGGTGCATTAACATCGCTTTAACAGCAAGTCAAAGATACTGCTGTCAAAACACGCTCAGAAACGGACCTGCGCCATCTTGCTCGTGATTTCAAGGTTCTGACGTCATATGTCAGTAAACAATAATTTTATATCATACAAATAGTACTGAAATCCCACCCTTTAGTAGATTATTGCTCTCATAAGACTCTAACTGAACCAACGTTTATTTATAGTTAGTAAATGAACACTTCTCAACATTAATTAACAACAATATGTTAAATAATTGCATTATTTTAAACACGTTTTGGTAAATACTGTATCAAAATGTATTTTCTGAAGAAAACAGTGGTATAAAAGACATTGTTGTAAAGTCACTGCATCCTAGATATTGTAAAATGTCCAACTTAATATCGTTGATATTATTAAGAATACTTCAAGGAGGCAGTTGTTTACATGACATATGACGTCAAGAGCCGTTTTTCAATTACGGAACAAGAAGTTCCAAATTTCAAACTTAAAATGCTAATAGAATTGGAAATATACGCTTCTCAGATATAAAAATTATACCGCCCGTATTTTTAGATAATCATCTTCCATTTTTAGGTACTTTGAGGAATATTTATTTTTGATGAGACTTCCCTATTGAAAAACGGCTCTTGACGTTATATGTCATGTAAACAACACTGCCTCCTTGAAGTATTCTTAATAATATCATGCAACGATATTAAGTTGGACATTTTACAATATCTAGGATGCAGTGACTTTACAACAATGTCTTTTATACCACTGTTTTCTTCAGAAAATACATTTTGATACAGTATTTACCAAAACGTGTTTAAAATAATGCAATTATTTAACATATTGTTGTTAATTAATGTTGAGCAGTGTTCATTTAATAACTAGAAATAAACGTTGGTTCAGTTAAAGTCTTATGAGAGCAATAATCTACTAAAGGGTGGGATTTTAGTACTATTTGTATGATATAAAATTATTGTTTACTGAGATCTGACGTCAGAACCTTCTAATCACGAGCAAGATGGCGCGCAGGTCCGTTTCTGAGCATGTTTTGACAGCAATATCTTTGACTTGCTGTTAAAGCGATGTTAATGCACCTTTCGAGCCGAAACCAATTAGTTACCGTTTATTTTATCTTGAGGTAACCAGTAAGCAAATAAAAAAAAATGTGTGAGCCTTCCCTATTACGGCAGTGTGAAGGGCTGAAATGATAGATTACGTAATGTTGAGAATTTCGTAATGTCACACATAGTATAGCGATTTGTAAGAGAACCTGAGTATATTTATGTCATTTGATTCGTTTTAATTAATCTCAATTACATTTGTTTTAAGTATGTGTAAGCAAACCTAGGTGATATACCACTGACTTCACTATAAATACGGAAGTTTGACGGGCTGTCATTCGAAAATTACGTAATTTCAAACAAAGTCTCGATTTGTAAGAGAACTGAGTATGTTCGTTTAATTTGATTCCTTCCAATTAATCTAAGTTACCTCTGTTTATAAACAAACCTGCGTGACATACCACAGAGTTTGAGATAATAACTGAAGTTTGACGGGCTGACATTATAAATTACGTAATGTCGAAAATTACGTAATGTCACACATAGTAGCGATTTGTAAGAGAACCTGAGAATATTCATTGAATTTGATTCCTTCTAATTAATCTCAATTACATCTACTTTAAGCATATATGAACAAACTTGCGTAACTTACCACAGACTACGAGATAATTACGGAAGTTTGACGGTCTGTCAACGTAAATTACGTATTGCCACACATAGTAGCGATTTGTAAGGGAACCATAGTGTATTCATTTAATTTCATTCCTTCTAATTAATCTCAATTACAACTGTTTTGAGAATGTATAAACAAATCTAGGTGACATACCACTGACTGCACGATGATTACAGAAGTTTGATGGGCTGTCATTCGAAATTTACATAATGTCACCCATAGTAGCGATTTGTAAGAGAACATGAGTATATTCATTGAATTTGATTCATTCCTGTTAATCTCGAATACACCTATTTTAAGGGTATTGACATAACTGCGTGATATACCACAGATCTTGAGATAATTACGTAAGAACCAGTGACACATAGGAGCGATTTGTAAGTGAACCTGAGTATATTAATTGCATTTGATTCCTTCTTATTATTCCCAATTACATCTTATTTAAGCATGTATGAACATACCTGCGTGATATACAACAGATTTTGAGATAATTACGTAAAAACGAGCGGCTGTCATTCGTAAATTACGTAATTTCAAACATAGTATCTATTTATAAGAGAACCTGACTGAGGGATGATGATCTAGTTTTAGCGCGAATGTGCACACCTTGTTGAATAATGCTTTTAATACCACGGTGGAATGCTGCATACTCAATTAATTATTTGTACTTCCATTTAACACTCGTTTTTTCAAGAATTTAACTGTGCAAATGCATTGTTGAGAATGGCCGACCAACACCAGGACCAACTCAGCTCTGCAAAATCTTAATTAACGCAGCACGCGGGAAGGTCGGGAGTAGTACTAACCTTAGAAGGAAATATAGTTTGTAAATAATGGGTCAAATTTTGTTTCTTAAATCGCCTAAAAACCGTTAAATCGCTCCTAACGCAATCAATATAACAAAAAAAATCCGGGGCTGTGTACCCCGGGCTCGCATTAGCCAGGGGGCTCCCCCCAAACCCCTAGTGCAGGTCGGTGTCATTGCAAAAGTGACATTGTCAAAGGATTACTTTAAAAATTAGTTGCTTCCCCCACTCAAAAAGTCACGGCACGCTACTGGTCTGGAGAGAAAAATTATTATCAAATTGCAGGATGTGAGAACAACTCCGCTTCGCGCCACAGAATTCAACTGTCCCGTCTCCCCAAGGCGGTGATCTGCACTGAAGCGCCGGGAAAAGGCGGTGTTAAGTGTTTTGTTTACTTGCGTCTCAATTTTGAGGTTAAGAGCTGTCCAGTTCAATCTAGCCTAGTCCATTGTCTAGTTCAGGACAACAAATTAAAATGCCTCTTGGAATGAAATTCGAATGTGTCAAATGTAAAACAGCAGAGTGTTTTATGTGGACCACTACTCCTGAAGGTCAAGTGTGTCTTCAGTGCTATAACGAAAGTAAAGTTCCAATTGCTATAAAGCAAGAAGAACATGTAGCAAAGCCATTGGTTTTGTCAAGTCCTCGGTCAAGCCCAATTGCAGGGCCTAGTAGTAGGAACAGGCGAAAGAATGCCACCAGGCGGAGTACTAGAAGTGGTAGCACAAGAAGCGGAAAAAGTAGATCTAATCCGTATTCACAGTCTAAGACTTCAGCTCCGAAGGGTAAGGGGCGTCGAAACATGTTCAAGAAAACTCCAGTCAAAGCGCCCTCAGCTGTGGCTACAACAGTAACAAGCAACAATATATTCTTCAAGGTAGGCCTATGAGACAATTATGATTCGATCTAATGAACTGTCTAATCTATTGCTTTCGGCTGCTTAGACATAAAATCTTGATGCACGATAGCCCAGAAACGAGAACGTTACCAGTAACGAGAACGTTACCAGTAACGAGAAGCCTGGAATGTTCAGATTCCAAGTGTAAGGACGTACCCAAAGATACTAAGATATACACTGGCGGGTGGACGTACCCAAGCACAATACCTTTCTCGTTACTGGGTCCTGGGAACGTAACGGGAAAAATTATCAAGTTTATCTCTTCTCGTTCCCAGGAACGGCCCGGGGGTATTATTAAACGGAGTGGATAATCGTACGGTCAGCCGTACCATTGTGTTTAAAATACCCAATGGCCGTACAAATAATGTTGCACTAGTCGTACGGTCAGGGCCGCCATCTTTAATTTCGCGAATTAAGCGCTAAACGGCGAGCGTGCGACAACAGCTGTGCAGCCTCGCCGCGTCGCACCATTCGACGACTACTTTCCAGAGAGGTAGGATCATGGCGTTGCAAGAGGCGATCGTTTTAGCAATCCGAGTGAATTTTTTGAGCAATTAGCCAACTCCAGGGGTGTATTTTTAGTTTGAATGGTTGGGTTAAGTATTCAAATTAAAAATACACTCCTTGACCAAATGATGACAATTTCCATATTTGAGCCATCTATAGGCAAACCCAATGCTATAGTAGTAGTAGTAGTAGTATCTTTATTATTAGCATAAATGCTATTTTTCATTTACATAGGTCTAAACTCAATTCCCTTTCGCGGTATTTCTTGCAAACAGCTGATTGGCATTTATAAAATACATCGTCTTGACATGTAAATCACGTTAAATATGGCAATATGGCGTACGTAAGTATATGAAAACACCCTAAAACCAGTTCGACTGTCAGTATGAATCCTTGGATAAATTCGTGGCTTTTAGTTCAAGACGTTCAAAAGGTTGAAGGTTTTTATTGATATTGGTATTTAACAAATACATGTTACGGCATGGATACCAGCCCCTAAAGCGCCTAAGCTCGCTATAAGGGGCTTTTACATTACAGGTTAGGGAGAGTGTTTACCTTGAACCACAATAGCAGCCGATCAGCTTGGGCATTGGGTTTGCAAACCCAATGGCTCGGGCTCACGTCCTTGAAGAAAAGATGGCCTCTAATTATTACGATGGTGACAGCTTAGAATATCCAACCTTCTTAGCAATGATCACGTACATCGTTTACATCAGTGACTTTATGAATATCTCTCTGTATACACTATTTTAATCGTGACCGTACGAATAATCTGGTAGGCCCTACTATATTATTACGCCTGGCCGTACAGTTTTCAGTGACCGTACGATTAATTTTACACTATTGTTACGGCGCGCCTCCATCCAATCAAATCATTGACCGTACGAATAATTTTGCACTATTATTACGGCTGACCGTACGAATATCCACAGCCATTATTAAAACTTGGCTGTCGGGTATTGCAGCATCCATTGGTAAAAAATCTTGATCTTTCGGGCTGATTGCACAGTTCATCTTCAGAATTGAATTTTGAAGAGTGCATACACAGACTAAACCTACTCGATCCAGCTCGTCTGTGTGTGTTAACTCAAACAAGTTGTGCCCTTAGTTTTATTAGTCAACTGATGCCTGCTCTCTTCATGCTCATATACTGACGTCACCATGAAGCTATCTCGTTTGAGCAGCTCTGTGGCAGGTTTCCATGTTCTACTCAGTTTTAAACCATCTTCACGGTTGAAATTCTCCGGTTGCTTTTCAATTTCCACCGCCTCACCGACAAGACGAGCCCTGTGGTTTTGCACTACTTCCAACACACGGAGCTTTTCCCAGGGGTAGCCGGCTGTATTCACAGCTAGAAAACAAGATACATTTTGAAATATCTATTGTAATGATCTTGACGACAAGCATATAAACAATACTGTAGGTGTGGGCCTACCACTATACAATATACATTCTGTTTTCAGGGGAGTTATATTCAAGTTGGTGACATCGTGTCGGTGAGAGATGTCGAGGGTGGACTTTATTACGCCCAAATACGAGGTCTCCTAATAGATCAATATTGTGAGAAAAGTGCTGTCCTCTCCTGGTTAATACCAACACTGGAGAGTCCTGAACCTGAAGAAGGATTTGATGCAACAACATACATGATAGGTAGCCTATAATAGACTATTATGTGTCTTAATTAAAGTTTAAAGTTTGGGTACTCTGCAGAAGCCTACCAGAACCTATAGATTTACTTTACTCTGGTAATTTCATCCCTGGCTCTGTTTTACGGAAATGTATCCCTGCCAGGAATGGCTAAATCCCCACCTCTGGATGCACTCAGATCACTTCTAAGAACATCTCGAGGGCAATAATACCTAAAACAAAAAGTTTGCCACCCGGGGGGGGGGGGGGGGGGGGGAGGGCACCCCTTACTACCCACGCAGAGCCAGATACTATACTTGGGCATCCCCCTCTCTGCTAAGTTGCCAATCCACACCCTGCTTTACAGCATGCGCTCGTACTAGCCGACTTGGCACCGAGTTTTAAATTCTGATTATTGAAATTATCGACAAGAAAGTCAAGATTTTTGGTATGAAATTAAATCATACAATTAGCGTGTTTTAAACTATTAAAATTGATCAACAATTAATTGATTGCAAGCCGATTAAAACGATTTAACTGACCACATTTCTAACTATTAATGGTTGAGTTTATTTGCATTTAAATAGTGGCCAGAATTTACCACATCTTGTAACTTCACAATTCACCTACAGGTCCCGATGAAGAAATCCCGAGAAAGCTTGAATGTATGGAGTTTGTGTGCCATGCCCCATCAAACTATTTCAAGGACAAAACTACGCCATTTCCACCCGTACTTCCAGAGCCGTCAGAGACTGGTTACATATGGACTCGGATCGGACCGCAATATAATTAAGACGTTTTAAGAATGCTTTTTTCTGTGTGAATCTTTGTAATGATGTTCCTTTTTTTGGTTAAATGAATTTGAAATTTGAAAAGTTTTTTTTGAGAAGGAACTTTTTAATTATAGAGAGGAGAGTTAACTTGAAAGTTCATTGTGTAGGAGGGTCGACCTTGTGTACATATATATATATATCTTTTATGTTCTGTAAATAATTCGACACAAGTGGACGTAATTTTAAATCTAATAGTTTAGGGCATGAGACATACAAAATTTTGCACAAACATTCCCATGAAAAATTTAGAAAAGTGACTCAAAATTCTAGGTATTAGGCCCTACATATAGCCTACAATTTCAATAAATATATCTTATTTATTCCACTGACATTCATTACACTAGCCCTGAAATGTTATGTAGTAAGACTAGAGACTGTTACGATATACTATTTAACAATCAATCTAGTCAAGGTACGGTACTTATATAATATAATTAATTGTAAATATGTATTCAAGTTGGCCCTAACGAACAAAACTTTATCATCTATAATTTTGATTGTACATAGGCCTATACATTGAAAATCTACATTTAAATTCATAAGTTTGTTATAACATCGACATAAAATTAGAAAATGTATTATCTATTTGTCTATCCACCTATGTACATACTATGCATAAATGAAAATTGTTTTGTTATTTTAAATTTCAGTATCTATAATTTTGAGGTTCGCCTACCTAGGCTACTCCTACATGTTGAAAATGTATATTTAAATACATAAGTTGGTTTTGAGTTTGACATAAAATTAGAAAATGAATTATCCACTTTATCTAGGCTACCTATGTATATAGCCTACGGTGCATAAATAAAAATTATTTTGTCACGTTAAAACGAATACATTCATTCATTCTGCAAGTTCTGATTATTAGTTTATGTATTGCTTTTTATGTGCATCACCATGGTGGCTCATGCAACGTGTGATTGATATAATTCGGATAACGTCAATACCTATTGATTACTACATTTATTGTGGCTATACATCTAAGGTATGTATGTATGTATGTATGTATGTATGTATGTATGTATGTTAGGGATGGGACGTTTAAACGTTTAAAAATTTTAATGCGCAGTGTGCGCCTGGCCGCGGTCGGCCGAGTGGCCGGAAGAAGTCAAGCGCGCCGATGTTTGTCGCGGGAGGTGGGGGGGTGTTCTCACCGTTGATAAATCACTTCTTTTGTGTTTTTTTTTTGTGTCATCACATATTTTAATTTTACCCTAGCCTAAGTTTTGGAACATTCCGGTGATATTTACAGCATTGGTCGTTCTTCTCGCCTCCTTTGAGGGGGGTGGGGGGGGGACAAACGTTTAAACGTGAATTTAAAAAAAGGTTAAAAGTTTAGGTTACTAAATGTGTTTGCCCATCCCTAATGTATGTATGTATGTATATATGTTGCTGCGACGACTCAGGGGTTGGACATTCCATGTGACGTGGAGTTGGAACTGTGTTCCCAACAAGGATCGAACCAAGTGAAATAGTTGTACGCATGGATGTGGAAGAGAGCAGGTTATAGATTCATCAGGTGTGGTGTCAGCTGCAGTTGTCGTGTTGTCTCAATTAGCCTCGCGGTTTATTACTGGTCACGTGTGGGTCATCTTATCGCCAATTTGCTATATTTTATTGTTGGTATATTTGTTTCTTGTTATTCATTAATTTAACATTTGTAGGATTAGGGAGTAGAGTGCAAAATTAATTAATTACATTATAGTTTACAGTCAAATATATTTATTTATTGCAAATAGATGCATGCCAAAAATGGATTAAGATAAAATTGTCTGATGAATTTGTAAATCGTTACCCACCCCCTGTGCATAAAATTATTCTCGATCGGATTGGGAACGTTTTACAACCAGGCGGTGAGTGGGCGTGGCGCGCTAGGCCCTCGTGGCAGTTTGACAGCATTGGTTATTTTTTCGTTCATGCAAATTGCGAACAAATCTAAAGTCTTCCATTACACTAAGCATTTTGTGATAATTTTTGTTATTGTGTTCTATGATCAGAGCATTGAAAGGGCAGCCCACGAAGGTTTTTATTTGGCCATATCAGACATGGCCACCGGTTTGCCACTGTCATGGAGGCCACTGTTGATCCCATCCGTTGTGCAAACTGAGCTTCTCGAATGTATTGATCGTACGGTTTTGAAGAAGTGGTTTGGAGGTTATGTCACTTTCTTTGTCTTGCCGGCTTTTAATTTTAACAGTAACTATCTAGCTTTAAATTGTGAATCAAATTCTGTCAGTTTACACCCACAGGTTAATCTATTAGAGAATTTATTATTAAAGAGAACCCCGTATTAAGTATGTGGTATTCCAGAGAAATAGGAAGACAGAAATTCGCTATAAAGTGTATGTCCGTAGGGGAGCCTGATTGTTACAAAATCTGGTTGTCAGATTTAGTTCGCATTTGGGTTGAAAGTTTTACATCGGACGACCTAGTGAAAAGATGTAAAGAAATGAACCCATACGTAGAAGCTAAATCAGAAACAATCGTTGCCAAGTGTCTAGCATTGTTGGAAAGCGAAATCGCTGATTTTACACTGAATATGCCTACTCTTGAACCAGGGAATGATTGTACACTAACAGTCTGTTCTAAACTGGCATGTGTTCCATTCCGTATTATGTTCAATCTTCAACTGGAAAAGCCGGAAGCAGTATGTATCTCTGATTATTGTTGGAAAATGTGTTGTGTTTTGCTTGTCTGTCAAGGGACCAAAAATTGACAATTGCTATCTGTCTGTTGGATGTCCTAATTAGCTCTTGGCCTAGGCCTAAAAAAAGAGTGACATGTCAGTATCTAGCAATTGAGTTTGCGTAAGCTTTGTTCGTTTGTCCTGTGATCATTACTCCAGGAGTAAGGTATTACGAAAACCCCGTTTTTCTGTCCTGGAGTAAGTGTGATGGGAGTAGCTGCGACAAGTTCTTTTGTCCAGTGGTAACTTACTACAACTGTGATGGGAGTAGCTTACGGTTTTTACACCTGCTTCTCGAGTAGGAGTAGGAGGAACAACTGAAATGATCTCAACTGTGACAACTCCGTTTTTTTGTCCAAGTGGGAGTAACTGTGATTTCTACTCCCATATCCGTTACAGTAGGTTTGTTCGTTTGTCCTGCCTCAACAGGAGTATTTTACGCCAGGAGTAATCCGGAAATATGTCATTATAACGGATATGGGAGTAGAAATCACAGTTACTCCCACTTGGACAAAAAAACAGAGTTGTCACAGTTGAGATCGTTTCAGTTGTTTCTCCTACTCCAACTCGGGAAGCAGGTGTAAAAACCTTACTCCCATCACAGTTGTAGTAAGTTACCACTGGACAAAAGAACTTGTCGCAGCTACTCCTATCACACTTACTCCAGGACAGAAAAACGGGGTTTTCGTAATACCGTACTCCTGGAGTAATGATCACAGGATAAACGAACAAAGCAAATGACGTATTTCCGGATTACTCCTGGCGTAAAATACTCCTGTTGAGGCAAGACAAACGAACAAACCTTTAATTACAACGTCTCTCACCAAGAAATGGATCACTCCGACAAATTCCTTTCATTTGCCAATGGTTAACTAACGCATTTGCTTGTAATCCAGGTGGGCGATGAAACTCTTGTGCCGTCTCTGCTTTGGTAACAGCTAGCGGTGTCATATGATAGCAGAAGTGAACAAAGTGACTATCAAAAATTGGCATGTGACTAGTTTTTTAAGTAGGGTAGTGTGAGTGAAGCGAGTTATTTTAACATCTGATTTAGGCTAAACCTAAGAGTATAGGAGTGTCTAAAAGCCTCTTTTTTGATGCTAATTGTACTTTTAATATCATAAGTACTGTCCTAAAGCTTAAGGGGAATGGATACTCTCAGTATTAAAACTGTGTTAAATAACCATTTTTTAATTTCATCTAAGAATTATTTGTACTCTGCATAAAAAAAATGAGAATGTTATATGAAGTGACTTTGTAAGCACTACCTAGTTGGTAGTGGAGGCATTTTTCAATTTTCATTGTAGGAGGCATATGTTAAATATTTCTTATATTTCAATCCATAGGGAGTTAATTTTTAAAACTAAATTCACCAAATTATCAAAATTCACTCAAAATAACAGCGCTCCTACTGATAACAATTTAGGCTACAAATATTTACCATAGTCTACAGTGCTAACTTTTTCCATTTGAAATAGCATTCTTGAAGGGATAATTAAAACACGGTAATCTGGTATGGTTTTTATTCGAAGACTTCCCTTTCCCATTAGGCTAAGGCTAGATCTTGAGAGTCAGCAGCACCAGATTGTGAGAGTTTGTTTTCTGTTTGTATCTTTAAAACACCTTTTAAAATCAAAATTGTGGGAAGATACCATACACTTGAGACAGACATATCAGGGTCTACAGATAACGAAAACAAGTAGGCTATGCAAAATTCATTACGTTTGGATTTGACACGATAACACAATAATGTCGTAGTAACGCATCCCATTGACCATAATAAGAATATTGATACATATTTTTCCTTCAGAGTGATTTAACCCTGCATTACTCGCGTGGGGTATATATTACCCCAGTGCTGCAAACTCTAATGGTTCTCTGTAATATTCAAACTTACCGCTCTCTCCTTCTATGTATTCTCAAGTTAGTCTATCTTTTATGTTTTTCTACAACAAAATGTTAAGCAGGGTTTTTAGTTTTAATAGGTTACATGATTGAAAATGGTTGGGGTTTCCATGATCCCACGCGATGACTGGCGCTAGTTTCAGACCGCTTCAGACGGTTGGCGGGAATGAGTGTAAGCAGGTGTAAACTTGTTGTTTCTCCAGTAAAAAGCGTTTTGAATGCTGTTTGGTATGTAATCTCCATCATAATTATATATCCTTATATTAAGTTATATAAATCCCCCTTTTACCTTTGACCTTATAACAATAAATTTGTATTTAGTTATGCACTCACAATAAGTAATTATCTAATGCTTAAATTTCTAGGTTATGTTTAAATTAGGCATAAACCGAAGTAAGTCAACAAAACAGAATGAAAAAATTCGGGCCAAAAATGTTCCTACTATAGAAATTCGGCAATTAAATGTATTACTGTGATTTCAAAGTAAAATATGTAATGTTTACAAAAAATAAAATTTTCAGCTGCTTAAATTCCTTAATTGATGTTGTTATCTGAAAGCAGTAGTAGAATACATTCCAAGTAACTAAAATATGTGAACTCTACGTCCAAACTTCATCACAACTCCAAACTACAGGTAATTCAATTTGGGGTTATATATACCCCACGCGAGTACTGGCGTTAAAAAAAACCACGCGAGTAATGGAGGGTTAATTAAGATATTTTGAAATATTTTGGAATTGCTAGATGTAACCCTTACGCAATAAATGTTGCTTCCTGTTTTGAAGATCTGTTTTTTGTCTCTGCTTATTTAAAAATGTTTTTTATTTTGTGCTGAGCTTCTTTATTTTATTTACAGATTTATGAAGAAGTTACATTACCATTACTCTTGTTAGTCCAAGATCTCCAAGCTAAACAAATGCTACTTATTAATCAAATCAAGCAGAAGGATATTGAAATCAGTGAATACAAGCTAGAGGGAGCTCGTCTATCTAGAGGTAACTGATAAATAGAAAATAATAATTACAGTTAAATAACATTTTACAAATTTGTAAGTTGCCAAAAAAACAGAATTGTCATGATTTAAAAAAAATGATTTTCCAAGTAGGCCTATTGAATCCAAATGTAGGCCTAGGCTACATGTATCAAAGTATTTTTTATTTTTCACAATTGGAACCATAGGTCTACAAAATTTCAGATGTAAAATTTTTCCTGAGAGTAGAAATCAATAGAAATCTCTTTCCCCTTGAGGTGAAAAGCATCCTGGGAACACTTAACTGGTGTAAACTGTATTGGGTTCCCCATTGAATAATTATTAATTATTAATGTATTTGTTACACAGAAAAGAAATCATCCTGATCTGTGATTGCTTCAAAATGGGAGAATTTGTGTAAACAGTAATTCAAACAGTAGGGCATACTAAAATGATTCCACAATTTGTTAAATTAAAGAAATAACTTCAGAATAGTTTCTACACTCAAACTGCGCTAACATGAGTCAATGCATTTGTATCAAAACATAACTGCATTCACTGTTTTGCATACCTTTAGTATTGGAAAGTGTTCAATGGAAAGTGTATAATGCGGTGCCCTCTAAGGCTTCCCACTCCTTCCGTATACTATACAAATACATTCGGAACAAAGTTGTAACTGGTGAGTGGGGGGGGGGGAGTCTGTGGAAGAACCTTATAATTTGTAAGTGGTCTGCAAGGGGCAAAGGTATTAGAACCACCGGTCTCGAGCTATGTTTTGCATGTATCGTGGTGTTTGACATTTCAATCTGTCCGAGCACTGACGAGCAATTGACAATGGTCTCTTCTCCAGTCTTTACACTGATTCCATTATATTGACTTCAGTCTTCATCTAACATTTTAACTATAGCCACTCACAGATCGGCTAAACATTATAACTCCCTTTTTTAGAGACTGAAGTTGACTAAATTGTGTGCCCATTGTGTATTTTTATGTTTGTGGTATGCAGTAGTACAGAATGGAACGCTAGCAGAGTAACGGTATGTCAAAAAAATAACAAATCATGTACTGATGTAGTAAGTTTTACAAATGTTGCAGGAAATTTAAGCGATCCGTTTGACGAACAAGAATTTCCGCAAGGAAGCAGCAAGAATGCTATTCACTGGAATGAAACGACGGAACCTGTACACATTTTTACAAAATCTGCTGGAAGCTTTTGTAGTGTGATGAAAAAGCAGCCTTCTGCCACGTGAGTAATAATTAGGTTGTCTTGTGCACCTTGCACGTTACAATAACAAGATGGCAATTTTCACTGTTTATCTGATCATCAGCCCCATCATTCTCTCTAAAGGTTTAGCAAAATTTCATAAATCAGCCTACTGCACAGTTATAATTGCTATTGATGATCTATTTAATACCTACTCGTGACAAATTTAACTTTCCGTTTGGACCAACTAGGAGGTTAGCTATAAGTAATATAACAGCAAATTGTAGAAACAATCTGCTCTCGGTAGAAACAAATGTACATTTTACTTGACTTGGTAGAAATGCCAATCGGCTGGGTTAGATGTATATTGGGGAAAGAAGAAAGGAGACCAACAGCTTACCTGAAAGGTTGTGGGTGGCTGCTTGAGGTGAAGATTAACACAAATATTAACACATAATGTCGAACGTTTCGGCCTACGTGGCCTTGGTCACCGACCGTCTTTCCCCAATATACATCCAAATGTACATTTTAGTTATTTTATTCATCTGTATGTCTAGGTTGAGTACAAGTGTGGCAGGAATGTCGCAAGATAGTCAAGATCAATATGAGTTGCCTGAACATGAATCACCCGAACGAGAGAAGCCTGTGAAAGAGGACCCCACAGAATCACGCCAAAGATATCTTGCTCTGGAGAAGGAGAAGAAAATAGCCAAGCGGCAAAAGCTGTCCAAGAGAAAGCCAACGTTACGATTATAATCATTGGTAAGTGAAAAACTTTTGTAGCAGATGCTAAATCTGCATTATTAATATTAATCTTCCGAATCGAATACCGTGCTTGCACCTCACCACCCAGTAGAAATACAGCACTGCATTTTAGAGGTCTTAAACATGTGGAGGAAGCCGGGATGGATGCGTAGTGCATGATTATTCTTGGGCACAAAATAAGGACACCTAGCAATTGCCCCGTGTAGGTCTGTGCTTACCAACATTACTCTAGCCAAAGACATAAATGTTGCAATTTACAAGTTGCTCAATTATTTGGAGGGGTGACAGATGAGAGGGGCCCCATGCTCCAATCATTAGCTGTCCCTCCAACAAGTTGCGACATCTAGCAGCTTAGTTTAACACTGTCTCGTAACAATAATTTCAGGAAACACCTCGTTCATGTTCATCCACCGTCACCGGCAAAGCCATCATATATGAAAAGGGAATACTATATTGAAGAATTTATAATCTTGGTCCACTTTTGGCCCTTGATCTAGTCTAAAATTTAATGTTTAATCTTCATCGTCTTCAGACCACTTCGCACAGTTATCGTCTTTTATCAAGCCTTTACATCTGAGAACAAATTACATTTAAATTTGGCAATTGGTTTGAAACTCAATGTATATTGACTGTATTGTTGTATGACTTTCTGTAACATTAGGGAAATGTCCTATAGTTAAATTGTTAATAAGTGTACTCTGTAATTAATTAGGCTAATATGCCTAAATACAGTATGTTTAAATGTTATTTATTTATTATGTGGCATGGTTATTATAAGACCTCTAATAAAGTTCAGTGTTATACATTTAGGCTTATTGATTTACTTTCTAATGAGTGACTAATGAGCTAGATGCTATGTTGCCTAAATAGTAGAGATGGACCGATACCGATATTGAAAATTGGCCGTTACCTGCGGTATTGGTAGAATCGGTGTCGAAACATTTTACCAATACCGGTAGTCGATACCCAAATATCGGTTTCAACTTACAAGGGTTCACCTTGGGCCTATATATACCGGTAACTGTTTCACATCTACCGATAGAATCAAAACTGTAACATCATGCTGCTATGCTATGCTATACTATGGTGCTGCCATCAGTTGGTCAATCTCGGAACTGTTCCAGCTATCAATACTATCAATAGGCAATATTGCAACAAACGTTTTCCATTCGTAAGAAATATTCTCGACTCTTGAGTGAAGGTTGTGAAACGGTTGAACGCTTGCTTGTTGCACGTTCTGTCTGTCATAGACTCCTTCAGCCACTGAAGTAGCACATGTCACACATATTTCAAGCATTCAATATCAAGTTTATTAGCAATTTGATGTAACATAATTACATATCAGCTTCTGGCTGATTGCGACGATGTAGATGTTGATTTATTTAACTCGGGAAATAATATATCTGAAGAGAAGGATGAACTGGATATTGACTCCGAAGATGATTGAAGAAAGTGACGAGTGGCCGAAATTGACGCAGACGATAGTGATACACCCATATCCTTGCCTAAGCCTAGGCGTAGGGCTACTCAGCCATAATCTGTGGACTTGGACTTCAAAGTACCCTTCACTGGTAACAACAGCTCAAAGTAATACACATAATTTGTCTGATAAGTTTTTTGTTGGATTTGGTAGAATTGATCAAAGAAACAATCTGCTACTTGGTGATGTGTTCATAAATATTAAATAATATTGCTGAACCTCTGAAAAAGCGGTCACGGATTGCACAGTGCAAACCTTCGACCAAAGCAGAAATTTACGCTCTGTTTGGGCGTTTGTGCTGCAGGGAATTATACAAAAGCCTTCAACAAGGTGTAATTCATCAAGAACCTTTACTATTTGGAGACCTCAACTTTTTCAAAAATTACGAAACGAGATAGATTTGAGTTACTTCCCAAGTTTCTGCATTTTGTTGACAGCTTGATACTTGACCAGTTTGTAGGGTGAAAAAATTGTTTAAAACACTTTTCCCAGTTATTGAAATGCCGACTGGTTTATTCAAACGTGTATGTGATACAAGCCCCTGATATTGTGGGAAGGGCACTTGGGATTCAAGCAGTACATTCCCCTGAAAGCATCCAAGTTTGAGCTTAAAACTTTTGAACTAGATGGGAGTCTAGCACTGGCTACTAGTAGAACTTTAGTGTCGCCGTGAATGTTTACAATGGAATCGCCCTGCAGCCAATGGAATTCAAATGTTGAGTTATAAAAATCAAAGGCAGACGACATCGTTCGTAAGGTAATGGAGCCTTTGCTAGGCCAAGGCCTCACCCTATGGATGGATTACTTTTATAACTCCCTAGATCTATACATTTTTTTAAAAGAGATGTGCGTGAACACAGCACATGAACACTTCATCACTTCTCTTCATCATTTCAAGTTTAAAATTTAAAATTGAATTATTTAGCAAAAGTGGGAACTGAATAACACCCAATAGTAGTATAATGATTAGTTTTTGTGTCAAACATTTAAACGTAAATTTTCTCAAAAAATCTCATTTGAATGTTGCCATCTTTCTGTAGGTTGTGGATCGAACTCATAACATGTATCTACCTATCCACACAATCTACTGTCAAAAGAAAGAAAAGAAAGGAAAGGAAAGGAAAGGAAAAAAGAAAGAAAGAAGGAAAGAAAGAAAACAATCCAGCCTGCAAGGCTTAAGTAATGCACAGAGTTGTTATATTATAGTTCCTTTATTAAGTTTGAATTTTGACAGAGCCATGGTTACAAGTATATTATATCAAGAAACATTGTTCATACAGACTGACTTTGAAGTCATTATAGATACCATATATAGTGAGTAATCAACCAAAACTAGGAATATTGTTGGCAGTCCTTGATATATTGTAGTTAAAATAAAGTAGTATGTCATGGAGTTATAAAAAAAAACATATATAATTCAAAATTGCACAGTTCTTGTCATTGTTACATATTAAGAACAATTTTTTTAAAAGGTGTCAGAATAAAACTGCATTGGTATGTGCAACATACTTTTTTTCTGCAGATAATAACATAACCTCCTTGGTAAGGTGTGGATAAAATTTCTAGTACAGTCATATGAAGAACATTAAACAATCTTATCTTTACAGGTACTCATATGTGTACAATAGTTAACAAAATAAGAAATTGTAAAAAAGATCACAACATAGGTTATAGAAATATTACAAAAGCTTGTTTTAATTCTACTTGAGACCATTCTGTGATATTAGATTAACTAAATGCATATCCAGGACAAAGTTTGTGGGTTAGGTTCTACAACAGAGGCATTCATTGTACACTACCTGGAAGTAGCCCTGTTTAAACATTTCAGACTTGAGTAAGAGACAATTCTCCCAATAAACATTTGACACTGAAAACAAATACATCCATAGAGCCAACCATTCTAAAGAGAGAAGGAATGTACCAATCTTCACAATGAATTGGTCGTAGTTTACGTATCATCACAAAATTTAAAACTTGCCAATATCAAAGTGGTAAAAATAAAATCTAAAACACAAAGGATGAAATATTTTCACAACAACTTGGCTCAAATCAGACCCGCTTAATTAGGCCACACAATATAATCGTGTCACGTCGACCAATAGGTAATTGTCATGGCTCTATTCATTGCAAAACTTTCAGTAATTACTGAATTCAACATTTTTAGATAACTTGGACGTGACGATATCCAGATTTGCTACTGATATTTTTGCACAGCCCTAGATATGATAAGTTTGGGCAGCAGAAATGAGAATTTATAATTATATACTTGCATAACTATACAATTTGACAATATCTGGATAGTCCTCTTCACTTCATAAGTATGTACATAACCAAACATATCCACATATAAATGCACATTCCAATGAACATACATATAGATGAACATGTATTCCATTCAACAGACAAAATAATAGCTTAAAGCTAGTCATGCTTTCTCTACACGGAGAAAGGCCCACAAAAGCACCAACATGCATTATAGGGAGTGACAACATCTTAAGGCCTTTAAACAGAGACGTACAGATTCAGTGAATGGCAAGGGTTAGTTAGTCGTTCCATTAAGGTTGTTTTCGGAGCCCGATTCGGCTCTAGCTCCCGCGCTAGTCGAGCTGCCGGTCAGAGCCATCCGCTGCATTTGCCGGATCACGGTTGCGGCATGGTATGCCTGCTGTAATCATACAACGAGCCACAACAACTATCATGCCCACTCAACAACAACGCCAGTGTCGGCCGGTGAGGGCCGATACTGGTGTCTTGACACACGCAACATAAAACACATTGTAGAAAGGTCTACTGTGGTAAAGGTTCCGCCTTTCCCACTTGTCAGACCATGCATTTAAAGGGACACCCGCATTATTCGTTTTAAAGCTCCTCGATTTCGGCTCGCCAATGGCCATTGAATCTTGGAAATAACCAGGTAATACAGTAAGAATATGATAGAAAAGAGTTATACAAGATCGTGATTTTACCTTTACAGCCAATAACTGTTAAGATTAATAGTTGTAAGACTTATAGTCGTTTCAATTTATTTCAATTCCACGAGGCATAGGGTTTAAACTTTACTGTACAAGCTAAAGTTTTTCAATGATACTAAACACAAAACTGACAACGGACATTTCTACTTGTAAATAACAAACGAGCAAAAGATGACAAGCCTTAGTAACAATATAGATATGTATATTTATATACATCCATAACTTACAATGTGTCAACTAAACACAACAATACACAAAGTACATGAGCAATACTTGGCTACAATAGCTGCGGCCGCCAACTCTACACAACGAGTGTTGGAAGCGTAAGCACACTGAAATAAACATTATTAGAACACAACACTTGATTATGGTATATGTATGTGTGAGTAATCAATGCCACAGAGTTCTTGGAACAGGCAGATGCAGTCAACTGGTGTAGGTTTGATTGCGTCTGCTTTACAGGTTCTAATGCTAACAACAATATTAGGTTACATTTATTAAGTGGAATTTTGTGCGCTTTAAAGACGGCGTCGAAAAAACATTTCGTAAAGTTCTGAACTTGAACCGCGAATATTGCATTAACGAAGTGATTTGATGTACTGCATGTGTATTAGTGCCAGACATCGACTAACGTAAACAGTGAATGTAGTGTGGGTATGTGTGTGTGTGAGTAAATGTACTGTACTGCATGTGTATTAGTGCCAGACATCGACTAACGTAAACAGTGAATGTAGTGTGTGTATGTGTGTGTGTGAGTAAATGTACTGTACTGAGTGTATTAGTGCCAGACATCGACTAACGTAAACAGTGAATGTAGTGTGTGTATGTGTGTGTGTGAGTAAATGTACTGTACTGCATGTGTATTAGTGCTAGACATCGACTAACGTAAACAGTGAATGTAGTGTGTGTATGTGTGTGTGTGAGTGAATGTACTGTACTGCATGTGTATTAGTGCCAGACATGGACTGACGTAAAGTAAATATACTGTAGTGCATGTGTGTTAGTGCCAGACATGGCCTGATGTAAACACTGAGTGAATGTACTATACTGCATGTGTATTAATGCCAGACATGGACTGACGTAAACATTGAGTGAATATACTGTACTGCATGTGTGTTAGTGCAAGACATGGACAAACGTAATCATGTACTGTACGTGTATTAGTGATGGACATCGACTGACGTAAACATTGAGTGAATATACTGTAATGCATGTGTGTTAGTGCCAGACATGGACAAACGTAATCATGTACTGTACGTGTATTAGTGATGGACATCAACTGTCGTAAACGTGTACTGCATGTGTATTAGTGCCGGACATCAACTGACGTAAACATGCATGTCCACTCTTGCAATCATGCCGGTACTCCGACACAAACAACGTATAGGGTTTCGGTCAAGCATGAAAGTTATATTCTGTGCAACCTCCCCCTTAACGTCAAAACCCTAACTAAGTGAAGAAGCTTTGCCAGCAGGTCGAGAGAGATCTATAAAGTACCTTCCTCCTCTCCCTCGGCTTCCTCGTGAATCGTGGTACATTTGTGAGCTTCGTCAACTTCCATACTATTAGAATTATTTAGAGCTAATCTTTGCATCTTGTGGACCATTGCTATTGCGTTCATCAATTGCTGTGGAGAGAGACCAAACAGAAAAGTACTTATGAGAGCCGTGAATTAACAGACAACACAGTACTGCCCCTCTTGTTTCAGAACATGTTGAACATATGGATAACTGGTGGCCCAACCTATCATCCTTTTGCTTCGAGGTCTACTCACATTCCACGACTTTTTATGTAACTAGATAGACCGACTATGGTTGGCATTAAATGTTAAGTTCACTAGCTACAGTTGAGATAGAAAGTGGGTATATGGGCTTGAACCTGTTATACCATGAATCCTTTCAATCACTTTCTTTCTCAACCCTAGACTGAGTTTAGGAAAAAAAAATCATTGACTTCGAATCATCTGGTCGACTTCTAGCAAATAGGTTTGGAGGCATTATTTAATAACAAATTGCCAGTCTGCAAGCAGTTAGACATGGATTGTACTTTTATTTGGTTGATTATATTCGTCTCACGCAAAGATTTATGAGACTTACTTGTTCAACCTTTCTTCTTTTAATTGAATGATTAAAATTGTCTAAATTTCAAATTACAATTCAATTAAGCGAGTTTTGAATTATGGAAAGACAAGGAGGATTGATGACGACCTATTGCCTATTGGGCATGTCGATTACATTACAGACCAAAACCAAAGTTGTATCCCTACAATAGTTAATACTGTATTAGTAACAATGTATCTCCAAATTACTTGCTTAGCTTTGTGAACATTAAACACAGTGACTATTATGCCACCAACACACCCCAAACCCTAACTGGCGACCATTATAAAGTCAAACTTTAGGACATATCAAACTTCATTTGTGTCAATTGTTGCAGCAACATCTTTGGGATATAACTATTCCATAACCGTATTCCATTCAGTCAGTAATCCATATCAATACAAAGAAATTCGCAGTCACATTGGACATACTGAGTTAGCTTTGGCTCCTTGGGAGGCTATAACTGTTAAGTCAACCTGGTCAGCTTATGGCCCACAGTAAAATTACCTAAATTGTTTTCAGTAATGTGAAATAGGAATGACATTGGGTCTAAAAATTCTAATCAAGAGCTTGCAAACAGGTCGAACCAAATAAATAAGAAAGAGGTTCCCAATCATAAAAATTGTTTAGACATTTAAAAAAAATTATTTTCTCAGGTGAAATCGTAACAAAACACTGATCTGATTGATGTAGGCATTTGTTTCCTGGCAGCAAGCTGCGAGTTTGACAAAACTTGGCAACATCCCTTGGAAAACATAGTTTTGAGCCTCTGATGTTTCACTCCTAGCATCTTATGCTCAACTGGGGCCTAGTTTGTTGTCTTGTTTTTCACTTTAGTCCATGCTTCAAAATAACTCACGTTTCAGTATCTTGTTGCATGGGGTAGAGGGATCATATGATGTTTATCAAGCTATATCATTTCTTAATTTCTGCTTTTTGAAAATATCAACAGTTAAAGTATGTTGTATGTGAGGCAAGTGATGATTGCTAGCAGCCACTTAAAGACCTAATGTCACCTGGTCGGCCTAGGTTAGTACTTAGTAGGGATGACATCGGGTATCCGGGTATCCGGATTACCCGAATCCAAAAATTACCCGAATCCGTTCTAAGGATTCGAATCTTGTTCTGGTACATTTTTAGTTGAATTGTTGTATGCTTCAACAATGCGCCAACAATGGTGATAACAAAATAACTTGTTTCCATTCCATAAAATACTTTCCCACTCCGTTATGTACCCATTATCGGCTTGATTAAAAATAGACTAAGCCTATTTAATGTGGTGCGATTGCTGAGGGCGAGTTCTGGTATGCCTGTGCTCCCACTGGCTCTCGGCCTACCCCCACCCCTTCCCGACCGTCATCACTGGCTGACAGAACGCACGCTGACAGCTTCTGCCACGGACAGTCAATGGCCTTCAAATAACATGTTGAGCGACGTGATTTACACTTCTAGAATTCGGGTTACCCGAATCCTTGAGGGGCTGGAATCGAATCCAGATTTTACTACCCGATGTCATCCCTAGTACTTAGTGTGAGTGAAGTCACCCACTCACCTTACATTTTGGATCATACTTTGCAATAAAACCGGTTCTCAACGGTTCCTGGGTAGCCAATGTCATTCCTAATTCGAAGTTGCCTACGTAGGATTTTATGCACAGGACAATTTAATAAATTGCACATAGTCACAATAACTTCGACCTCTCCCCTCTTACCTGACTCTTCATACATTCATTCTGCGGCTTGCTAAAAAACATTTGGAATTGAAAACTACATTTGATGCATATCTACAAGTTAAACACCTATCGTGACTGCCTTTGTTATCGACAATACAAACGTTAAAAATGTGCATCGATTTGGTCTGCAAGATCTCTTGTACACTACAAAGGTTTATCGTCTAAAGGGATCTATTTTATATAAATCAGCGAAATTAGTAGCAGAAATGTCCACTTGTATGACACATTAAGAAACATAGAGGCTCTATCACATCTTAATATCAGTTAACAACATGGGAGTCAAGAGGACGGATGTGGATACATTGACACACCAACAAGAGTAAGAATTGTTCAAATCCTTAGAATGAGGAGAACGATACTACTAACTATGTTTGTAATGGAAGAAGCAAATGAAAGAATGAAAATGGGGTAACGCTTATAAGATTGTGCTTACACATGCAAAGTGCAGTGTCAAGGGGCTAGGCAGGAAGCCATCATCTGGTGCTTCAAAGTGACGAGGGCAATGTGATTTCAATGATGAAGGCAATGTGTTTGCAATGATGAGGGTAGTGTGTTTACAATTATGAGGGCAATGTGTTTTCAATGATGAGGGCAACGTGTTTGCAACGATGAGGGTAGTGTGTTGCAATGATGAGGGTAGTGTGTTGCAATGATGAGGGCAACGTGTTTGCAATGATGAGGGTAGTGTGTTGCAATGATGAGGGTAGTGTGTTGCAATGATGAGGGCAACGTGTTTGCAATGATGAGGGTAGTGTGTTGCAATGATGAGGGTAGTGTGTTGCAATGATGAGGGCAACGTGTTTGCAATGATGAGGGTAGTGTGTTGCAATGATGAGGGTAGTGTGTTTGCAATGATGAGGGTAGTGTGTTGCAATGATGAGGGTAGTGTGTTGCAATGATGAGGGCAACGTGTTTGCAATGATGAGGGTAGTGTGTTGCAATGATGAGGGCAACGTGTTTGCAATGATGAGGGTAGTGTGTTGCAATGATGAGGGTAGTGTGTTGCAATGATGAGGGCAACGTGTTTGCAATGATGAGGGTAGTGTGTTGCAATGATGAGGGTAGTGTGTTTGCAATGATGAGGGTAGTGTGTTGCAATGATGAGGGTAGTGTGTTGCAATGATGAGGGCAACGTGTTTGCAATGATGAGGGTAGTGTGTTGCAATGATGAGGGCAACGTGTTTGCAATGATGAGGGTAGTGTGTTGCAATGATGAGGGCAATGTGTTTTCAATGATGAGGGCAACGTGTTTGCAATGATGAGGGTAGTGTGTTGCAATGATGAGGGTAGTGTGTTGCAATGATGAGGGCAACGTGTTTGCAACGATGAGGGTAGTGTGTTGCAATGATGAGGGTAGTGTGTTGCAATGATGAGGGCAACGTGTTTGCAATGATGAGGGTAGTGTGTTGCAATGATGAGGGCAACGTGTTTGCAATGATGAGGGTAGTGTGTTGCAATGATGAGGGCAACGTGTTTGCAATGATGAGGGCAACGTGTTTGCAATGATGAGGCTAGTGTGTTGCAATGATGAGGGCAACGTGTTTGCAATGATGAGGCTAGTGTGTGTTTGCAATGATGAGGGCAACGTGTTTGCAATGATGAGGCTAGTGTGTGTTTGCAATGATGAGGGTAGTGTGTTGCAATGATGAGGGCAACGTGTTTGCAATGATGAGGGCAACGTGTTTGCAATGATGAGGGTAGTGTGTTGCAATGATGAGGGCAACGTGTTTGCAATGATGAGGCTAGTGTGTTTGCAATGATGAGGGCAACGTGTTTGCAATGATGAGGGTAGTGTGTTGCAATGATGAGGGTAGTGTGTTGCAATGATGAGGGCAACGTGTTTGCAATGATGAGGGTAGTGTGTTTGCAATGATGAGGGTAACGTGTTTGCAATGATGAGGGTAGTGTGTTGCAATGATGAGGGCAACGTGTTTGCAATGATGAGGGTAGTGTGTTTGCAATGATGAGGGCAATGTGTTTTCAATGATGAGGGCAACGTGTTTGCAATGATGAGGGTAGTGTGTTTGCAATGATGAGGGTAGTGTGTTGCAATGATGAGGCTAGTGTGTTTCAATGATGAGGGCAACGTGTTTGCAATGATGAGGGTAGTGTGTTGCAATGATGAGGGCAACGTGTTTGCAATGATGAGGGTAGTGTGTTTGCAATGATGAAGGCAACGTGTTTGCAATGATGAGGGTAGTGTGTTGCAATGATGAGGGCAATGTGTTTTCAATGATGAGGGCAACGTGTTTGCAATGATGAGGGTAGTGTGTTGCAATGATGAGGGCAACGTGTTTGCAATGATGAGGGTAGTGTGTTTGCAATGATGAAGGCAACGTGTTTGCAATGATGAGGGTAGTGTGTTTGCAATGATGAAGGCAACGTGTTTGCAATGATGAGGGCAACGTGTTTGCAATGATGAGGCTAGTGTGTTTGCAATGATGAGGGCAACGTGTTTGCAATGATGAGGCTAGTGTGTTTGCAATGATGAGGGCAACGTGTTTGCAATGATGAGGCTAGTGTGTTTGCAATGATGAGGGCAACGTGTTTGCAATGATGAGGCTAGTGTGTTTGCAATGATGAGGGCAACGTGTTTGCAATGATGAGGCTAGTGTGTTTGCAATGATGAGGGCAACGTGTTTGCAATGATGAGGCTAGTGTGTTTGCAATGATGAGGGTAGTGTGTTGCAATGATGAGGGCAACGTGTTTGCAATGATGAGGCTAGTGTGTTTGCAATGATGAGGGTAGTGTGTTGCAATGATGAGGGCAATGTGTTTTCAATGATGAGGGCAACGTGTTTTCAATGAGGGTAGTGTGTTTCAATGATGAGGGCAACGTGTTTTCAATGATGAGGGTAGTGTGTTGCAATGATGAGGGTAGTGTGTTGCAATGATGAGGGCAACGTGTTTTCAATGAGGGTAGTGTGTTTCAATGATGAGGGCAACGTGTTTTCAATGATGAGGGTAGTGTGTTGCAATGATGAGGGCAATGTGTTTTCAATGATGAGGGCAACGTGTTTTCAATGAGGGTAGTGTGTTTCAATGATGAGGGCAACGTGTTTTCAATGATGAGGGCAAAGTGTCTCCATCAGTCGTATCAAGGTGTCTGATATATATTGTGGGAACTGATCTGATAGGTACAATGGGTGACAGTGGGTGACATTTCACTAGCTAATAGCAAAGTTCAGAGGGGGTCGCTACAGGTGTAAGAGATGCCAGTGCAATGCAAAATGATGCTCTATCTATTGGACGCACTTCGTATCAATAAGTGCATGTCAAAACTATGGGTAATGGAAGCAAAAGACGATCGTAGAGTGCAGGTGCAAATATTGGTTGACTCAAGAAACTATGAGAAATAATGATATCAAGAGACCTTCAAAAGAGTACTACAAATGTATAGGATAGGATATTGTAGAGATCTACATACAAAAGAATGTGGGGTATTTGGTTGTGAGCAGACCTGTCCAAACTCAGTATACAAAAAATGCAGTGACCATTTAACTATTCCAAAAATGTAGTCGTATCAGGCAATATTTGATTTAATATGAACATTTTTTATGATTTTGTGATCTTTTTTGACAAAATAGGAACTGGACTCAAAAATAATACTTTAACATTGTATCAAACAAAAGTAAAAGCCTCTAGTTTTTGTTGTTGCATGAAATGTCACATGTCCTATAACTAGAGCCCCATGAAAATGTGTTTGCAATGATGGAGGGCAAGTTTTAATTTTTATATTTTCGGTCTCCTCTTGCTATTAAACGCCGACATTTTATCAAACAAAGCAATATTCACAACAATCATATGATTTTGCGATCGCGAATTTTATGGGGCTCTACCTATGACCGCTTATCTAGTCAAATACTACTCTTCTTAAGTTACAAGTACGTACTAAAGTACGTTTTAGACATACCGTAATGGATGTGGCACCAAGAAGAGTTGCCCATTTTGTGATTGTACCAACGCACCTATTCAAGGAAGGTAAATAGCTTCTGAATGTCCAACTTAGAATAATATTACCCATATATTAATTTAATGGAATTGCATTATTGTAGTATGTTTGTTTTATATCCGTATGTATTACGCAAATTATGCACTATATGCATAAATAGTAATTTTTTATAGGAGACCTGCCCAGAGACCATCCATGTCCCTCTTCAGGTGACTAACTTAAGTATTGTGTTATTTGGAATACGTATAGTTGGGACGGAATGTACAAGGCCTGATAGTACGACTCAAATTAGGGGTTAAATCACCTTAAACCTAGAATATTGGCAATGCTTTTTAATTAGCTAGGTCTAGTAGCTAGCTCAGTCAAGCTTAAAGGTCTACTACTGATGATATATTTTGTAGTCTAAAACATACATGGATCTTTAGGTAGACTTTCTACAATGAATGTGAGCTGTTTATTAGGATTGCAATACAGGCAAGTATTGAGTAAGATATTACAAGTGGGAATGTATTCGATTCTATGAGATTCACGCACAGGGTCAGGTCTAACGTGTCAATTGTACCTCCTAGTCGATACCTTGGTAGTTTGACGAGATTCATGATTTGTACTTGTGATTACTTCAAGTTCCTTAAAATGCTTCTATCTAGATCTATGATTTGCAAGACTATAAAATTACCCTGCAGGGCTTTACTAGGAGATAAAGGGCCTATGTTCTCCCAAGCACCTGGAAAACTAAAGCCAATGGTTAAATGTTGTACTCCACAATAGTCTATATCCATTCATAGACTAATAAATTACCTCCCTTGAATAAAAAATCTACTTCATTTCCTTGTGGTCACTTAACGTTTTCAATACTTTTATTAAGGCATTGGTCAATGCAGTCGTTATTGAATTTGACAAGTCTACCTTCACGCAAGTTTATGAACAATATTTAAGACATTACACAAGTTCATAAAGGGTGAAACAGAAGCTGAGATGCAGCAGGTTCACAAGTTTTGATACAGAATTCTAAAAAGATAAAATCATGCTTAAGCTTATCTTCCTCTAAGTTTCACGCAAGATAAGAATTGACAAACCTTCCATCGAGACTTGGCAAAGTTCTTCTTAAGCTGCTCGGACACTGTTCCATGGATGTTCTTGTTGCTAGCGGCATTGCCCGAGATCCTGGAAACACACACGATCGATGGAAATTGCATTTGCTTTAATCTACAGGTATTGCGGTCTTGTGCATTTCTCGCATTGCCGAAATTAGAATCGAAACTCATAATTTGCCTCTATAGTTTCTCAGCATACATTTAGGTCGTCACTACGCTAGCCGCTAGTAAGCTTGTTAAAATTTCGTAACATCACTCGGGTATCAGCTCGAATCCTTGCATGAGACAATAGTTCAGGACAGTTTGTAAGAGAGCAAAATCGCTTCGCTCACCACTCGCGTATTTACCATGGTCAGAGCATGGGGGGGGGGGGGGGGGGGGGGGTCTTTTTAACAACTCTACCTGCATGATACAAAATAAATTGTATAATTTTCTGTGTGGCTGTTGCCCCATGTATTTGGTGCTGCCTTATCTCAGGTCAATAATATGGTAGTTTGATAGTTGACAGTACTATTCCTTCTACAACTAGAGCAAAATACACACCAATGTACAAAATACAACAATGCTCCCCTCTTTCAACAACACCTCAAGTGGTTGCCTACCGTTACGTCTACGTTGAAAGTTTGAAAGAGAAAAACAGACCGTGCTTGCTCTATTTTGGTCTTTACCTTTCTTTACCTCTCATTAAGTTTATGGGTCAACAAGTTGCTACCAAGCTATAAGCATATTGCACATTTGTGAGTTTTGTTAAAAGGTTTCTTTCTATTTCCCTGACTCAAGTTTAATGTTCAGATGTGCATTCAAGCACGTTGATGGTGAAAAGAACATGCTCCGAGTGAAAAGGTCATGTAAGACCAAAACATCTCGGAAATTTTTTTCTCTTTGTTTCTATTTCTATTTCTCAATCACATCAGTCTTTACTTCAGGTAAGCTGTTGGGATTTATCCTTCTACCAATCATATATTGTATTTGCATGTATCCATCATACTCTGCCTTTAGGCAGAGAGATGGTCATGTATACATATATATCTCAAGAATCTTACACAATACTGAAAAAGTTTAACTGTTTTAATTAGCCCAATGTGGTTTTGTCAGACATAAAAACTGGATAAAAAGGTTTCAAATTAATGTACTTGTGTGGTACTGATTGTTATTGTGGTTGCTACCTTACAAATTCCTGAAAAAGTTCTAAAAATAGCACCTATAATGATAACAATGTTTGAACCATTTAATATCCATTTCTTTTTAGTCGTTACAAAACCACATGGAGGTCACCAAACATGTGTTCAATATCTTACCACGGATGCGAGAGAGCTTGACGGCAAGTGTATCGCTTCTCAACATCCACACACATCAGTTGGCGGATAAAGTCCTTGGCCGAGTCGCTTATGTCATCCCAGTATGGCGAATCAAATTCAAACTCGCCTAAAACAGAGATTACATTCTTATCTAATACAACAGCAATCAAAAGAGATAGTGGAAAACAAATGTACAAAACAATACCTTTCAAAATCTGTGCAAATAGATTAGCGTCGTTTTCGTCGTAGAACGGGGGGTAACCACAGAGTAGGATGTACGAGATAACTCCTATGCTCCATACGTCGACGGCTTTTCCGTACGGCTTCTGCGCAAGCACCTCCGGAGCTGCAACCAATAATAATAATTGTTTTAATAGAAGCCAAGAATGTTTCAACACTTATAAATGTGCCATTTTCATAAGATATTTTTGTTGGTTCTCAATTATCTTCTCCTTTAAGAAGTATGTTAAGTCGCTTCCATGGTATCTGTGCCCTGACATGTCACTTTTAGTGTCTAGTGTGTTTTGTATGTACATGTTTGCTGTTTTTTTATTATTATTTTGATATTATTTTTTTTGATTTTGATATTTATTGATATTCTTCTTGTAATAACATTTTGATAGAAACACAACAAAACATGTGCATTCTTAGATAATAACTGTTAAAATAAAGACATGTTATAGCACAGTTTGCAATGTACACATACTATGGCAAATACGAATAGTAATATTGAATAAATAAATAAAATAATAAACGTGATAGAAAACATTTAGCTATAAGTGTTATTGTGATTGTGATTGCAATTAATAAAAGTGAACCAGCTGTCACACACTGTCACAGTAGTATGAATGATAGGCATATCAAGTTACGGCTCATCCACATTGAAAATTAACATTAGCGTAACTTAACACCGTACCGTAACGTTTTCGATGGCTGTCCACATTAGAACTTAATTTCCTACATCCACCAGTCAGAGTTTGCCCACGTAAATCAAGAACCTAACCTTATTTATTCATGTATTCATTTATTTTTACATTCAGTATTGTTACACAATTACTTACATTACATACAATATATATAAGTGAATATCAAAATATCCATAGCATCACGTAATTTTTGAATACACATCGCTGATTGGTTCATTCTTACTGCAGAGTTACGGTACGGCGCTAAGTATGGAGTTTACAAACTTCTCTGCTACTGCCGCAGTAAGCAATGACCTTGAGTTCTCATCAGCCAATGGGAGTGTCCGAAACCTTAATTCTAACGTTACTGTTACTGCTAATTTTCAATGTGGATGGGCCTTAACATGCATACTTAGCGAAACTTTTAGTCCTAAAAATAATTTATTGAAAAATCTACGAGTATGGAGGAAGAAATTCTTTGAGGCTCGCCAAAACCATTTTTAATAATATACTTTTTGAGAGTGATTTTGAAAGTTGAATGCAGTCACTAGGTTTTACATCTGGCGGGAGACTGATGTAGACCTTTGACCACAAACAAGCAGGGCTGTGCTTGAATATTGTGTTTGAAGGATGGAATGTGAGTTATATGTAGTTAGGTGGGTGTGGCTCTTCATATTAAGGGGAAATAAGTCTGGGTTTTTACATGTCAGACTCAAACCCATGAGTGCCGGCAAGGGTGGGCAAGATGCATTTGCCACCCCTTGGATTTGACATCACTCGAAACTTTCCTGGAGTTAAAAATTTCATTTCATTCATTTATTTTTTGAACAATTATTATTGTGCCAAAATGAATGGATAGATGAAACATAACGCTACTTTTTCACCAATTCGAATTACTTTAAATTAAAGAATGAGGTCAATTCCCTGAAATATTTTACTGTGTGCGCCATCGCGAAACATTGCATGTATAGAAATTATTATGTGTAACTTCATATGTATTATGTGTAATTTTGTACAACTACGCATGGTTTTGTATATCTACGTTACGAACCGCAGTCTAATTTAATATATGTTTCCATGCATTATTCTATGGCTATAATATAACAATAAACAATAAACGATTTTACCATCTCAAAATCCAATTGACCAATTGCCTGGCTAAATTTATGCCCCCCCTTTTATACCCGGATGGATAGTGAATTGTTGCGTCCCCCCCCCCCCCCCCCCTGGAAAATATCCTGGCGACCCCCATGAATATTGATACCGATGTCCCTCCTTGGTACAATTTCTGGCGGCGCCCATACTCAAACCATGGACTAGAGTTCAACGATTACTGACCTACATAACCAGGAGTGCCACACGCCGTAGCCATGATTCCAGAGTCTTCCATTTTTGACAGTCCGAAGTCGCTTATCATTATTTTACTATCTTCGTCGGGACTGTAGTACAGCAGATTTTCAGGCTAGAAACCAAACAAACAGCCTGATTAGTGTTGAGATTACCCCAGTTCCATCTTACATGTGCCAGGCAGGACCAACAGTCGCAGGTTGTGGGATTCGATCCCGCGTCCCTCTAGGTTACACCTTTGTTACACCGCCGACATACAGAAACTAAGGGCAACACAAGACAGCTGGCTCAGGAGTAACACGCGATACTCTAATTCGGGAGGTCAACGGTTCGACTGCGGCCCCTGACAATCCTGACTGAAGATTTTTCAGAGATTTAGATTGAATCCTGTAAGATAGCCGTTGGACATTCCTTCCCACTTATACCAACATCCTAATAACCGGGTGAAGCTGGTGCATGTGCACTAGAAGTGAGTGACACGACTTGGCTCCTCTCACGTGACGTCACATCGGCCATATTGGAGGCCGTTTCATTTAGCTGTCAAAATAAAACGAATAATATTGTTTACGGGGAAATATGACAAGTTTGAACACGTATATCCCCCGATAAAGTGTACGCAAATGATTATTGTATGCTTTTGTAAACGATTAAAAGAGAAATCGAGACAAAAGAGTATGTTTATGTTGATTTAAGTAATAATAGCAAACCAAAGTTAGAGAACCGTTGAATTTGCATCAAACGCCAGCTGAAACATAGTAACAATGAACTACAAATCACATGCCATTGTGGCCTCCAATGTGGCCATCATGCGCATTACGTGAATACACCCTATTGTGCGTCAGTCGAGTGTACACAATGCAATTAGTTATGAATGATTCAAACACCAAGAGTTTCAACTCACGCGTGAATCGTAACACGCGCAATTGTGAGTAACACACTATTATATAGTATTTCAAACAATCAAGGAATACATTTTTTTTCTCAGGAAGGTGGTATTTTTGCTTTAGTTGCTATATTTCTGTTCACATGTAGTACCTCTAGTTTTCTAGTAATTGTTCACGTATTGCCTCGAATTTGTGAGTAAGATAACCCTTAGTCCTTCATCAAAGGCATTCAAAGTTTATTTTTAACACATTGGTGTGTGTCTACCCTTTTCGATACCTTACTTATACAAGTAAAGATAAGCATTTACTTCATTTTTTTAGGGCGTTAAAAACGACTAAATTAAATTATTCTTTGACGGCTCATGCGTGAGTGTTCGTGATTGGAGGACTCTGCGCGGGACTCCCTCACACGCACTCGTGTAGCCAGTGTAGCCAGTGTAGTAGCAAAGATTAGACAGTGGTAGTAGTCACCAGACACCAACACACAGCCAAGATATTCGAGGAGGAAGAGTAAGGAAGGCGCCTGGAGTAGGCTACGTACGTCACTATTGACTGTTTTGTTCGCCGAAACGAACCTTCGAGTTGAAAAGAATATCTCTCGCTCCCTCCGACGACAGAATATTTCCTGTAACTCCTATGTGCTGCTATTTCCGTCGCTGGTAAAGATATTGTATAGCCTACAGGTGAACAAATCAAATTCTATAGGGACGGGAATCTAATTCTATAGGGACGGCAATCTGATTTCCTGGTTAATTCAAGCAAGTAATAAAAAAGCTCAAACTCTTATTCACAATACGATTCTCAGTAAAACGCGTGAGAATACCGACATCTGGTGAAGATGATGAAAGGGGACATAATAACGTTTTACTGAGGGTTGTATCTCGTTTGCTCCTCGTTGTGCTGACTCTGTAAGTGAATCAAGTAAAAGTCGCTTATCTCGCAATCGCATCAAACTCGAACCATGAACAGCTACCAGCTACCCGAGTGCTTCTATATTAGGCGTCAATAACACTATTTACATTAATTTGTATATTGTTCTCAGTATTCAAATAATTATAGTTTGACGACGAATCTAGTTTCGTTGGTATATTTACTATACAATTTCTATGTCTCTATAATTTATATTATGTTTAACTTAAAACAATTCCCATTTGCTCTTTATAATCTACTAATTAACTGATTGAATCACACAATTAATGATCTTAAGACTGGGTAAGCTATGGTTGTTATCTCGCCTTATGCTGCAAACATAATGTCCATATTGACGGCTATAGGTAAGATTTACAACACGCACGTTTTTACACAAATACTGTTTTACACAAATAACGGTATAAACGAAATTTGCTCTCTAAAATGTTATAACAGTTTATTAGCAGCAGACTTTGTTTGAAGAACTATGACCCGTCACAGCCCGAATACACCACATGGCCAAGTCTTTCAATCTATACAGACAGCCTCGGGCTTTGACATTTAGTCCCCCCGTTTGATACTCTCTACGTCAACGCTATAAAACAAAAGTGAGAAATAAATATGCCTACCGTAATTACAGGAAGTGTCTACACTAAAATAATTATAGCTATAACGCCAAGAAACAGCTGTTATTGATTCATTCTCACGGTCACATATAGCAGCATAGTCGGTGCAATCACGTCCGCAATTGTACGGACATACTGCGATTGGCGTGACTGAGGGGCCTGCGTTTGATTCTCAGGTGAATAGCCACTATATATTGAAACATGAGATGAAACAAACTATGAATTGAAACTGTAATTTGACGTGATTGATTCGCGGGTCAAGTCATGGAAATGCAAATTACGGACAATTCAATCGTCTATACGAATAATTCAAATTTTGATTAACATTACACAAAATAATAATAATAATAATAATAATAATAATAATAATAATAATAATAATAATAATAATAATAATAATAATAATAATAATAATAATAATAAACAACTGGTGATATGTGTACCTTGAGATCTCGATGTACGACTCCTTGCTGATGCATGTAGTCCACGGCCTCCAGCACTTGCCGGATTAGATCCGAGGCGTCTTTCTCGGTGTATGAGCCCTTCTCCACAATACGGTCGAACAGCTCCCCACCAGTCACCCTGAGTACACAAGAACAACACTATTCAGATAACAACTTGGCTGTCGGTGTCGGATATCGCACCCCGTCCATTAATACATACATTAATATATAAATAATACGATTGCATAATATTAATTAATGGACATGGTGTTACCCGACAGCCAAGTTTTTATAACGACGTAGGAACTCTAAATCAAGTGGGGGGGGGGGGGGGGAATTGTGAGCGCGAACAACTCGCAGGGTCTGGGGCGGAGCCCCAGCCGCCGGAGGCCTTTTCGCCAAAGGCGAAAAATTTCTTGCTATTAGTTATTTCTCGATTTTACGGCTTAAATAAGTACGTTTTGAGGGCCTTAACCCACCCCTTCCCTAATTACGCCACTGACCTTCAAGCACCCATTCGCTTTTATTTTGTAATGCTACAAAGTGCCAACAAAGGCAGAGGAAATGTATCTTGTGACGAAGATCTAATTGGCTTTCTCCGGGGCGTGGGGCCCTCTGTGTTTCTGCAATTATTATTCACTGGTGAAATATGAAATTTAGTTGGTGAATGTTTACCCGGGTATCCGTGTGGTATTGTATGTCGGGATGTGCCTAAAACGCTAAATTGGGTGGGTCACAGGAAAAGTGGGGGGGGGGGGAAAATCTCCCCCCATTCCCCCCCCCCCCTTCCTTGGCGCCTGATAACGACTCTAGCCGCGAAAGCATAGAAGTTTTAACTATTGATTACCTACTATATTTAGCATAATATAGTCGGTGGTCGAATTGGAATCTTTGGGGGGATGGTCTAAACTCTAAACCACTCACAACACAAAGGTCAAATTACGAACAGCTATTATTATTCTTTACAAACGGGGGCTGCGAGCTTCTGAAATGGGCCTCTTGGCTTGCGCGATGTGTTTTTTAACATGCGTACACGTACCTATTTTGACGTTTTATGACAAGTGGTTAAATTGTATGTAAGGGAAGTATCGCCCCCGCATCCTCCCCCCTCCCCTCCCCCCCACCTCAAGTGGACGACCGACCGGTCTGTAGTGCTTACTAAACCATGGAGTGTTGGGTTCTCAATTATATCATTTTATCGATGTGGTTAAAGCAACTATTGCGTATAAACTCCAAATTGGCACATAACCCGCAATACAATTACAACCGCGCGAAACTGCCCCATTTTTCAGTAATTTCTCAAGTGTGTGAGAAAGTGTGATACATAGCTTGCTGGGGTTTCGTAGGAACTACATCGATACAGTCTGTGTAATACAACTACAAACGTGCACAATATCTAAATCAGTAGGGTTATTATTTTATAATTACTTCCTTTCAAAGGAATAAAAAAACGCAACAACCCTTTTGCCACAATATTCGAAATGTGTTTCATTTCGTATTTTATTCTTACAAAACTGTGCGCATCTCTGGTGTTCTTGAGGAATGATTTAACAAGCTAATTCCGTACAGTTGTACTGTTGCCCTTTCGCCTCTTGTTAACCGCAAACAGCACAAACAGTCATTTAGCGTTACTGAACACTGACCCCTTATTACTTTGAAGGAGAGCATCATATTATTACAATCACTTCACTTCACAACTGAAGGAAAATTGTCAATCTAACGAGGGTTGACGTCCTTCTCTATACTCCGCCCAGCCTTGAGAAACACAGTGGATGAATGAAGTCGGACACTATTGTTCTCGCTAGAAGCGGCCATAAAAAGAATGATGATGGTGTTTTCCGATTTCCGTAAGCCAATGTTTTCATGATTTCTGTAAACCTTCTTTTAATGGCCGCTTCTAGCGTGAACAATAGGGTCCGACTTCATTCATCCACTGTGTTTCTCAAGGCTGAACGGAGTTTAGTTCCTACTATTTTTTGACGAACTGGTCCCCCGAATATCTCCCGGTTTGCCCCAGGATATAAAAGGTCCATGCTATAGCTCTCCCCGTCGTACGACGAGGCGGCAATGGGCCATGAGTCCGCACGCAATGAATAAATAAACGGAACTCTGTAACGTGTTCCAAGTCTAAAACCACTACGGGACGCGATAACACTCTTTGACATTTCCGTCGATAATATCATTGCCAGTGTCACGACTCTCAACACAGCCAGTGCCGCCACACTTGTCACGATCAACGGATGCTGACAGATAGTTATGGTTTCAGCAGAGGATAAGATATTAATCCGCATTATGTCGGCAAAGGGTCGGCGCGTAAGTCTGGGGATCGATGGGGGTGCTGGGTACACTTGACTATCTCCAATCAGTTCCACTAGTGTATTATTACTACACTGTGGCGTCTCTCCAGCACTAGCTTGCATGGCAGAGGTCGATTCAAACTCCTTGCTCCGTTTCAAGGCGGTTGCATTCATAACCAAGTCAGCGCATACTTTACATACAATTTACAGGTAGGTATGCGGGCCTGTCGATCCAAACTCCTTGCTGCGTTCCATGGCACTTGCATTCATAGCCCAGTCAGCGCATACTTTACAGGTTGGTATGCGGGCCTGTCGATCCAAACTTCTTGCTGCGTTCCAAGGCAGTTGCATTCATAGCCCAGTCAGCGCATACTTTACAGGTTGGTATGCGGGCCTGTCGATCCAAACTCCTTGCTGCGTTCCATGGCACTTGCATTCATAGCCCAGTCAGCGCATACTTTACATACTTTACAGGTTGGTATGCGGGCCTGTCGATCCAAACTTCTTGCTACGTTCCAAGGCAGTTGCATTCATAGCCCAGTCAGCGCATACTTTACATACAATTTACAGGTAGGTATGCGGGCCTGTCGATCCAAGCTCTTTGCTGCGTTCCATGGCACTTGCATTCATAGCCCAGTCAGCGCATACTTTACATACAATTTACAGGTAGGTATGCGGGCCTGTCGATCTAAACTCCTTGCTGCGTTCCAAGGCAGTTGCATTCATAGCCCAGTCAGCGCATACTTTACAAGTTGTATGCGGGCCTGTCGATCCAAACTCCTTGCTGCGTTCCAAGGCAGTTGCATTCATAGCCCAGTCAGCGCATACTTTACAGGTTGGTATGCGGGCCTGTCGATCCAAACTCCTTGCTGCGTTCCAAGGCACTTGCATTCATAGCCCAGTCAGCGCATACTTTACAGGTTGGTATGCGGGCCTGTCGATCCAAGCTCCTTGCTACGTTCCAAGGCAGTTGCATTCATAGCCCAATCAGCGCATACTTTACAGGTTGTATGCGGGCCTGTCGATCCAAGCTCCTTGCTACGTTCCAAGGCAGTTGCATTCATAGCCCAGTCAGCGCATACTTTACAGGTTGTATGCGGGCCTGTCGATCCAAGCTCCTTGCTACGTTCCAAGGCAGTTGCATTCATAGCCGAGTCAGCGCATACTTTACAGGTTGGTTTGCGTGCCTGTCGATCCAAACTCCTTGCTGCGTTCCAAGGCGGTTGCATTCATAGCCCAGTCAGCGCCTACTTAACAAGGCAGTTGCTGCTTGCATTCAATGCTTTGCATAAGCATAATCCAGTTCTTTCTTCGGCCACCCTCATTGCTCCTCCTACCCCTACAGCTAACGGTGTAACAACTTACAACGTTGCCATGCGTTAGTTGTTGATCATTGCTCACTCCATGCCAATACGTCACTATGGAGTATGGAATGAGTTGTTCTTATACCCATTCCCCAGCACACAACCCATGCTATGGTTATCGAGACGATGAGTGGGTGATATCCATGTCCAAGCCAGGAGTCGATAGTTTCCCAGACGAACAACGCCCACGTACTTAGCCGGCAATGAATGATCGATCACTGATCATTAAGCCTATGGCTACCAACAATTGAAACGTTAAGCAAACGCGTTAGTAGAGCACTAAGTTGCATCCACTGCACTTTCAGTTGAACGCATCACAAACGAGGTCTGTGTTACGTTTGCTTCTGGCATCTATCAGACGAACGAGCACCACTTTAATTTCGCCAGGATTCGAACCTGGGCCGCAAAACTGATCATTCGCCAATTTGCATGTGATGGCGGTGCTCTTGTGAATTTGGTACGTTCGAATAATTAGTGTTTTTCTAAATGATGTTATGAATTGTGAAACTGAGTTTCGCAAACACTTGACGAATGTCAAATTGATCATTTAAAAAACAAATTATTGAAACATAGAAACATTTTGGACATAGCTCTGAAATACATCTATTAGTTGGTCTACTGTGGGTTTATTCCTCCTTCCAACGCAGAAAGAGCAGGTTTTGATTTTCGGTTCGGGCTGGGGTTCCTTAACTTTGAAATTTGTGTAAACGGTGACTTTGGAGCAGTATAGCAAGGAACCACATAATAAATGGTATAATGTCCCCACTAAATATCAGTTCTTGTAACTGAGTGGGTAGACTATAAATACAATGAATGTATTTATTTTATTTGTTTATAATTTCTCCCTTATTTGAGGCATTATCGAGAAGTTAAACCGTAAAAAATTGTGCTTTGTGAGGGGTTGACGAATACTGGTGGGCAACACCTTGAAATCGTAAACGACATTATATAAACGTTTTATTGTCAGTATTGATGTATAAAACAATCGTAAATATAAATGTCCTATTGATGGATAGATGTTTTAAAATCGCATATAGTTGCTGAATCTCTTCCATTTTAACTTATATTTGCGTGAATTATCTATACGTTGGGTCTTGAGTGATGAGTGATTAGAAGCTGGTATTTGCAAATGGCCAGAAAACACTTTTCAGGCAGAAGTTCGCAATAAAAATCACCGTCTTCTCTTGCTCTCTTCGAAGTAGAAGAAAAGCGCACGTTTGAATGCTAAGCTTGTTGAGCCAAGCTTCACGAGATCCCCCAACAAAGTCTAGGATCTAATTGGTCATTACAGTAGTCGTATTTATTACCTCGTATTTACTGAATACAAAGTGAGCACTTGTGGACGAAGAGTTTCATTTAGCAACCAGCCTTCAAATTCATCCTTTCTGAATAATTGGCAAAGCATGATATATTCAAATTACTTGATAGCTTCCAAGACTAAAAGAAGATGGAATAGCTCAGTATGGATTATGGAACCACTTTCTATCTCACGCACAACTAGGTTGATCGAGTGCAATGTCCATTGCAGTAGTTGCCAGAGAAAGGTATTATAGATCAAGGTTCTACCACAGACGCTCGCAACAATAGCCCACGTTACCAGGCAGAACACGCGATACTAGTCTCACACCTTTATAGTCTCATAGCCGAGTCCACTAGAACCAACTCTAGTCTCTAACATTTACTTGAAACATGTCCATTAATGCTCATTTACGGCCATGTATTAAATACCTGAAACTCCTGAACGCAATGGGCGTAACTAATGAGGCTTGTGCACTCAACTAAGAGGAAGACTGACATTACGAATGTATGGAAGAACGCCAGGAATTTGTTCATTATCATTGAAACAGAGTGCACGAAACGGGCGGTACATAAGGATCCAAGGTCGGCATTCGACTTTAGGACATTCCGTCTCAACTAATGCACCCACAACCTCCCTTGTATTTGCTACTACCTCAAGCTGTACACCTGTAGCTACGTCAACATCACTCAACTCACGGAGAACAGAGGACTCTTGTCTCACCCGGAAACCTTGATAAACCGAACCCCGAACCTAGAAAACATGTTCATGTCTGTTCCGGGTTCGACTCCCTGACGAAGGACAAGACTTCCAAGACGAACCGGCTCCACAGTTATCCGAAATCGTTTCGATACAAACCGGTTTGAATTGAACCCATACATCACAATTAATATTACAGCAATGCTTCGTTCCCTGACCAGCCACGGAAATGAAACTAAGTATGAGAATGTGAACATCTTGATACGTTACGCAGGTCAACTCGGCTGATCTAAATATCCTAAATCCCCACTCAGTTCTATATAACCTTAGAACAGCCCCCAGAGCTTGGCTGGGCGCCCTGCGGAAACATTTTCAATTTGAGAAATCGAACAGCTGAATATAATTGTATCTCTTTTTTGTGTGGTGGTTTAGGTGAGGGGTGATGGGGAAAGTGGGGGAGGGGGGAGTGCTCAACTGCCTGGAGATATTTGAATGGAAAACAGTAAAATGGACGAGCAAGCGAATTGGCAATCATCGTACAACCGAACGTGTACAACTGAATCGACCGACACCACTGAACGTTATCAAAAACTTGCCACGGAATATAATTAGCTATGATTGATATCTCATGGAGAATCTTTAGTCTTTAGAGGGTGTTGTGTCAGAATATAGAATGCAATGTTGAACAGCATAACAGATACCGGACAGGTGTGCCCTACTGCTATGGTCAAGTGGGCCGGCTAAGAGCGTAGAACATAGCAGAGACCAGACAGGTGTGCCCTACTGCTATGGTCAAGTGGGCCGGCTAAGAGCGTAGAACATAGCAGAGACCGGACAGGTGTGCCCTATGGTCAAGTGGGCCGGCTAAGAGCGTAGAACATAGCAGAGACCGGACAGGTGTGCCCTACTGCTATGGTCAAGTGGGCCGGCTAAGAGCGTAGAACATAGCAGAGACCGGACAGGTGTGCCCTATGGTCAAGTGGGCCGGCTAAGAGCGTAGAACATAGCAGTGACCGGACAGGTGTGCCCTACTGCTATGGTCAAGTGGGCCGGCTAAGAGCGTAGAACATAGCAGAGACCGGAAAGGTGTGCCCTACTGCTATGGTCAAGTGGGCCGGCTAAGAGCGTAGAACATAGCAGAGACCGGACAGGTGTGCCCTACTACTATGGTCAAGTGGGCCGGCTAAGAGCGTAGAACATAGCAGATACCGGACAGGTGTGCCCTACTGCTATGGTCAAGTGGGCCGGCTAAGAGCGTAGAACATAGCAGATACCGGACAGGTGTGCCCTACTGCTATGGTCAAGTGGGCCGGCTAAGAGCGTAGAACATAGCAGATACCGGACAGGTGTGCCCTACTGCTATGGTCAAGTGGGCCGGCTAAGAGCGTAGAACATAGCAGATACCGGACAGGTGTGCCCTACTGCTATGGTCAAGTGGGCCGGCTAAGAGCGTAGAACATAGCAGAGACCGGACAGGTGTGCCCTACTGCTATGGTCAAGTGGGCCGGCTAAGAGCGTAGAGCATAGCAGAGACCGGACAGGTGTGCCCTACTGCTATGGTCAAGTGGGCCGGCTAAGAGTGTAGAACATAGCAGAGACCAGACAGGTGTGCCCTACTGCTATGGTCAAGTGGGCCGGCTAAGAGCGTAGAACATAGCAGAGACCGACAGGTGTGCCCTACTGCTATGGTCAAGTGGGCCGGCTAAGAGCGTAGAACATAGCAGAGACCGACAGGTGTGCCCTACTGCTATGGTCAAGTGGGCCGGCTAAGAACGTAGAACATAGCAGAGACCGGACAGGTGTGCCCTACTACTATGGTCAAGTGAGCCGGCTAAGAGCGAAGAACATAGCAGAGACCAGACAGGTGTGCCCTACTGCTATGGTCAAGTGGGAGCTAAGAGCGTAGAACATAGCAGATACCGGACAGGTGTGCCCTACTGCTATGGTCAAGTGGGCCGGCTAAGAGCGTAGAACATAGCAGATACCGGACAGGTGTGCCCTACTGCTATGGTCAAGTGGGCCGGCTAAGAGCGTAGAACATAGCAGATACCGGACAGGTGTGCCCTACTACTATGGTCAAGTAGGGTAATCAAAACATGCAACGAGTTATATTTAGCCCACGCGGTCCAGTATTGAATGATAATATTCTCACTAGCCGAGAGCACCATTCATTGATTGGTACAGGTATAAATAGAATTGTGGTGACATGGCGATATTCGCATGGCGGGTACAGTGTAACCGGGTCCAAGTTGACACTAAAACACTAGACATACACTAACTTCGCTCCCCACATGGCCACGAAACAAAATAACCTAGTCCACTCCAATGGTTTCGGAGGTATTTCCGTTTGAAAACGGGTAGGCCGGATTTTTCCAAATCGCTTTGAAAAACTGTCTGGAAAAAAACGTGCTCGACGAGGGAGTCCCAATTTAAAATACCGATAGCTGATTGGTCACCACGAAGTCAGATCGACTAAGATGAACGCATCGGTAATTTGTTGTTTCGAGACAAGTATACATACATCACTTGCCTTCCTGCTACAGTTGACAATTGGGTTTCGAATACCGATAGAAGTATCAGGCGATACTCTTATTCGGGAGGTCGATGGTTCGAATCCTGACTGACTTTTTTTACGGAATGTTTTCCTCAGTCACAAGAGAAGACGAATGCTGGGAATGAGTCTAACATGATAGTCCTCGGACATTCCTTCCACCCCTGACACCCTATAATGAACCAATAGTTATTCACCCGAGGTTGGTCAACCTGGAATTTACTCAACAGCAGGGAGGGAATCGTACGAAAAAAATAATAAGGTTTCAAATCGCATTGAAATAATATCACATCACATTCGTCTCGAAGAGCGTTGGGACAAGAGACAGAGAGACAAGTGGAAACAAGGGAAGGTAGCTTATCCCACCGTGGGACGTTGTGTGTTTGTGTCAATAACTTTCCAACAAGTGTTAACTTAACTTCTATCAACACACAAGTTCGTATTTCAATCGATTCGACGGTGTTTTCTGTGTGAATAAAAGCAGAACGACATGCATACTACCCGGCTACTGATGTCGAGTGGCAGTCGCGGTTATAGCGTCGACAGGGCACTAAGGGCTCGGAGATAAATAGTTGTCGATATTATTCAATATTACACTAGCGTTCAAGACAATTTGTTTGCAAACACTTGTATCTCTATTCTCTTTCCGGCCCAACGGCACCATATATGGAGTATAGACCCACATTATTCAATCATTATCTTTATCTTGCACATTTTAAGCCCAGTGTGGGCCCATTTGGAACCATAAAAAAAAAGCGTTCAAAACATAAGCTTCTATTTTTTTCTATACGTAAATCTGACCATTTTACACCAATTTCAAAAATAAAGGTGTGAAATTTGTAAAATGGAAAAATCTGGGACATTTCGATCCTAAACGACTTTGCCAATTTTAATGCGATTTATTTATTTTTAATTTTTAATAAAGTGTACTATGTGATTTAAAAAAAAATTGTAAATGTTCAAGATTTGGGTAATTTTGGGACAGTTTTGGAACTCAAAGATTCCCCAAAATTATTAAGTACTGAGATCAAACTTTCGAAAAAAAAAATGTAGAAATATCAGAATTGTATTCAGATTTTGCTCACCACACTTGAAAATATATTTTTAAGTCCATATTAATTGGGGTCTGAAAGGGTTATATATAAAACATTAAATTTGTGAGCGAGAACTATTTTAAATACTATATTAGTACTATACTACAGTATAATGTTCAGAAGGAAGTTCATATAGTCATGTATCGCATAGGGTCCTCTTACATATGAACACATTCAACACAATGCTTTCAAGAAGTACAGAATCAGACAGCTTTTGATGTGTTCACGGTTTATTTGAGGACATTTTTCACCTTCCACATATTTTTCTTTTATAAAATTAAACATAATATGGTACGGAATTGTTTCCAAACGCGTTCCCGTATTTGTTTTATCTTCTTGAATATGAACCCAAACATGGTTTCAGTTTATTCGATATTCCGGCTTGACGCCGACCCCATGTTGGAAAACTAATGTTGGAAAACTAGTAAAAGTCGAAAGTTGAAAGTTTTATTGTCAAATAGGTTATACAATACACTTAAAATAAGTACTTGCACGCAACGCCCATTGGCGTCGAGGACTGCTTTGAGCAGAGCGCAGAGCATTTAATAAGCCCTGCTGCATGTGGATCAGCTTTACCTGATGAGCCCCTCTTTAATTATACTAATCAGGTACAGTATAGGGTGTTACTGTTTTGGTAGTTGGGAAAGACTGTTTAAGAGCGTTCGGAAGTAGTTTTGACGTTTTTAGTCAACTAATTTCTCTTAAACAAATAATAGGATTATTATGAAAATTTACCTACTTGCAGAGGGGTGTCATATCTACGCATGGTATTAAATACATTTGTGACAAGCCTGCTCAAAAATAATATACTCACGATTGAATTATGCAAATAAATTACTTTCGTCGAAAATGTTCGGCGAAATAATATGGAGAATCTGTTTAAAAATGGGTACATTATTTTTTATTAGGTTGGTGACACATGTACTTAATACCATGCATAGATATGACATCCCTCTACAAGTAGATAAATATTTATATAATCCTACTATTAGTTTAAGAGTAATTAGTTGACGGCCAATACATCTGTAAAACTCCCAGTATTCGCCTTGTAAAACCTTCTGTCAGTATCGTCGGTGGCCGGTATCGAACCGGCGAGTCTCGTGTGTTATCTCTGAACCACCTGTATCGGTCAACAGAGCATTGAGAAGCGAGACAGGAGTATAGGAGCTTAGAATTGTCTGAATAATTCCACTGTTCCATTAGAGTAGATTGGATGTTGATTTAAAAAAGGCGGATCCGCAAGGAATATTGTTTGTCGTACGGGTTCCGCAACCACAAAAGCTTGAGAACTGCTGTTCTGGAACATCAATTTGCGGTTGAGGATTACTGTCATGGACTTTGCTATTGTTTTATACGTCCTTTCAAAATAATCCTCTGAAATATATGAGACTTTGTTCGAAGAGCGGCCGACGACAGACTAGTTAGTACTAAGCTTGCCCGTCTATAATTATCGGACTTAGACTGAGATTGGAGTGATTCTGTGGGTGACGTCACCCGTTAGGACAGCGCTAAGTGCAACCGACTGTACTCCCGCATTGGACTGTTGAATTGGAGTGATTCTGTGGGTGACGTCACCCGTTAGGACAGCGCTAGGTGCAACCGAAGTACTCCCGCATTGGACTGTTGGATTGGAGTGATTCTGTGGGTGACGTCACCCGTTAGGACAGCGCTAAGTGCAAACGAAGTACTCCCGCATTGGACTGTTGGATTGGAGTGATTCTGTGGGTGACGTCACCCGTTAGGACAGCGCTAAGTGCAAACGAAGTACTCCCGCATTGGACTGTTGGATTGGAGTGATTCTGTGAGTGACGTCACCCGTTAGGACAGCGCTAAGTGCAACCGAAGTACTCCCGCATTGGACTGTTGGATTGGAGTGATTCTGTGAGTGACGTCACCCGTTAGAACAGCGCTAAGTGCAGCCGACTGTACTCCCGCATTGGACTGTTGGATTGGAGTGATTCTGTGGGTGACGTCACCCGTTATGACAGCGCTAAGTGCAACCGACTGTACTCCCGCATTGGACTGTTGGATTGGAGTGATTCTGTGGGTGACGTCACCCGTTAGGACAGCGCTAAGTGCAACCGACTGTACTCCCGCATTGGACTGTTGGATTGGAGTGATTCTGTGGGTGACGTCACCCGTTAGGACAGCGCTAAGTGCAACTGACTGTACTCCCGCATTGGACTGTTGGATTGGAGTGATTCTGTGAGTGACGTCACCCGTTAGGACAGCACTAAATCCTGCCGAATGTACATCCGCGGGCGCTTCAAATCTATATCGCGAAATTCACCTTTTAAATGCTAAAACCTATTCTTCGGGTCGACTAATTCACAGTCATTTGAGCGATTATTCCATCTTAATTTATGTAATCGTGCTGTGCGAGATAACCTTGTTCCACTAGATGGTTGCATGGCCGGGACCCCAATGTTTTTACATCTTCTGGGCCCCTGTAAGCATCGCAGGGCGCGTGACTCGGCCTCAAGGCTACATTCGCTAATTGTTCACATTCTAATCAAACTTTGGCCCGACCAGGAATAGAACCCAGGTCCCAGAACCTCCGGCTCTACGAACCAGTGCTCTTAACGAGGCCAAAGACACGCTGTTATTTGTTTTATGATTGTTATGCACATGATGGTTGTTTTCCTATGATAATTATTATTATCGCTAGTACTTTTCTTGCAACGGTTGTAGTGTCAATTAATTTGATTGTGAAACTATCTTATGCTGAATAGAAAAGTGGGCTGAATGAAACACGTAAGCAGCAATGTCCGAGTACTACATTGGAGGATTCTATTTTTCAAGCAAGGAATCATTTCATTCGTATAAAACTTTCAATTATACGTCACGAGATGATATAAATTATAAGTAGAAATATCTTATAGTAGATAGTCAAGGAGTATTTTATAACCGTCTGGTATACACTCATATGGAAAGACCCGTTGTAATTGTATGACCTTCTACAGATTACTAAATCCTCGGCATAAAAACCGTGTGAAATTAGCTTTTTTTTTACTTTTTTTTTAGTTATATGTTTAGTCTATCTACACAATATTGAACCAGTGATGAGCATGATGCGGTTTTTTCTAAGAACCAAATATTCTAAGCGTTTCAAATATTTGTATCGTTACAGGGAAATTATGAAATAAATAGTAATTAATTAACATAACCAATAACAACCGCAACTATTCAAATATTTGCAAATTTTTTAAAGAAGCTTTTAGTTCTTAGAAAACCAGATCATGCGCATTCATCACTTTTTCGATATTCCGTTCTGAAGCTACTAAAAAACGTTAATTAGCGCGTTTTTTCATAGTGAGACTACCCTTCGCCGTTAATGTTTCACAAGCTTAGATTGCAGTCGCATTGCAACTAAAACAGTGCTCTTCAAAGGTGCTCGGCAATGAATGGCATGTCGACTGTGCATGGCCTCGAACAGTAGGAGCCTAAATATTTGCATTGCCGAACACTCAGTTCCGTAATTGCTGTTTCTAGCCGACGGGGATGCAATTGAACTGCTCTGTCCTCGTTCACTAATCCTACTTGCCCTCTCTCGCACTCACACAGAGTTACTCAGACTCAAACGCTTTATGTAATCGACTAATTGTAATTGGTATTGACGCGCAAGTAGAAGCTTGGCTGCCTGACGGGCTGGAGTGAACCTCGGTAAAAGACGCGATGTAATCCTAGAACTGCAAGAATTGTTTACAGAGAATGTCTGTTAGTGCAACAAGCGGCTGTAATTAGCATGGTGTCATATAAAACCAGCTTTCATAAAGAGGCCCCTTCAGTGTGCATACGAATGTTCTAGAACTTTCCGTGTATTCGTTCTCAAGGGTGCTTACGTAAACTTGAACCGACGTCACTGATCTGCCGACAAACAGGGTTACTGGAACAGATCATCACACAAGATTCCGAAAATTTTATATTTATGGTACGTTTACAGCTACGCGTTGCGAGCGAAGCGAGGGCGCGAGCTCCAATCAGCGGCCGAGTTTCACGCAAAGAAGTTAATAGTTTTACGCAGACTTGGCCACTGATTGGAGCTCGCGCCTTCGCTTCGCTCGTAACGCGTAGCTGTAAACGTACCATGTCCATAAGGCTTACTTTAGGAACTGTAGAAACTAGGGTAGAGGGGCTAGTTTACGCCATATGCATAAATATAAACAAACCATCAAATTAAAGCGCGATCAAACATGACAAAACCATGTTGAATAATTTTTAGTTAAAGTTATCATACTTATGGTTACACAATGCAGTGTTTCTAAGTGAGCTTGAAAATGTTCTGAATTAGCAAATTTTCTTCTTGTCTTTATAAGACAATTGAATTCACATCTTTGGAAATACGCGAAGTTAGATAGTTTAAAGCTTGTATAATAGTTTATGTATGATTTTGATAATGCGAGTTGCCTGATGATTTTATCCCAACGCAATCATATTCTTCGTATGTATTATGGTGTATTATTTATGCTTGGTCCTTTGGTCACTCATTGTACGTTGGACAGCAAACAATAAATTGTTTTTCTCTCTCTAATACACTCATGGCTCGAAACCAAACTTTAAATTATATATATACGTACGTTCGTGGTCGAGTTGTTTTGTTGTCCTTCTACCATTCACTCATTGTATGACGTTGGGATTTGGGAAACCACGAATTAAACTTTCCAGAGAACGGGGAGATTACAAAATGCCATCCAGATATTACTGTGGTGGATACTAACATACACACTCACTGCCATCCTACTCTCAAGAAATACGAACACAAGTTAACAGTAAAAGTTGATGAGATATTCACACTTGGCCTACCAAATAAAGACCCTCGTAAAATCAAGTACCGGTACTAAATATATAGGGTGTTCCGTACGTCTTTGGTCTTCTACCTTGGGCAAAGGGTGTGCGTCGGTTACGCAGTCGGTATAAATACTTGTCACACAGTCGGTATAACACGTATAGTAATGTGTGTAACATGATTTAATATATACTTCGTTGTTTTCCTGCATCTACTGTCAAGCCAGGGATAACCAGTGATGTTGAAATAGTGATAATAATCCATTTCTATTACACTCTTCCGGGAGTCCACGTTATGCAGGCGTGTAGAAGGGGGAAGGGGGGGGGGGAGAATTCCCCCCCTCCCCCCATTCATTGTGCAATATATGCTACATTGTATATCATAAGATAAATACATGATGTTTTGAATGCAATCGAGCATAATAAGTTTAATAACCACTCTTCGAGATTCTCATATACAACACAATTTAACATTTTGTTTATTGGTTCTCTTATTCATGCGTGTTATGCTATACATACTACCGATTACTATGTTTTTGCACGTTTGCTGTGTCCTATGTATATCTTTATCTCAGTGGCATAGGCGTAGCCAGAGGGTGGACGGTGGTTATTGGGGGTGGATGGAATGGGTACGCAACTTGGAGGAAAAGTCAGCTGGTTAAGAAACATGAAAAGTAAAATTGAAAACATGCTGGTAATTGTTATTAACGAAGAACTTAATTTATAAAATGTGTTTTTGAGTCACTTTTGAAGATGCCTTTTCTGGTAGCCTATTTATGGTTTTAGGTATAAGGTATCATACTGAGACTTTTCTTGTGTGTCAATCCGTCGATTGCTTTTAGTTCGAAATGTCTCTCCATTCCTTTCTCTTCTTGTATGTCAGTCTTTTCATTGTCACATATCCAAATTACAGTCTGCTTCCACTCATTTGCCCTTCAGTGATATTCTTTAGTATTCCTTGGTGCCTGAAAATATGTCCATCTAACTTATTCTATGGCGATCCCTCCGCTCCATTAATTATTCCATAACATTATTTCTTCGTTTGCTCTCTCAAGTACCGACTTCCTTATTTGTCTCTTATGTACGCTAGTCCCAGCTCCCAACGTATAACAGGTCTGGTCTCTTGCCGACGTCAGATCCTTATCCATACCGCCCGTTTCACGCACACTGATTCAATGAAAATCAAAGTATTCCTGGCGTTCTTTCATACATTCGAATAAGGGCGATCTTCCGCTCACAACACTAATTAATTACACCCGGTGTGTTAAGAATTTCCAGATATCACACACACGTACGGTCGTAAATTATCACTAATGGAATGAGGGCTCAGGAACTAGAGTGGACTGGGCTATTCGTAAGCATATTAGATACGTTGCATGAGACAGCTGTATCTATCAAAGAGATATTCGACATTCCCAGGTAACACCACATCTAGAATGTCTGAAACATCTGTGCGTGTTTGATGGAGTGCACGTTTCACGTCCAGGTATTGCAACAGTCTAGCAGCAGCTTTTAGTAAATCTATTTCTTGATGATGATTCTCGTTGCTTTACGTAACGTCTCGATTATTGCAATCGTGCTATTCTAGAAGATGAAGGGCGATAGATGAAGATGAAGGACAATTGAAAAAAGTAAAAAGCCCTGCCTTATACGGGATTCGAACCCACGTCCCTAGCTGGTATATAATCAGGACCTGCGCCCCAACCGCATGCGTCACTATCTAGTAACAATAAGAAATAATAATGATAAATGCATTGGTTTAAAAAAAAGTCAACAAACGCAATTTTCCTGATTGTTTTTAGGATTAATTTCTGACTTCCTAATTTTAGCGAATATGTTTAGTTAGATACGCTGTTCAGCTTTGAATGTCAATATTGTCAACCATGCGACAGCTTGTCCTACTAGTCTCGCTGTGTATGAATCCAACGTAGATCTATGAGCTGATTGGATTACCCACCACACGGAGCGCTCGCTGTCACTGCTTACTCGAGAGCCGGTGGACCAATTTGCATTTATTTGCAGAGTTATCGCCTAGTTTTTAAATCAACTATTTCCACAACTACACATTCATTAGTATTCAATGTGTAAACTCATAAACGTACAGTTTTCAATATTCCACGAAACATCTATTCAACCATGTTCAAAATTTGTATGAATCGTGGAGGCGGCAAATGCTAATTAGTAATTTCTATAGCCGAGTGCAGTATGTACTTGAATCATGTTCCCAGCCCAATACGCATACATACAGATCTGAAGTCACCGTCAACATTAGACAAGTGAAGGAAACCCCCACCTTGTTAGAACTTAGAAGTGACACCCAGAATACCTTGCAAAGCGAAGTCAAGTAATCCGCGAGGCAATGGAGATACATAGGCCTTCAAACACCATGCGTTGTTTGAAGGATAAACGTATACGCTAATTACACAGTATCTACCTCATTCAAACTCTATGGTGAAGCGTGCATAAACTAAAATGTGTGTCGACTCACGAAAACATGATTTGTATTTTCTCCCTACTTTACGTAGGCCTATATAAAATTGATCTATACTTCATATGGTATAAAACATTGCCACTGTATACAGGTGTAACCTGTAAAATACGTCTACTGTGTACCGGCTCTTAGTTTAATAATAATACACATAAGAATAAGAATAATAATACCTAATAATAATAATAATAATAATAATAATAATAATAATAATAATAATAATAATAATAATAATAGTAATAATAATAATAATAATAATAATAAAAATAATAATAATAATAATAATAATAATAATAATAATAATAATAATAATAATAATAATAATAATATTAATAATAATAATAATAATAATAATAATAATAATAATAATAATAATAATAATAATAATAATAATAATGATAATAATAATGTTTAGTCACCATTCGACTTGTACAAGATAGATATCGGTTTCGATAAGATGCTTAAATCGAAATACTAATTCTAATTCTAATTCTAATTCTAGGTAAGCGTTTAAATAGGCCTAAAAAGTGCGGAAAATTATCATGTTTTAGTTATATTTTGAGAACGCTACAAAAAAATTGAAAATGGACCTATGTCGGGAATGTAGTTTTGTAGGAACTAAAAACTGGGTTAACAAAACTTCAAACATTACAATCATTACGGTTGTCATTAGGGCAGCCAATTAATTATTATGTTGTTTTGATTACGTTGTGATATAACCAGATGTATTCAATTGCAAGCAAATTAATCTCAGCTCTTTATCAATGAATAATGAAATGATTTGTTCAGTTCCGATGAGCTCTGCGTTGTTCGTGCCGAGTAAATTAGTAATTACAAGACAAGGGGGATAACCAAGGGGATAAGCTAAGGAAATTGACGCGACAATCACCGCAAAATTTAATTTTCTTTTCGATTACCGGCACCGTATAAAAATTCAACGTAACATTCCATCCAATTATTTTTCTAATTTAAAAACGGAAATGGGATTACAAATAAAAGTATTATCTTTTACTGGAATTGGTTGAAAACGAGTTGCTATGGCTAAAAGCGTTTTTCATTACCTGAATCAATCAATTCAAATTGCAAAGCGACGCATTCCGCGAGGTTCAACATTCATGTTTGTACCGGAGGGGACAAGTGCCTAGTTACAGTGTATACAGTGGGGGACAAGTGCCTAGTTGAGAGTAGGCTATACAGTGGGGGACAAGTGCCTAGTTACAGTGCATACAGTGGGGGACAAGTGCCTAGTTACAGTGTATACAGTGGGGGACAAGTGCCTAGTTGAGAGTAGGCTACACAGTGTAGTGTATCGTGCAGTATACAGTGGGGGACAAGTGCCTAGTTACAGTGTATACAGTGGGGGACAAGTGCCTAGTTGAGAGTAGGCTACACAGTGTAGTGTATCGTGCAGTATACAGTGGGGGACAAGTGCCTAGTTGAGAGTAGGCTTCACAGTGTAGTGTATCGTGCAGTATACAGTGGGGGACAAGTGCCTAGTTGAGAGTAGGCTACACAGTGTAGTGTATCGTGCAGTATACAGTGGGGGACAAGTGCCTAGTTGAGAGTAGGCTTCACAGTGTAGTGTATCGTGCAGTATACAGTGGGGGACAAGTGCCTATAGTTGAGAGTAGGCTTCACAGTGTAGTGTATCGTGCAGTATACAGTGGGGGACAAGTGCCTAGTTGAGAGTAGGCTACACAGTGTAGTGTATCGTGCAGTATACAATGGGGGACAAGTCCTTAATTGCTGCTAACATCAACATCAGTTGTGTTTTCGCATAAAGAAGAATCTTAAAACCTTAAGCCCCAGCCGGGAATCGAACCTTGGCCTTCTGCAGTGATGAAGTAGACATGAAGCACCATCATCAAGAAACGGTAAATGCGTAAAACGTGGAGCTTTCAAGCTACGGAGGGTGGCGGGGGGGTGGAGTTCATGGGGATATTGCTTTCTACAGTTGAATATAGTGCAGGGTATATTGAATTGAAATCCTACACAATTTCCCTGTGTGACCTACTGCGTTTTGAAGTACTCTCTCTTGTACGGGGGGAAATAAAGTGTTATAACTCTGCCTTTGTTAGTTGTTTACCCACTACTTTCAACGCGTTTTAGTGCTTGTGGTGTGATATCAAATTAGACAATAAGGGGCAACAGAAAGGGTAACATACCCAAGCTAATAAAAATTGTGATTATTATCACAGCCCTTATTAGTAGAGGTGTTTGTAAATGGTGTTATGTTTTCATAAATTTCGTTTATAGATTTAATAATTTCGATGATATGGCGGTGTTATGCTTTTTGGGAGATTTTCTACTGTAAATTTCACCAGAAAAATGTTTAAATTAAAAAGGAATTTTAATGTAATTTAATTTATTTGAATTGTATGTACAAACTAGTAGGGCCTACTAGTTAATACGAAGAGTATTAATATTACCATTGCCTGTGTTTGTCTAGTGTGTCTTTACGGTCGAATTAAAGGCGGCAGTCACAACACATAAGAATCTTCTTGTCCGTCACGTAAAATCCCTCAGATTTGTACTCGTTTGCTCTGCTTGACGCCGAATTTCAGCAAAAATAAATCGTTGATCTTCTTAACGAAATCATCATTATAATGAAAAATTATTAGGTCCCCACGATTGTGTTCTAATGACGTTTGACTGTAATAAAAAGATTTACTTTTTTTAAATGTTTACAATAAATTAAAAACAATCGAGATTTCGTGTTATTTCGCTCTTTAATACAAATTTCGATGTTATGACTGGAAATGGACGATTTCGCGAATTTTCGCGGTGAAATTTTGATGTTTTTAAGGTGCCTATCAACAGATATACACTTTGTTTATCTCCCCCTTCTTTATCAACACTTTTTGCGCTTTCGCGGTCCGCGAAAAACAAACACCTCTACTTATTAGGAATGGAGTAATGGAGACTTGAAAAACAGTGGAACATTGCGTTTTCTAAACTACACAGAAATACATAGACAGCTTGGCTCACGTGATGACCGCTGTACGCAAACGTCTATTATAATCCGTATTTTACCCTCTTGTCGTTGAAAATACTAGCTGTACTGTTTTAGAAACGCTACATCACAATTTGGAAAAAGTATCCACAATAACAACCTACTGCGACAATATATAATAGACACGTCTGTCAAAGTCTGTAGCTCTAACCTTCTAACGTAACCACATCTTTTGGTTACACTAGGAATGTCAAAGGATATGAAATTCCATATCGATAATCGCAACAACAACAAAAAATTATCGCGATATATCGCGATAATATCGGCGCAAAAAGATATCGTCTCGATATTGCATTTTCAATTTTTATCGCAATATATCGCAGCAATATTATGAAATAAGCACCAATACTACTTTTTAACATTGCGTTATATGTATGGGGGGGGAGGGTAGTGGCGAATAGTTTTCCTGCGGCTACATCGAAGGAGGGCACTCGGCGGCTGGTCGGTGGTCGCTTGGCTAACGTTGAGCAGGCACCAAAATTCAAATATGAAATCTAGTCGCCGCGATTATCAGGATAACGCACAGAATTTAATATCGTACGATTATCGCGATATGGCTAGCCATATCGCGATAATTTCGATTTGCGATTATTGTTGACATTCCTAGGTTACACTGTTCGGTGTTATGTAGCGTTCTTGAGATTTTATCAAACAATCAGGTGACCACCCTGCCAGTGACGTTGGATGGCGTTCGTTGTGTCGGGTACATCTTAGGTTCGAATTCACCAAACTTTTTAATCGGTTGATTTACTAATCTCAGATTGGTTACAATGGTTTCAACAAACATTGCATACAAAATGCATAGTGGCTTCTACCGGGCGCCATTTTTGATCGTCAGATTAAAGTTTGGTGAAACGGGCCCTCAGGTCCGAATTCACCAAACTTTTAAATCGGTTGATTTACTAATCTCGGATTGGTTACCATAGTTTTAACAAACATTACATACAAAATGCATAGTGTCTTCTACCGGGCGCAATTTTTGATCTCCGATTAACAGAAAGTCGCCGGATTAAAGTTTGATGAAACTGACCCTTAGGGGTGTTCAGAAATAAACGCGCGATTAAAAACTTGCAATATTAGTTGAAATCTTATGTTGGATTTACAAACAACCTGAGAAATAGACGACAGTCTTGTGAAGTTGGTTGTATTCTGTGCTTTTACTGACAAACGTTTTCGGCAGCCCGCGCTAAATAATTGAGTAACCCGATTGTTTTCAGATTCGACTCGTCTATACCTAAAATATTTACGGACATACGTTCCGAGTCGAACTGCGCTAGTTCTCGACTGGACGTAAAACGTATTTGCATTGCGAGTTTTCGTATCTTCATTCTTCCTCATCATGGCTACGATATTTGAATCCGTATGCTACGCCACTATTATATAACATACGCAGCCTAACATTGCTAGCAAGTTTTTAGTTCGTGTCTTTAAAATCGAGTTTAAAATATAATTTTCATTCAGAATTTTGGAATAATGCGAGCTTGATTTGATAAAAGGTTTAGAGTTAAGTTTTTTTCTTTTTTTCTTTAATAAGATCTGTAGGTTGTAAATTGTTTGCGTTGGGATAAAATCCTACAAATTAATAGTATCTCAAACTGGCCTTTTTATTCAATTAACAAAAGCAAAAGATAAACATTTAGTTCCGTGTTTGTAAAGCACACAATACATTAATTAACATCTACCGACCTTACCCATCGTTACCAGATGTTCATTTTCCATTGCTCAGAACTCATGCTCTATGTTAGCATTAGCACGCTGTGTGTAATACAAATGCGGTTTGCGGGTGCAGCCATGCAGTCATATACACTACTTGTGATACTGTTTTGTTTCGAAGGCGTCAGAGCATATCGTTACAATAAACATGACACGCACATGGTGGCGCGATAAGCTCACTCACTGTAGTCGAAGCTCTAATGGCTACACAATGCCTTTACCATTCCATCCATCCCACTAATAGTAACAGCAAAGATTGCTAATAATAAGGTACTTCGCAACATTGAACCACACACAATTTTTGATAGCAAGTGTACCACGCTTGCATTGCTAATTAATGTAAAATTGACTAGTTGTCATTTCTATTCTCTCAAACGAGTTTTTTTTTTAAATCATTTTTCCCTCATTCTTTTACTTCATGCTATTCTGCTGTATCACCACAATTACGTCATGAAATAATGTTAAGTTGAAAGGAAAGAGATCTATCTGTTTCTCAGGAATTTCTGTAAACAAAATCTTGTACTTTGTGTTTCTTGTATTTTCCTAATAAAACTGATTTATTTAACGCACAATTTTTATTTCAATTTTAATTTTTTTTTTTTTTATTTTTTTTTTCTTATTTTTTTTTTTGGTATTTATTGATATCTTGAGAACGCTTCAAGATATTCAAAAAGTGATTCTTACCCGAGATATTGTATTTCTGTTTATAATTAAATAATTTATAATTAATACATAACGGATATAACAATCGTAACAATTATAATGTTTGAAAGTTTATACATTCATTGTTTAGCCGAAAATCTTGGGTAAGTATCAATTATTCAATATCTAGAAGCATAATAACTAAGATTTCCCATCGACATCGATGTCGATGCAAATTTCCGACATCGATTTTTTTTTACATAAATCGAATTGTTTTTTTACACAAAATAATAATACTGAAATAAAAACAAAATCTGTACTCCGCTCGTCGACAAGGTTACAACACAATATCAACTTACCAGAAGGTTTTGCGATGAACAAGAAACGATTTTGTTAGTTTTTCTTTTTAGTTTTGACATTGTTCAAGGAACTTTTTTTCGATGTCAATTATTTCAGGTTTGTTGTCGATGTCGAAAAAATTCCGACATCGCGATTTGACATCGATGTTTTTATTTCGATGTCGACGTTGTAATTTAACATCGATGGGCAACCTTCATTCTAACGATATCGATAGAAAAATGTTAATTTTGCGAATTCGGTCCCCTTTACTCTTAAATTGGCGCCATCACTAAAAAATAGTTACGTTAATGCGTAACATGCTGCAGCGAGCCTGTGGAAGCTGTTTGAGCTGTTTGACTTGGCCCTAGGGAGCGACTGTCGTCTGTTAGTACAGTGTACACTACACGCGTTGGGAGACTTCGTCACTACTGTTTTATATTTGCTTGTAATCAAAATATGTTAATCCAGAACCTACAGTTTTCAGTTTGTTTGACGACGTATTACAGCCAGACCCCCTCCCCCCGAAAGTATAATTATAGGGTTTTAAATTAATTTGCTTTGTACAATTATTTTAACGTGCTACATGCGAGAAAATTTCGAACTATATAATGAGGTCTCATGACAGGACATGTTCAAACAAAAACCCTTTTAAAAAATTTGGGAGGGACGTATTAATCTCAACATTGGCGGCGACGGCGACGACGACGACGACGACAACAACAACAAGGACAACAACAAGGACAACAACAACAACAACAACAACAACAACAACAACAACAACAACAACAACAACAACAACAACAACAACAACAACAAAAACAACAAAAAACAGCAAGGACAACAACGACAACAACGACAACAACAACGACAACAACAACAACAACATCGACGACAACGACAACGACAACAACATCAAATACATCAAAAACACATAAACAACCATAACACAAAAATGCCAAACATCAAATTAACATCAAACACATGGCAACATCGAATACGTTTTAGCTACTTCTGGAATACAGAAACCGACCGAATCTCTCAAATGCAAGGAAAATTATGAAATAAATAAAATTTCTCGGACACATCAAAATTCTCGTTTTTGACACTTTTTTCAAGTATGAATTTTAAAACGTCCGCCAGACTGAAACGAAAAAAAAATTCAATAGTTTTCCTCTGAAGATTTCATTTTTTTTTAAACAGCGGTCATTGAGAATTCAAAGATCCAATTTGACTGTAATGAAGTCCAAAAGTGTGTTATCAAGCGAAGACGTGTGTGGAGTCTGAGTGGTGGTTTGGGGCGTAGACGCTCTTCACGATGCAGTCCAAGGATGGAAATGCGCTCGTTTATGAGATGAAATATCCACAACCCCGCTTGGCTATTTTTAAATAGTCAATCGACATTCGTTGTCGTTCGATGATTGTAAATGTATGCAGCACAATTTTCTGACTGTAAATAGATTAAACGTTCTAGATAAAATTGCTTTCGCCCCGGGCTTCAATATTCATGGTTCGGTGCATGGGCGACTGAACTGACCTAGATGGAGCCGTGTACACGACTTGATTTCAAAAATAAATAAATATGGCTAGTATATTTTCTGTAAAAGATCCAAAAAGAGAAATTTAAATTTAAATATTAATCGTAGATGTTTGAATTTTCTACACTTTGTGTTATAATTAATTCAGGCGGCAAAGCGAGCCTCAGCAACGCAGCCTGTTTACCGCAGTATCCATTTGTTTTGTATGCTTACAAGGCCTACCACATTTCCTCGCGTAAACCACACGCACGGTCGGAAGGAGAACCAACCTAACCATTTCCTTGCCGAATTATTTTCATAGGCGCTAACAAAGTTCAAAGCGCAAACACTAAAAATGTAAATTTTATCTATTTTGTTTATTATACGAAATCTGTGTTTTTCGGTCATTTTTTATTTCGAATTTATCTTAAACAATCCGGCGGATTTTTTTTATTGATATAATTGTAAAAGTCATGAAAGATTCTGTTTACGAAACAATTTTTCGGTTATATACCGCGGAACATTTGAAACATTTCTAGATGTTGACTACGGTACTTTTTACATTTCTATAAATTGAAATATTTTCCAAACTTATAATTATGAAACGGAAAAGAATGCTCGAAAGTTCAAGTTCCAAAATTTGAATACTACTGAGAAATTGATTTTCCAGTGTTGCCACGCTTGGCAATAAAAGGTTTCAAAAACGAATTTTATCTTAGTCTGAACCCATTACCTGTATTGTCCCGCACGTAGCTTGAATCCGCTGTTATTATGTAATCCAATCCCTACGTGTCTTCTTTTTCAAGTATTCATTATTTATAATTATAAAATGTGTGAATGTTTGATGGTGGACGTAAGACTCCATGTTGACAACGAAGTCGCTATTCGCCCAACATACAGTTACAATTATTTCCAGCGTGGTGTTGAAAGTTGCGCCATGAATCAGGTTAATCGTGAGGGCTCGCACGAGCTGCATACCGAATAACTTATTCCCCATCTCTTATTGTTATCGAGTAAGTACAGAGAACATTATGGTCTTTTGACAAGACCAAAAGTATGTTTGAAAAAAGTTTAAGTAAGGACGTGTGGTGGCACTTCTAACGGGTTTTATTACGAATACGCCATGCAACCATGTAGCTATACTCGTAAACCGCATACGTGTTTGATGTTTGACTTTTTGTATATAGCTACATCTTCACTATAATCTATTGAACGAGCGTCTTTAAATATCTTTCCGTGTGCTGCCACTCTTTTTGTTTGCCAGTTACGTCGGCAGCATTTTACTGGAGTAATAAAACAATCGTACGATGTAAGACATTTAAAATGGTCGCCTAGAAATACCTCTTCTATCTGTCGCGAGGCTCAACCAAAGATCTATAATAGGAAACCATAAATTTCAAATATTTGATAATTCGGCATCCGTGCCAAAAATACAATTTGATCTTTTTTCATTTCGCCCTCAAACACTGGAAACAATTGAAGCGTTACCAAGAAAAAAAAGTCAAAAGAGAAAAACAAAACGCGTCGAGCAAGTATCGTCTTCTTCAGCCATGGAGGCTGTTGAGTTGCTTTGTTTTGTGTGCCCAACAAAGCCGTAGGTCCAACTCACAAAACACAAGCTCATAAATGTATTCCTGGAAAATCAATGGTAAGTCTGATTGACAAAGAAGACGCGAGCGAGACACTGGCCCAATCTGGGACGGTAAGGGCTCGCACACACCACACATTCCCTTCGCGTCTTATCCGGTACTGTTTTCTACGCCTTGTAATGTGCTCAATCCACATCAATGCCTTGTAGTGTGTTCAATCCACATCAATGCCTTGTAGTGCCTGTTCAATACATCGCAATGCCTTGTAGTACGTTCAATCCACATAAATGCCTTGTAGTGTGTTCAATCCACATCAATGCCTTGTAGTGCCTGTTCAATACATCGCAATGCCTTGTAGTGTGTTCAATCCACATCAATGCCTTGTAGTGCCTGTTCAATACACGTCAATGCCTTGTAGTGTGTTCAATCCACATCAATGCCTTGTAGTGTGTTGAATCCTCATCAATGACTTGTAGTGTGTTCAATACATCGCAATGCCTTGTAGTGTGTTCAATCCACATCAATGCCTTGTAGTGCCTGTTCAATAAATCGCAATGTCTTGTAGTGTGTTCAATCCACATCTATGCCTTGTAGTGCCTGTTCAATATATCGCAATGCCTTGTAGTGTGTTCAATCCACATCTATGCCTTGTAGTGCCTGTTCAATACATCGCAATGCCTTGTAATGTATGTTCAATCCACATCAATGCCTTGCAGCGCCTGTTCAATACATCGCAATGCCTTGTAGTACCTGTTCAATACATCGGAATGCCTTGTAGTGTGTTCAATCCACATCAATGCCTTGGTGTGCCTGTTCAATCCAAGGCTTCACTAACCTTAATCTCGCATTAATATAATACCTTAATCCATCTCAAAAAACGAAACTCACTCTACATAATATGCAATAAACCATTTTCACGACCCTCCGAATAAGTATATGGGCATTTACATAGTAATTCGACGCAAGCCTAGACCTAGAGTGGGTTCAACTTGAACGCTCATGCGCACATCTTTATTGACTTGACAGTAATTAACGTGTGTTATGTTAATTCATGTACACGTGAGGTCTGCGTGTAATCGATATGAGACTGTTTGGAGGGGAGAGGGCATCAAGTAAAAATGTAGACCGATATCTCAATGAAATGGGCGGAGGAATAGTCTACAAATTAATTAAAACCGTGCACGATTACCGTTTTTAATTATACCTCAATAATGCTGGTGCTACAACAATTCGAACGGAGGATACCGCAGCATCCTGTGGTTTGGCGAGCACTGCAGAAGGAACGTTAAACATTTCGAATATACCATGATCAATAATTTCCATTGGATTTTGGTTCCGAAAGGATTGCAATACACTTTGAAATGCAGTTTTGAGTTACTAGGAATTAGCAAATCAAGCATCATCAGTGTGCGACTGATTTCAAGCACAACGATTACGCAAGGCTCAATACATCGCGTATGTACTTGTTGCCAACTTCGTCCTTGACCTTGATTAGACTACGGAAGTGACGTCACTGTTGTAAGGTTCGCGAGACGACGCAACTATTCGCGCAAGACAGATACATATGGGGGGGGACCCCACTGTCTCACCGTTCGTTCATTCATAACCGCCAACCGGTGAGCTGAGATGAGTTCACTTCAGAAAGCTACGCTTTCACGTTTGGTAATACGATACGATTCGGTCAAACCAATAGCAGTCTCCATATTAACACCACCCGAAATGGAGAATATGCCCAGTAATATGTTTAATAGAAACTCAATTTAAAAATTATTAAAGGTGCTCGATTACGTTTTAGGTATACATTGTGGCCTGTAACAAAGAGGGAACACGTTAAAAATCGCTCCCAATCACACCTAAAGCAATCTATACACCGCAGAGAAATGTCCCCTGTCCACGCTTACGTTTAGCTGGGGGACATCCACCCACGTGAACCAGCATTTGTCAAGTTGGGGGAGGGGGGAGTCATTCCCACAGATATTTAATTAGAGATACCACCCCCCCCCCTCCTCCCCCTCCCTCACACAAGTATTACTGTGGTCATCCCCGTCGTTACTCTTCATCGTTCCAGTTAGCTGCGTTACATCGCTGTATACATTTATACTTCATCGACTTGAGCTATGTTGTGCAAGAAGATAAGTTGCCACCTGAACAGCTGCCTTGAGGCTGGAATTCATAGTCGTCCCCTACACCTAGGGGCGCCCGTTGTTACCAAGGTAACAGTTTTATGCATGTTATTTCCTAGGTTTCTAGTTCACAGCTTCCTAGCAGGGGATGGAACACACAAGCGAGGATGTCAAAGCCTCTTCGAGCCCAAGATAAAATTCAGTGAATTACAATTAAATGTCCTAGAGAGTCGAAGCTAAAGTTCAAAGTACGCTCTAGCTAGAGTCTAGAAGCAGTCAAATGACATGAAGTAGACAAACAAATACATGCTATATGCCTACTAAGGGAGAAGAGTCTGAACTGATTCATCAGAGGTGTCAAAGAGAGGTGTTGAAGTTCAATTGCAGTTGCATAACAATACCATTACTACTATGTAAGTGCCATGTAAAAGGGTATGTTATAATTGTAGTTTGAAATAGTGTTTTTGTAAACAATAATATTTACACAAGTATATAATATGCGTGAGGCGAGATCGCGGGTGAGATATAACTTGTATACATAATTATTATTGTTTTATTTTAAATATGGGCAATTGCATTAGATAAGTCTCATAAAATAATTTAGTTCCAATTAATAAGTTTAATACTCCTAATGTTCTTCGTTAATTTGTTGCAGCCGATTGAAATCATGAGATCTTCACTGAAGTTCACGAAATAATGTTATACGATCTTTCCCATGTCTTAATCAACTCACCAGACATCCAGTACTTACGAGAGTTTCCCTATCTTTAGGCTAGCATCGGTCATGAGTTCATTAGTATCGGTCAACCGTGTATGTAATCAGTATGAATTATGTAGCCTCGTGACGTCATCATACGACAGATCTACATTCACAGTCGAAGACGTTTTACACACTTGGCTTCATAAGACGTTCTGAAAGTCGCCCTCAGGTTAATCATACCCAAATTGTGCTTTCATTTAGTTGCGAAATTCGTACCAAGATACGCCAATTCGACCAATGAATATCAGACATATTTGAATTGGTTGTCTGGTCATCTGTCATCGTCTCGATTACCACAACGAGGGTATTGGGTGTTGTAAACATTGTCAACTGCCGCAGTAAACACACCAAACCGACTTAAAAATAATGATTACAATCAAATATTCCAAGACTAGGGCTCGAACCCAGATCCGCCTGTTTGCTGCCAAGAAAACATAGCGCATATCAAGAGGAGTGAACAACAAGCTGATGTCTGAGGCTATATAAGATGCTTACATAATTTGTCTCATTTTTGATAGAAGATTTTCTTTTGTTTTGAAGAGTGAAAATCTAATTGATAGCAATGATTGTCGCTGTAAAAGGAGAAGAGTCGTAATGTCGGCTTGATAGTTGATACTAAACAGGGCCGATGACCCAAGCAGCAACCTGTGCGACCGCGCCGCGCGCGAAAGGTCGCCTAGCTTCAGAGATAAACTTGTTTCTAACACTCACAACACAGAGAGCTGAGCAAGGCGATACTTACAGTTGCATCACGAGGTACACTTTATGCTTGTCTTCGAACGTCTCCAGGAGCTGCACGATGTTGGGATGTTTCAACCTGAACATCAAATGGCAAACACAGCAATTAAATGGTGATCACGGCATTAGTACAGGGGATGGTTAGTGTTGGTGCCGTTATGTGAAAAGCAAATAGAAAACTGAAGAACCGCATGCCCCTAGTATCTTGTTCCACGGCGTCGCCTCAAACTATGGTCCATGGAATTCAAAATAGTGCTTGGTAGAAGAAACGCTTCAATGGTTTGGTTCCCTCCATCATTGCGTCCATAGCTGACCCTCGCCATCGCCATCCAGACGGTCTTCCCTCAACGCCGACCACCGACACTTCTACCTGCTCGCATTCCCTTACCGCCAACAGCGCTGAGCGTTGGCGTTCTCTTACTGCCAACGTACTAGTGTGTGCAATCTCAATCTTACGGTGTAATACATCATACATTACTTATACAATACGTACGCTGTTGGCGTAAAGGGAATGGACACCACCTCCTGAATGCACCTTCTCAGCAGGTAGAAATATTGGCATTGAGGGACAACTCCGTCTAGCCATGCGTGTTAGAAAGCTTTGTGTGAGTAAGAGAGATAGAAAGCGTGCCCCGCACCTGGTTGGTAGCCTAAGCCCCGTATTGAAAATCGTCCTCTAACTCACCATGGTGTTTCCTCCACAGTCGCCGAAGATCCAACACCACTCCGCTTCGCCGATTCGCTGAACCTAAGAAATAACGCCATACGTCAGAGAAACATTAGTTGTCAGCCACGAGAGTCACTTATGCACCAATGATGTGTGCCACTGCCAGGCGTCATTTGAATTCCATGGTTGATCGCCGACTATCTAGATTCTAGACCTACCCTTCTGATCGCGCTTTGCCCGCGTCCTCATAAACTACACAGAGTGGCTGCAAAACATGCATACACAACAATCAACTGATTAGTATACAATCTGTTGCCAACACTGTACCAACGCATCTACTCATCTATGGTGATTATTGGGCCTGCAGAAATAATCAAATTACATCACAACTAGGATCAATATGGCGGTCACACCACTGCAAACAAGGGAATTCCATTACTGGATTTCTAGTTTTGCTTTCTCTGGAAGGATTCTTTAAAAATGTGTCTTTTATAATAGTTGTACAAAAGCTCTCGTTAATACAGTGCTGTTGTGAGGTACACAACACAACGAATTGAAGCACCGAGATTGAAAAGTGATATCATGTACAGTATACACAAATCTTCTACAGATCTTTTCAAGCCCAACAGTCGTGTTTCACCTATAACGCGGCTAATACTCCAACCCAAGCGCGAAGCTTATACAGCGAGAATTTAACTTCAAGAGCAAATGGGATTTCCAAGCTATAACAACTGTGATTGGCTGATAATATATCTCAACGGTCAAGTCTCCTTAGTCTTCAAGCTAGAACACTCCCAAATACTTACAAATACTAATAAGCGCGATACGATGAGATGGGAGTTACCGTTGTGTGGATAACTAAACATAAGCCCTTCTCCACGGTGGCTTACCCCAACCGCAGGAGGTACATTTTGGTAAATTGTCTTCACAAGTGCCCGTGAAATGACAAGGTTAATTATATTGGCCCTCAGAAAGGGTGTGTTGTTAGTGCTGAAACTATTACAGCGTAGACAGTTTTAGGTCCCAATTCAAACCTCCCCCCCTCCCCTCCACACCCCTCTCCTCCCCCCCAAAAGCTCATACATATAATTAATCATTCCGTCGTGACGCCGAACATGCTATAACACAAGTTGAGCCGATTGCAATATTTTTATTTTTTAATATTATGGTTCGTGGTATTTTTAAATGTTACCTCAATATTAAGTAAGTTTATATTCTCGTAACTTTCCAAATTACGAGGATTTCGAAATAAGCGATTATTATATATCGTGTGTGGTAAATGACATTGAGTACGGACTGTATGGCGTGATAATGCATTTCAAGTTAAACCTAATAAAGTATTATTTCTCGTGATTGGCTATAGTCTATACGGTGCAAGGCTATTAACCACTAAAGTGCGTGGGGTCGCGGTTTGGATTCCCATTGCAACAAGGTTTTCTTATACACAAGACTCCAAGCAGGTCAAGTCACTGTATCATGTAGCGTTTTGTTAACTGAACACTGTAATATAGTATCTAGATGAAGCAACTAAATGCACTTTTCAGCCATTACATCACAACGCCTAGAGATCGCACAATGCTGCAGATGGTCTTAATTTTTTCGAACAACCCACCCGACAAAGCTTACAAAGTTTCATGCAAATAGGGAACACGCGTATGAAAATGTTAATCAATTTTTAAAAACCTTGTCTCTCATTTTATAATTTTGTGTCTTTGAATTTTGAAAAACGGATCAGTCTATGCCTCAAAATAATTGGTTTAGTAACGATAAATAAAAGGGCGCGAAAAACGAGCCGCCGCCATGTAGAGTGGATTTGACGTCATGGTTTTGTACTGAGTACGCTCACCGCCCCAGCGATTGGTCTGTTACGCCACGACTACAGAATCATTGCGTCACAGCCACCTGTACGCGTTTCAGATCCCCGAGTTTAAACTTCAATAAATGCGACCACATTAAACCTATTTAAAAATTTCTTTTTTACTTGGGACTTGCATTAATATACTTTTTGTATCTGATACTATTAAACTAAGTGTTTGGTTTAACAAAAAAATCGTACGCGTGTTTCCTATTGGTTCACCCGTTATTTACCCAGAAATTAGCCCAAGTATGACTTCTTTATTCTTCTTCCTTCAAGACATTGTGAACGCCGATGTAGAAGAAATACTTCTGCTCGTCTAGATGTGACTGTTTGAGTGGCGATAAGAAATACTAAGTTTAAAACCGGAAGTATCCACTTCAAAAATGTAAACAATCTATAAATTGGAAGCGGAATGCCAAAATGATCTCAACTTACTAAGTTTAAAACCGGAAGTATCCACTTCAAAAATGTAAACAATCTATAAATTGGAAGCGGAATGCCAAAATGATCTCAGCTTACACTATTAAAAAGCGAAGAAAAATCTGCATAAAACCGGAAGTAAATGTTTCAATTACATTTTGTAAAAGACGTACCGATATTAATAAATGCAAACGACTTTATTACAGCTACTTGTAACTTGAATGTGCTTGCACGTGCATATGATTAAAATAAGTCGTGTGTTACAACTGTTACTTCTTTTGCTGTTTTTATGAAGATGAACGTGAGACGTGACCACAATCAATTTTACTTAGGCCTATATGTTATGTATACTGATTACATACATTGAAAAATACTAAATTATGTACATTTTTGCATTGATACACTACAATTATTATAATCAACGTATACAAAAGTAGCAGGATGTTATGTTGACCTATTTGTAATTTTTCATAGCATGGATTAATTACGCCAACTTTGCAGTTTCAACTTAGCAATTTTCCAGTTTGAAAATGTTTGCATTGTGGCAAAGAGGTGATAAGGTGATAAATTAGAAATTAACTAAATGTTCGTGCAATTGTTATGACGGTGTAATGCAATTGTAATTGCACACATTCCAGTTTATTGAATTCTTCAAGTACTATCTCTCTGATATTGCAATATAATGCAAATGAATTGTGAATGTCAAAAACAGAGGCAATATCACATTCACAGGTGTTAATTGCACTACAGTGTTCATATGATTCCCACATACTACGTCGATTTGTCATTCACTGCACAAAGCACAGTAGAGCAAAAAACTCCCGAGTCGATAATTGAATTGAATACAAAGGCGAAGCCAAATGGCTTCTGAAACTTCGTTGAAACTGGCTAAGTGCGCTTTTTATTATTATATTACCAATTAACGAGAATCTGTGCAACGGCTCACAAATTAAGTTTATGTACATAATGAATGTGTTCATAAATGTAATTCTGCATTGAAAAAAAATACGTGATAACCCCACGAGAAACACATCCGTGTAAAAAGAGCAGCCAAGTCTACGTACACAACATAATTCATTTTAGTAGAGAAGTTATATATGAAAATTGGGTCAAGTTCGTGAACACACATTTTATACAACTCATTTGTTAATTATTTTCAACACCAATTATCTAAAACCAGGCTTGTAGCAAATTTTTAGGAGTAACTTCGATACGTATTGACAATGGCGATCATGATATCATATAGACGACCATTCATCGTGAGTGAACACGTCAAATTACCTTCCCGGCTTCCCCGCTAAATCTATGAACTATTTCCTCAACAATGTCGAATAGTCGCACAGAGTATCTCTCTTAGGAAACTATTTAAAAAATATAAACATTTACAAATCACACGCTTGCCTATCACTATATAGTCTCCTTAGTTACTTCACTTCTTCAAATGCAATTTTAAAATCTCTTCCTTTGAGTAATAAAATATGATATATGATATTGAAAGAATATCAAAACAAAATACAAATCGATGTATTCTTCAGCTTGGGTTCACAATGAGATGAATGAAATAAAAAACCAAGGCAGTGAATTTCTGTTAGTTAAATTCTTGCGAATGTTTTGATGTCATCAGTCGTCAACCTACTATCCTCACCGAATATAAGTATAAGAAGGGTCGATGCAATTTAAACGTTTAATTCATAAAGCGAGTTTTATCTGCTATTCTAATAGCGCATACATTTGATTCAGAAATTTCATTTCAGATGAGGTCATAAGTATAATTATAGCATGGTTATGCAATGTTTAAAAACCACATTATCTTTTTGTACGTCATTATATTTCAAAACAATTATCGAAGGAGTTGTATAAGGCACTAATGCACAAAGGTGCGGTGTTTTCTACGTTGACTAAGCTGTCCTTTTTACTTGGGAGTCTTATTTGTGGAGACTTGTTTTATTTAGAAAATATCAAAGACGACAAGTAATGGCAGATAATGTTTGTAAACACAACCACTGGTTCTCACAACAAAACGAATACCCATCGCTAGGGACTAAACTTCTGGCGTTTGCTCGAACTTAGAAACATTTCAGAATACGTTTGGATTGAGTTAATTAATAGAGTTACTTTTGAGCTGAAGAGCCGAGGGTTGGCAATTTTTTATATATTTTTCTACTTTTTGGGGGTAAAATTAATATGTTTCGACCTTCATGAGCTTAGATCAGCTGAGACTCATTTGATTCGCTTTGAACGTTGGAAGTAATAAATATTTGATTGCTATGTGGAGGCGAGTACTGAGTCGTAACTTCCTCCCTTCGTAGGAATCCTAATCGTCACGTGGTTCCCTACCCCACGCAACTCACATTGTTGCATATAACATCTCGGAGACAATTTACAGTCATGCTATGTATCAATAATTGTTATTTTCATTTTTTTTTTACTTGTTTATTGTTTTTACTTTTGTAGTGTGTCTGCAACACACTCAAAATTAGGTAACAATGATAGTTTGAAAAACAATAACATTTACTTAAGCTTAAGAAGAGTCCAAGATTAAGAATGCTGAACTATCTTTGGGGGAAAAGGGAAAACGTCCTCTTCCTTGCAACAATGTGAAAGATTACAGAGCAATTTTAACTGACAATAATCGTGACCCATGGATGGAGATAGCGTTTTCATTAATTTGCGTTATTTTGGAGTTATCGAGTCGACGAGAGTTGCTTTCAACCGAGCCACTGTAATTATACCCCCATATTAAAACTATCATACGTCTGCAGTGATAACTAATTCAAGCCCTTCTACCTGGGTTACATTACCAACATATTACACGGGTAGATGAAATCGCGCGGATAATATTTGTGCTGTGTGTGTGAGAACACCATAAGGTTGCTACACTATACACTGATATTCTGGGTGAGTTTCTGAATCCTTCATCATTGTTGCCGCGTAAAGTCTAGACCTATTTCGCAGGCACATATTCTCCATATTTTCGTTAGGTCTAGTCATGGCTTTGTTCCCATCGCGAAAGTGTAATAGCGGCTTTCAACTTCGATCAATGCTGAAAATTATATAAACTGTGAGACGGTGTTCACGACATTATGGTTGGCGCGCAAACTTCTTAGCGGAGAGCAGGTAAACTACTTGGTGACAATAATGCTCGTAGGTTACTCTCTGAAGTTCTAACTATTGTTCTAACGGGGTGCGTTCAGTTGAAATACTGGCCGCCTTAGCCTTATGCCTTGATGCAGATAGCCCAAATTGGATTTGTGTTGCTACGAACAAGATCAAAAAGGCGCAATTTCAATTTTTTTTTTTTTAAGTTTTAAGCATAGTTATGTCATTGTTGAACATGATAACGTGCACCTATTTTGTGAAAACGCGACAAGCCTGGCTCTTTCGATAGCTGGTATAGATGTCTCTGATACCCTCGAGCTTGTCACTTACCTTACCCGACCTACCCCACAGTAGGTTGACTCACTGCTCGATCGAACACTTGCAAGTCGACTACGAGTCGTCCTCGGCAGAATCAACGAAACATCTTAAATGCTAATCGAGCCGAAGATGTTCACTGAACCGGTTAAAATAAAAACTACACAGCTCTGCTTATAAGAACAATCATTGAGTGAAGTATCATAGCGGTCTGTTGAAGTCGTTAGACCTGTACGGGACTTACGAGTGTAATCGTGCGCGTTTGTAATAGACTCCGTGGGGATAACGAGCGTAATCGTGCGCGTTTGTAATAGACTCCGTGGGGATAACGAGTGTAATCGTACGCGTTTGTAATAGACTCCGTGGGGATAACGAGTGTAATCGTGCGCGTTTGTAATAGACTCCGTGGGGATAACGAGTGTAATCGTGCGCGTTTGTAATAGACTCAGTGGGGATAACGAGCGTAATCGTGCGCGTTTGTAATAGACTCCGTGGGGATAACGAGTGTAATCGTGCGCGTTTGTAATAGACTCCGTGGGGATAACGAGTGTAATCGTACGCGTTTGTAATAGACTCCGTGGGGATAACGAGTGTAATCGTGCGCGTTTGTAATAGACTCCGTGGGGATAACGAGTGTAATCGTGCGCGTTTGTAATAGACTCCGTGGGGATAACGAGTGTAATCGTGCGCGTTTGTAATAGACTCAGTGGGGATAACGAGCGTAATCGTACGCGTTTGTAATAGACTCCGTGGGGATAACGAGCGTAATCGTGCGCGTTTGTAATAGACTCCGTGGGGATAACGAGTGTAATCGTGCGCGTTTGTAATAGACTCCGTGGGGATAACGAGCGTAATCGTGCGCGTTTGTAATAGACTCCGTGGGGATAACGAGCGTAATCGTGCGCGTTTGTAATAGACTCCGTGGGGATAACGAGTGTAATCGTGCGCGTTTGTAATAGACTCCGTGGGGATAACGAGTGTAATCGTGCGCGTTTGTAATAGACTCCGTGGGGATAACGAGTGTAATCGTGCGCGTTTGTAATAGACTCAGTGGGGATAACGAGTGTAATCGTGCGCGTTTGTAATAGACTCCGTGGGGATAACAGTGTAATCGTGAGCGTTTGTAATAGACTCCGTGGGGATAACAGTGTAATCGTGCGCGTTTGTAATAGACTCCGTAGGGATAACGAGCGTAATCGTGAGCGTTTGTAATACACTCCTTCGGGATTACGAGCGTAATATAAATGCTAATATCAAACTGCCTTGTAATTGACTACATTTGCCGGGCTAGGGGCAGAAAAAATAACGATGAACTAAAATTAAAATGTGGCAGGTCACAGTAGTGTACACTGTACAGCATTCTGCTTACCACTTGGCCAGATCTTGCCCGACCACACCAACAATGAACTATCGGCTACATGCGACCGTTCGTGACCTGGCCACACCAATAATACTACTGTTCGTTACGTGAACCTGGTCACACCAGCTATGAACTATCGCCATCCGCTATACGCGACTGTTTGTTACCTGGCCACACCAGCTATGAACTATCGCCATCCGCTATACGCGACTGTTTGTTACCTGGCCACACCAGCTATGAACTATCGCCATCCGCTATACGCGACTGTTTGTTACCTGGCCACACCAGCTATGAACTATCGCCATCCGCTATACGCGACTGTTTGTTACCTGGCCACACCAGCTATGAACTATCGCCATCCGCTATACGCGACTGTTTGTTACCTGGCCACACCAGCTATGAACTATCGCCATCCGCTATACGCGACTGTTTGTTACCTGGCCACACCAGCTATGAACTATCGCCATCCGCTATACGCGACTGTTGGTGACCTACCTCAGTTTCGATCGCGAAACATCTCCCAACACAAGACGTGGTGTAAGAAAGAAATGTTTCTTTTCGCCTTCGTAAAATCGATAGCTTTCGAGGTAACCGCGTTGAAGGATGAGCGGAAGGGTTTCACCCCGTGGATCTCTGCTTAAAGAAGAAGTTGCGAATCGCATCTTAATGACGCGTACATTTTTTTAGAGGCATACTTAAAGACACTATTTTGAGACGTTATTTACAAGAGTAAAAGGAGAAAAGTTAGTTTACTTGGAAACATATGCCAACATGAACCGTTCGAATTAGTAATTCAGTCTGTCGTAACCTTACCATTCAAATACTTAATAATATACATATAGAACTGGAACGGTACGCTTGTAATTGTATACCTACGAGCTGCAAAGCAACTAATGAGGGAGCCTGTTAGCAAAACCCTGAGGCTTCGGAGGCAGGAGAGGAGGCAAACAGGATCAGGTGTTTGTTTGCAGCATTGTTTTGCTTCCGTTGACCTATATATTGCCTTCCTCTGTGGTAATGTCGATACGTATAATCAAATACCATGGGATACAATAACATAATGTCGAAAAGCTCATATGCAGCTGGGCAATGCAATTACCGAGAAACAATAGACTGCTGATGAACAAAGTGACGCTTCGGGTGGTGTTTGCTTCAACTGCAACTGTGACAACGTACGCGATGTGGTTCTAATATTACTCAAACAAAGTTCAGTATCAAGCTAGAATAAGACAATATACTAATGAAGCGGGGAGGTTTATGCCGTAATTGTTCCAGAACACGAGTAGACCACGACCGACTGGTAAACTACTCCATGCATGGAGACTACATCATATGAATTGAAACTAAAATTATGATTTGTGTAGAGCAGCGTTTCTGAAACTGTGGTCCGCGGACCGCTGGGAGTTCATAGACGCGAAATTCGGTAAAAGTGAATTAAAACATTAGATATAGGGTGCTCCGGGGTAATTATGGGACAGTGAAAACTCAGGACTGAAAGAGGACAGTGGAAATACAGGGCACAAGCATTATCTGATTCACAACAAGATAGATAGAGTGATGCCCTGATTTAATCCCTCGTGTGTCCCGTTTTAGCCCCATTGGTGGGCTAAAATGGGACACAATACATATCATATTTTACCCAAATGAATCGTTTTTTTTAACTCCTGTTGTTTTGGTAAGATCAATCCAAAATACATCAGGTAAAACAAAAAAATTACGTGATATATGGTAAAACCAACTTTTTAAATGTAAAGTGTTGAAAATTGTCCCGTTTTAACCCCGGATCACTCTTTAGGAGCTATCAACTAATTACTAATAATGTGTTTTACTTTATGAGGGTCACTTCATAGCTATTCAGTATTGTAAATAGTAACTGGCCCTAGGGAATTAAATGGTATTCGCTAGAAGTTATCTTGAGAAGGGGGACGACCGAGTTGCGTAATAAAAATGTTAACGAGCTTTTTAAATTTTTTAGTTGTGCAGGGATCTAATAAATTTGTTGCAAGTGTCCGCAGTTTACAAAAGTTTGGCAACCTCTGGTGTTACAGCCTATCTCGTGAAATAAATTCAGGTGCCTTAACGAAAAAGTCGACCTTCTCAATGATGAATGCACATTATTTCAATGATAACAGTGTTCAAAGCGACGTTTGACTACAGCCTCTTCCTATCTATGACCGCACCTTCACCTCAACCCGGTCGGTTTTATTTCCACTCGAATCAAATTACATATTAAGAAGCTAAGTGGATTTAGAACTTCAGGTGGCTCAAAGATTGAAATTATCATTATTTGGTTGAGTAAAGTATTTTTTACTCGCAAGTGTACTTGCTGACAGACTAATATCTAGCTCGGGAGATGTTCATGTGTACCTAAAATAGAAAGTTACGACATGAATTCACTTTGCTTCTTAAAGGTAGAATCCAACATGATTGCGAGGCCCGCGAACAAGCCGCCTCCCGAATGAGAAAGAGTGCTAATAAAATATGTAAGGCCCGGGATAAAACCTTGAACAGTCGGAGCGCGATAACAGATTATTTTTATATCTTATCTGGTGGTATCGACAAGAAGAGAAGAGAGGAAGGCCAAGCACAGTGTTGGTTCAGCATCTCCACTAAACATGGAGCTGCCTTCTAACTTCTGCACCTGTACCTTATGACACAGCTAGCAACTACAAGGTTAGGTTCGAATGGGTTACATAACTGGACAAAATGATTCGCACGGATTAGAAATCATGTAAAGACCAATAGCCACGAAGTTCAACAAGGCTCTAAGTACCACCCTTGGCTGGCATTTGATACGGGGTATGTAGATGTACACTGTCAACTCACCGCGATCAAATGTATTCTACAACTCACGGGCAACGTGACGCGACCAAATGTATTCTACAACTTACGGGCAACTTGACGCGACCAAATGTATTCTACAACTTACGGGCAACTTGACGCGACCAAATGTATTCTTCTACAACTTACGGGCAACTTGACGCGACCAAATGTATTCTACAACTTACGGGCAACTTGACGCGACCAAATGTATTCTACAACTTACGGGCAACTTGACGCGACCAAATGTATTCTACAACTTACGGGCAACTTGACGCGACCAAATGTATTCTACAACTCACGGGCAACTTGACGCGACCAAATGTATTCTACAACTTACGGGCAACTTGACGCGACCAAATGTATTCTACAACTTACGGGCAACTTGACGCGACCAAATGTATTCTACAACTCACGGGCAACATGACGCGACCAAATGTACTCTACAACTTACGGGCAACTTGACGCGACCAAATGTACTCTACAACTCACGGGCAACTTGACGCGACCAAATGTATTCTACAACTTACGGGCAACTTGACGCGACCAAATGTATTCTACAACTTACGGGCAACTTGACGCGACCAAATGTATTCTACAACTCACGGGCAACTTGACGCGACCAAATGTATTCTACAACTTACGGGCAACTTGACGCGACCAAATGTATTCTACAACTTACGGGCAACTTGACGCGACCAAATGTATTCTACAACTCACGGGCAACATGACGCGACCAAATGTACTCTACAACTTACGGGCAACGTGACGCGACCAAATGTATTCTACAACTCACGGGCAACGTGACGCGACCACATGTATTCTACAACTCACGGGCAACGTGACGCGAACAAATGTATTCTACAACTTACGGGCAACGTGACGCGACCAAATGTATTCTACAACTCACGGGCAACTTGACGCGACCAAATGTATTCTACAACTCACGGACAAATTGACGCGACCAAATGTATTCTACAACTCACGGGCAACGTGACTCGACCAAATGTATTCTGCGGCCAATCGAACGCGACGAAAAGGCGAGCCTGGAAGTTCCCGCACTCGCTAGCGTCAGGTCTGTCTGACAGGGAGTCGGGAAAAGAAACCGCTCCGGGACCGATCAACGGAACTCGGCTCAGCGGCAGCGCTCGGGCCACATGACTAGGAAGGACATGGGTTCGACTCCCCAGCCTGTCTCTCTCAGCCATACCACATCCATAACTCCAAGTCAGACGAGACCTAACTCTCGAGTTTTGCAACATTATCACCCGTTCAAAAAAAATCACATTTTTTTTACCGATATGAAATTTGATGACAGTGAATTTTCGGTCGTCCCTAAAATTGGGTGGGCTATACCGTCGCCCCAGCTGGCCCGCTTGCCGTGGAGGAATCAATACGGGGTTCGCAAGCCGCTCAGCGAGCAAGATTGCCTGCATGCCCGAGATACCCACGTGGTGAAGAGCCACGAACGATGTTATTAGGCTCCCTAGTACACCCAGCGCTGGCATCTTGGTGATTCACCTGTGATTGTTTACATCCATAATTATGACAAGAGAACCCGCCAGCTTGGGAAAATGCCATACCTTGGAAACGCTAGAAATGGTCACGGCTTAGAAATCCAATAGAATATAGATCAAGAAATAAATAATGTATTTCTCTAATTGCTCAGTTAGGTAAGGACAAGGTGAGCGCATTATATTGAGCCACGGCGTGGGTGGAGAAGGTGGTCACTGGTCACCAACCAACTGGTCACACTATCACGCGGTACGATGTGTTACTTCTTGTACGATCGCATCATATATGAGTAGGCCTACGATGCCAATAAGATAACGATAATGACAGTTGATGCAGTTTATAACGACATTTAAAAGGCAATCAAAAAGTAATTTTCAAGTTTTTCAAGAACTTCCTACTATTTGTTGGCTGGTGCTATGGGTTTCTTTTTGAGAAATGACGAAAGCTCAAGCCACGACAGGTTACAACGTACGTACATCTTGACAAAAACGCATCCGAGTAACAAAAATTAAAGGTGAATAATTTCGTTTTCCTTATTTTTTTTAAATTTATTAATTTTCTTGCAAGATTTTGTTTGGGAGTTGATGGTGTGGTGTGGCCAAAATTACATAGATTAATCTTTCAATTCGAGGGGATGTAAGACTTGTTTTATATAATTTACTTCTTGAGGAGGGAAAATGTTATGTCGGCAGTATTTCAGTGCCCGCATTGTCGGTTTGGATTAGGCTTTAGCAGTTGCAAAATAATACAAACTCCAAATCGCGCTCCAAATCACCGAGTGTTTGCTTCCCAACGGATGCTGACAAACATATATACCACAATACAAGGGGTGGAACAGGGGGTGGGGACGGGGTAAGAGCATTATCTCGAACAGGAGAAGTATTGAACAACCAGGTCATATAGAGTCGGCCGAATCAGGTCTATCAAACATCGCCGGGATCGTCATAGGGAAGGGGAATCCAGTTGGGGGGGGGGGGGGGGGGGGGGATCAGGTCGCAAAGAGAACCAGCAGCTTCTGGTACGTACAAGAAAAATGTGAACGGTGGAAGAGGAAATATAATGAAGGCCATAAGAGGTGAATAAAGAAATAACAAAAATGTAAACGAGGGCCCTGTTTGCGCGCACCGGTCACCGCGAGGAGGGACCCATCTATATAATATATATAGACCGGTCGAACAGGAGAAGTTTATACCAGTCTCCATAACGAGGTCATTTTCCGGGCATGCACCGTTCACAAAACCTAAAAAATCTTTGTCTCTGGCGGTTGTGGCCTTGATTTGAACAAACTCCTTATTTGAGTATGCCCACCCCCCGCTGACCAGTCTGCATGTGTTTGCATCAAAGTAAAGGGGGGAGGGATAGTATCAGCGGGCCTATGTGCGCACTAAATGGGTAATATACACACACACACACACGTATCCCAGCATGCACTGCCTAAATCTCGACAAGCAACATGTCGCAACCCCACATTTGAAACGAACGCCGCGATGCGCACATGGAACGGAGAATCTAAGATATGACGTGAACTAAGAAACTGACTCGATCGATATTTGTTACCGATTTCAGTAAATATACATTGAGCTCCAACAGAGTTTAAGTTGCGCCCTGCAGTAAGTCCTACGGGCGTCCCGACCTCTAGCATGAGGTCCTACACAGGCGTTCCGACATAGGGGGGGGGGGGGGGGGGGGTCCTACGGGCATCCCGTCCAGGGAGGGTCCTACTGGCGTCCCGACCTCTAGCGTAGGTCCTATACAGGCGTTCCGACATGGGAGGGTCCTACGGGCGTCCCGTCCAGGGAGGGTCCTACTGGCGTCCCGACCTCTAGCATGAGGTCCTATACAGGCGTTCCGACATGGGAGGGTCCTACGGGCGTCCCGTCCAGGGAGGGTCCTACTGGCGTCCTGACCTCTAGCGTAGGTCCTATACAGGCGTTCCGACATGGGAGGGTCCTACGGGCGTCCCGTCCAGGGAGGGTCCTACTGGCGTCCTGACCTCTAGCGTAGGTCCTATACAGGCGTTCCGACATGGGAGGGTCCTACGGGCGTCCCGTCCAGGGCGGGTCCTACTGGCGTCCTGACCTCTAGCGTAGGTCCTACACAGGCGTACCGACGTCTAGGGTAAATCCTATACTGGCGTCCCGACCTATAGGGTAGATCCTACTGGCGTCCTCACCTATAGAGTAAGGTGTAAGGTCCTACTAGCGTTCCGCCTCTATAATAAGTGCTGACATATTTAACTGACCATTGCGCCGGGTCAGTGCAGTTCAAACTTGTAACGAGTGTATAGTACAAGGTTTTGTTTCCAATATGTTACGATCATTCGTATTTTGCTGAATATTTCCTTGCTTGATGTGGTCTTTGGGACTTATTGGTGGAGGAATTTACACTAAGGGGCACCATTTGCCCCCCTGTCCCCCTACTAGCTACGCCAGCGACACTGAGACTGTTTTACAAGGACGCGTTCGCTGATCAAGGGACGGACAACTTTCGCTAGTCTCCCATGAATGGTCGTGTGTGGTGTGTGTTGACTTGACGTAACATTACACACTACACGATAGGCTCAGGTTAGCGTACCTTCTCAAAACCTTGATTTCGTTTTCTAAAGAATCTTCCTTCCCCTTGAGCGCTTTTTTGTCGATGATTTTGACTGCGAACATCTCGCCCGGTCTGTCTTTGCTCTCCGCGAGCCGGACCTCTGAGAAGGCGCCCCTGAAACCAAAAAAACACAAGTGTGATTCGCACGCTAACGAACTGATAAGTCGTTCCAAGGTTCAGTTAGCTGCAATGCGGCGACGTGTACCACTACCGTAGAACATGCAAGTATGCACTATAACACATGTGCAACAATTTATCTAAGAATCTCATTGTTATGACGGTTGATAAACTTGATTGATTTACACCATGTTATTCAACTCTACTTGACGATAATCTTCTGTCGCAACCCTTCATTATTCCTCAGAACTCTATTTTTGGAACTCAATCTATGAACAGAGCACAAATTATAATACACTCATGGTGCCATTTTATCTTGTAATGCGCAAATATGAATGGCACATGAAACATTGACCGGTGACCAGGTCCTTCTGTGTAGGTGGGTGACAACATTCAATCACGTGATCAGGGAGACAACGCCAGCTGCTAAGTTGTCACATACACGTTTTGTTATCAAATTTATTCCAGTCTCCCGACACTTTAAACTAGATCATAGCCAAGTAATGGAAAAAATCGAAATAATCCTCGCATTTATAGTTAGACAGTATACTGAAACAAAACGATAAACATTACTTAGGCCTATACTAGTACTTGCTACAGTAGTCATTACACATATTATAAACAATACTTTTTTTTTAAATTTGAATTTAATTGTATGATGGTAAACTTCAAATCGAGGAACAGAGAAGGTTATATATATACTTGTCCGTAACTACTTTACAGACGCTTTCGTCGTTGACTTTGAAGCGGTCATAGGAACGATGCATACAATAGAAGTTCATTCAGTTCTTGTATAACTGAGTTAGTCGCTTGCTATAAACAAACACACATAATAATAATAATACTACGGTCGAGTTCAACTCAAGAGCCAACCCACAACAAAGAGGTGGCGACCGTTCTTCCCCTCAACCTGCCGCGTAAACCCTTTATTAGTAATATCTACATCCATAGTCCTCGGTAAAACCTTTTACCTCATAAGTGACCACAAACATGGTGCTGCATTGTTGTAGGTGAAATATTGCATTCACCCAGTTGGTTGTGACAGACCCATCAAAGGACAATAAATAAACTCGGTATAGGTCTCGCCCCCGTCAACAAGTTTGGCTCTTGAAGAGAATGAGCCAATGTATTTGTATCATCCTCTACCCCCCCCCCCCCCCCCCCCCACGCTCGACGGGGATCGTAATGAGTTTTCCAATATTTACTTGTTGAAGCTAATGATACCCCAGTCAGCACAAATCATGCCAACGAGCAGGCTATACCGTTACATAATGCGATTGCATGGTTATATTCATCGTCTGCGGAAGAGTAGACATCTGGGTATATCCCATGGGCGCCCGCGGGAGGGTTGGGGGGGGGGGGAGAATGGGGAACTCCTTTCCCCCACCCCATGTTGCTCTTGTACATGTTGGTAGACACTTGTTGTATATGTACAATTGTTTCTGCTATAGAGGTAGAGGATGTGTTTGTAGGTTATTGAAATTACAAATGTTCATTGCTCCAATTTTCCCCCCTGGTAAACATTCTGTGGTTGTGCTCCCTATATCCCAATCACCGTTCTTGTTTACGCGTTTTACCGGATATGACACAACAATTCAAAGTCAAATTCTTACGAAAGTAGTTTGTTTGCTTGGCAAAGAAGAAGAAACAACAAGAACACATTTTAGTGAATGGAAACTTGATCTCCTGTTTACTTGCCAACAACAATGGTGAATATGATGGATATCAGCAGAATTAAAGATTAAAGTTTATAGTGATATTCCAAGGTGAAATCATCGCAATGTAAGACCGACGTGTCAGCTACTGCTGCTCCAGTGTCAACAAATGCGCGATTTACGCGTCAACAACTGATGAACAACAACTGATGGCAGATTAATCTGAAAACGGCAAAAGCTGTAGGATTTACGAAACCACGGTAAAAACTAAAAACTAAAAAGCAAACTAGTGAAGAAGTAAGCTGTTTCAGGTTTTGGAGGATACAATTCCTGAGGTATTATGTTATTTCTCTACTAAACACGTTGTGATGCAAAGCGATTTACGTGGAGCTCCAGTTTACTTCGTGGGAGTACTAGCGGTTATCTTCCTACCTAACCAACTAAATAGAACGCAGCCACATGTATAATTGTATTAGTTTTCAATTCGCGAACTTCTAGGTTAAGTTGTGTAACAATATACAACTTATTGTTCCCGAAACCCATTAAAACACACGGGTAGTAATTAATCCAGTTTCATAACATCGCAAAAAGTCGGCCTGGATCGCAATGGAAAACATTTGCCGCTTCAATCAGCTGTTGTGATAGAAACCACCTGTGTTAACAGAGTAGATGGGGCATGATTGAAACAAACACCTGTGAGTATTGCGAAACGTTTCATCGGTATTCGCTGTCGTTATAGATGTTGCGGATGAATAAACGTATTTTAGGACATAATGTGTCCAACGTCTACTGAACGTTTGAACGAAAAAACTCATTAACACGAATACAACAAGGAACAACAATACTTACGTTGTGCGCAGGGACAATTACAACGTATCTTACCGCGCGGAAAAACCAAGGTTTTTCTGTTTCATCTCGGTATTAAAGTTTTTTTTAATATCGATGAAAAGAACTTAAAAAGAGGGAACCGTCAATGGGGTCTTATAAAATGTAAAAAAAAAAACTTTTTTTGGGGCCGCATAAAGTTTTACATTCACGGTAATAGATACATGTGTGGAGGTTCATTTGTTTACATTGCGTTATCTTCCTTTTTTTATGCTATGAAGTGTGGAAAAACGATATCTTACAACTTCAACAGTTTATGGCGCACGACATTTTTCGTTCGCCGATACAAAACACTCACTTGTAACGGTACACGAAAAAATTCGTTTACAAGAAACTATTGAAGATAATACTTTTTCGACATTTCAACGCATGAACAAAGGTGTGATAACGCAAAAGGCCTATATAAGATATGAACCTTCAAACAAACATCTTCACAAGCATTTTTATATTGCTCGTTCAAGTTAGGGCAGAGTATCGTGAAAGTAAAATTATGCGCGGTCTAAAAACTTTTTTTCTTCTAGTTTTGAACATTTTATAAGACCCATTTGGGCCTTTGACGTAAGATTCCCTCTTTGCCAAGTTTATTTTCATGTATATTTAAGGAAAACGAAAAAAACCGGGACGCAGCCTTTTAGGTTACGTTATATATTTATTTCAGTTGCGTTTGTTGTATCCGTTCAACCAACTTTGCGAACCTCATTGAGAAGCCGTACTGATGGTATTTCTACAACTAACTTCAAAAAGGGAAAACTACAGGTTCATATTTTACCTACTGTGTGTATCACATTTCTATGAGTAATGAATAATACGTTATTTTAAATTATATTCACTCCACATAGTAAAATAATGATTAACGATTCAACAATTATTCAATGATATATTGTATGAGTACTAGAAATCACGAGGGCAGCCTCCTCAGACTTCGCAAACACGGCTGTATGTAAATGAGCACTATAACTTCCCAATCGTACGTTCGTCCCGAACGTTGCATTCATCGCCGAAAACTAACGGGTTTATCGTCACCATTTTGCTCGGAAGTGACTTGGTGTGAAGTGAATTGTGATGGTTTGAAACATGTCACGCGCCGGGCGGGCATGCTGCTAGCACCGCACCAGATTCGAGTGGGCCATGCAGCAGCACACGGCACACGGCACGCTGTATGGATCGATGACTCAAACAGGCTGATCACCAACACTAACACACACACATACTTTCCTTGGTGATCGGTATTTCTCATACATTATTACAACCGTGGACCGGGGTGCACGGAGCGAGCCACTGGTCGTACACAAAAGACTCCTAAAATTATTGGTAATACGTGTACGACCTAACTGTGTATGTGTGAAACCACACAATCTAAGATAATTAGACCAGCGTCGACTTGATCTCCACGGGCATCGCGGCGCTTCGAGCCTTCTTCAATATAGGCGGAGATCAAGAGTAGTACTTGAAATTGGGCTATTATTGCCCCGTGATGTTGATTATTTTTTTAACAATTTTGTCATTCGATGATAAGTTAATTGTATGAAATGGGATGGTGAAGGAGTCCCCCCTCCCCCAATTCGACCAATGCATTGAGTTAGAAAAACCACCGCAAAATCAGTATGCTATGCTTTGAATTTGTATACGGGCGAATAGAAATGTCTGAATTTACCAATTAAATAAACTTACACGTTATGTTGAATGTGATTAGTCACTCGGTAGCCCTAACCATACATTTCTGCACTTGTGGGCATTCGAAGAAGTATTTTCCAAGTAGATACGCTCGAACCTCGATGAGCAAACTACGAACCAAGTGCGTCTTCAAAGTTCAAACATCCCTCCATCAAGCAATCAATGTTTACCCATTCCCACTAATTACTTCCATTTTTGATTATAGCTATAGCTAATTAACTTGCACTGTGAGAACAGTCCAAACCAGATGCGATGCACAACTCGCACCATTGGATAAATTATACTCAGCACTTGATTAAACTAAATTTAAAGAAAACTACGGGCATGATATAAAACGTGTTAATTTTCTTCGGTTTGCGAATAGACGGCTTTCAATTATGAAGATCAAGGAAGGTGGATAACTCAATTACTCGTGTCCCATTGAGTGAAAAACTTTGCCAACTTTAGTATTGATTAAATGTGAAGAATTGAAAATTTACTCGGAGAGGAATGAGAATTAAATGACGTATTCAAAATATGTTCCTCCCCTCCCTCCAAATTCGAGTGACCCAAAACTCGGAGCACTTCCGGCTCAATCGGGAGTAAACTGTGCACGCACTGCTTCTTGCTACTTTACCAAATACTCCTCGAAAGGGAACAGTAAAAGTCCGCCCTATGTGTCTGTGGTAGTCCTGTTCTTTGGGACTTAAGCTCCAGCACAATTGTCGGCATCGTGATCGTAATCGGGATCGCAATCGTACATTTGTTCATGCTAAATCATTACGACATTACGATGGTATTGTGAACAGCGCTATAAGATCCGTGGAAATTAACTTTTTCTCAATTTCCGGATTGCGATGGCGATGTCTAAAGACAGTCTCCAGCAGATACCGATAAAGTTAATGAAAAGCAGTGACGCCTCAGTAAAACCCGTCGCTATATTGACACACTGCATAAATCTTAGAAAATAATATAATAAAGTAGATGGCATTATGCACCAACAATACTTCTACACTATCATTGCATGGCTCGCTGATATTCTGGCTTTACTCCTCGTTCAGAAATTGACCTGAATCCATCTGTATGTACTTCCGGTGACGGTGAACGGTGTCATATCGATATCCGCCACAGAAAATCAGTTCTTGGATCTGTGTGGGTTGCCAATAAATACAAACTTTATATATTTATTTATATTGCTTCCCTTCCGCGTATCGTCATCATCTTTCATCAAAAAATGGTGTTTTTCGCGTTGACCACTAACAAGACTGATGGAACCTCAAAACGACTTGCTTGTCGCCCTTACAGTGAACAGAGGCAAGATATTTATAAACCCAGTCAGGCCGTTATATATAATATTAAATATTTCCCTGTCGAACATAACAGTAAATGTTCAGTGTTTCAGTTCTACTTATTGCTGTACAATTCTGTGATGAAGTTGGAGTGCAACCATGTCCCTGGACGTTCTAAATACTTTGCCATCTGCCACCTTCCCCATTAATTTGATGCAGCAGCGCATTCATTTTAACTTTGAGCAATTGGGTCACCGTATTATTTCACGGCAACCCGTGAGTCGTGGGCCCCAACAAGCTGAGAATCCTGTACGGCCGGTACTGTAAATATTGCTACTTTAATCCACTTCAGGTTCTCAAAATTTTGCAAGAAATGCGTGCTGGTCATAAAAAATGGCATTTTTGCCAGCATATTAAAACAATCATAGACAAAATACCATTAATGATAATGCACTTAAAATACTTTATCTTCAAGACCAAACTGTGTTAATTCTTTACCCACAACGAAAAATTATTTATAACCAGCACGTATTTCTTGTAAAACGTTGCAAAACCTGAAGCGGATTAAAATAGCAGCATTGACAGTACCGGCCGTTGAAAAATTAAGACGAATATATGTTTGGTACTTTCAGAAGTCAGTATTTTAATTTCAAAGCTACACATTTCTATGTCATAAACATTTTAGAAAACTGAAAACGGTGGTGGACAGACTATACCTTGTACCTTAGTGTTATTATTACTGCAGCATCACAAGGGATTGTCCTTTAAACCTGCCCTAGGAAATTCCGTCATAACCATGTTAGTAATTGACTTATTGTTCGACCGGATAAAGCCCACTAATACCAATCAGACCCTACTCAAGACTAGGAGCGTTCAAGTGAACAGCTAAAGATGATGTGACAACATTCAGTCAGTAAACCGTGTTGCGCTGTACATGTTCTCAGAATGCACAATGGCCGATAAGAATATTTTTGTATCGTGAGTATGCACAATGTTAAAGGTGTAGTGTAGGTACCTACACTGCAAATATTACCTCGTCAACAGAATGTTTTAATCTGTCTTGTCTACAAGTCTTATCAGTATGATAAAGGTGTGGCTACATAGATTATTAACAACTTAGAATTTGCGACTAAAATTTGTTTAGGTTGGCGGTTCACATAAAATCTAAGAATGAAAATGAAAGAGCTTCAACGAAGAACTCTTGCATTTAATAACTTGAAGTGACTGAAAAGTGAAAACAAAATAAAGAGTGTGTGTGTTCTTTTTATTTGATTACGCTACAAAATACTGCTATTAATTTCACCCCTTCTGTTTACATAACACAAACAAGTTAAAATGATAAATTGAGAAAAGAAAAGTTGACGTTCGTTCTGTAATCCAGTGGTTCTCAACCGGAGGGTCGCGAGCAATAGCGGGGAGGGGGAGGGGGGGGGGGGGGGGGGATCGCGAAGGGGTGAAATTGGGTCGTGTCGACGTAACGATTTGTTAAAATTCAGAGTAAATTTTGAAAACGTGTCTACAAATCTAGACGGATGTACTTCCAATACAATTATTAATAATTATTATTAGCTTTTAGCTGAAGTTATAACTAAATCTGATTTATTATTTCCCTTGCTTCCGGCGACGTCGGAACATGAAGCATAGTGGAACGTTGCCCCCCCGCCTCCTCACACCCTGGAACACACTTCCGACGCGCAAGGCAATTAAATAAAAATTCGTTGTACATAGTTGAGTCGACAAATTATGGCACTTCACAAAGTGGGTCGTGGTAGTGGTACCTAAAATGTCAGAAACCAAAGCTTTAATCGATCATTTGATAACTACCTTAAATTCCTGTCTGCCCTAAAATTGAAAAAACCCTTTTCTCCCTCCAACCATCAAATTCGTGGCTTGGCTTCTTAACACTTGTTCCTCAACGGACGACAATTCATAAGCACAAAGTTGGTGAACATACAAGTGAAAAAGGAAGTGTCTACTAAATCTACTAAATAACACTTCGGAAACGGCTGTTTAATTTCGAGAGATACTACATAACAATCTGTTTATCACGCAGAAAATCAACTTCGTCACTAAAAGCTACTTACTTGCGGTGTAGTGAAACCGAAAAGTAATTTGTAGAGGCAATATTTGCAGTGTGCTCGTAAACATGATCATATTGCCACGTCCAGACTCCAGCTCTACCTTGGGTCAGCATTTAGTCCTCTTTATTTTCATCTGTCTGCACCATTCGACCAGTGGCGGCGCAATGGGGGCAACGGGGGAGGCAGCCTCCCCCCCCCCCCCCACTCAAATGCACACGAAGTAGTATTATAAATGAATTTGTATCAAATGTATTAAAAAATAAATTGTTACGGCACGCTTTAACCTCTTAGGTTAAATACATATATACGGGATGTGCTAATCTCGTGAATGTACGGGCGAATACAGTTGAAGCTATTGGGCACAACGTTGATTCGACAGGAAAATTAGCAAGGGTGTTGAATAAATGTAAGATGTCTTGAAGTTTTAATGAACTTCTATTCGCCCCATGAAGTTGCAGTTGAAGTTGCATGTAAGATCGTGGGGCTGTTTGTTAAATTAGTTGACGCGCCCTGAATCAGAGATATTGTAATGCGTGCCTTAAAGCTAAACATGTAAAGCCCCAACAACAATAATTGTCGGGATCGCAATCGTACATATTCCCATTACAAATTCATTACGATTTAGTTGTGAACAGCACCATAAAAACCACGTTAGTTAAATCTTTCACGATTTCCGGATTGCGATTGCGATAGGTTGGCGTAACGAGAAGTATTTTCCCGTTGCGCCAAGTACATTTCCGGAGCCCCAAGCCCATCCAGGCACAATGGGAACGTCAATCTTCCCCCGATTGACTTCTTATTGGCGCAATTGGGAGACTGTGTCGGGCCAGGAACCCCACCCACACCAATTCACCTATCGTTGATTTGATGGACGCGAACAACAAATAGAGTAAATTAGATACGGACCTTGCTATAGCACGGGAGACTGAAAGTCAGAATGTTAGATGGTATTGAGCCCCACAATCAACCCTCTAGCTAGCTAGAGTCTAGGTGGACACTCCTCTTCAATACACACATAACAGCTATCTATAACTGGCACTCGATTCAAGGCAATGCATATAGCTTGTAATTGATAAGCGATCTTTTCAGAAGTAGTTACCACTTGTCCAGTATTACACTTGTAAATGTACCTACAGCACTCTTACGTGAATTTAATTAAGTCTTGCTGGAATTCAATAATGATTATGGATGTGTATATAAATAGAACAAAGCGCAGACACGAATTAGCATAGGGGAAGGGATGCTCTCAATACTAAAAGCATCGTGATTATACAAGAATCTCAATTTTATCTCAAGAATGCTACACTATATAGAAAAAATGAGGACGCATAAGCCTCGTATAAGTACTACAGAGAGTGCTCTACATATTTCTATTTTACAATTAGTGCAGAAGTTATTTTGTTTTCTACATCCATTATTAACTAAATAGCAACCGTACTGATGTAAACGTTTAGCACAGTCTGTGTAGTAAAGCGACCTCGTTGTTTGATGTTTCGATGTGTTGTAGCATTCCTGAGATATAATTAAAATACGAAAATATTGCGCTGTTTTTATTCACATACAACAATATCGCGCAGAAGTGTGCACCGCATACAATAGAATATCGCGCAGAAGTATGCGCCGCATACAGCAGAATATCGCGCAGAAGTGTGCACCGCATACAGCAGAATATCGCGCAGAAGTGTGCACCGCATACAGCAGAATATCGCGCAGAAGTGTGCACCGCATACAATCGAATATCGCGCAGAAGTGTGCACCGCATACAATAGAATATCGCGCAGAAAGTGTGCACCGCATACAGCAGAATATCGCGCAGAAGTGTGCACCGCATACAGCAGAATATCGCGCAGAAGTGTGCACCGCATACAGCAGAATATCGCGCAGAAGTGTGCATCGCATACAGCAGAATATCGCGCAGAAGTGTGCACCGCATACAATAGAATATCGCGCAGAAGTGTGCACCGCATACAACTGAATATCGCGCATAAGTGTGCATCACATACAGCAGAATATCGCGCAGAAGTGTGCATCGCATACAGCAGAATATCGCGCAGAAGTGTGCACCGCATACAATAGAATATCGCGCAGAAGTGTGCACCGCATACAATACAATATCGCGCAGAAGTGTGCATCGCATACAACAGAATATCGCACACGTGTAGCATGATATAGCCTAGAGAAAAAAGAACGATAGAAATACGCCATAATATTTCTACATCCGTTTCACACTTTTCTTACTTGGTTATACTGAGATTTCGATAAAAACTATGACCGTACACATCGGAATGAGGTCAGGGGTCTGCCTGCGTATAAACTAAACCACTTCCACAGATCCACTGGTTTGCGATAACAATACTATGTGTTACGACAGCCGAAAACTGAATTGGTACAAGAAAGTACCAGCGTCGCCGTTTAACACTCAGTTGGGCGGGATTAGCACACATTGCGTCACTATATTTATTCGACAACAAGGCTTATCGAGACACTATACGTGACGTGCCTAAATTTCGAGGGGGGGGGGGCGGAGGGGGGGAGGGATACAACTGTATTTCTGTACCACTATATAATACATTTTACCACACAACATGACTACTGAAAGATTTGTACGTCAATAAACTGTCGGATATGACGTCACAGGTCAAAAGTCAAAATCTTACTAAGGAGTTTGCTTGGCAAAGAATGGAAGTGAGTGTTCACTCGTTTGCTTGTTAACACCATATGTCAGATGTAATGGATATCAGTAGGATTAAACAAACGCATATACACAAGTTTATAGCGTATGTATAACAAGGAGGTATAGTGATAGTAAAGTCATCACAACATACACTTCGATAGCCAGAAAAGACCGACCTGCTAAACATTCGGATGTCTACAAACGCGCCTGTCCCCGTAACATACACTTTATTATAAATGGCTCCTGGTTATTGTATCACTGTCAAAACCGCGCCAAATTAACGTGCTTTAGTTAGATTTTGAGAACGCTTTTAAAACCCGATGCCACGTCGATTTGTCAAGCTAACGACCTAAGGTGAATCTACCCTAATTTTTTTTTTAAATATGCATAAAGACAACATATGGCTTAGTATATGAAATACGCTGATTTGAGAATATCAAAACTAATTTCCAAGTCCATTTTGGAGGAGCCGTATGGTATTTACAACGGATTTTATGAAAAATACGGCTAACAACTACGTTTAAACCACATTCGCGTTTGGTATGCGATTTTTTGTTTACACCTTACCCTCACTATTGGCTATGTGGATTTAGTGTTTTGAAATAAGTGTTTTCAATATTTGGTTTTCTACGATTTATTTTGTTCTCCGGTACGGAAAATGTATTTGTACCGGCGAGCAAAATAAATCGTAGTAAACCAAATATTGAAAACACTCATTTCAAAACACTAAATCCACATAGCCAATAGTGAGGGTAAGGTGTAAACAGAAAATTGCAAACCAAACGCGTATGTGGTTTAAACATAGTTGTTAGCCGTATTCGTCATAAAAACCCGTTGTAAATACCATACGGCTCCTCCAAAATGGGTTTGAAAATTAGTTTTGATCTTCTCAAATGAGCGTATTTAATATAGTAACTCCATAAGTGTTTTTTATGCATATAAAAAATAATAATATAGGGGGTAGATTCACCTTAAGCGTATCTCCATTATAACCACGCTTTTAACACCAGATCAAGTCCAGATAACCAACTTGCTTTTCCAATTCATCGAACAACACTATTCCATAATTCGTTCACAATAAATACCATAGGTACCTGTTACATGAATGCTCTACAGACGGAATTATAACTGATGTTTAAACCATGTCGACTTTTGTGGAATATTTTTATAAATTATTAGATGCTTTATCAATAATTCAATAAATATCCACGAAGGTGTAATCGTGGGTTAATAAGTAACAAGTAGGTAAATAAGTAGCGTTAATAAGTATGGCGATGGAAATGAATAAGCGGGATATATTAGAAGGCGGAAACACAATAGGTCTTGCTGTTACACTCTAATCGGGCAGCTCGTAATACGACTCATAAGAACCGCCCGTTTTCCTCGCTTCATCACTTCATCGCTTTCATCGGCTTCCTTCTCAAGATGTGATGTGTGAACCGACCTCATACCCTACTAATTATTGCTCTTTCATGCACGCTGATTCAACAAAAATCAATCGATTCCTGGCGTTCTTTCACACATTCGTAAACTTCCACTTAGTAGAGTGCACAAGCCTCATTCATTCGTCTCGATCACTCTTTCAAGTAACCAACTGAAGACCGTAAATTATCCATAATGGACCTGTTTTTATTATACTGTAGATGGTAAAAACTAGGGAATACAAAATTCAGTTTGTACCACAGGACTCGGCTAAGCATGAGAATTCTTACGTCGGGGCAACTTCAGTTTTCTACACCCTTGATGGGGACAGATTGTGGGAACATGCAGATATAACTAGAAGGAAATAGGTTACATGTGTATGGATCAACATAAATTTGAATGTTTTACACCTATTTATCCACGAATGAAGGTCCATCAAGTTCAAGCCCCTATAGCGTAGGTTCGGTAAACCTCAAAGTCGAAAGTTTGGCGAGTCTCGCCAGGGGATTACGGACGGATCTTGGTAAATACAGTGGCGGTCCATTAAGTTTTACATTATATTTTCAGTGTCAAATACGTAAATAATGATTATATCATTATTGCAATTGCATTAATGAAAAATATGTAAATTGTGAACTAGGTATTCTTCAGTAACCATAGACATGGCGTCTGTGTGACAATTTGCACAAGAAATGGGAAATTCTTTATCTCGACGCCTCATAAATGTTGGCGCCCTCGGCTACTGAGTACAGCCTCTAATCGTTTATTCAGTTCAAGCAATGTAGTCAAAGCCGACGTAGTGCCATGTTCAGGTCAACTACGATTTCTTTTGCGTTCGAATCCCGACTTGAGCACGGATTGCAATTTCTCAATTTGCATTGTTGCCAAAACATGAGACGTAAAACCCCAAAATATTATCCATCATCACCAAATTCTCTATATAATGACTAAGCCTTCACAGACGTAAGCTCGACAGGGAAAACTTCTGTTTGACAATTTCGAACTAAATTTGTATCAGTTTTCGTATAGTTTTAATATGTTACATGACAATTTGTAACACATATGAACCTCGTAAAAACATTTGTGACATTGCAACATGTGTGAAAAACACCTGTCTTTCACCTCTTTATTGCTTTGTCTTATACTGGGGGATGAGATGTATACAACCTGGGTTTGAGACCCTCTCAACACATTTCCGTGCACATTTCGCATGTATGGCTTATACAACACCACGTATATGCGTAGGTACACGTGAAAAACAATTTACAACGGAACTCAAAACCGTGTAGCAGCATTTATCACAATTTTCCAAGTGTAGCTTAAAAAATATTCAAAACGTAACTCCAAAACATGCTCTACCTATAAAGTACCGGTAGCTCGCGCATTTCCCACCCTTTACTTGAATAGTTAGTTATAGATCGTAACTCAAAAACCATACCCTACGTTCACCATTGCCCACGTATTGACAACGTACCTCAAATAGGCCTACATTCCCCTTCGTTCAACTTGAAAAGTATTTACTATCTACTATCCGTTTCTTACAAAGTCTGTACTATAACATTGAAACTATTTCCCACGTAACTCAAGACATTTACCACTTAACTCCTAAGTACAACTCAAAAAGTATGTCCCACGTAACTCAAAAGACATGGACCACGTACAACTCAAAGACATGTCCCAATAGCCACGGTATCTACAGATTTTAAGTGAATTGCTATACATTTTGATGTTCCTATTTGAAAGCACCCTTCTCTGATTGTGTCTAGCTTTGGTTGGTGAACCATTTGCAATATTAACATATTATAAAGCCCACTCCCAGGTTTTCTTCTGTGGGCAGTACATTAAAATATATTATGTTTCAACTATACAACATCATCGCTACACTTTTAATTGCTAGTTGATACGTGAGTAGGTGTGAAATGCGATGTATGTCATTGTCATGTCATGTTTCCCTTGCAAGGCTTCCACGCCTGTTTCTAGTTCCCGTTTAATTACAACTCAACCCTACCCTAGTATATTCTCTTTTCCCGCAATCGTGCGTGTCTCTGTGGATAATTGATTGGGTGAACTCAGGCGGACGTGGCAAACCACCTTTGAGACAATAGCAATACATCTTGATAATGATGCATGTACACAGAATATCTTAAGGCTTATAACGCATGTAGGTTAGTCCTTCTGCTCGCTTAATACCGACGTGTTGTCAAAATGCAACGTGTTCTATTAAAACGCGTGTTAAAACGCGTGTTCTTTTTAAACGTCGAACAAAACCAATTCTATAAAAATATTATGTAATAAGCGCTCCACTCACGTGCCGAGCAATTCCTTCAGGTGGTACTTGTCTTCAACGGAGGGCTGTTTGTCTGCATCTTTTTTCGATTTTTTGGCAGAATCCTTTTTCCCAAAGAGAGGCATCTTAATATTATTGTTGCCCCGACTTAAATCACATTCACACACAAGCTACGGAACGTCTACCACTATACGACACGGCAATGAAATGTTTCTCACTAGTTGTGCTATTATCTAACAATGTGCAGTAACAGAGAGCGGACACAACACATTGTTAGTACGAGAGTAGCGCAGTGGTTCGTTGAATGGACCGACGTTCATGAACACGCTACCACGACTGCTCCGCTCTCATCGCTTCTCACTGGCGACCCGTCCCCTCACAGAGGATGACGTCAATAAAAACCAACCTCTCTCCAGCTTACTAGTTTGGAATAGCAATGGGAGATAGCGCAAGCAACCGGGCTGCTCCAAACTCCAGCGCACACATTCAAAGTCCTCCACAAACGAACAAAGGGATTACAAGTTTTTCTTCTGTTAAATGAAAGAATGAAAGAATGAATGCATATAAACAACATTCGCAGGAGAGTCGCTTACTGAAAATACACGATTTATTTCCATCTCTTATTCCTCATTGTTGCCGTGGTCATAAAATGGTGAAAGGAATGACATTATCTTTTTAAAGAACAAATTGTTCTTTTAGAACTCGAACGCAAAACTTGAAAAACGTTTTGCCTCGAAGTTTTCAACCACAATAGATAGACGTTCCATTATTCTCCAGTACGCGACACACTTGTCACTTTTATTTTCTGCAGACCGTAGTCCGTGTTTCGAGAGAGAGACAGACGCGCCATTTTATGTTCAGTGTCACTCATCACTATTGCTGTGGCTAAATACTAAAAACTATTGTGTTATCTTGTATTCCCATTTCCTGTACAGTTATTTCGATATACGTGTGAATGTGACTGCTAATAAAAGAGATTAGCAGTGTTGAATTCAAGCATGATTTCGGCTTTCGAGGGGGGTGGGGCGCATTCAGTAATCTGTAACTTTCTCCCTCTCAGACCTGCCCTTGTCCCTCGTTGAAGACAATACAATACTATTCTGATAGTCTCACATTAAAATATTATAATTATTTCCGAATCAAATAATTCCATGCATTTTTTGTTTAGAATAGTTTTAAAGCTTTCACACGGGGCTTTTTGGGATCGATTGCCTTACAAATTTTAAATAAAAATAAATATGGTTTATACAGGATTTTTGTTTATATTTATATTCTAGATGATCTGCATAAATGGATTATTTATCTCTATTGTTACATTTTCAAAGCTAGTCCAAGTGGATGTTATGATGATAATACCATCGATAATCTATGTCAACAAATGCTCGCATTATTTCGTTACTTGATGTTTGTGTAAATTAAATTGCCGGCTGTGAAGTACTCATTTTGATATATCATATAGATAGTAGCCTAATTTGATATATGGCATTGGCAATACAAAAACCATTATTATAATGATAATCCTGCTTAGTTATCAAATTTCTGAAATATTTATAAAATAGCCAATAAATATTGACTTACGGAAGAACCAACAATCTTATTATGTTATTAATATAGCGGCGAGCTTCGCTAATAATATTGTTTTCTACGAGTTACGGGATACAGATTATAGTTTACAAACAGAGACTTGTGACGGAATCTCAATATTTATACTACAGTCAATCAGGTATTTTCATTGTAGTCGCAGTAAACAAGCACACTATTTGTACTGCAGTCAATTCAATCAGGTATTTCCATTGCAGTTGCAATAAAAAAGCACAATATTTGTACTGCAGTCAATTAGGTATTTCCATTGCATTTGCAATAAAAAAGCACAATAGTTGTACTGCAGTCAATTCAATCAGGTATTTTTTTTTTCATTTCATTCATTTCATTTCATTTTCAGACAATTTTATTCTCAACACAGAATACATACATGTTACTAAAAAGTGGCTATTTATAGAAAGTTGGAGAAGCCTGCAAAGTCATGGAGACTTGAGTGCAGGCCATTTACAGATAGTGTACAATATTAATTTTGTCAGATGGCGGCAATAGGCATACTTGGAAGGAAAATTGTGTGATAATACAATTTATACAATTATAGCTAGAACTAAAAGTATTGGGGGAAGTTAGTAGACTGATGTTAAAGACGGTGTAAAAATACAAGTTTAAAAAAGGTGTGGTTTACAAATCAGGCATTTTGTTTACAAACTTACGCTGCTTATGGACTAAAGTTTTGTAATTTGTAATATAATATAATATATTGGTAAACAATACAGTTATAGAATTATGGTTATTATAAGGAAACATTTCCAATATGTAGTAGTTTAGGCCTACTTAAAGTATAATTTATAATGTAGGCTAATACTAGCATTCAGAGAATAGTATTCACAGAGAAAATAAAGACATAGAAAGACATTACTTAGACCTGTATCATGTAGGCCTAAGTTTACAAATACCAGATAAAACAAAGGAAAAGATTTAAACTTAAAATTTAAAAGTATTAAACATAGTAGTAATAGTAAATAATAATAGTACATTAATAGTAGTAAAGGCATGAAAAATTCTACCTTTAATCGATGTTATGTAATAGGAACGTGCACCGTAATATGTTTAGTATATAGAATAGAATATAGGGGTGCTAGCCCTAATATTCCTATTTTTTTTTTTTTTTTTTTTTATTTTTTATCAGTATGGCTGATGGTTGGCCAGGTTAGGATATCGCTAGCACTAGGGCCCGCTAGAGGGGTAAGGGGGAATGCAACATAGTTTGCCGTACATTGGAGTAAAGTACCTATATCTTCGGAACTAATAAAGCTATGAAGATGATCGTGGACTTTTTAGAAAGCTTAAATCATCAGCTTCAATTGTATCTACAAATTGATTACTAATCTCTATAATTACATAATGTTAATGCTCTTTTAATTAACATCTGTAAAATTGAGTTCTAGATCGATATTTAGACCAAATATTAATCCAGCAACGAAATTCAAACGTTTTTGCATAAAACGCATAAGTTTTAAGGTCTAACCGCAGGTATATTTTCAATTTTCAAACTCGACTTCAATGAAAAAAATAATTAATGAAACTTAATTAAATTACCCATTGTTTGTGAATATGATATGATATTAACAAAACGCCGACGGTTAGACCTTGCATTTGGTTCTAAAACTTGAATGCTTTTTAATTTTTTAAGATATCTTACACCGTTCTCAAACTATCAACTAAGTTAGTTTTGAAAATTTTAAGAATTATTTTGTTCGACAAGGAGCGCTTAGAGTGGCAGTGTTTGGAACTCGGTAGTAAGTTGACCATTCATTCGCGGGAAGGACAAAATGCAACTTTGGAACAGATTGAAGCTTGTCACCTGTCACATACCTATAATTACACTATAATTATGTGGTCGTACCGCATGGATAGTTCGATACTGAAATGCAACTCAACGATGCTCGCCTGCACCTACGCTTACAATTATTTCGAAATTTCACTTGTGTTAATATCGGTCTAATCCACAAGAAATCTACTAAACATACACTTTGTAGGTTGTAAAGATTATCAATTTACACCATTTTAGGCAAACTCTCAACCTGTATCACCAGTAGGCCTATTGAGATGAGAATCCATGAATGTGTTTTGGGGAGCTGCATAGGCAACAAGACCTAATAATTTATTAGAGGACGAAAATTCGTTGTTTGTATGTCACATAATAATATTAAATATGGGTTGATTAGTAATATGTGGTATGATGGTTTCGTGATCACTTGTTATTGTTATGTTTATTGATTTTATTTATTTATTTATTACAACGCCAAATGACATTCACAAGTACAACGTATACATATATATCGCATAAAAGATGTATATAACAATAATGTAACAAACCTTTTATAATAATTGGTAATTCACTGCTATGCAACTGTTGTAATTGCATAATCCATTCAAGTTTGACGCAACAACAGTGCGTAGATTCAACAAATACACGTAATAATGTTTCGCAGTAAATATATGTTACCACTATAAAAAATATCCTGACTGAAATCTTCGTACGCTATCTATCGAATGTATATCCACTTATATTTTTATCAAATACTAATTTTTATTGTGATTTATGGGAACAACATAATAGACGGGCTTGGTCTTATCAGGCGTGTGTATGTGTTACCCTCCCCACAACTCGATTGAGAGGAAAGGTTGCTCGAGTCCGCTGTTATCTTTCGTTCTGCACCTGCGTCGGATCATATTTCAGAACATATCTTATCACACTCGTAGGTCGACGGCTGACTCACAACACACCAGAAATGACCGCCAGTACAATTTATCGACATTCATATTTATAGTGATTGTATGTGTTTATTTTCATTATTTTATAGATACCAAATTTCGAATCTCGATTCTATTGTAAAAACTGACCGAGCTACACTTGTTTGAAGACTAAAGAAAACAAACTGGAAATCTGAATTTCTGTATACAATCTTATTAGATAATAAATAATACAAGACAGTGTTCAAAGTTGCCGTTGAATCACTTCTAATTTACTGTACGATTGTAACAAGAGACTAATGAGTAATGAATGATATTTGCCCCGAACTAGAATAGAGCCCGTGTACGCCAGCTTGGCGGTCTAATTATGATCTTACGATCTGAAATAGTCGTGGGCCACAAGAACCATAAATGTGTAAATTGCTACGTTCAGCAATTAGATGAGCTCTTATGCCAGAGCATTGGTACGTTATGTCGGAGTGCGCTGGTTCGATCCCAGTCGGGGAAAACTTATGACGATTGCTCCATATACATACAATTAAACAGTACACTGGTTTTGTAGCTAAATAAAGCTATATATTATATAACATGGGATTAGGTATAAAAAATACGCACTCTTCACTAGTGACAGCGTCGCAAACAGGTGTGCGTGTGGTTATCCGTGGACCCAAGTACAATTGTGAAATGCAACTGACAATGATTGCCAATAATTCGTTACTTTCACAATTTTGAATGATCGAATACAGGTATGAAGTAAACTGTGTAGTAGGCAACCTATAGACACAACGTAATAACACAACGCAAACAAATTAATATCTACAAGAAATCACCAAACACAAAAGAAACCACAGTAGGCTTATAAGTCTATAACATAAAAGCCATACGTACATAACCCGTAATACCCCCCCCCCCCCCCGTCATGTACCCGTGGCTCTGTAATTTAAAACGCTACAACATCGGTCTAATACAAATCTCAACTTTGTTTTGGTACGGATGTTCCTCGTAAGACACAGGACACTAGGAGCACAGCTACAAGTAGGAGTATTTTCAATTTTCATTGAGCTTCAAATCTACAAAGACACAGTCCAACTGAAGAGCATTTACCAGACCCACATTTGCGGGCGTTTCACCGCCAATGCAGGTGCACAGTTTAACAATAGCAACATTCTCAAATTTTTACTCTGTGGATATAAAAAAACAAAACAATTCCGTTCCGATAAAAAACTCAAAAAATATGAATTAAAATATATTTTTAACCATAATTAGACCAAAGTTTGGCCAGTTATGGGGGAAATTAGAAACGAGATAGACGGATTTTTCCAAAGCTACAACCTAGCTAATAGTCTATCGAAGAGTACAGACCCAAGCATATTGCTTTATTAAAAAAAAAAAAACAGTACTTGATCGGACAAAACTATGTAATGATTTCAGCCAACAGAAAACAAAACACTCGATATGTTCAATGCTAGATGAAGGGAGGTGAGGACAAGGTCCCTGTTATCCGAGACCATGCACTCGCCCAACCACTTTGTAGCGATAAGATAACTGACACCGAGGGGGGGGGGGGACGCTTACGCTAGTCAAGAAAACTACTTTCTGTCGTGAAATGATAAAAAAATTAAAATGCACATTCTAATTTAAAGGACACTTTTATAATAACAATGCAATTTGAATGGAAGTTGTAGCGTAATTAGCAGTGCAGCTGTAAATAAAATGCGTTCTTGCTTCATTGTGTCAAGTCATATCAAGCTGAAAACACTTTCCTGTTATCTGAGACCATGCAGTCGACCGGCCACTTAGGAGCGATAACCGACCCCAGTCTTCCGCCCGCATTCCTCTATGCACATGAACAGAAGACGCCTTCCATTCATAGACGTCTGATAAGTTGTCGGCATACAAGGGACCACTCCAAATTCAAACCCCGCGTAATTTTGACCAGTGGCGCCATACTAGCGGATTTGCTTGGTACTAGACGGAGGTATAGGGACACGTTAAGAGAGCTAAAAATACAAAAGAGTTAAGGAATGAGGTAATCGAGTATATAAACAAGGAGAGAGGTGTGACTGTTCTTTTTATATATTGTTAATTCTATATTGTGTATAATTAGTTTTAAAGGTATTCGGATGTTTGATGGTAATAATTGTTTGCCAATATAATAGTGTGTTTTGTATCAGTGGAGGTATCATGTTGGAATGGCGCATGTAGCTGGTTAATAAAGACTGATTTAATATAATTTAATTTAAATTTAGACACTGCCAGGATTTGCATGTTCCATCCATCTCAAGGTTAAAATGCTTTATTGCAGTTGCAATAAACAAGCATACTATTTGTACTGCAGTCAATTTAATCAGGTATTTACATTGCAGTTGCAACAAAAAGCACAATATTTGTACTGCAGTCAATCAGGTATTTCCATTGCAGTTGCAATAAAAAAGCACAATATTTGTACTGCAGTCAATTCAATCAGGTATTTCCATTGCAGTTGCAATAAAAAAGCACAATATTTGTACTGCAGTCAATTCAATCAGGTGTTTCCATTGTAAATGCAATAGATTTGTTTTGTCAGACGTATCCACAACGCAAACGATTCTCAACGGGTCGGAAGACAGAGTCACAGATGACAGAGCTATGTTTGGTTGGTCATCTAATATGAGAGCTGCCGTCGCATGATATCTTGTTTCTGTGTGTTCCGTCTCACGCTATTGTTCTGAAATCGTAAAACAAACACTACGATACGGTACATAACCCTGCATTGTGTACACCACGTAAAACAAACAGTACGGTACGGTACATAACGGGCTGTCTTCACTCTTCAGTTTCACCCCTGCATTGTGCACCCCAAGGCACGGGCGAAGGAAGGATAGCACTATAAATAATCGAATACACTTTGAACGGAGCAAACTTGGGTTTTTATTACTTGTTTCAGTCCTTTTAGGATCTATTGTGATCAGTCTGTCTCATTTTTAGTACATTTTTTTTTGTAAATTTACACATTTTAATTTGGCTCAAATATTTAGCTTGTATTATGAATTGGACTTTTTTCGCCAAGTGCCTACGATCAAAACTGACCGAGATGTAGTTGGTAGAAGGGGTCCTCACAAAATACGACAAACGAGCATCATCTACAAGTTTTCAATGCAACTGTTTACCACAAGGAATCGGTGAAAAGAGCGCAATTCATAACCAAGCTAAATATTGTAATCCGATAGTCAAATAATTGAAGTTTTTAAAAAAATTCTAAAAAATTAATTGGCTTTTCAACAATATCTTAAGAAAGAGACGACAGCAGCTGTAATACTATTAAACTTACTATAAAACCCTCTTCCTCGATCTCTGTTAATTATCATTACCGCTCTGTAATCCTCTTCTGCTTAGCGCTTAGTCTTGGAGTGGGAGAAATAAATGTTAAGACTCGGGAGCACAGGCGAGTCTTCAGTTGATTAAAGTATGTCCGGGTAGTTTACGGCTATGATTTGATGATACACATTTTATATATTTCCCGTGAAGGGCACGACCGTTATTGAGTTAGTTACCAGAGTTACTGCCCAAGATGTGAATGTATCTTGGACTTCACACATCGGATGTAGGCTGGACAGAATATATATATATAATCAAACATTTTGTTTTATGTTTATACCATAGATAACAATAATTATTTACTCATTGAAGAGAAAGGTTAGCCTACTTAGCCGTGGAAATGGGAAACCAAATCATGTCCCCGTATCTGTCAGTACTTGCATTTATGAACGCATGACGATAGCACGTCAAATGTTACTTATGGTCATTGAGCATATTAATACAAGCAACTTGCGAAAAGGTCAATATTGCCATCAACTGCTTGTCAACATAAAACATGCACTGCTTCATTTTCCCACTTTGATACAGCTATAGTAAGTAGCGTATATAGACGCACCCAATTGTTATTAAATCAAATTACAAAATCGTATCTTACATGTACTGGATTGCCTTATAAACTGATTTAAAAATGAAATAGAAAGATATTGCAATGTTTCATTCTATAGATATTTATATTTTCAATTTTCATACAACATTCTTCCCGCGTATAAAGCGACGAGTAGAGAGATGAGATGGGATGGGAGATGTTTCAATTCAACCCCACAGATTAAATTGCGGTCGTTTCTCGTTTCACCGCTCTTGTCAGAAACCGAGACTTACATAACAGTATGTGAGTAAATACATTTCCAGCATTAATGATAGTGACCGAAGCCAATCAGAAGAGTTGTATTTCGAGCTGGAACCGGCTTACCATCAATATCCAATTACAGTGGTAATTGCCGGTGGGCTGTAATGAGAAGTTCTGACTCGAAATAACGAAGGGAGGTAAAATAAAACCATCAGTATTTGCGTTGCTCGTTCTTAGAACCTACCACATTCAGAGATGTGCATCTGTTGAAAATACATGGATTTATTTATTTATTCAATATTTCACATACAGCGTATTCTGCCATTTGGCGTGAAATAATAAACATAACAATTAAAAACACAGAAACAAGCACAAAGAACACACATTACACATGTGTTTGTCACAATACTACATAAAATAAGTACAATAACAAAAACAAACAAAGTACAAAAAATGCCAGTGAAAGAGACATTGAAGTTGAAAACATGGTAAAAGAGTGTTAAAAACACAGGCAATAATATTTACATACACGTAACACATATAAGACTTGATCCTAAATAGTACAATAAAAACAAAAACAGGAACGAAGAAGCTGCATTAGATTTGAAATACTCTAGCTTAGATTATCCTGCGTTTATAAAAATAGTTGTTTCCAATGTATTTTGAATGTCGCAAAATACTTTTGCTGATTAAAATATACGTTTTACATGTATTTGCCTGCCAGTATTGTCAACATTCAACAGTCTCATAAGAAATACATTGTCATGACGTATCACTCAAAAAACATGTTGAAAGTAGATGAATTAAAGCTCAATATTGATCGTTATTGTAAACAAGAAACTTCCCAGTCCAATTTGAAAACGTTTGCTTTTTGCAGTCCAGAAATCCAAAATTGTATTTCTTTCTATTACCCTTTCCTTTTCTTATAATACCGGACATATTATAAAATAATTTTGAATTAAGCGATGCGAGATAACCATAATTATTTTGGTGTTTTGTGATTACATCATAAGACCGACAATAAATTAAGAAATAATAACATATAACTTCATCAAACAGATTGTTATGTTTAGCGAGCCCAGTCGGTCCTCGACAGTGTCGGCTCGGCTTGGCTCGGCTCGGCTCGGCTCGGCTCGGCTCGGCGCGAGTGAGACAGGGGATCTAAGCCGTGCTTTGAGTTTGAAGCGGTCGACTCAAACAAATAACACTTCTAATATTTATTCCATACATCTGAAAATAAATGGAGAAATAATAGCATTTGTTTGCAAAAAAAAGTTGTTCTTTATAACAAGACCCAATCGAAAGAAGGATCAAGGGACTTCTCACCTTGTTAGCTATATATAACAGGCTCACAGATTGCTTCTCATGATATTACGTCTGTGCTGAAGGGTTATGCTGTCTAGTTCGCATGCAAAGCGAGAAGAAACAGTACCTGTCATGTTCCCGGTATGAAATGTATCATTTTTGCATTGCGTAATGTAATGGTCTACGTAATTTACGTTGAGCGCTGTTTGTAAAACGAAGCAATCAGAAGCAATCAGTAGGTGTGTGTGCTGTGAAGACAGATTATATCTCTCGAGCCGCTGACAGATACAATTTCCTATTTTTAACTTTTCGTGAATGTTTTACTTTTTACGCGTTTTCGTTCCACTCAGAAAAATTAAAAGCCTATTTCGTTCGGCTTTAGCTTTTAATATTCTTTGGAGAAACAAATGAAAAAAAAAACACAATACACGAGGCCCATTTGGTGCGCCCTAAATAAGCGATGCATGTTGTCAATGGATGGCACACGCTAATGATTTGAGCGCGAACTCGTAACAATGAAGTACCAGTAGGACTAATTAGCTGGGATCGCTAATTGTCGATATGCTGAGGTACGATGTACATAGCCACTATCAATGTAGATGAAAGCATGACTGTATAGTGAGAACAATGGACAGGCCGACGGTGATGGATGCCCCGTCCCACGCTTGCAGTCCAGTAGGACAATATGCGCACATCCACTATTTCTGTTTATTTTATTATTGTTATGGTTGACAACTAGGTCATAATATGACGTCGAGGGGTGATTGGAGGAAACGGACAAGTGGGAGGACTAATATTAGAACGACAGGGCGTGGGAATACCTCATAACGGTCTAATGGTTTGTCTTCTTTCATTCACAGTATTTAGAATTTGTCTCGTTTTTCAGGATTAGAGGACGATTTATAATGTTGAAAGCGTCTTCGCGTCGCGCCGCGTAAACCAATCTCTTATTTAATTATAGTACGCCAGGAAGCAGACGGTTTACTGAACCGGTGATTCTTTAAAAGGATATTCAGACAAAAAGCTTACAATTCACAGTCGTTGTCTAATAAAAGGACATTCAAATTGTTTAGCATCTAGCAAGAGAGTGTGATGACCTGTATTGGTCCGACCCGCACGCAAGGGGGGGGTGGCTTTAGGGCTGCAGCCCCCCCCCCCAAAACTTCAGCAACGTGCCGTTAAATATAGTGCTGTTAAATGTTATCATTATAATTGCCATAATATTGTTCTTGGGTAAAATGAAGATTTTCGTTGCTTTTTCAGGGCCCATCGTTACAACGAAAAGTATAGCTTTATTGCAATGTCTTATGAGGAGGGCTTCATAATGCCAATAAGAATTCAATGTTGGTATGATAAACTGGTTACTCGAGTGGTTTCACGAGGTGTATAGGCTTTTGTTGAAATAAACCTACAAATGTGTGCGGTGTTCGACGACAGGAATGATTCCCTTCCGTAAGATCTATATCCTCCGCTAGTTAAGTTTTGTTTTGTGGCTCTCTTATACAATTATTGTTTCTCCAAAAAGGGAAAACACTCCAAGTGGAGTTGAATAGTACCCGTCAAACAGAAATCCATGTTTTTAGGGACGGCCAATAAGAAGGCTTATATCCAGTCAACCACCAATAGGCTGAGTGCATCATATTTAAACTATAATTCCAAATACATAGTACTAAATACTAATAATGTTTAATTTCATATTCATGATTTTACGATCGCTGTTAACCACAAATTGACTTCACTATAAAAAAATGAATATATATATATATATGAGTCAGGCCCCCCCCCCCCCCCAAAAATAATATCCTGGGTGCGCCACTGATGTTCTTAGGGGATTATCCCCACTCGGCTCGGGTTGGAGTGGGTCGGGGGGTTGGGTCGGGGGTCGGGTGTCGGGTACATTCAGACGAATGAAGAGAGAAACACAATTCACTGGTAACAGAAGAAGATCTCTCGTTCGACTGGAAGGAAAACACATTATTAATTCTATAATGAGATGAATCTTGTGACCTGTAACCCGAGGCACGTAATTACTTGATTCAGTCGGAGATAATGGTTGTTATTCCGACGTTTTCCACCACACAACACAGAACTAATGAATCCCGCGTCGCCATTGACGACGTCGTTTCGTGTTCAATTGATTGGATTCAAGGAGTTGAGTTACAATTGAAGCAATCATCCCGCACACCCATGTAGGCGGACTCAAGTCAATGCTCTGCGAGGGAAGACGTGAATAATGGCAATGTCACCTGTTATTTAATTACAGTAATAATCACTATAATGTCGACGAAATTACATAAAAACATAGCCCCGATTGATAGTCCTATAAATTTAGTGGAGGTTTCTCGAGACCAACTATTGATCATGCATTGTCGCCCGCCATCAGTAAAATAGGCCCTATATCACACATCCTTCATATTCTAGGCCTACTTTAGTCGATAGTGTCTCTTGTGATTGGTCCGTTTGCACCAACTTTCCTCGAAACGAAAAATATAACCAAAAATTGCACTGAAAAAACCGCATCTAGCATTTCCATCAACATATTCCATTTAGACGGTCCAGCTTATTGAATTCACTAAGTTGAATGAATATTGGTCCGTGTATATAAAAAAAAAATGTAGAATAGGTTTAACACTTATTTCAATCCAATTCGACCTGAATGATACCCCTACAATAACAGCCTGTTCTGATTGCGTCGTATACGTGTTTCCGCAGATAAAGGTCTCTCACACCAAGAAGTAAGATAGTGTGAGGGAGTCAGGACCGCCCACAATTAGTTTCCAACTTAACAAGTGCGAATCACTAACGTTTTTCCCGATTATCTAGTACAATTTGGTTGCGTTAAGTTTTTTGACGGAAACCTGCTTGCACGTTTTCTTGTGCGTTACCCTCAAAAAACTTACCGCAACCAAATTGTACTATATAATCGGGAATAGCGTCAGTGATTCGCGCTTGTTAAGTTGGAAACTAAATGTGGGTGGTCCTAATACTATCTTACTTCTTACTGTGAGAGACCTATACTCTTGTTTGAGTCGCTTTGGCAACACCACAACACTCCGTATAAGTCGCAGCGTTCTCTAAGCTAAGGGATACTGATGGCTGAAGGGGATTGAAGCACTTTTTAGTTCTATCTTGGTGAAGCAACACACTATTAGCACAATGACTTGATACGTGTTCTGTTCGCCTTATGCAGATCCAGTCCAATGAATAAGTCATTTTCTCTCGAATCAGTTAATTGAGCGTGTTTCGATTGCTTGAAACAACAGACGCTTCTCTGGGGCGTCCTCTGGATAACTAGGTATCTCAGTTACTGCTCAGGGACAACTCAGTGGTATTTGGAATAGTTGGGAAGGAATGTCCGAGGGCTGACAATTGACGACTTGCGATGGGAGGAGCTTATTTTAGTTTCCCGCGCGCTCCAGAGATGGCGCGCGAGAAGTGAGGAAACATTCTTGAGAAAACGATGGATCCCATGCTATTGTTACGGGAGCACGCTTAGGGGAAATGTTTAAATTTGTTTAAAAATTTCGAGATGAGTGTAGTTTTTAAGTATTTTAGTCACGAAGGAAGCCAGAGGCTACTCAAAGAAAGTTACAGCTTGTTTGTACCTTCCTTTTTGAAAGAGTTTTGGACCGCTGAAAATCAGGTGGCAGGCACTGTTCTCGTCAAGGCTAGAAGTGTACCTACGTGTTTTTAATTAGTAAATTTAGTTATATTAATGATGCACTCATATGTCTGCTATTATGCACGGTTTACTGTTTAATATTTCTAGTTTGTAAAACATTAGAATTCATGATTTAAAGATAATAATGCAGACATATATTACCGCCACTATAATGCACGCCTACTTGGGGCCTAGATGACAGGTAGGGCCTCTACCTGTCACCTGTCTTTGAAACTAGGGCTTTGGCTGGATTTAGCCTAGCGTAGGCCTACATTTTCCTAGCCTCTAGTCTAGGCCTAGCCCTGCCTATGCGTGCAGGCTATTATGTAACTATTAACTTTCATGAATTAATTAATTAACTGTAACGATTAACTCTGATCCTCGGTGCTTTCAGCTTTCTTGGGGAAGTAAAGCTTAACACACTTGGGATTGCATCCTTTTTGAGGCAATTTTTGCTGCCGTTTACAGCTTCCCTCAAGTCTGTTGGGATGAAATGACTGTCACTGTTGACGAAACGGCTTGGTTCCTTCTGCTGTCACGGCGTATTTTAATTTCCCATATCTTTCTTAGCTTCGCATCTTTGAGAAACAAATGAAATGATATGCCAGGAACTGTAGCATTATTTTTGCATCTAGGAACACAACAATAACGCGGCATTGCTCATTCGCTATTATTATTATTATTATTATTATTATTATTATTATGGAAATCTACGCTCAAACTACCCAAAGTTCCCATATGTTCCATGCAAAACGCCTGCAATGTTTACTCACATACGCAGCCATGTTGGGGGCGGGTTGAGCGCGTCACGTGAGCGTGACGTAGGTGGGAGGGAACATCCGAAGTCGTCAATTCATACTTCATACTTACTGATTACATGCCACACACATTTTACACTGATGGACTCAGCGAGTGGCCCACTCGCCCAGTCTAAATATATGAAGGAACTTACCTACTTATATATAGGTTACTTAAATATTATTCACTGCCCCCCCCCCCCCCCCCCCCGCTGGTAAAATTCTGTAGGCGCCCTTGTGTTCAAATAATAACAGATATTACTATTAGAGAAATAGTTAGTTAACTGGTGGCAAACCTACACACATAAGCAGCTCCGGAAGATAATGGCACTGTAAGGTACTGAAGAAGAACATACCTATTGGCTATTGCACATCATGAATCAAACAAAAACCGTCAGAAAATGTAGCGATAAAAAAGTAAAAATGTTTTCCGATAGATTGCGTAAATTCATTACAGTCACGCTGAAACAGATAACTCTCAACACGACATCCCTGGGGGGAAAGAAGCGTAAACTTTTAAATCCTGTCCCAAGGGGAGGAATAATTACAAAATATTGCTCCCAGGCTTTTACATATCGAAACGCTAATATCACCGTCACGTTCAATCAATATCTAACACACACTACACCTAGTTAGTTCAACGCTCAATCAGTTTTTTGTTAAATTAATAGCAAATCAGGTCAGTTTGTAATTAATAGCAAAATTCAGTAGTTAATAAGCTGTACGTATGGGAGAGTCGATACGTTGTACGGTGATGATGACTGTTATCTTTGACAGCGCCTGTGGCGATACCCTGCCTGATTGGCAGTTGTACTTGGTACTTTGTGGTATGCCAGTGCGGTGGAGTCGGAATTATATTATGTTATGTATTAAAAGTAATGTGCGCTACAGTTTGATACTCAAACAACAATTCCACATGGTTACAAACATTGGAGGGAAGTGTAGGGTGAACACATGCATACCAACATACCAACATTCCTTCCCAACTATCCAAACAGCCTAATAACCTTTTTTTTGTAGTTAGTCACCTGAAGAGGGGCACTTCAGGTAAAGCAACCTATAACGGGTATTCATACGAAAAATTAATTAATTATTCACATATTCCTTTATCGATTATACAATACATAATAATTTACAACAATAATATATAGTATTGAAACTTTGTTATTGACAAAATATGAACAATGTTGGTTAGGTTTCATAGTACAATAAAATAACACATACGGAAGCACATGTCTTTAAACACATGTATGTATTTACGAAGTCAGAGCTAATAATCACAATAGAAGTGTCTGGGTAACAATCAAGCAAGAAGCTCGTTTATTATTGCATTTTAGCATTACATTGTTCGATTGAAAACAATAACACAGAATACAGATAAAGATTAAAACACTGTATAGTCATTACCAGATTATAAATAAGCTGAATCTATTTTTCTCGTAACATTGTCTGCATTATAATGTCAAAACAATCTTTTTGTTTTTTAAATCGGCCTCCTCATCCCCCTAGCCGTCCATCTCTGCCATCTCCACTGCGGAGCAAAGAAAATAAGGAGCAAACTAGCAATTGTGTCTAGAGCTAGAGTGAGTCTATTTGATGACCTGGCCAAACCGTCAGATAGACTATTTATAATTCAAGAGCAAAATGAACTTTTCACGTTACAAACTAATTCTTTGAATTTTGAAGCACGAGTGCTGAGCACATTACTATTTCTACTCTGCTTCTGCAAACCACACACTGCTACTACTAACTGCAGCTACCACACAATACTTCATACACTAGAATAGCGCTGTGCTGTGTACACGTGCAATAATTATTGTTGCACCATTAACAATCAAATCAATCACAACGTTGTGCAATGTACGTCCTTCCAGCTAAAACAAACATACAACATGGCGCTCAATTATTATCTATGGCGCCTAATTATTTTTGCAGTGTTTCGTCTAAATTCATAATCTAATTTTACGAAGTGAAAATTGGAAACATTAATATTAATCGGTATACTTTTTTTATTCTACATATCCCTCATAAAAAGTAAAATTGTCTCAAAAATCCACAAATATTTCCATGTATACCAAATATTCTTAAATTATTCCCCAACAAGTTTAGATTTCCGTCACAAAATCATGCAAATGTCTAACAATCTAGAGCCCGAGTATATAGTGGTAATGATACTCGGGCTTCGTCTCATAGTTGGCAACGCTGCTAATCGGGATATGAGTGGGTGGTAATCGAATTGGAATTAACTCTTAATTACATCCCCCCCCCCCCCCCCCACCCATGCCCAAGCCAGGATTCGAATCTGGAACGCAGAGACCGTGATTGACCAGAGAGAGACCAATCACCAATGCCTACAGTAGAGTTCCGCGGGAGTTTACACATTTTCCATATCAACTAGCACAGCGGCAAATTTTGGGTTCAATCGCGGCTGGTTTATTGCTCTCTTTGTACGAGGTTGTAGACTTCAATCACGTTGACAGGTTCTCCGACCAGCAAGAAGGGTAGATGCATAGCTTCCAAAAACAAGTGACCTCCGATTATTTTGTCTTCGAAACAAATAACCTAAAATCTAAGTTAACATCACGTACCGAATTTGAGGTTCGCTAAAGTTAATAATTAAAACTAAATAATTGTGTTTAATTGTTGATACAGTGGGGGTAGTAAGGTATTTTTTGCGCTATCGTTGGAGGCCAATATGGCTTGGAGCTGCCTGTACTACAAGGGATGGCGAGTACTTTGCGGAAGAAAGGCATGATTGACATTTATGGTCTCTAATAACACCAACAACTTCTTATGAGGTTTGATTTTACAACTGTGTAAGTTGAAATGGAAAATACAGTAGGTAGTTTTCTTGGTATACCCCTAGAGCAAAGTCCAGTCGAGCTATTATCTCCATTCAAACTCGAGCAAAGGACGAGGAATTCAGATGACTGAATACACCCATCACATTCTTCAAGGTAATGAGGTCCGATCGTTCTAGGGAAACAAGAAATCCCGGGGTAGCTTATCTTTCAACGTATCTATGGGTGTCCAAAACGGGGTGGAAATGGTGTGGCCATGGTGTAAACTCCCGCGGAACTCTACTGTAGTCGATCGCGGCAACTATGTTGGACAGTGATGTAATACACTCATATTTCTTTATTGTTTTGAAAATGGTAGATTTTCTGGACATAAGACGACATATTGGCGTGTGTCTACAGAAAAAGTTGTCTATCTATTGTTATGTAAGTTTCCTCTCCACTGAACTTGCTTCATCTCGAATACCCGTATTTCCTCCTCCAAGAAATGGCAATTCAAGGCATTCTGCGATTCAAATTTCAAAAGTTACGAAGTTCGAATGACTCTCAGTCTTCCATGTATAGTAATGTAGGCAAATATGTTTTGCCAAGCTGTCTCGCAGGAAGGAGAACAATACAGAACGCTGTTGAAGTCTGGATATTGTCTGTCCTTTGCAGTATTGACACCTAGGTACATTGAAAACATGTACCCCTCAGCATCAGCCCCCCTCCCCTCCCGCCCCCCCCCCCCCCCCAGCAAGCCTGGGTTCAACCACTGTAGAACGGGCGGGAAGGGGTAGGAGAATCGGTGTCATCTTCCTCTCGTCGTCTCCAAACTGAGTGTAAAAATAGAAAGAATCCGTTTCATTAATCAGACTGCCTCACCCGGTCGAAGTCGGAAGTACGTCCTTAATTACTCCTTCCTCGTGGTGACCGGTGCACGCAATGAGAGCATCCCTTTGCGCATATAATGCATTTGCCCAGTGTTCAACTCTTGACTGAAAACAATACGTAATTTCCGGTCAAGCTAATGATGAGGGATGTTCATTTCACCACCTCCATCTCTCCCCTCCAATTATACAACCACATGATTGCTCATGTACACGACCTAATACAGCAATTCTGAAACAGGAAATTCATAATTACGTATTATATGTTTGCTAATTGCTTGTTTGATTCAATAATTTAGTTAGGTATGTAATTTCTATTTTCATGATCCCATCTCAGTCAAATCACCATCTTAAAAGTAAAACGATTATTCAGTACACGTGGGCCAAGAGGTGCTCAGCGATAACGTGCTCTCATTCAGGAGGTTGACGGCCGGCACCAGTGGCGTATACACGGGGGGGGAGGGGGGGGGGACAAAACCCCCCCTTTTGCAAAGGAAACATGGAAAATGACCGTTTACATTTCAATAGACAGTATTCAATAGACAGTATCAATACTCAATAGACAGTATTTCAATAGACAGTTAAAATGTTTTACTTTATAATTATTGTATATTGTTGTAATTAAAAGCAAAAGCAATACGAAAAATATGCAAATTATTGATTGAGGTTCCTTTTATTAGCGGTGCTAAGGGAAAAATGTGTTGCCAGAAACTGAGTAATCTTGTTTCAGTTGGCCGCTGTAAAACGCACAGATTTGCACTAAAATGACCTTGACGAGAATTTTTTCGGGGGAACCCCAATTATGTTTCGGCTCCACTCTCTATAATATGGGTTGAATTGAAACCCCCCTTTCCCAATTCCTGGATACGCCACTGGCCGGCACCATCAAGGGGTTTCCTCAGCCATAAGATAGAGTCGTACTAGCTCAGCCCTCGGACATTCATTCCCAACACTACCCTAGTTTCTCACTTTACTAATGGCTATGTCGTGAAGCGTTTCAAAATTGGTCATAATGTATGTTTCGCCTACGTCTCTTCCTGGCTCATCCTTCAACGCCTTTTGAAGCCCCAACACTCGTCTTTCGTGTTGTATTCAGTGGCGACGCTAGGATGTTGCATTAGGGGAGGCGGTCCAGGGGCGATGTTTGCAGTTGGGGGCGCATCGCTACTGCAATCTAGACGTGTAAAATACACCCTCCCCCCCTCCCCCCCGACATCGTGTACCCTTGGATTTCGGATTGTTGTACTAAACTGGAAGAAAATGTGTTATTATGCTCGTTCTGGTGCTCAGCATCAAACCACAGGATGACTTGTTGAAAATTGATGATATTGACAATTGATTTTTCAATAGATAATATTGTCAAATCTCGAAGGCGATTGTTGCAAACGTAGGCACGGAAGGTGCGCTCGCAACCTGCGCTTGATGCAGGATAACAATGAATGAAGTCATGCAAAGTTAATAGTTAATAGTCACCGAATAATATTGAACCAACTAAAGAAGTGTCATGAAAATGTTCGTTGCGTTCTTCGTTATGTCATCAGAACGTGGTCGGTTAGATTACTAGAATTGGGATTTAATAAAATAATAAGTCCCTATTAAAGTATATCTTTACAGTATAAAATTAAAATGTAAATAAATAAAATATGTATCCGACAATTGAACGCGGTTTTGAATGTATAGCGATTGTCTAGTAGTAAATACTGGTTGGGGGGGGGGCGACCGCGAAGGCGATGCTCGGGGGGGGGGCGACTGCCCCCCCCCTCGCCTCCCCTTAGCGTCGCCCCTGGTTCTATGTTGACTCACAACGGCAACATTCTAATAACTGGTGATGGTTTCTTCTAAATTGCATACAAGCTGAAGTTACATAATAGGAAAGATGATGATTATCGTTGACCTCCAAACGCAAACGAGGTAATCACTGCTGGGTGCTGTAAGGGGGACGCTGGCACTGCCCGCACGATACATCATGTCTCAGTTGACAATCAATACTCTCATACCACTCACAACAGGTCCAGCCTAATAAGCCAATACCAATGCATGAGCTGGAACTATTGGTTCAGAACTATATTGTCAACTTGCAGTTCAATGGTATCGTTACTTGTTGGGATATTGGCTACCAAACCAAGTCAAGGTCTCAACAGAGGGGATTCACCATCGACTCGAGTCATCTTACAGCATGTGGAGCAACTCGTTCTTGAAATAATATGCAAGTTGAGATTCCTTACGTCTCTTGCATTCCGAGATATCTCGATCTATTGTCACGCCACTATTTGATAGGAAAAGTCTTTTCCGACAATACTCCCACATGTCTGTCTACAGGAATAGAGGATTCAGGCACATTGAACAACTATCTGCGATCAAACATGATCAATCGATCATGTATTCATTTATTTCGATGCCCTTTCTTCTTTTCTTCCCCCTCCTTGTTTTACCGGTCTCAAAAGCCATTACAAAAGTGGCAATAACACAAACAAAGTAGATAATAGTATTAAGTGTACGTATATAGACATTATTATTATTATTTTTTTAATAGCTTCTTCTCTGTTTGCTTTCATGTTATAGTTATACCTTTGCTAATGGTGCTCGTAAATGGTGTAATTGTGCAGAATACAGTTGTCGTACTCAATTGGCTCGGAACAGAGTACCGAGTACCGAGATGTGCGCTTATGCACACACACTCGGGCGCACGAGAGCCTCTTGAGAGCTTCTACTGCACGCGACACAGAACACCACTCTCTTTAGTAGGGTATACAGGGGGATCATCCCCCAAGTAGTTAGTGATCATAGGGGTAAGAACTGTTCACACGCACGCCCCCTCCTTTCAACTATATAATCGTTGAGTGAGAAATTTTCTCACTCAACGATATAATGTTTTTACTTTTGTCACAACACAACGTCAACCCACAAAAATTCTTCTCAATTAAGTTATTTTCCGGGCGCTTGTGGAGAGAATTTCGCAGAATTTTTCTTCCGCCTCCGGCAGCTGGGACCACTACCAGGATGAAATCTGGGCTGCTACTGCTGCAAACACCAAAATACTAATAACTTCCAGAAGCGATTTTGTGCCGATAGTTATTTTATGCCAATTACCTCAAATAAAAGTTCTCTTTTATCAACCAGCCGATCAACAATATTATTAAAAATTCAAAGCGATTGAACGGGTTTGTATGAAAGTGTTGGCGTGTTTTAAGCAGCCATAAAATAACATCACAATTGAATACTCGTCCATCTACTTTAATAATAAAAGGCACATTTTAAGCTTTTTAACCAAATTCGTCACTTTACTCTCCTTATAATAGGGAAGGCTCACACATTTTTTTTATTTGCTTACTGGTTACCTCAAGTTAAAATAAACGGGAACTAATTGGTTTCGGCTCGAAAGGTGCATTAACATCGCTTTAACAGCAAGTCAAAGATATTTCTGTCAAAACACGCTCAGAAACGGACCTGCGCCATCTTGCTCGTGATTATAAGGTTCTGACGTCATAACTCTGGAAACAATCATTTTATATCATACAAATAGTACTGAAATCCAACAATTTAGTAGATTATTGCTCTCATAAGACTTTAACTGAATCAACGTTTATTTCTAGTTAGTAAATAAACACTGCTCAACATTAATTTACAATAATATGTTAAATAATTGCATTATTTTAAACACGTTTTGGTAAATACTGTATCAAAATGTATTTTCTGAAGAAAACAGTGGTATAAAAGACATTGTTGTAAAGTCACTGCATCCTAGATATTGTAAAATGTCCAACTTAATATCTTTGATATTATTAAGAATACTTCAAGGAGGCAGTTGTTGACAAGAGTTATGACGTCACGAGCTGTTTTTCAATTACGGAGCGGTAAGTTCCAAATTTCAAACTTTAAAAGCTAATAGAATTGGAAATATACACTTCTCAGATATAAAAATTATATAGCCCGTACTTTTTGATAATGGCCTTCTCTTTTTAGGTACTTTGAGGAATATTTATTTTTTAAGAGCCTTCCCTATTAGAGATCCTTGTAAATGGTTTTATTTTATAGCATATTTCGTTTTATTAAATCCAAATTTCGCTGTTGAGCAGTAATTTCAGCTTTTTGGTGGTGTTTCAATTTTATTTTTACCAAATCTAATTTGTATCCAGTATTCTTACGTATGTGGCATGCCTACATTGTCGCGAAAGAAAAGAAGAAAATAAATAAAGCTGTCGCTAGGAATGCGGAATGCAGTCGACGCACAAGCTACGAGAAAAATCTGTTGCGAGCCGGTTTGGCAGGGGTGGAAGGGTCACTGCAGTCACTGCAGAAAATGTTGAAAATTACGTTTTTGAGTGAAATTCGGCGATTTCGCGTCAATTCAACAGCTTCAGTGTTTTTCGTTTTTATAACAGTAACTTATGCTATTTCGCGTATATACTATTCGTTTTATTTCGCGATTCAAAAAGACTATTTTTGGACTCACAACAGACTGTCATGCCAACATATTTCAATTGCTGCACGTTTCAAGTGATTCCGCGCTATCGCGCATTGCGAAATACAAGGATCTCTACTTATAATATAAATAATACACACGTTAAGCTGAAACGTAAGAATATATTTTATTTTCTCTGTCAAACTTTTCCTCCGCTATCCATTACTTTGAGTTCCTTGGGGAAGGGGGGGGGGGGGGGGGGGGTAAAGCTTAAGTGGAAGTAGAAAAGAGTTTACAATTATTTTTCTATAATCGCTTCTCCCTTGACTGGTGAAGGGTAGAGTTGGCGAAGAGAATCGTCTTGACAGAATGTTCGTGTTTGTGTTCGTTGTCGCCGAGCGGCACACCGAACACCGAACACCGAACGCCGAACACCGAACACCGAACACCGAACATGCACGAGCAGCGAATGTTCGTCGAACACACGTGTCACACATCGTCTGGAGCTGCCATTACGTTTGACAGATGTTTCAGTTCGCACAACATTGACCCAGATTATCCAGCTGCTTTGATCTAGTTTACTTTGTTTAATGTTTATGAGTTTCTGCCCCATAAAAGTGCTACAGCTACACTATTTGCTTTCAACTGTTTTCTTAGCATTCTTGTCTATATAGCCAGTTTATGTTCAACATAAAACCTAGAAGTATACGCCTGTTATTGGGAGGTTACTCTCAGACTGTGCTAAGTAATGCTGCTTGTTATTGACGTAAACTACTTTACACATCCTCACCCTCTCTTGCCGTTCACACCCCTTATTAGAAAATCGTTAAAATTCCAATATGCCAAGTCCAAGCTGGTGTCGACCCTCGGGAACTCTCATACGATAAAACAGGTGCAATAATACAATACAACATATTTACAATACCATCTAATTCACAGATTATGGATTTAGGGCACGCCAGCGCAGCGAAGATTTTTCACGTATCTAATTCACAGAGACAAGAAAATAGCAATAATTAGCCAAGACTTATCATCGGCAAAGTGTCATCCCTGATTCCCGGTCAATCAAGTCAAATCGCCCACCCCGTGGTCACTTTCCTTGAAGTAACCACAACATCCACAAACTGATTACAATGTTCATGCAGTGTTATCAGTCACATCCTGCCTCAGTGTTCCTGGCTGAACGATGATAAGAGCTCTTAGCATGTGAGGGGGAACGCACTCAGCCGAGTCCACTTGAAGCTTTTTATTGTCCAATTATTGATGCGTGCGCTCTTATGTCGTTCGGCTCGAGTCAATTTGATTTTCGCGAAATATAGTTTAGTTAGACTGATAAGCCTATCGCCTTTAAAATAAAATGTCAGCTGCTACAACCGTAAAACTATGAGAGTAGATTTCATAAATAGACAGTGAAGGTGATCCGGTACAGCTTCATCACAGTAATCTTTACTTCCATCCAGCAACCTCCCCACTATCCAACCATAAGCCCCCCTCCCCCCATTCAGCTCTCTTTTGTTTGGGCTTTTCTAAAAATTGGAGGTAGGGTGTATTTAGCAAATTATCTTGAGTCACATTTGCGTCTGGATATGTCAAAGAAACAAATCCAGAGCATCCAACAAATCCCTTGATTGAAGCTGGACTGCGCCATGAGTTGACATTTCTGTCTAGTTATTATTTAAGTTTTATCGTATTTTCTATTTTCCCCTAACAAGATCAAACTGAGAGCAACTTAAAGTTTTCTCTCTACAATGATAAATAAAATCTCACCCTTTCAGTAAGAGTCTTATTTATGGCTCGGTAAGATTTAAGAAACAAAAAAAGGATAGTCTAAGCGTAATAGAATCGGCCGGAGATATGATCCTAAAGATGTACCGAACAATGCCAAGGGGAGCCAACAGCTGATATAAACGCAGTATACAGCGCACTCGCTGTTGCCGCTGAGGAGTGGACCAAGGCGTTTAGCAAGCCCTGGCTCTAGTTTACTCGGGCCTAATCTATTGATCCAAGGAAGTAATTTCCGAGACAATTGCTACGAAATCGTCCGCTTGTCTTTCTCAAGATGCTCATGACTCGGAAGTATTTGTTGACTATTGATTGAAATAGGAAACTCTCAGGCTCTCAGTTTACCGCTTCACCAAACACCAGCAAACATGAGACACAGCCGGTGCAGTGGCCGTCATACTCATCTATTTGTCTTTGGTCTGCTAAAAGACTACTATAGCTTTTACATTCCAGGTTCTATGTTTGGTGTGTGACTTATCAGTCACCCATCGTCTCGATTAGCAATGTTGCCAAAATATGATAACTAAAGCCTATAGCGATCATATTGCGGTTGTAATAATTTAATTTTTTCTCGTAGGAAACCTGCCCAGATCAATTTGAAGTAATGAATTAATTAAATAATGATAATTCCAAATAATTTGAACTAAGTATTTACAGGAAGGTAGTGGTATAGTTGGTAAGCATATCGAGGGTTGTTATAGTATGATTCACTCCAAGAATTCGCCTTATATGACAACTCCGGGGAAAAAATAGGTCATAACTGCCGTTAGATGGAGTCGAACCGGCGATCTCCCGAATTAGAACTCGTGTGTAAGCGCTGAGCCATCAGTGAGACTCATTTGCTGACAAGTGATGCGGAATATCTCACTATATGTTCAACGTTATTGTTGGAGAAGCAATACTTGCCACGAGCCTGCTAAAATATAGTTGCGTCGACTTATCAAGCAAGGAGTTGTAATAGTGAAGTGACATAAATAAATGTGACAAAATTACTTACCTAAGTATCCTAAATCTAGTTGCGTCTCGTTCTCTGTACCCGATATTGAAGTGATGTGATACAATTAGCGCATCTGTTGGCAGGCGTTGGCAGCGTACACACTGTCGTCAACATATGTTGTTAGTACCCGATATGATCTCGCATCGAGAGAAGATTACGAAACCTTTCGAAAAGAGTTCTCACCATGCTTTTTCGGATTTTCGTAATTAAATGTGTGTAATACGATTCCGAATGGCCGTTTCCTGAGCATGAAATGAAACTAGACTTTCGTCGCGCTAACTTTCAAGGTGGTGTCGTCAAGGATTATTTAGTAGTGAAGTGGCGTATGTGACAACTACCAACCTAAATCTAGTTGCATCTCGCTCTCATGCCTTCGGTAATGCACTGATACTATCAGCGTGTATGTTGGCAGGCGTTGTCAAGGCACATTCCAAGCGAGGCTGGTACACTCAATGCAGTGGGCAATAACAAGCAGGTACCGGGAAAACCCACGGCGAATTCCGTTGAAATAGACCTATTGGAGCGACCGTCTCTTCTGAGAATTAAGAGCTCACATTGCTTGTTAACGCGACGGAACTTTACTTACGTTGGAGCACCTTAACATGTTCTTACTGGGGCAACGAGATGCATATTAGATGCGCTGTTTACGTCAACCATTGCATCGCCCATTACACATGGATGCTCCGGCATAAACGCGTCTCCAAGCGGAAGTAACAACAACTAAGCAAATCTTATCACTTTCAAGAAAACAGCTTTTAGTGCCTTATTTTCGTTTGCGTTTAGTAGTTGCAGCCAATGTAATCCTCAACTGTTATTAAGAGAGGGTATCACCAGACAAAGCGCCATCGGTTGATTAGGAAACCAGCCCGTATATCAAAAAGTATTGAATGCGAGTCCCGCTGAGCTCTGCTCAGGTAAGTTCTAAACGTTCAGTTAGTGGCCGAGTTGGGAACCATTTCATAAAGGATGGGATAACGAAGATCCCATACTTCAAAACTATATTTGGAATGAGCGTCTCCTGCTGCACATTTTAGAATGTTTTAATCACATATCATTGTCACCACGAAATGTAGAACGCTGGACAACTCTATCATCCCTATGCCTGCGAAACTTTATACCCAACAGCTGAATTCGTACGTTTCAATCATTTCAAACATATTATTCGTTGAATGTTGATTCATCGGGAGTTGAGTCAACAATATAGAAAAAGTACTGAGCATTTTTTCATTACATCAGTAAAGCTTATTCGTAGATGTCTGAATAATATCGAGAGATTCGTCCTAGATATTGTGATGAATGAAATATATAAGTTATTATAATACATATTTGGTTTTGCGTTTGAATCCAACCGACTTTAATAAATTTCAGAGTTCTATACTTTTATTATCTTGCTTCTTTTTTTCTTCGAGTACCTCAAGCCTGCCGTTGCCTTTTCCTGTCGCGTCTCCACTACGTCCATTGAAAGTTGTCTTTTGCATCCATTATATTAGCGGGACTCACTTTGCATTCTCGTCCTGGTAACTGGCTATTGTAGTTGGTAACTGAAAATAAAAATAATACCACTTGATGCTCCAGTTCGTCTGATGTAAATGTTATTGAATACAATGGCAATAATACTCGTGGTGATTTATAAAGGGAAATGTGATTCATCGTCAATGTTCTCTTTGGCGTTTCGTTTCCATTCTATCGTTCCAGTTTGTTTACCGTATTGTGTTCTTTATTCTCATCCAACAAATATGATATGCTTTATAAATTCCAATTATTTATTACTGATTAGGTGGAAGAAAAACTTTTATAGTTATTATTGAAGCTCGCAATTTTTGTTTTTATACTTAGTACTGTATTTCAATCTAAAGATAAAGAAAGAAAAAGAAATAAAACATTCTATTATATAATGTCTGTATTATATAGAATGTATTGTACTGTACTTTCCTTTATGTCACTCCTATTTATTGAATGTTAAATTGACTTCTTTCTACGTTGTAGTTCTATTTATCATACCTAAAATATCATAGACAGCGTTTCACATCAAAATGATAGTTTTAGAAGCCAAAACGTGGCTAATTACTTATTAGTGCCACTTTGTTTTGTCAGCCAAGTGGTTCACGAGACAGCGGGGACCCGGGGAGAGCGAATCAAAGGAATCAAATGAATTAAATCATGAGATATCAGATTTAGTCTGATATTTTGGCAACGATGCTTATCGCGATGGTTAGTGGGCGATGGTCGAAAGTGATACACTAGCCCCAACGTAAGAAGTCGCGTACTGAGCTCAGATCATTATCTACTGCCCCTTTTCATTCACGCTGAAAAGAAAATCAACAGATTTCAGTCGTTCTTTCACACATTCGTAAATGTAGTCTCCGCTTAGAAGAGTACACAAGCCTCTTTGGTCACGCCCACCGTTCCAGGTAACCAACCGAAGTTCGTAAATTATCTGTAATATACCTGTTTCGATTATATGAAAGAAATTAGGGAAGTAGAAAATTAAGTTGGTACCATATTGGATTCTGCTATTTCATAAGCATGAGTATATACGTTTTGGGGCAACTTTAGACCTTTATAATGGCGCCCGACATCCTTGCCTAAGCCTGGATTCGAACCTGGAATGAGGGAACCAACGGCTAATCTATGCCACGGCATGTGGCATGTACTATGTAGCATGAGAAAGAGAGAGACAGCATCAATCTTCAACGCCCACTTGTAAGCAGTCGCTCTCACTCGCTCACTAAGGCATGTTTTTGCTCATGTGTTTTTTTTTTTTTTTTTTTTTTTTTTACATAATAGGCGTACCTACTCAGTTATAAAACTGATTTACAATTTAATGCCAAAGAAATTATTCCTTATAGGGTTTCAAAGAAGAATGCCGTTTCATTTAGAGAATCGTCTGGTATCTTTTTATAGACAATCAATTTATTAAATCTGTTTCTTATTTTGTAATATGGAATGTAGCAGGTTTAATGGATCCCTGTCAAACATTCTGAAGAAGATAAGAACACTCTAAAATTGTGTTTGCATGTATATTGCAATCATATTATTTAGCGAGGATATCAGAAGGAATAAGTCTATCTGAGACTCATCTGGGGCCTATTCATTACTATTCATTACCAATTCGCACCTAGTAATGAATAATAATGTATACAATAGCACACACATGTATATAGTACGAAAACATTTGTAACGGTAAACCCAATCTAACGTTCATTTTCACAAAATAAATGTCAACGTTTCGACGACGTGTAGAGTCGTCCTTTTCAAGACATACAAAAACAAATAAAAACCCACAACAACCAAAAACACTTATATGCATACAAAATGAAAAAATCACTTTTATTTTGTGAAAATAAACGTTGGATTGGGTTTACCGTTAAAAATGTTTTCGTACTTTACATTTTGCAACCAACAAAATCCTAGAAATCATATATATATATATATTATATTATATATATATATTAGTTTTCAAGTTTTCGCGGACATATGTGTACCTATTTCAACTTTCTGGGGATTGTTGCCGCGAATAATGTACTAAAGAAGGAGGCACTGACTTACCCTTCCCTTCCTAACGTTTCGGGAAAGTCACATCTCCCATCTTCAGAGGCCCTCACTCGACGATGTGCATCTCGAGCTTCGGTTCGCGGCTTCGAAACTCGAGATGCACATCGTCGAGTGAGGGCCTCTGAAGATGGGAGATGTGACTTTCCCGAAACGTCTGGAAGGGAAGGGTAAGTCAGTGCCTCCTTCTTTAGTACATTATTCGCGGCAACAATCCCCAGAAAGTTGCAACAGGTACATATATTATATATATTCCAAGTTGGGCTGTTATCAAAATTATACACTCGGTGTTTACGACAAATCATTGCTACTGCCATAGCTTATGATTTCCTAAACCTAATTTCATTTGTTTTAGAAGTACTGATAGGAAAGGTGTTTTGAATTAAAAAAGGTTATCTGGTGATCCTTTAGTTGAGTCGTGGTCGTACTCCCACTAGCTGTAGAAGTGTTGGAGGCGTCCGGTCGATGTTGACATTTGGCTGTTGAGTGTCGTGTTGCATTGCCCGGGGCCCCCGCCCCATGGAGATGGAATCAGGATACAACAACTACTTCAGATATCAGATGACATTTGAGGAAAATTACAAATAATAGAGTATAGCGAAATCAATAATACCATCCACCCAGGCAATGCAGCGAGGGATATTATATTTCTCCGTGGAGAATATTAAATTTACTTATTCCAAAAAGTCTGCTTGAACAAAATCCAGCATTTTTAATAAATGTCTGCCGTGTACGGATGGAAATGAGAGCGAAGATCTACAATACGACCTCCCCATCCCCCCCCCCCCCCCCGCCCCTTCCCTCCGCCTCCGCAATCAACTCTGACATCGTTTTCAATCAATGATGTACTTTGTCGATTGCCTACAACTCACAAGTCCTATCGATCTCTATAGTTTGTAAGCACAACAAAAGTTTTTTTATACAATATTATTATTATTAATAATAATTCAGTTTAACTATTCCCAATATGAAGCATGAGCAAATGGGAGGGGGTTGTTACAAATGAGTAGAGATGCGCAAAACGGGTAAGAACGAAATTACTGTTTTTTTTTTAAAATTGTTATTATCCCTTCAAATTAAGTTTGCACATGAATCACCTGAATTGTGGTTAAATGGTACCAATTTCCAATTCGCGAATTTTCGCGAAATTTTAGTTGATACCGCGATCTAGTGGCAAAATTAGCAATTATGTCTTTAAACGCGAATTAGCTCGCGAAATTTCAAACTTTTTCCGATATTAGCTATCTTTTAAAAAATCTGCATTTCGTTATTTTAATTTTTCAATTAATAAACCAATGAAATATAATAAAACAAAATAATAAACCATATTCATTAATTCCTATCATCACAGGCGGCGCAATTGACCTACGTGGTTGAAGCGCCCTAGCTAGTTTATCATGTCGTCGTCGAAATTGCCATAATTTAAATCATTAATCATCATTCAAATTGTTTTTTTTTTGGTAAATCGCGAAAAATCGCGAATAATTTTAAGACGCGAATTTTCAAACTTTAAAAAAACATGTTTGCACATATCTACAAATGAGACGCACATGCTAACTAAGATATGGCTATAGAGGAGGAAAGGATAATTGTTCCTGTTCTGTAAGATGATGAATATTAACTGTGACTTTGAAGCCGTGCTATTGTACTAGCAACGAGGTGCGTGATCATTGCTATATTATGTTCCCCACTGGATCAGTCATTCTCAGCAACTGACTGATCCAGACCAAAGTTGTGTGATATAGTATTATAGAGGGCCACGTATTTTCATCTCCCGTTCAATCTTCGCTGATTTTGTGTGAACTTACATTACGCTGAATGTGCCACCCCAAACAACCGTGTACGAACGGGGGGGGGGGGGGGGGGCAATAATTATAATTAAACTATATGAATAAAGTAAGCTTTCTAAACAAATTTTTAAAACACCACTTTCAAACGACTTTAGCGAATTTTCCGAACAACTGCGATCATTTTACATTTATTTTTTATAATTAAGTAATTGACATTACAGTTACACAATACAATTGCACAGAGAAGCACGGGTTTCTTTGCACAGAAGTTACACATACTCTTTTTTACAAAGTGTAAACAGCTGTTTCCTAATGCATAGCTTGAGAGAACGTATCGTTTTGTTTTCGTTGCAAACAAATAACCGCTGAATGTATTCTCTAAATACACGGACACACACGCACACGCGCAGATGAAGATGGATCAAATCAAATGATATCTATTTCAAAGGAAAAGTTATTTCCCACGCATAGTTCCACTTCCATATTTTGATGTGCTTATAGCTTCTCTATTGTAGTTTATTCCTTTGAAGGTATTTATACAGAAGTAAATACTCCGCACAAATAAGCAGCTACCTTTCCGCTCCTTTGTGAAAACAAAACAAAAATATTATCTTTGATGGGAAATATTTAATGATATCGGAACTGGTGAAGTAAACACAAATGAAATGAAAATGTCTTGTTGTCAACCATTGGCATGTTTTCACATTCAATCGTTTGTCGATTATTCCGATCCAGCTTCAAATGCAGTCGCATTTATTTAGCCGCGGAAGTTGCCTGTCAATTGTCCCGTGCGGAATAAAAATAAATACAAATAGAAATGTCATCTCTGTGGGTATGTCACACAGGGATACGACAGCAGAGGAAGATATCACGATCTTACCACAGTATAAGGAGGATATCTTACTACTGTATTGTACAAAGAATGGAATACACAGTAATGCGGCTATGCTTTTTCAAACTACACTCACGCCAAACAAACCCTATAATAATATACAACATGAACACGGAACTAGGCCAAACACTCAGAAGCGAATAGTGGTTCCGAGGGAAAACCGAAAACTAGGTCAAAATCACATAGTTTTTATTGGTAGAATGTTCTCCAACGATCGGCTTTACCAAATAATACTGTTTTATTACTGTTATTATTATTTCATTGCGTACTTTTATTATTAAAAAGCTCCACTAATGTCATACCTTTGCCCTTGGTACATATTACTAGAGCCTTTTATTAGTTGTGTAGACTTATGACATGCCTGGTGAGCACACAAAGCGAAATACAACCCTTTGACCTTTCCCGGGGTCCTCTGAGCTTCTATTACCGACCGACTGCTACCGACGCAGACGAGACGGGTTGAGTTGTTTCATTAGCCACTAGATAGCAGCACCGCGTGGGTGTGATATCTGGGATTAACTACGTACAAATATTATCATTGTTATCAACATAATTATTAATTTATGATATTTAGTTAGCATTATACTTTGTTTGCATTGTTATTTAGTTGTTAAGTAGTACTCATCGTACATACATGATGCAGGCGTCAGATGAAAAATTATCCAGAAGAGGGGAATTTCAGCCACTCCGCCAATGTCGAGCGAGAAGTTAATAGACTATTATATTTTATTTATTATTTAGTTTACGACGTATTCGACAGCTAGGTCATATGAGTCGGCCGAATCAGATACATCAAACGTCGCCGGGGTCGTCGAAAGGGGAAACATAAATATGGAGAGTTGGAATGAGTCTAGGGGGGAGAGGGAGGGGGGAAGACGTTTGGTCGCAAAGAGAGCGTGAATGAGAAGCCACAGAGAAGAAAAAATGGAAAGTGAGCAATACTATGATGATGAGCGAAGCGATTATCATAGATATAGATAGAGCCCTCTTTGCAGACATCGGTCACCACGAGGGGGAACCTACATCGACCAGAACTTATGAGCAACTATTCAAGCGTGGGTTTGTTAAATCTATTGTTAAATGTTGTATCTAAACAAAAAGTTAGTATGATGGACATGCCAATTACCCTTCATACCATTAAACCCAGGAGCTACCGGTAATCTAGTCAGTCAGTCAAGGCATATCGAGCGGGGGGTGGGGGGTTGCGTGTGAATTTGAGTGCACCCCCTTCTAACATAATTACGATTGGGAATGTCTTCTTCGTATCATATGCCCACATTTGCATCATGCTAGATCTGCTCAACCAGTAAGTTATAGACATAGGCTTCCTTCTCTTCTCTCTTCATACCGATAGGCAATGCATCACGGCACATTCTATTCTAAGTTTATTACATCTAAAAGAGGTGATTTATTATCTGTTCTTCCACCCCCACGTATAAGGGAGCCTGCTCAAGTAGTGAACGTTCATCCCTCTTCTAGGTCCTAGACGTAATACTAAAAGACGTTTTCTCTCTGAATTGTCCACCTTCAGCAGTTGAACGTGAAAGTTAAAATCATCCTTCTGTCCCATCACATTCTTCATGATTGTGTATCACCTGCTATAATCCCACAAGTTACCAGTAGATGTGGCAGGTTAGATAGTAAATATACCAAACAAATCTATCATACATTGGCCATTGCTCAAAATCTTATTACGAGACTGTATCGGTGACCATGTGCGACCACTATGTGTAATTGAAAACATTTTAACAGTGCATTATTCAGATCTACAATGCCCATGTCAATGTGTAATTACTATGTATTATTTTATTATTTTACTTCTCGAGTTAAACAACGTGTGTTAAAAAGTCTGTTCAAGTATTATGAATTAAATAATAATTATGCACGAATTTTGTTAAACTAATAGTATCCACGGTTAAAAAGTTAAGTGGGGAGGTGTAGTCGTATGTGTACAATGAAGTGGGCTGTGCTTGATTGGATATGTACCTTCGTCACACCCGTCATACTCATACCTGTGACATGGGTGATAATGTATTGTGCATACATCAAGAGTAGTAGAACGTATCATGATGGCCTGTAATGATAATCTTAATAAATCCTCGTCATGCGTAATACTTTGATAACTTGAAGTTGTCTTTAGTATAAACGAGAGAAGAATGGCTATTGCCAATATTTTTATTTTAATAATGTTTAATTTTTTTTTTTTAATAATAATGTTTTTAATAATGTTTATTGTTTAATAATATTTTAATAATGCCAATCTTCTCTCGAGTGAACAAGACCTCGGTCGAAACGTCTCGTTATATTTGTATTATGTTTTTTATGTGTACTTCGAACTCGCAAATCTGTCATCTTACACGAAGGTAAGCTGTTGGATCCTTTCCTCACATTATATACCATTCCAGCCGATTGGCACCTACTTACATAACCTGAAGTTGTCTTTACTTCAACCGCTTCAACCTAACATTCTCCTTCAGTTAAGACACTGACAGGGTTGGGATTTCACACATATATACACATTTTAAAAACTACACGATATATGTCCAACATTTGGGCATTGAAATGTTGTTATCTTGATTTTATAGAGTAATATAGATGCATGGGTACAACTTGAATGCAAATTTTCAACTTGGTCCTATATGTATGGTACTTGGAGAATATAATATAAATATAATACAATAGATAGCTCTGAAAGTAAGGAAAGTGGTAACAAATCGGTAAAAAGAAAAACGATTATTCTGTGTACATGTGGAAGTATTTCAAATTTAAATCTTTTTCTGGAAGACATTTGGCTTTCAGTGTGTGTTGGACGTTGAAGGTTTCTGCGGCAACGTAATAAAGTAGACGCAACATGTAGTTATCCAGGTACTTCTGCACGTATTCATTTATTAAACTTTTGTTAAGATTAAAACAAATCTTTTGGAATTATGAATACAGAAATAATATAACAATACTGACACCAAGCAAAGTTGAGGGATTTAGAGCATAGATAATAAAAATGAATTAAGTATATAAGGCAGAACATTGCCAATGCCATGGTTGTGCTTTTAGACATGTGCTAAACTGATGTTTCATAGATTTGTCAACAAGGAACACTAGTATTTGTTTCTTTAGTATCTGATCTGAGCATTCTACTAAAAGATTAGTAGCTCCATCTGTTGCCCTTACAACAAGGTTTTTAGAACATCTTATTACAAGAAGCATTAACAAAACTAACCAGATGTTCCCCACTGGACTAGAATCAAATTACATAGTTGTATTTAAAACAAAGAACAGATAAATATAAACATATTACTGATGGAAAATATTCAGTATTTAACCAACATTTACACGACTGTGATTGTCAGAAATTATTATTCATGGGTTAACTACTATATAATAATATTAACAACAAATAACATCAATAAAATCACATAATAGACTGAACATCAGACTACAATGATGGGAGGGCAAACAAGCACATATGCGAGTTGTTTCATGTTAGTGCATCACAGGATCGTATCGAGTCAACAACATTATTGCTTTAAAATTTAAATTATATTATAATAGTAGGTACATATGGATTTGGTTCCTCTAAGGTCACTTTTTCTTCCACCAGTTTGTTTGAAAGAGAGTCACACCACACCCACCGGGCTGGTACGATGTAAACATAAACCATATGGAACTTGACTGTTGAATTGAAGCAGTAATTTTACTCCCATGTGATAAAGCTTCATTCCCTTGTCCATAAACCAGTAGGCCTATCAAATCATCATCTCAGAACACTAGCACAGTAGTATTGGGAAGTGCAGCGCTCGAGTACGCAGTCTGGTGAGACCAGAATGAACTTGAGTTTGGTTGATCGAAATTGTTTCAACGTAGCGTATTTCGTCGTCGTTGAAGTTTGACAACTGGCGTGAAACTAATCATCGGATTTGGACGAGAGATATTAAAATACCCAGGAAACCTTTTCGACTAGAAATAAATAAACTCTCTAGATAGAAAGTGCCCCGAACGGAAATTCACAACATGTACTAATATGCAGGGTGCTTGGACCAACGTGCTATTAGGCCGTGAAAAATACGCACCCTGCATATTAGTGCATGCTGTGAATTTTCGCTTGGGACACTTTCTATCTAGAAAGTTCATTTATATTTTGTCTAAAAGGTTTCTTGCATGTTTTAATATAGCTCACATCCAAATACATTGATAAGTTTTTCGCCAATTGAAGTTGAGATTCAGGGCTCCCTGTCGTGAAACTTTTTACGGCATAGCGTCATTTTGGGCTCTTAGTCCCTCATAGGTCTGCAGATGCCTTCTGGTCTGCTCCTCCTTCCCACACAGATCGTACACGCCGTCCACAGTCAACCCCATTCTCTGCAGATGCGGCTTTAGGAGGTCATGTCACGAAGATTTCACGGCACACTGTAACGGCCTGCACGCATAAAAATCTAATGGGGAAACACACATCGTGAAGGTTGATCAACCAAACTCGGCGACAGTGCTGCAATCTCTTATCTGTTGCGCCTCCAAATAGACCTACATGTACTCATAGCTACACGTTTCAACCAACCGTAATAATTCTGTAGTGGGGCCTGGGTGAAGCATAAATATGATTTTATTTATTTAGTCGTGACAAATTCTGTTCTTGTTTTTCCAAAACCATGAAGCCGTTGAATTGAATTTAAAATTTTATATTTCTCAAATATTAAAAAGAGAATGCTCGATATACGTTTACTTAAAATAATTAATATGATTAAAGTGAAAAGTTCCTGTTTCACAAGATCACAAAATATACACATACCAAGAGCTATGTTGTCAGTCAATACCAAACAATGATAATACATTGACGACCCAGCTGTGTGCCTTTAAACATCACATACTAATAATAATAATAAAAATTTATTAATAAACGATATATACATGTTAGGCCCCTAGCTTAAGGATAATCTTTGAAAAGTAGCTATTTTCAAAATAATGGAATGTCATCATTTAGGACCATATTTGAGAAAGACAAATCATTTAAATTTTAAGTTCGTACCTTCACAGTTTTGAGAAATTATACGAAGCACATGCCTACCTTGACCAGCTTATTATATCGTTATTTAATAACGTAAGTACCAACAGTTGAGATTCCACATGGTATTTATTTATATATATATGTGTCATTAACTGAACTAACGGAAATAAAACCAACACCATTAGAGCCCTGGTTGAGCTCACGAGGACAGAGGTAGCTGTAATCTCGTCCATATATCGACCATGTCGTGAACTAGGCCGTCTATCATAGGTTTCGTGTGGTGCGGAGTAGGAGCAAGTCTTAGCTTCTCTTCCCCCACTGGCACGGTGGGATAGTTGATGGCTTGGACATATTGCCCACGTTCTCTTAGTAGCGTGTCCGACAGCAAACTGCACGTTAGGGCATCGCCCATCTGAAACAATGTGTATACGTCAGTGTGTATTGGTCCATTCTGGTAAATTATCATTTCTCAAGGTAATAGTATAACTATCGATAAAAATACTGTAAATAAACTGGTATTTATTGTTTACCCACTCGGTTACCGTACAGGGCTGATTTACAATGTGTGACATAATACCATTTCATTATGTCTCCTCATTGATTAATGATTGCTCTCCAAATTCACTGTTTACAATGGGAATCAAATCCCAGATCTTCTACGCATTTAAAGTGGGATAACACATACCGAGGTTGTGTCCATGATTTTCTTTTGTGTTTCAAAGGTAAAAGATGCATGTATTATTTGTGACAGTAACAAGACGTAGACTATTAATCAAATCGTTAGTGTTACACTAACATTGTATTTATAGGCTAAGATATTGTGTAAGTGTAGTCTATAAAATGTTTACGTCAAGTTGACATTTACCATTTGTGTGCATGATTTAAGCTCTATCTACTAAATCACAATTACAGCAACAACCTGTGTTAGAATGTCAAGGTAGATACTATATCTCACACTAAACATGACTGTATTACATGGTAAATGGGTGTTTTTGCTGCTGAATACTTCCGATATCAGTGACATATTACATGGGGATGAGTATAATCAAAAATACCAACCTTTATGGGAATGATATGGGATGGTGTACGCTCCACAGGCAATCCAGCGGCTATTAGTTGCTGTCGTAAGTACTGCACATTTTCCTGGTGCTTTCTACGTAGATCTCGGCCTTCGCTAGATCTCAGGATCTGAATTGCTGCTAAAGCCCCGGCCAGTACCGTGGGAGGTAGTGACGTTGTGAAAATGAATCCAGCCGCATAGCTTCGTATCATGTCGACTAGGTAGGAAGTGCCAGCTATGTAGCCTCCAACGTTGCCAAAAGCTTTCCCTGAAAAGCAATTAATAATATCTATATTACAAAAGTTGTTTATGTTGTACTGTAGCATAGAATGAAGATGGAAAGAAAGAAGCATAGTTAATAAAAAATTAACTTCTTTAAAATGGAAATATTTAAACACAAATTTCATATTTAGCAAGAAGAGCTAACTAATTAATAACAAAGATGCAATAATCTCAATCTCTTTTACTTTCTTTTATTGTTCAGGGATGAAAATCAATACCGATACGATAATTTCCATTAGAAAAATAATTGTTGAGCAACTAGCCCACAATATGAAGTTTCTTTTCTTTTTGGGATAGGATCTCTTTTAAATCCATAAACCATTAAATTCTTATTTGCCACAGCTGGGAATAGTAGGCCTAATAGAAATGACATTTTTTTAGTTTTTGCCTGAATCCCCCGTTAAAGAAACACACATGTGTAGTTATGTATCGGTTATCAAAATAATAAATATATATCCTAATAGCACTAGCATTTTTCCCACCAAAAATTATGTTTTCATATACATAATCTATGTAGTAATCATTTAACCACACTGAATCTCAATGGTGCATTGAGCTCTACAAAACCTAAATCTTGCCTCATGTCCCTGGACACACAATACAGATTGACAAGACAAGGCTTACCTAACGTGCCCGAGATGATATCCATGTTATGTAGTTGTTGATCTCGCTCCCCTATCCCCGCCCCGTGGTCTCCGTACATTCCCACCGCGTGGACTTCGTCGATGAAGCTGAGAGCCCCAAACTCGTGCGATATGTCGCACAACTCCTTCAGAGGGCAGACGGCTCCCGTCATGGAGTGGACCGTCTCGAAGGCGACAATCTTCGGTACGCTGCGATCCACTTTCGATAGCAATTCCACTAAATGGTCCGGATCGTTGTGACGGAATATATGCTTGGGCACTTTACTATTTCTTATCCCCTGTATCATGGACGCGTGGTTGCCGGCGTCGGAGAATATGTGGCAGCCCGGGAGTATCTTGGCAAGCGTGAACAAGGTGGAGTCGTTGGCAACGAAGCAGGACGTGAAGAGTAGCGCCGCCTCTTTCTGGTGGAGAGATGCCAGCTCTAGTTCCAACTGTTCGTGGTTGGGGGAGTTGCCCGAGATGTTCCTCGTGCCCCCGGCCCCAGCACCGTACACCTCCAGAGCCTGGCGAACTGCCTCTTTCACTCGGGGGTGGCAGGACATGCCCAGGTAGTCGTTGGAACACCACACGGTGATCGGACTCTGACCCCAGCTGTACTCGAATGCCGAAGGGAATTCGGACGCCAGACGATTTACCTTCTTGAAAACGCGATACGAGTGGTCTTTCTTTTTGCGCATGATTTGCTGGTGGAAGAAGTCTTCGTAAGGAAACTTGCCATCTAGGTAACAAACCCATAACATTAGCTCTCTGGTTGTTGTCAATACTGTTTGATGGTTCAGTTTTGTTGCAGTATGTTACTAAGGGACCAGTTTTAAAGTGCTTTCAACTGTTCATAAATAACATTTGCAAGGAGTTCAATTTACAACATGAATAATTAACTATAAATAGTCCTACACATTTACTCAAATAGTCAAACTTTTGGGAAAAAACGTTTGTAAAATTATTTTTTGTAAAACTCCTGTCATTTGTTTGTAAATCAATTCCATAACTGAATACTATAGGGTAGACATTAAATAAATAAAAACACAAGCTCAAATTGACTGTAGGCTAATAGGGAGTACATTGTTAAATAGAGAATCACAAAGAGACCAACACGAGAATGAGTAAAACTAGTGTCACGTAAAAATTAGTACTTCATTATTTGATTTTTACTTTGTTTTATTTAATCGCGTGATTTATGAATACTTTACGGTGACAGGAGGTGTGTTGCTTCATAGCTGTCGTCACCGTAAAGTATGTGCTGTGCTAGGCTATTTCGTCAGCCCAACACTTTTGTTATTTCATTTTATGGTGACAAGAATAAACAATTAATAATAATAATAATAATAATAATAATAATAATAATAATAACCGGACAACTTGTTTATGCCCGTTTTGACCGAGTTTGTATGTATTGCAACAATAAAATAATAATAATAATAATAATAATAATAGTAACTGAAGGCAACCATTGCGGCAACTATGCTGACTGCTCGGTTCAGGAGGGCGTTAGTTCAATGATGTCGTTAGTGAGGTCTGGGCCCACTCGTTCGTGATTCCTGCAGAAGCGGGTCAAACCGAGTAGTCTGACTGGTAATTTGTGACTTGTTACTAGTGTTGGCAATTTTCAGAAAATTTTGATTTGTTGAAAATTTCATGAAAATTTTCATGAAAATTTTCGTGAAAATTTTCAACAAATTTTCAAAAAAATATTTAGTGTCATCATATAACTTGATGTTTGTACTTTAAAAAATGGGTTTTATATTTAACTTAAACTTACTGGTAATATGTCTGTATTGAAAAGCAACTCAGACACTTGTTGATTATCGTTACTAAAATAGCCTACTTATTGTAATTAGGCCCGCTATTTCAATGCTGTATTAAGGGCATATCTCAAATCTCTATTTTGGCCTGCTTCGCCTACCTTACTAAAACAACAATTACCAATTGTTATTATTAATTGTTAGGTTAGTCGGCTACGCTAGTCGTCTAGCAAAAAACATCGATTTGAGACACAGCCTTACTATTTATTTGTCGAGTAGCTTGTTTTCACCATTGGCAACCTCCCTTCAGTATCTTCTTTGAAATCAACCAATTATTGCTTACAACAAATTGCTTTGTTATCTTCAACAGATTTTATTGTTATTTGTTGATTGTAATACTGGCCCTTAATATAGAAGGTATTCAAAGTCATTTTGTTTGAATATAACTTTAATTTTCTGGCAGGCAACAAGATGCATTTTTGCATTGAATGGACATTTAAATGGGTATTCAGTATCACAATTCCACATGCTTTTCTTTGGTATCTAATACTATCAGATGATGTAAGATGACCAACCTAAATCATATTAGCAATAAAAATTATTTGAAAATTTTCTGAAAAAGTCTCTTGAAAATTTTCTGAAAAATTTTCATTTCACTGAAAATTTTCAATTGAAAATTTTCAATTTGCCAACACTACTTGTTACGGCCAGCGTAGGGCAGAGAGGGGGCGACTGTGGTATGACGTAAAAAAGGTCTAGGTGCGAAGGTGCACGAGTGTAATTTGGGGCATTCATCCATGGAACGGAAGAAGAGGTAGACCTGTGCTAAGGTGGAACGGTGGGAAGAACGAGGGAAGTACCCGAAGGAAGAGCCCAGTGACTGATCGTGGAAGAAGACATACCTGAGGGTTTTTCCTTGGGTGCTGAAAGTGTTGTCTTACGGCTTGCAGCTTCGGGTTTGGCAGCAACTATGACTGGCTCCTGAGTTGTCTTTATCACTGTTGGGAAAATCACTAGATAAGCATTGCAGACTCACCTTTGACAATTCTAATATAGTAACTGTTATTTATTTAAAATACAGAAACTACAATACGTACAGTCACAGTACTACTGTTTAACAAGTTATTTTTTTACCTGATTTAGTACACAACTCCAAGAAAGATGCTGTGATTTAGTGGAAAGGCAACATGTCATCAAATCTCTAGCACCATGACTTCAGCCTTGAAACCATTTTCAGAGGTAACTTCAAGACAAGTTTATGTGTATTAATATTTGGGTTAAAATTTTATGTAAGAGTTTAGAAAGTTATGATTCTTCAGTTTAGTTGGGTTGTTTTGTTTCGTTCACGAGTCGTAGAGTAGAAAACTTGGTAAGGTATATTTTAAAATTTGATAGGAAGGACATTTATTTCTCTCGATCAGTGTACAACCTATAACCTTATCTCACTCCCACTCACAGGTAGGCTACCACTGTTAAGGAAGCCAACTGATAAATAATCAGCAATCAATTGTAAAAATGGGTATCACAGAGAGTTATCACAGAGAGATCAATGAAGCATCATTTTTACCAGTCCCAGCAGTCTCCTAAGTGTTCTGAAAAGAACTGTATTTTGTTACATTAAATCTTACTACATACAACCAAGAAAACTACGTATTGAGATCATATTTCAGACGCTCATTAACCTTGCCATTAGAAAAGGTTACATTACAGAACATTTTGTTACATTGGTTTATGTATTGGCAAATTGTACAAACTGATTTATGTGACTGCAAAAGCATTGTCTACGATTGTATCAACTATAGGTTACCTGGCATGTAACCTTGAAACTTACACTGTATTTATAGCAGTGATGGAGGAAGGTAATCAGAGATGCATAAGATAAGGGGGGAGGGGTCACCCAGGATGTAATACAACTGAGGTATTCCATTACAAAAGATAAAATGAGTATTTATGTCCTAACAGGACATGATTATGGTAAGAATCCCTCCCCTTGCACTTGTTAGATAACATTCACAATGCTAGGCAGTGTATTTGACATCTCAACATGTTGTGTGATCAGGGGTAAACACAAATAGATTGAAATAATTTACCAATCAATAGTAAAAGACTAAAGATTATTTTAGAATTTGCAAATAAACAGCATGTAAATATTTTAGTGTACATATTTTATATGCCTATTCATAGCAGTATGCAATAGTTGTATCGTTTTGCTTTGTTTGCCTTTGAAGCAAAAAATATAACAATTCCTTGTCATCATAGGCCTACTTCTAGCAAATTGCTAGAGAGTTAAAATAAACTAATGGTGCATGGCAGCTAATAAGAGTACATTCCTACAAAGTGAGTACAAAGTGAGTGAAGTGAAAGTATTTCATTTTGTGATGGGACCAGACATAGCTGGTAAGTGGTAACACAATTAGTTGTACCAAGGTCATTTTTATCTAAGTGCTACCTACTAATAACATGTAGCAGATAAGTTATAGATTTCAATACTTTAAAATGTAACACCTACTAATTTGAGTGATTGCTTTTTAGTAGTTGAATTGCTAAGTTTAAGTATTAAGTATTTAGAAGACATTGTACAGTATTTATAAAGCAACCTAACATCATCAGAAAAATAATTCAATCATCCAACTTGAGAATGCCATAATGAATCTGGAAAGTGAAGGACAAATGACACTTATATAATATACTAGGAGAGAATAATGTACCCATAATAGGGCCTTACGTAAGTTCAGCCCGCCTATTAATACCTACTTAATATTCCCTTATGGGCATATCATCATACATAGTATGCCGACACCACTTTTTTAGTGCATATTAACCCTGCATTACTCGCGTGGGGTATATATTACCCCAGTGCTGCAAACTCTAATGGTTCTCAGTAATATTCAAACTTACTGCTCTCTCCTTCTATGTATTCTCAAGTTAGTCTATCTTTTATGTTTTTCTACAGCAACATGTTAAGCAGGGTTTTTAGTTTTAATAGGTTACATGATTGAAAATGGTTGGGGTTTCCATGATCCCACGCGATGACTGGCGCTAGTTTCAGACCGCTTCAGACGGTTGGCGGGAATGAGTGTAAGCAGGTGTAAGCTTGTTATTTCTCCAGTAAAAAGCGTTTTGAATGCTGTTTGGTATGTAATCTCCATCATAATTAAATATCCTTATATTAAGTTATATAAATCCCCATTTTACCTTTGACCTTATAACTATAAATTTGTATTTAGTTATGCACTCACAATTAGTAATTATCTAATGCTTAAATTTCTAGTTTATGTTTAAATTAGGCATAAACCAAAGTAAGTCAACAAAACAAAATGAAAAAATTTGGGCCAAAAATGTTCCTACTATAGAAATTCGGCAATTAAATGTATTACTGTAATTTCAAAGTAAAATATGTAATGTTTACAAAAAATAAAAATTTCAGCCGTTTAAACTCCTTAATTGATGTTGTTATCTGAAAGCAGTAGTAGAATACATTCCAAGTAACTAAAATATGTGAACCCTACGTCCAAACTCCATCACAACTCCAAACTACAGGTCATTCAATTTGGGGTTATATATACCCCACGCGAGTACTGGCGTTAAAAAAAACCACGCGAGTAATGGAGGGTTAATATTTCATTTATAATGCATGCGTATTACTTGCTTTTCCTACAGAACAAACAAGGTCACCTCGCCAACACTAAACTATGTCTTTGAGACGTCATAATCGGCACAAAAGAAGCCTATGTTGACTATGCAATTTAGAACATGACATGGTAATGCTGAATACATATAGTCCAAGTGCAAAAGTGGGCCTACTACTTCACTATCTTTGGAGAGGGTTGATTGAATCATTCCTTGATCTACTTCTCCTTTAGAATATTTTAATTTGTTACCTTAACAGCAAGGAACAAGGAAGCACAATCATTGCGTTTGAATGGAACAATCAAGTAATACATTATTTTGGAACTTTTTGTGCTGTCTGATGGTAATAACTAATATTGACCCATAGTACATAATGTATAATAATGTATAATATATACATTATAATGTTTTTCAATAACCTTTCAGCTTGTTTATATAATATAATATATATTGTTTGGTTTGTTAAATTATATATGTTCTATGAATAAAATCATGAATAAATATACATACTGTAATGAATTTAAATAGATTGTAGGCTTAGTAGATCTAACTAATTTTAATTATAGTAATGTAAGGACTTGATTGTAGATAGGAAGAATAATTACACGGGATCAAGGGCAGGGTATTGTTACACATGCGGGGCTTGCCCCGTTGTCAATGAAATAAAAAAATAAATGAATGGGAGTACAATCAAATGTAACTCACCAGGTTCTGGCGATGAACTCAGGTGGATATCGTCCTGCATATCCTTGCTGGGCTTCACCATTGGCTCCACCTCGGCCCCAAACGGACACTTTTTCAAGTTGACGGGTTCTAAAGCAGGTACACAATCATTGACGACATTGAACAACGTTGTTTAGATCCTAGTCACTGTTTCATGTTGGCTCACCTGGATCGAGTGACTCGGCATTGGTGAGTGTACCGGCAAAACGTGATACGACTGGACACTGTTGGCTGTACATCTTCATTAGATTACTTCCATAGTTACGAACGTACGACACGGGAAGACGAGTCAAAAATGGGCACGGCATTTTCGGTTGGTAGGTATTTCACCAAAGCTGTAAAAATACCAAGAAACAATATGAGGGCCAAGTTCTAGACAGTTATTTAGTAGTTTATCTAGTTACCAATAATCTGTACCTTCTAGCCTACCTCAAGTCTAGAATGAGAAGCGAGTGTCCTGTTTGGTTGATGATCTGCAAACAGAGAAGAGAAATTGTAGAATGAAGATAATCTGTGTTAGTTTGCTCTTTATCCATAGTATTGTGGGGTGAAAAATATGGTGAGCATGGCAGAGGAAGTTGTTATAGGTACCATATACGTATATATATATATGCCAGTTATACTCCTTACAAATTTAATTTCTGCAGCTTGTATTCTACTACAGTCTCTGTGTGTGTTGGTGTGTATAAAGTTACTAAAAAGTATAAAAAATATAATGAATCGAAAAAGCGCACCATGCCAATAGGAAGCAAGTGAATTGTTAAGGAAATCTTGTAAGCTGAATGGGAATACCCATGACACTATTAGATATTATGTCAACTTCCTGCCAATTAGATAAGACTTCCTCTGGTGAACTGATATGGCACAGATGGGTAGATCACTCACAATGAGTGTGCAAACCCTTGATATACTTCTCCACATTATCTATATAAGCAACCATTTGTTTCAAACGATCTTTTAACCATCTTGTAATTTTCATTAAATTTAATGATTTTAATCTAGGAATTCTGCGAATGACCACACTACACGATTTTACACTGTGCACAGTCTCATGTTGTTAACTTAAGGCGGAGTGTTTTGCTACTCTACACTTGATCGTTATTTATTTATTTGATTTGAGCTGCACGTCAAAGGGTGGCTACGCTCTTGCTTCCCATGGTTGGATGTATCTCCTCCCTATTAATGCAGTACAATGAATGGACGATGATTCAAATCCTTGAACCATACTAAGCACTGCAGATGGTGAGGCTGCTGGTGCTGGGGTTCAGTTCTGGCAAGCTGAATATTAAACGCAAAAGCTCCGGTGTTTGGCACCAACCTGTTTGTTGGTACGTGTCATCTGCATGACTAAAATTAAAAATTGCAAATATATTTATTTCCAATCCACCTAAAATGACACATGCGTACAAGTTAACACATTAAAAACCCGACAAATATTGTAAATAAATATGTTTTAATTGCTAGTACTTGTATTTTTTATTACCCGTGGGGCCGTGTGAAGCATCACATACATAAAAATTAAAAACTGTATCAATAATATATAGCCATGTCAATTTAATCCTTGCAATCATGAAGGCTAAGCCTAGGACATTAACATTAAAAGTTCGAATCATAGATAGGTACAGACCATACAGTGTTAGCCCGAAGTGAGAGATAAAATGTGAACACATCAGCATGACCTATTTCAGATACCAACAGCTTTCACTCATTTCATCTTTGAATTTATTTATTGTCTATCCTGTACAGTTGTATGTAAAACTGATTAGACCATGAGTGCTGCTGGCACCTTTACATGCATACCTCAAACAACTCTGTCTAGTGAATAAAATGCATGGATCTTGTTATGGGATTGCAATGGCATGCTAAGGGGTATGATAATAAAAACACACATTTTTTTTCATCACAACTAGAAAGTGGATTTTCCAGTTTTACTAGTGGGATTAATCAGGAAGGTGCCAACTTTACATGTGTGGTGAATGTGGGCCTTTAATCTAGTGGAATGCTATGTGTTTGCGATCCATGACAAGTCCGCTTTGGTGTATTTATCTACATGGTGATCAACAAATTGTGTTGTTTTTGGCATATGATTGTTTTTTTTTTTAACACCAAGTAACTAATTAGGCCTAAGCTTAAATAATAAAATTCCTGCAAACAGTAATATCTGACATGTTCAGGAATTCAATTGGCAGCTTTACTTTGCATTGTATGTAAATACAAAAATTTGACATGCTGTAAAAAGAGTAGATGGAGGAGTAGAGGATAGGCAGTTCATGTAGGCTACTCGTTATTTTCAACCTGCCCACTCTTGAGTTATGTAGCCCTGATTATACCTACGCAAGCAAGTGGACTGCATGATTCAGCTTGGGAAATTTACCATAATGCTAATACTGGTAACAATTGACTTTAATTATTCAAAATGCAGCGTCATCTATTGGCGTAGGTAGTCTTTGAGCCAATTCTATAACAATCAGTGCCTCTATAAAATTTGTAACCCACGAACAATTCACATGTCTACATTCAGCTTATTTATAATGAATTTTAAATTTTATAGCCTTAATTTAAGAAATTAAAATTCTATATCCTACAATCAAAGTATAGTGCACTATGTATCAACGAATAATTTAAATTGCACAGTAGAACAAAGGACTTTCATACATGATTATTGAGAGGGTTCATCACAGGCCCATTTAAATTTATGAGCAGTTAACATGTTGTTTGCATTTTTTTAATGGTTATCAAAAAAATTTTAACTTTGCAGAGTCGATGTAGTGTAGATGTTATCGGGGTGTTCAGTAGGCCCTGGCCTACAGTTTATCTTTTAAAAAAAGGAAGCAAATTTGTTGAATGACTGTTGATAAAAACAGACAATTTCAATAATATCTCCATGAGACTCTACCTCATTTTAACCAAATGCAGCACATTTTGTCTCCTTGAGCAACTATAGATCTTGACAATGGAACTCCAGAACTTTTTTTCTTTTTCTTTCTCTCTCTAGCATTAGCTAATCACTTATACTACTTTCTTGCCTCTTTTCATAATTTCGTCAATCATTTCGACCTTCCAATATCTTATCTTCATGTAGCTATTTTCCAACTCCTGACTTCTTATGTTCCTTCCATACTGCTCCTATGCTCTTCAATTAGCCAAAAAAACCTTTCCGATATGTTGTAGTCATCAAAATGTTAATTCACCTGCCACAAATACTTCTTAAGGGACTAATACCAATCCTCATTGGCCTCCTGCTCCTCTTCAGAGTCCTCTCCTTGTTCTACCGCATCCAGCCCCTGATCTTCTACTTCTTCTCCCTCTTCTTCCTCTTCCTCCCATTCTTGATCTTCGTGTTCTTCATCCGCTGCTCCTTTGACCTTTCCTTGATCCTAGCGCTTCTTCTTCTGTAATGTGTCCCCTTCTCTTCCTCTTCACTCCTGGCCCTTGGATACCTCCTTTTCTGCGTGTATACATCCGTGTAACCTCTTTCTTCCAACTCCGCATCATGAATATCTTCCTCAAGCTCCTCCTTTCTTCTTTTTCAAACCGCAATCGCGAACCGCTCCAGTCTTCTATAAGTCTCTTCATTTACTGTCAGTATTCCAATATCCCCGTGTCTTCTGATATTAGCGACACGATCCGCATCCAAGAGCTCCTCACGCAGGTCTGAATAGCATTTGCACTCCAGGAGTATATGCCATACATCCTCGAGGTCTCCACACCTGCAGACATCATGATACTCGAGTCCTAGTCTTTTAAGAGTTGCCCTTATAGGCCCATTAGGTCCGGTTAACAGAAACGTCATCTCCAAACCTGGAGCGAACCAATTCCAGGTCAGTCTTTCCTCTATTGACGGAATAAATTTCCTCGTTAATACACCTTTGGTTGTCTTGTCACCCCCCACTCGTCTTGCAAATTATCTTGTAGATCAGAGTATATTCTTGCACACTCATTTCTATTGTAAATCTTCCGTTCCCTGCCAGTCCTATCCATAGTGCGGTTTGTCAGACCTCCTACCGTAATTTCGACATTCTTCAGAACTCTCGAACTGTACAGTTTCAACATTTTTATTTTAGATCTATTTAAACATAAAAAAGGTTAAATTAGGGCTCAAAATTTCAGTGAAAGAGTTACTAGCCAAATAAAAACCCAACTTGTCATAGAGACGATGGGGGGGTTTAGGGGGACTTCCCCCGGCAAAAGGGGGGGGGGGGGGATTTTTCTTAACGAATGCCAGTCATTTTCACAAGAATTTATGCACTTTAAAACTCGCCAATGGCGAGTTGGCGAGTAGGGCTGTGCAAATCAGTGAAATTGCCTCCCCGGGTACCCGTCGATCTTACAGGCGGGTACCCGAAATAAATAAATTTTTGATTTGATTTAATTGGACGTCTTGTGCGCGTTAATTAAAAACTCGGACTAAACTAAAACAAAACTGACATGGCCCACGCACTGTCCCGCTGTCGACAGTTGCAGGCACGGCAGTCGGTAAGGTAAGGCCAGTGTCCGACTGTCTTGAGTGCTGAGCGAACAGGGTGGATCAGGTGTTGCTCTCGTCACCAGACATCACACTCAACACGAACTCGAGCGCTATTTCTTTGAATCCCTGCAGCTGCTACGTGCCAACTGCCGAGTACCGACAAGTGAAATAATAAGTAATAACAGTCACACGAGTACCCGACGGCTCATTTCATTACCCGGGTTTTTATCAACGGGCGGGTACCCGTTCCCAGCTCTATTGGCGAGCGGTACTTTTGAGCCCTGGTTAAATTATCACGTTTTCCAAGCTATTTGTGGTTTGAACACAGATTTCCAATTGAATTATTTCAGCACGAAATATGAAACATGCCATCGTGACCGAATGTAGAAACGCAATTAATTCCCTTCGGCAAGCTGCATTCATGCGACACTTTCCGTCCAAATAATGGAAAATATCTTGGTTTACACCTTAGGCTAATAATTATCACATTTTTATCTAGGCTACAAAAACTAGTCCTTCTGTAACTTTCAGCCTTGAAACAAACCAGGTGCAAGAAATAACTTACAGTAGTTGTAGACACCACTACCAGCCCAACCACCAGTCAAATCTCATGAAATTCAAGTTCTAGAGCAATTAAAATTGGGACACGCCATGCCTATTAGTATTTTAAATTTTCTTCAACATTAATTTTATTCTTGTCTCACATAATGAACCCAAATAGGCCCTAATTATAATATAATTATAAACATATTGTGTGATGCTAACCAAATGCTCAGACAAACTACCTATTCCATTCCTCTACTGTTTTGTAGTACCGGTAGGCTTACATTCATTGTCTATCCTACTGTATTTAGGCTTTATTAAACTGATTTAGCCCACCATAAATCCTCCATCATATTTGGCACTGGAGAGTGATGACTTCTATGTTTTGTGCCTTAAAACATCAATGTCATATTTAGTCCTTTTGAGTCATCTGAGGCTATGTCCATTGTTTCCCCTTCCCCAGGACATTTCCTGCTACTTTGTGCTCTGCTTAGTCAAAGGATCTGAGCATGTAGCACTATACCTAGACGCTTGATTACTACTAACACTTACCGGCACTTACTACCTACAAGAAGACTACAATCATTATGTGATCATTATCAAACTTCCCCATTTAGTTACACACCCAATGTTTAACTTGATTACGTTTTCCCTCATGCGACCACCATCCAGCTACCCTTCATTACTTGTTAGGTCTACTCTTAGACTAAAGTGTGATGTTCTAGGCCTCGGTCTCAAAATTGTGACACCAAATGCAACAGGTAGACGCTGTGTAGGTCTTTTAGAGGATCCTCTAAAGACCTACACATCGTCTACCTGTCGCATCCATGCGGTGACGTAGCTAGCCTACATACCAGTAATGCAACCTCATAGGGGCATATGCAGCATAGGCTATTGCACACAAGCCTATACATTTCTGTAGTCATGTGTGTTACTTGTCTAATGTCAACCCATTATGAAGAGTCAACCTGCATCCATCTAAACTGCTATAGACCTAGACATATGCTAGGGCATTGTACGATTTGCAGCTGGCTGTGGGGTCTAACATAAATGTACAGGGATGCAACTTCAAAAATAATGTCTTAGGATCTATTGGGCCTACGATTAGGGGCATGCTTAAGGTGTAGGCCTAGCTAGGGCGAAAGACAGTAGGCCTAGGCCTAGGAATGGGAAATTAGCCTTACGATAGGCCTAGACCCACAAAGATCTAATTAATATCAGGGGAAATCTTACCATTTAACAAAAACCACACGTTATGAGGTCATTATCATGTATGATGTGTAAGTAGGGCTAGCCTATTATTAAATATTGACCTTTCCCAATAGTGGTAGGCCTAGTAAGCCCAGGTGAAGGCCTAGGCCTAGCCTAGGCCTACCCTAGGCTTACAATTTGACATAAAACTAGAGGCTGCCAAAATGGTTTGTCATAATTGGACTTATTAAGCGTAACACTTACCCTGCTGTTGAAGAGTCCCTCTTGAACGCAAACACCAGCAAGCACTACACTCGGTCACTCGTCAACCTTCCGCTACTATTAACAGCTGTTAGGCCTAGGCCTATCACTTTGAGAACAGTAAAAATTACAAATAGCAAAAATACTCTGGCATGTATAACATTCGCTCCCTCTAGCGTCCAGCAGCAAAACCATCAGGTAATGTCGGTAAATACAGTCTCGATAGTCGATAGATCGTACGCGCTGCATTTGGAGTACTCTCATCTCTCATCCAATGGGCGCTGCTGGCGCTGCTGACGCAAACAATCAAAATGAGGTGGGGCGTTGCGTTAGGAATAGGCATTCACAAGGAAGTCATGCCACCTAACAAACGTAACTGTACTTAGGCCTGAAGGTGGTGGTTAGATTGAAATGAAGACAGAACAGTGACACCTAATTAAGTGCATTTCATAATTAAATTACAGGTTTCTTCATAAACGCAATTGCTAACAGAGAAGAAGATGTGGAGTCCAACTCACGTTCAAGTGACAGGTAAGCTGCGATAATTTGACACTCGACTAGGGCCTAGGCCTACGTTAAAATTGAACTTAGGCGTAGCCTACCAATAGTCCTAGGGCCTAGACAACACTAAGCCTAGCTAGGCCTAACTGTAACCACGAGAGAAATCCTAAACTAATAGCACTGTGTTTGTGTTTTTTTAGTTCAGAAAGCCAAAGGCCTGCTGACAAAGGGAAAGAATGGTAAGCAGATGATAAACAAGGTCACATTCTTGCATATAATTTTGGAAGTAGGGTAGGCCTAGGCTAGACTGCCTAGGTAGGGCCAGGATAAGTAGACTACCTAAGTAAGCTGGCCTACACCTACCCACCATGTATTGTCTAGGCCTACTCGGGTATTTAACCCTAACTTTGTATGTTTATCTATAGGAACGAACGATGCATTTGTCACGATTGCCCTGGGTAAAGAAAAATACCAAACGTCAGTTAAAGAGAAGGCAATCAAAGAAGTGGAATGGCATGAAGAATGTGAACTGTAATTATTTATACTTTTTATAGGCCTACTAGGGTCTACACATTTTTCTATTATTAGTGAACTAATTATTTTGACACCCTAACCTAGGCCATAGCCTACTCATAAAAGCCGTATCTACTAGGCCTTATACAAGGCATAGGGCATACTGTAACCTGATTTGAGTTAGCATATTCCAGGATCAATTCTCTATTTCTTCAGCACACCTAAGGCAAGGCCGTCTAGATATATCGCTTCGCTCTTCAGGCCTGCAACTGCTTGGCGTGACGTCACGAGCATAGGCGGACTGGCGAGCGGCCGTAGCATGGCGCGCATAGGAATAATACGGCGCGCAACACAGTATTTGCCTTATAAAACAAAGTTACTCACTATTTTGCCCCCTCATATGTCCCAAGAAAAGGATAAAGTTACGGTGCAGATGGTACCGAATTTGTTCCGCGTTTACATCATTTGACTGCGTAATTGGCACCTAAATAAACTATTGACATTTCTAATTTTGAGCCCATAGGCTTTTGACACTTCTATTTTACATACGATTTATTCGAAAAAAGCGATGTATGGCACGAACCCATTTTTGTCTGAGATCTTCATCTCTAGGAAATTTGAAAGTTGAATTAGTTGTTTGTCCTGTTGATGTACTGTAGTTCGATTTACAGCCCGGCACGCAACATTTGCGAGGCATTTTGTCCGCCGAACCTCAGAGTCTATTTTATGGGAATAAAATATATTTATAAAGCGTCATTTTAAAACAAAATATTAACGAGATTGTCACTGCGAAGACACAATATCACGAATAATCACTGAACATGATTATAAATAACACAACGTTTCAAATGTTCTTTTTCCACACAAACACACACCGCACACACCCGCACAAAACTCGGCTCGAATGTAAGATGTTGTCTCGACTAGGTAAAGACGTGAACTAATTGAAACTGTACTGTATACCTACCTTAGTTACCCATATTGTAGCTCAGACGGAAATAGCTATTTCTTGGAAACGAAAATAAGTCGTCAATGGACCATTAAAATACAATGCAAATGTCAAATGACTTTGAAAGGAATTTTAATCCCATTTCTTGCTACACAGGAAGTGCAAACATATTTCAGACGGCGCAGGATATTATACTGTCTAGTACTTAAATGCATCATGCATCAGATGGTTGGGAATGTCGAGAAAACAAATAAAATTGGGAGATGTTGTGTAGCGCGCAATGCTTTTTATAGCGCGTAGAGCCGAGTCATCCGCCTACTTGCGTGACGTCACAGCGGTGATCGAGAGCCAGTTGCAGGCCTGGACATCACGAAGGCCCCGCCTGAGGGCTATAGCTTTTCTTGAAAGCTTAACCAGATCCATCTAGCCTAAGCCCAAGCCCTATGCCCGAATGCATCTAGTTCACATTCAAGTCCTCCTCAACTCAGTCTCATTTACCCACCAATCACAGAGCCGTCCACATGGAAATGCTGTCCCGTGATTGGTAGTTGGGTGAGGCTGAGGAGAGGCTGAGTTGAGGAAGGTTCGAGTATGGACTATGCATACGGACCCTAGTGTAGGTAGGCCCATATTGTGCTAACTTTTCATGGATCTGATGTTCTGCTTTTATACACTTTGGGAACCAGACCAGATCTATAGCCTAGCTCAATAGCGTCGATTAGGAAGGTTAAGTCATGTCACACATTTTTGTGCCCCTACCCACATACTGCCGCTATCGAGATCGCAATCTGAAAATCATGGAAGCAATAACTATTTTGGTTCTTATGGTGCTGTTCACAACTCAATCGTAAGGGGGAAATGTGTTCATATTTCGATGATTGCACTCACGATGCTGACAATTGTGGTTAGGACTTTGCAGAGCATAGGCTATGTGCGGACAAACAAACTGCATCATAATTTGTGGCCATGAATATCAATAGGATAGGATTGTTTCTGTAAAAAAAATGGTGTACTCCCATAAGCCTACAGGAAAAATCAGGCAAAACATAACATTTATCAGAAGAGCCTTCTGTACCTCTTTTCCAAAATGGTTGAAGTTTTGCATAATATGCTAAACATTTAGGCTAGTTGGCCATTTAGATATTTGAAAAAAAGTTTTGGTTATATTGGCTCCCCTGAGACAAGTGAGATGGGGGATTTTTTTTAAATAAATGCAAGGAATAATTCACTATATTGTATATTGCAGACAAATACCTATCCAGGGTAATACTGCTGAGATTGTACTGACTGCTCTCCATCGCAATTTTCTTGGAGTAGATGAATTTCTTGGAGCTGTGAACATTCCGCTGGCTGATTTTGATGTATATGAGCGGCCTAAGAACCGGTAAGGAATGCTATTGTTCTCAACATTTCAGTTATTGGCGTGGCCACTTCCTCTGTAAGGCGTGGTACACAATACTAAAATGTTGGACCTCTGTCTATTCACTGATAGAATTAGTATTCCCAAATATTGCAGTACCTAAACAAATATGCATATTTTCTATTTTGGGTATACTACATTCAGGCTTGTTTTGTAATCAATAATATGGAGGGATATTGGCATCGGTATGAAAATCAGTAGCCTAAAGCATAGCAATAAGCACTTATAGATAGCCCACACAGGCCTACTCCTGATTCACAGCATGTTTTTTTTTTTTTTTTTTTTTTTTACCAGGACAAGCAACCCTAGACTTGCGTGAAGTGATAGAATTCTTTTATTGGGTGTTAATGTTAACAGTCTTGCTCACATTCCCAATTATAGTTTCTGCCAATAACCTTCACTTCACAAGCTTGTCTGCTCTTTATTTAAGGTGGTATGGCTTGAAAAGTAAACCTGGCAAAGAGAAAAATAAGCCCCGTGGTGAGTTGGAGGTGAAAGTAGCATTCATCGTAAAAGCTGGCAGTTTGGTGGATCTCAGTAAGAAAGAAAAGCACAAGTCATCCCTTGGTCAACTTTCCCACATGGCGCATTCTGTCGGTAAGATCCTGATGAAGAGTGAAAGCTGACACTAAGGAGAGCTGACAAACATCTAACTATGATGTTTTCATTTCAGGTGGTAGTTTATTGAGCATTGGAACAATGGAAAAGAGGAAAGGTCTTAAAAAATTGGCTAAATCAATTGGAAACAAAATGTCAAAGAAAAATTACAAAGATGATGATGATTTAAAAGCGGAGAGCCCTGAGATGGTACAGGGAAATGTTCGAGCATCTCGCCAAGTGGCGGGGGATGCTGACCCAGGGGTTGTCAGCGATGGGGATAGTGAAGACGACTTTACGGTAAGAAAATTCATTCATACCATTATTAGGCCTATGGATGTTGGTTTTCCAGAAAGTTTCAATTGAATTTGCAAGAATGAAAAAATGTTTTTATAGAGATTACTATTTGTGAATTTACGTATGTCAAATCGCGTGAATTGCAGGCCTGGCCACGCTTTTAGTTGCTTTATATTGCACGTGGATTAATGTCAGTCACTAAAACCCATACCGGTAATTTAATCTGAAATTGTTGGATATGGTACAAACATAATTCTTGTAAAATATTTATTCAACATTTTTAATTGTAAATGGATACTTTTCGGAAAAATCGGTAGGTTATAAAAATTTACCGCTGGTAACTTTCGCTCCCACAAATCTACGCTGTCATATGTCCCATGATTCACTGAAAAACATAATAATAGGCGTAGCTACATAAATGCCTTTCTAGATGTGGGCTTATCTAGGCATGACATGTTTGTAAGCCATGCAAGGTGTGTGCTTAAGATTCATTTAGTGATACTGCACTCAATGCATCAGTACCATATCAAACTGCTCACAAGTATAGACCAGCATTGCTTCAACAAGTGGTTAGCTGACACTGTGGAGAGGTTTCACTTAAACTATGTTTAAGTGGACAATTGGAAGTAAAAGTGTAGGCTCACTATGAAGTAATTTATTTGATTATACTGTATATTGAAATTAGATATGTACTCATTTAGGCTAAGTGATTATCCTATCTACTAGAGTAGAGTGAAGTAACATAAATCCCATTTAGTACGTAGCAAGAGTATTGGCATGAAGAATTGAAAGTTCTAAGGTTATATTTTTTTTAAGTATTTTTTTATATTTTCTTACTAAAATAGATTTCAAATTTTTTTCCCTAGTATTTTATGCGTTACACACAGTGGATGAGTCAGTCTTTTTCTTCATCTAATTTGTAATCCTTTAAATATGCAAGCATGCCATAGGTTGAGCTGATATGCTTATCTACAATACCTGCTCCAGATTGCTTTTTAATAAACAATGACTCAATGAGTCAGTTGGACTAGGCTTCCTAACCAGGGAAGCATTTAAACTCTAATCACTCATCAATACTTCATAATGGATTGGATTCATAACCATAACTGATAAAAAATCAATGACTGATTAATTACTTAAAAGCTTTTGTAGACATACCCCCGATACACACACACACACACACACATAGGCCTATATACATACATGCATAGGCATAGGCTATACGTGTACGTTTGAAGGAAGGACTGAGGGTGACCCCGTCAAAGGGTCAGCAACTTTGTACTCTGGGAAATGTAGACAACTAGTTAATTAATATCTTCTATCTTGACTACCTACTGTAATCTGTTCCTTTAAAAAATGTATCAAATACTGAATTGAGAAATTCTGTAATCCTTCATTATGTCTTTCGGTGCTTGGAATTGGGAAATTTAGCATCAGCTCTTTGGCAGCTGTCTAAAAGATATTGAGTAGCCCGATTTTTTACAATTATTATTTAAATGGTAATGATTTTATGTTTGAAGTTGCTGCACATCCTCATCCCACACACACACTTCTAATTGCTTATTTATTATTGTTTAATGGCTTTGTGTACCTCTGGTGTTCAGCCTTTGCTTAATAATGTACCTTATATGACATTCTAGTTTGATGATCTATCTCACAAGAGTTCTGGAAGTTCACTGAACACTCATCAGGTCCCGGCCACACCTCCGCCAGTGGAGGCCGTCGTGGGGGGAGAGGTGTTGCGCCGGACGACGACCCCCCCTTCAAAACCCCCCCGATCTGCCCTTCCGACACCGGGAAGTGTGGACGAGTGGGAACAAAAGCTGTACGGGAAACAGGGCTCGGACTTGGGGACTTTGAAACGACGGTCGTGGGAGAGCTCCAAGACGTTCCTCACTAGTCAACCGGAAGAGGAAGAACCAACGGACACGGTGCCAACCGTCGGTTTAGTCACCAGCAGTTCCAATCCGTCGTTCAACAACTCTCCAATCTTGGAATCACATCACGAGGCGGAAAAGAAAGAGGAGTCCAAGCTGGCCAAAAAATTCAAAAATTTCCGGAAAGGAAAAGGTGAGTTACTTAAATGCCTACATCTACAAAGTTGAGTACTGTATAACATCATCAATGGTAATTTTATTTATTTATCCTACTTCCTACTTATCAATTTTCTCAACCATAAATTGCTTGCCTTTAGGATGCAAACTTAGCACAAGGATAGTCAAGGATTTAACTTGCATTGTAAGGATTTTCGTAAAAATCATCATTAAAAAATGTGGCTTTCCTTCTTATTCATCATGCAAATCATGCTTCAAATTATCTGCTTTGTCAGATAATACATGTGATTTCTACATGCATAATATTATTACAGTTTCAGTAATTTGATGTGTTACTTCCAAACTGGCATTAAATAATTTAAGTCTAGAAGAAATCTGAACAATAATCTCAATTAAGAAATGCATATGATTAAAAATGGAAAGATGAATTTGAATAATGTAGCCTAAGCATGATGGTTTGTGCGTGAAAGTGAGATAATTAAGAACACCGAGAGTGGTCACGCCCTGTTTTGTAACTTAAGTGTTGGAGGTACCATAGGCATAGCTCATTATGAGTATGACTGCCTTAATTAGTGCTGTATAATGAGTCTGTACAGTACCGTAAATCAAGATACTTTTGCAGTTTCAAGTTATACAACAGCTGTTTTATTTGTGTTCAACCCTGACATTAGCATAAAGGTAAAGCTTTTGTCTTTATTATTATTATTATTATTATTATTATTATTATTATTATTATTATTATTATTATTATTATTATTATTTTTTTTATTATTATTAGTATTATTAATATTAAATTGCTATGTATTTTTATTTTACTGTTTAAGTATTTCTATATTTCCCTGGCACACCTTTGTAAGTTATAAAGGGTTTAGCTTGAAAATTTAAGTAGCCTAATTGTCCACAGAAAGAGTCAAGAATTTTAATTTATATGATTACAATTACTGACTAGTATAATATGTAGGACAATAGTTGAGTGTCTAAATAGGATATTAGGATAAAGGCCTAACAGCCAAACAACCATCAATGTAAGGTGGAAGAGCTGACTCATAATATTGTAAAATTAAATTAAAACAAAGTTTTTTTCTATTATTTACGCGGCTAAATCGAGCTTGGATAATCCGGGCTCGGTATGGTAAATCAAGGTTTTGCTTTATTTAGAAAATATTATTTTAACACTTAGGTCAATGTACATTAATTTCCAAACACACAAGGGTTGGAAAATCCTAAGTATTTTGTTTAGTTGAATTGTCTTTCACTCTTGATTTGATAGTAGATCTGCCTTCAATGTGGCAGACTCCTCACAATTGTTATTGAGCTCACCTAAACAATTACGTACCCGCCTGAGATTTATGAGAATAATTTTGCATATATGTATAGTTATTTTAATTTAACTAAATTGGTTCCTCTAAAACCACCAACCACCTTCCCTGCTGAAGTTAATGAAATGTTGTGCCACTTTCCTCTTCACCAATTCTTTGAAAGTGAAATTAAAACCCAGCCATGCTTTACTGATATGTGTACTGTTAGCATGATGAACTTGTACTTTTCTGTGTAATAGATGACTACAGCTTATTATGATGTTTATGTTGTAGAACCCAAAGTGGCAGAGGTGGCTCCACAAGCCGGCGAGAGAATGGTGATGGGGTCGGATATGGACGGTGTACGATCGGTTCACGGGATGCGCTCTACTAGACTGACGCCGGAGGTGTTGCACAAGTTCGAAGGAAAGTCGAGAGAAGTAAGTCGCACAGTTCAGGAACACATTACTTCAATTAAAGCCAAATTGGGTAAATAAAAAAAAAATTACAGTAAAAAAATGCAATGTGGGTTATTCAGGATGTAATATTGTTTCAGGATCTAATTGAACTGGTGTGCAATATGCAGACGGCAATCGAGGGGCAGACAAAGAAGATGAAAGATTTGGAAGACTATCTGGATAACCTTCTTCTTCGTGTGATGGAAACAACCCCACGTATTCTGCAGAACCCCTTCATCACCTGTAAGACCCAAGTGAAATTAGGATAAGATACCTCAATCAAATATATTATGCCATCCATTTTTTGTGATAACAAATACCCATCCAAAGGTTTTAAATGTCTAGTATCAGTACTGTGTATTTCAAGCAAATCTTATTTTTATAGACTAACTTACACGATCCTGAAAAATACTAGAATGTATTCTTGTTTTCAATGTTATTATATGTTATAAGTTACTGTTCTGTTACATGCCAATGACTTTGGTAATTAATTACTAATTAATACCAGGTAGGTACATGTACATGAATCAGTGGTCACAAGCTGGTGATATAATGAGAAATTTTCGATTTTTAATATACTTTAGGCCTACAGATATTGGTGCCAATACAAAATTGTACTATATAAATCTAAAAATTTCCAAACTGTAAAATATAAACTTTTAAAAGAATTTCATCAGCAATCATCATGTATATTTATATTCTTCAATGTAAGGAGTACTTTTAATAAATCAATACACTCCAACATTAATAATATGTAAATGCAGATACGTATAACTATTTTAACATGTAATTAGTTTTGAGGCAAGGTTTGTATATAAGTTACATGTGTTGTGATCAAACAATATCAAGGAGTATTTGAGAGTGATCTACTTTATATGGTGCCTCCCTTTCCTGATCACCTGCTCCGTCTACCCCCTTTCCCAGCTGGTGTCCCTATCAACAGCTTGGAGCTAGTGATAGGTCGACCAGGTGGGTTTGTCACTTGCGAGTTGCCTCTAACAGTTGTTGAGTTACATAATGAAAGACATATATTGGCTGTTTATCGAAATGTGAATCGTGATGTTGCACAGTCCATACATGTAATGTAATTTTAAATTCTGGACCTTATGTCATTCATTGCTGTTGACTATTATTAGAAGAGATGACTATATTTTTTAAAATAGATAAGAAGATTAAATAGCAAACTCATGTTTTACTTCTACAAGATTTTATGGGTCAATTGAAAGAAGTTCGCTAAGCTCTGAGTATAACTTTACAATGTAAGATCGAAATGTATATGAAATATGAATGTGATGTGATATGATATGGATCTTCCAGTTTTCACATAAATCAAACAAAACTTGTACTTACACCTACATATTGAGAACTCAAATATATAGGCCTATAGACTAGTAAATCTAAACTTAGTAGGTAATATAATATATGCCTATACTTTTTTTAAATCGGTAATGTTTTTTTAAAACTTTTTCCGTAAGCCATATATAGGGGGCCAATAGATCAAGCATTCATTAGGTTTGTTTGATTTATCGTTATTTTTTGTACTTTTTGCCATTTTCCCTATGAAATAACATGGAGTAAGTGCAAAAAGTGCAAAAGATGTATCCAAATCAAACAAACCTATTAAGGACTACATCAACTAAATACAGATATGTCATATTGGATTTTATTTTGCCTTGACGCTTGTTCGTAAATCCGTATGCAATTTTACTAACTCAGTCATGTTACTTAAGTATAAAGGTTTAAACTATTTTTAAGGATCTTAACATGGGCTGCCGTTTGGTTAGCCCCCTGTCTAGTTTATTGATTGTTTTCACCAGTTTCTAGTTTCATATAATGAGAAGGTATTTTGCTGTTGAAGTGTGAAAATAGTAGGAAATGGAATAAGTACAAAACATGCTTTTTAATGTGCTGGTGATGTATTGATAATATTTGTACATATATATTTATTGGCAGAGGGAACTTTCATTAAAAATCTTTATTTATTGTTATAATAGATTGGGTAATACATGATAGTGATTCAGCCCCGAGCTTCATTAATATTTCTCTAGTAGGGTAACAATCGCCACACAAACCTCCAGTTTAATAGTTTTGAGCGATTTTGAAGCACATTGATATTTCTCCAAGCTTCACCCATACATTTGAGTTACTTCTGAGTTCTGACCCTCCAACTGCACTAGTTGATTCATATTGGATAATCAAGTGAGGTGCCTAATGTTCGAAATTCAAAGTTGCCTTATGAGCATTGTTATAGATACTAGCTGAGATATAGTTGTCCCACCTTTTGTGTAGGTATTAATTGCAAACACAGTAATAGTATGTGTGTACTGCATACAGCAAGGTAAGCTCTCTAGACACAAGTATGTATAATAAGAAACAATTGATATGTATTGTACCAGCTTATCTGCCATTGGTTTGTTTGGGAGGATCTGGATTGCCTTGCATTTCCAGAAAGTAAAGCACATTAATTTTGAGTATTAACTATTGGCCACAACTCGTGGTCTGTGTTGAATGCAACATGTTTTTGTGGTTTTACTCAAAACCTAACTAAAACTTAACATGATACTTGAAGAATAATTTGTAATGTTTCACTAACAATGTTCAACCACACAGCAATGTTTCTTCATAATTTGAATTCACAAACCAAAATGTGGTATTTGCTGAACGGAAATGCAAACTAATGTGACAGTTTTAATGAATTTAATAGTTTGTTATTTTTAAAACACCATCTTGCCTAAGTATTTTCTGTTCTTATATTTTTCACTATAGATAGGTAACATGTAGAAAGTCAGTGTTCATGTGCCTTGACTAGAGCTTCCTTACAAAGTGAATGGTGTGTAAAGTATTTTATCTTCAAAGGTGTGCATGTACTTAAATTACAAGGCCAAAGCTTACGTGTCAACAAGTGTTCTACAGAGGGTAGGGAAGAAAACGTGTTTTGGGCTCAAGAGCAATTTCTTCCCTAAAATATGAATTTTAGGAATATCAATGTTCAATACTCATATTTGTGTTTGTGATCAAATAAGACATAAGACATTTTGATATCCAATAATTTTCTATTGAAATAAAACGTTAATCAGAGTACTTGTATTTTTGTTGTATTATTTCTATATTTATCATTGTGTGAGAACATTATTTATTTCTAGTTGTATATTAAAAGTGCACCACGATAGAAATAAAGCATGTTAACCTGTATGCCTGTTGTATCATTGACTTTCAAACCTACAATCTTAAAAGTGTTTGACTATGTCAGTTGAGAAGGAAAATATTTAAGTCTTGTCATTCCCTTTTGACGATAAAGAAAACATGCGTTTACAAAAATCTTACTCTTAAGAAGGTGGTTGAAAAATTGAACAAAAATTCTCTGATAGTTGGATAATTCAAACAAACCAAGCTAAGAAAGGAACTAAAAAAAATCTTGAAAGTAAAAGATAAGTTTCTTTCTCGTTACAAATATTTCAATTATTACAGAATTATCAATAATGAATACATTAATTACTTCAGGTGATCACAGATTGACTACACCCTTTAAGCAGATGTTTTAAGTAATTGTAAAGCCTGTCTTCAAGTGGACCCACTTTATTATCCTTTTTTCCTCAGAGGTCTCCTGTGATTCTTTTCATCAAATCATAATGGAATTTCATTAAAAAAAACTTAAATTTCAAAACTGCCTCCACCTATTTCTACCTTGACACATTTAAGAGGACCCAAACATCCGCTTTGTGATCTTCATGCTTCAGTTTCCATTAGAATAAAGCAGTAGCATATCGAAGGGAGGGGGGGTGTGGGGTTCAACCCCTCCCCACATACCCCAAAAAGTACACGGAGAAAAGGAAGCAAAGGAGGAGGGAGGAGGAAATTTCAATTTTTATTTATGATGGGTTAGTAACATACTCAACCGTTGTCATACAACGTCGGCCCTTTTGTCGCCTCTTATTCAAGAAGAGTTACCATACATGAATCTAGTCTATCCCGGAGTCATATGGGAGAAGAAAGAAGGTGGAGGAATGGGACAAGTTGGAGAAGTATATTGTTTAAAAAGGCTACTGGGAGGGGGTTCCTCTTTTCTCGCCTCTTACGATGACACTCTATGAGGTTGTCCGATTCTGAAACGTGTCCCTGTCCACAGGTGTTACAAACGTCTTATGTGGTCATAATTATAATGAAGATAAAAAAATCCGCCTCCGGCTGCTGGGCTATCTCCCCAAACCCCTACCTGGTTGGGATATTCGACCCCCCCCATTGAAAATACCTAGATAAGCCACTGCATAAGTAAAAACATTATGCTGTTCTTTCTAACGGTCTATTCCTATGCCATCCATTGGAACGTTCTCCTGCTCATACTTTGATTGAATTATGACTGCTCAGAACTCATACACCCTGTTACACATACCGCATACCTACACCCCCCCCCCCCCCCCCCCCCCGAAGACTTTCGAACTCCGAGCGACACCGAGCTCTCTCCACAATTAGTAAAAGCTTATGGCTCGGTACGAAATACCAAGCGTACACAAAAGATAACGGCGTAACGCAATCATCCAAGATCCTGTTGCCACAGATAAATAATTGTTGCTCTCCGGACTATACTCCGGCTTCCGAAGCTCCCAGAGTGGCCACCCTCTTTAGGAACGCCTCTGGTATCTGAACTCATCGCATCTCGGGCCAGACGCTTCTACAGTGCCCTGGTAACTCACCCTCATCTCACAGTCCATCATACAACTCCTATTAATTTACGCCAAAACCCCTATGGCAGGTTTCGGCGTCCAATCGCCAGCACTGGTACTCCGAGGGCTCGCCCTGTGAGAATATACCCAAGCGACCCTCTGTTCATCCAAGAAGGGTGCCTAACTAAACGTCCATCTGCTCGTCTCTTGACTTGAGGGTTCCCAAAGATCTCTCAAATCGACTTCCCCGGACTGCAAAGAAGAGACGGGTGCCGTGATTTGTCCTAGTCTATAGTAAGGACCCTGGGCCTTGAATGGTTCAGCTCTAGACTGAGACGGCTCCCCCTCTCTCCTAAGCACTCATTCAGTTTCCTTCTCGTTTTTTCACATTGACATTCGTTGTATACTTGGTGCTTTCGTCACAGGCGAGGCACTCATAGTCATAGCCAACCAGCGAACCGCCCGAGACACACCCGCGCAAATACCGATCGCTGATTGGCTACGAACCCGTCGCCTGTGACGAAAGCATGAGTAAGGTAGTCTTGGGACAACTATAGCACTCTACTCCATTCAACCTCATCACACTCAATTTTTATTGTCACCCCAGCCAGCCCTCTTGCTTACGCGTTTTACCTGTCTCTGCAGGACCCAGCCCGAGAGAGCGTTCCAGCAAAGTTTAATGCTGAACTTGTATCTATCTAGTAAGTAAGTAAGTAGGCCTAAGTAAGTAAGTAAGTAATTAAGTAAGTAAGTAAGTAAGTAAGTAAGTAAGTAAGTAAGTAGGTAAGTAGGTAAGTAAGTAAGTAAGTAAGTAATTAAGTAGTAAAGTAAGATCCTGTTACGTCAGCAACACTGCCCTTGTAAAACTCTTCCTGAACAGACAGAACAACTGCTAAAACAAGGCAACATGCACAATAATATGGCCACGCACCAATATAGATTGTCTTCCTAATGCCGCACCGTTTACATACTGCAGTTATCTTGCAATTTGCATCAAACCAAGGTAAGTCATACACACCACACATAAATTCTAGTTCATGACCCATGTAGCAGGGGCAGCCCCCCCCCCCCATTTATATATGTTAAAATAGCTTTACAATGCGTTAAAACTGTCCAGAAGTAAATCAAAATATGTCATTCTCATCTTGTATAGAATTTAGTGTTGTTTCTTATAAATGTTTTTTGTTCCAATAAATATTTCCTGTTTTAAAACGTCCGTATTCTTTTGTAATGTGGTGTTGCAAAAACACACTTGGTACAATTAATCACACAAAAAACTATAATTCATATATAATATAATACGATAATATGATTTTTAAAGCTCAAACCTGGACTTTAGAGGCGGAGGATTTGGGTTCGATCCCCAGTCGGGAGAACGCGCGGGGAATTCAAGCTGAACATGCTGTAGATTTTTCTTTATGATACTCAAGCGTGGTCAAGTAATTCCAAATGGAAGATTGAGACTTTATTACTACACTGACGACGCACAGAGGCGCAGAAAGGTAAATAATGTAGCAAAATATCATTGATTCTATACCCAAGGCCCCACAATTTTGATAAAACCGCCTTTTATCACGACCACGGCACAGACCACGGTGTTCCGTTGCCAATGAGAAACCGACAAGCCAAACGTCGACAACAATGCGACCAAACTTGAAAAGTCTGATCGAGCCCGGTCATCTTAATGCAACCTTAGTTCTTAGTCACATGAATGCATTCACTTATTTTTCAAACCCATCCTCTAAAACTAATTTAAATAAATTGTTTATTAATGTTCATTGATAGTTTATTGTGCATAGATCCTGAGGTAAATACGTGAATACGTACACTCAAACAAGGAAATTACATAAACTTATAAAAGTAGCGTTAACTCCAAATTTAAATTTAAGTTTAATACTCGTCAATTGAAAAAAATGCCTTCTCAACAAGGAATGTTTTTAGCTTGCTTTTAAAGCGGTCGTCACTAGTATAAATATTTTTCAGCAGTTGTACATATACAACTGATTCGTAGATATGTAAAGACTATGGCCAGTGTCAGAAACCTAGGGTCGGTAAAATATTGTCATACATGAATTATGTAAGTCCGTATTGCTCTCTTCTGTGCCAAGAAGATACTGGTAAAAACACTTGCTCGTAGAGCACCAAAGAATAATCCCATATCGCAGAAGTGATTCTTAATAAGCAGAGTAAAATATAAACTTTGCAGAGCTAAGAGTTAGTCCAATACGCTGTCTAACAATACTAATAGCGAAACAGGCCTTCCTCAGCTTACTAATTACGTTATCACTATCAGCTTATGAGTGCAATGGTAAGCCCAAGGGAAGCTGCAGTTTCAGCCTTGCCTTTCGAAGCGTAGATCCGCATCAACATATTGGTGTTTCTGAGGATAAGACTAAATAAAATAATCTAGTCTTCTCAGCGTTCATCGCGAGCTGATTTTCGTACAGCCAACGCAGCTTCTTGGTCTAATTTCGTTTGTGCAGCTTCGATGACTTCAGGGAAGTGTTTCCCCCAGTAAACGTAAGTGACGTAAACGTACCGGTAATATAAATTATTAAACATTATTTTGCTATCACAATAATTAGTTTTATAGACTGAGCATAAAAACTTAAGCCAAGAAATGCGTTTTTGACTTATTGTAGATTTTGAATATGAATATTATTATTTAAAATTAGCGCCACCGTTATCGGCTTCAAAGCATTTGAAAAACGTCCGCAACGGAAATGAACTCTTTGCTTTTCTTCTTTGTTCACTTACATCTTCCTCGTCTTCTTTTTATGTTTTCACAACACTTGCGCTGTTGCTACTTGCTGTCGGTGTCGGTGTTGCTCAAAATGTGACATGAGCTTGAAAATCATTGGAAGTTTCTTGTTATTCTAGATGTAGTTGTAGGGTTATAGTTGCGCTATATTTTGTTATTTCGGAAAGAAAGTGTGTCGGTTGCCGTGATGGCTAGACCACTTATTCCTAGCCAACAAAAGTTGGCAGAAAAATTAACTCTAATAAATGACAGGGGGATTGGTATGCTCACCAGAATTTACAACATTAAAAAGGTAAGGACACGCCTAGGGCTGCGTCACTCATAGGCCTAATCTTAGTCATGCATACATTCATTTTAAAGTAGTAGGCCTATTACATTATTAGAGCAAAGACAGCCTTTTCAGTGCTGATTCTTGGTGTCCTGCGTTCCCCAAACTAGGGTTAGACTAGGCCTAGGCCTAGGCCTAGATCCCAGTTGGGCCTAGGGTTATAGCCTAGGTCCCAGCTAGGCTAGGCTAGGCTAGGCCTAGTACTAGGTCTAGGAATGTTCATAGGTTAGAACAGTCTTAGACTGAGACCTTTTTTAGATTGACTAGGCCTAGCCCTTACAATCTAGGCCTAGGCCTAGGCCTACTCCATCCTCTTTGGTTTCTTTCTGGCTTGTATCGACAGCTCAGTACACATAGACTACATTTATCAAGCGAGCCGAGCTCGTACTCGCCAGTTCGAACCGGTTATAGTGCGTGCCGAATTTGCGTGATAAACACCTAAGTTCGAACCCAACTCGGCGCGGGTAAGAAGCCGTGCCAGCACGCTTCATGCGATCTCAGATTTGCGTGGTAAATGTATGCGGGCCAAATTGCATCACGTGATCAAACTCACCGCCATGAGAAGTAAACGTTTCTTAAGCTGTTGCGTGGTAGATATGGTGTCCACCAAGTAGGTGTTGACAAAGAATTGGGATTTCTGCTTCTTCTAACTGTTTCACAGCCATCAGTTTTCTAAGAAAATTCTGGCGCCATGTAATTAATTTTCGTTCAACTTTAGCATGTTCCATTTCGTAGGCCTAGACGTAACGGATGAGGTTATGTTCACTTCATTGCTGTTACCTGCCACGCCTCCGTTCAACCGAGCTGAGCCTGAACTGGGGGGTGCGATCTGAAATTGCGTGATAAACAAGTAGGCCTACTGTACCGAGACCATAGATTGAGTTCGATCTGAGTAATACGAGCTTGGCTCGCTTGATAAACATACTCATAGGCATAATGCTAGGGCCTTGAGTAACTAGGCCTAGTTGGCAAATTGTTGTTGCTGTTTTGTTCTCTCGCAGATGCATTTGCAAGCAGTGGTGAGGTACCCGATTTACCTTCCTTTCTCTGTCCTTGCTACCCCAAAAATGCTAAAATGCTGCAAAAATGCCCCCCCTTGCTATCCTAAATCCCTGTGTTTGGTATCATAATCAAAATCTTATGTTCGTGGTGTGGAAATATCACACTTTATGGGTGTAGCATGAGAGAGGGCTCTAATATTGGTTAGCAAGATAAATCAATATATATGTCTAGGCCTATCTGTAGTAGTAGTTAGAACAGTCTTACTATATTATGGTTTTTTGATGATATTGTCAATGTTAGTAAGGACAAAGAAACACTTTTATTGTTATACCGATGTTTATGTTTGTGTCCTTGATAATTTGGCTCATCACTCAGTTTGAATTTTGAAATAATGACTACGTTTATCAGGCAAGCTGAGCTCGGACTACTCAGATCGAGCTAGTTCAGTACAAGCTTAATTTATTTGCTAAACACGCCCGTCTTGTTGAGATGCGAACCCATTTCAGCTCGCCAACAAAGCTGTGGCAGCTCACTTGATACGATCCGAAAAGTGTGTGATAAATCCAATCGAGCCGGATTTAGTCACGTGATAGAACCCACCGCCTTAAAAAGTAGGCCTAAACATTTCTAGGCCTGCTAAAGAGTCCAATCAGCTGTTTTGCACCTACTCGAGTGAATATCCAGCCTTCCTACTCTGCTTTGCGCCTACTCTAATCATCAGAATGTCATGTTCCAAGATCGATGCAGAAGAAAAAGAAAATGGAAAGTCGTGCTGTATGGAGCACGACAGAAACAACATTTTTTATGAAATTAATGAAAGAAAACCACATTGGGTCGTTGTTAGACGAAAGGAAATAAGTATCAATTTTGTAGTTGGCCCTAACCTGGATCTGTCAACCCCAGCCCTACTTATTTCGACCAGCTTACAGAGGCCACGCCTCCTTTCAAGCGAGCTGAACCGGAACTGGGGGGTGTGATCTGAAAGTGCCTGATAAACACATACCATATTACTGTGCTCGATCTGAGTAGTCCGAGCTCAGCTCGCCTGATAAACGTAGTCATTAAGCCAGAAATAACCACCAGATTTGAGTTATCAGGTGTAGTAAAATATTTTAGTGTACACCTTGACTCATATGATTTGTTGGCCAAAGAATAAAAAAAAAAAAAATAATAAAATAAAAACACATTGACACCACTTTATGATCTTGGGTCATAAAATGAAAAAGAAAAACACTTTCAAATGCCTCTAGTGTACGAATAGGTAGCCTAGACCTAATAGTTACGTCTCGGTCTATGTGACCCAGCATGTGACATGTGTTTGGATAGGACAGTTGCATTACAGGTCTATTCTTGTCTTGGCTAATATTTGTTTGATGTTTTCAGGCTTGTGGTGATGCAAAATCAAAACCAGCATTTTTGTCAGACAAAACTCTTGAATCGTCAATCAAGTACATAGTTCGTCGATTTCCTAACATTGACATTAAAGGGGTAAGTTTTCCATAACTAATTTTATTACTTTCATATACGGAATAGCTAAGTATTAGAAAGCCTGCCATTAGGCAAATATGTAAGCTGCACTCACATTTAGTCTGAGAGTAGTTAAACGTTAAATACTAAACGTTAAATACTCGTAATTTCACTTGAATTCAAGGAATACCCTTTCTTAGCTGTAGAATGAACTAGATCTTAAAATTAAAAATTAAAAAATATATATCACAAAATATGGAGAATGGAGAAAAGTAGGCACAATCTGCTTTGTAAAGTAACATAATATTGTGGTTGTGGTATTACGTAGTCTTAAATTTTTACTTACTACCCTGTGAGAGTGAGGACTGAGTGCTAGTTTGCTAAAACATTTCAGTACTGTACCTATGATTTGTCTTCTCCTTTTCGTGTATGTTGTTCTGCACCCTTAAAATTCCACTGGAACTTGTCTGTGTAGTGTAGGCCTATATATTTATGCATTTTTGTTTACAGTTGCAAGCCATCACAAACATCCGCAATGAAATCATCAAGTCTCTCTCTCTTTACTACTACACGTTCGTTGATTTGTTGGACTTCAAAGATAATGTCTGTGAACTTCTGACAACAATGGATGCCTGTCTAGTCCACCTTGATATTGTAAGAACTGTTCATGTTTTCTTGTCTTATCAGTGTAAAATGTATGCTCGCCCAAACTTCTGCGACTATTATGCTCGCCCGGCACCGTGAATATCAAGTTGTAACGAAAATTAGGGCTGCCCAGCGATAAAAAAATTCATATTGATATCGCGGATGTAATTTTCGATATGGTATCGCGATATCGAATTTTTAAAACTGGGTACATCGATATCGCTGATATTGTAATTTTTTTTTTAAAACCAGCCAGAGACCATTCATTATAAACAATTTAATGTGAATAATTTAACGTCAAAATGTTTTACTATGTGCGTCAATTTGTGTGTTGTATTATTAAAAATGTATCCACAAAACAGAGATGTTGTGATTGGCGTGACGTGACGTGAGTGTGACAGACTGACAGAACGAGCGCGGGCGCAACAGACTCCCGGCCTGCGGGCGATGAGACATCAACCGCCGGCCGGCCGAGTCACTCGCTTCCCGTACAGCCAGCGCCCGCGGCTCACGTTACACGGCTCTCGTTACGAGGGTGGGGGGGGTTACTGGCGGACGGCGGGTGGCGCGCGGACTCAAAGGCGAGACCGCGCGACGAAAGGCGAGTAGGTAAAATTTACCAACGGGAATGTTGCAGTGTATGTATCACAAAGATGCAGAAGCACAACACCGCCAAACTTTTTTTTTTGCAATAGTTGACACTTGATCGATATCGCGAAACGTACGATATATTAATTCTATATCGATATCGAATTATTTTTCTATTATCGATATTGTATCGAATTATCGATATCGTTCGGCAGCCCTAACGAAAATCCTGCAGATATTTTAAAATGTGCTGCAAGTTCAGTAACTGTGAATCTTATAATTAAACTTCTTGCTGAGGATGTCTTAAAAAGATGATTTCAATTTCCTGTTTTGAGTTCACAGAATAATACCATATATACATGTACAAATGTATATCGTACTTACAATTATATCCTTAAATGAAGAGAAGAAATAACAAAATAATATTCTGGTCCCATCCATTGGTGTTTGTTTGTTGTAAACAAAGTTTCACTGTTAATTAAGATTCTATAGGGTAGCCTACTTGATTCTGTAAAGTTCTTTTTCTTTCCCAGACTTTGAATTTTGAATTAACAAAAGCATACCTGGATCTGGTGACCACCTATGTCACATTGATGATTCTGCTGTCGAGGGTGGAGGACAGGAAAGCGGTCCTAGGCCTGTTCAATGCAGCACACGAGATGGTCCACAACCAGAGTGATCAGAGCTTTCCACGTCTCGGTCAGATGATCATGGATTACGATCCACCTGTCAAGAAGCTGTCGGAAGAGTTTGTGCCTCATGCCAAGCTGTTGTACACTGCGCTGATATCTCTTTGGCCGATATACAGCAATAGAAACCTATCGGCCGAGAAGTGGAGATCCGATCAAAAGCTGAGTCTAGTGGGAAATCCTGGCCAATTATTAAAACCTTCCCAAACAGATACGATGTCTTGTGAATATCTTTCACTGGACACAATGGAACGTTGGATCATTTGTAAGTTTGTTAACGTGTTCAAATGTGTTAATGATTTAGTAAATATTTATAAACTCAGTGTACCAGGCTAGTTATATAGAGCCTTATCCAAGGCCAAGGGTTCAATAAATGTAGTGACATTAGTAAGTAGCTACTGTTTGTGGGGTTAACAGGTTAACGGTCTTGAAATAAGAAGTTCACGACAACAAGGACAATGAGAAGGTTAGGCCTATTTAAATTATAATATTGCATTGGATGGTCACATTCACAGACTTTTGGTAGAAAAGAGTTTCTATAAATTAGGGATGACGAAACCCGACTTTTTTACGACCCGGGTACCCGTTCACTATACTTGCGGGTTACCCGGGTAGGCCTAGGCCTAATAAAACAAAAAAAATCGTGTGGGGTGTCAAATCAACCGCTCAATATCGCTCTCGTCGAAAATAACACCACAAATAGTGTATTGTAGTAGCAGGGATTAGGATGTTTCATTATATTTCGTGATGAAAAGTTGAACACCCATGACAAGAGAAAGTTACAACTGCGCGGGGGGTCGAGGATCGGAGCGGGATGAAACATAATGCGTCCCAGCTGCCACTCAAGCTCAAGGCCACGGGCAGACCGGCCCGTTGAAGTGTCGAATGGTTGTGTGCTGCCCCCCGGTGTAGGGTAGCAGTTCATGCTAAAAGATTGCCGGCGGCCAGGCTTACATGAACAGGGAATCGGGCGGCATGAACAAAGGAAACTATCAAAGTGGACAGTTTATTTATAGACGCGATTCTATTTCTTAGGGAAATACCGCCAAGCACAAAAATAAAATACGTAATGACAGATGAATCAGTTCAAATTCAAAACATTTAGCTAATTCGCGGTTCTCACTTTCAGGAACCGGGTTTTGTCGGGTAAACGGGTAGAGAAAACACAAACCCGTACCCGACTTCGTCGGGTACCCGTCGTCTTCCCTACTATAAATATATTATATCTGTATAATTTAAATTAAGCTAACTGTTTTTGAGTTCCCAGAAGATACACGTGTACAGTACCGGTACGCTTAAGAATACCATCCTTATTTTAATAAATTGTTTCCAAAGAGTTTGTTATAAAGAAGTTTTACAAACCCTCAAGGACATTAATCGTTAATAACTTCGCATACCATACATTTTTAATAATGCTCGCTTATTATATTTAATTATATTTAAAGTTGTTGTGTGGCTCCTACTAGGCCGGTTTCAGTGAACCTTGAAACGGACTAACTTCTGTAGTAAATAAAATGTAAATTCTATTTGATTTGCAGTTGGGTTCATGTTATATCACCAAGCTTTGGGACAAGACAAACCTACCAAGCTATGGATTAGTGCACTGGAATCCAGCTGGGTGGTTGCCTTGTTTCGAGACGAGGTTCTTTACATCCACGCTTACATTCAAGGCTACTTTGATGGACTCAAAGGCTATGGGAAGAGGATATCGGAAGTGAAAGATTGTTACACCCAGGCGATACAGAAAGCGTAAGTAAATTAGTTTCATTGGAACTTTGTACAACATCTTTGACTTGCTACTGATGTTTGGGTTTCGTTTTCTAGAGCACATCGCCACAGGGAGAGAAGAAAGTTCTTACGAACAACTCTGAAAGAATTGGGACTGATTTTAACAGATCAACCCGGTCTTCTCGGTCCTAAAGCTCTGCTGATATTCATCGGAATGTGTTTCGCAAGGGACGAAGTCTATTGGCTCTTGCGACATAATGATAATCCGCCTCAACAGAAAACCAAGAGCAAGACTGCCGAGGAATTGGTTGACCGCCAGCTACCAGAGTTGCTGTTTCATATGGAGGAATTGCGAGGTAGGATGATAGGTCTACTAGGCATAATCATGAGTCAGCTTGTAGCAATGACATGGAACTGGAAATGCTAGAGTACAGTCCCATCACCACACTGGCTGTCTTGCATTCTAGTTCCATGTAATTGTGTTGGAGGATGAACACCAGTAGTTGGAGCGTTAACGACTTTCTCCCCCATCTTTCTGACTCCACATTTCTTACACTCGATATACTGTAATACTTATATGGTATGGTTCTTATGCTAGGTTTTATCTTGGGCAGCCGACCATTCTCGTTCCTAATGTGCTTTTGTTTGTTGTAGTTCTGGTGCGTAAATACAGCCAGGTGATGCAAAGATATTATGTGCAATATCTCTCTGGGTTTGATGCAATTGCTTTAAATCAAATGATGCAAAACTTAACAGTTTGCCCCGAAGACGAGAGTATTATTTTATCGTCGATTTGCAACACAATAGCCAATCTTTCTGTCAAACAAGGTCAGTACATTATCTATACCTAAATTACATAATTATACAGTTTGTTGTATATTTACTGCAAACAGATTTTCAATAGTAAAATTTAATCTTTTTCAGTTGAAGAAAATGAACTGTTTGACTTCCGTGCCATACGGATCGACTGGTTTAGGCTTCAGGCGTACACATCTGTCAGTAAAGCGCCGCTGAGCCTTCCGGAAAACCGAGACTTGGCGTATTTAATCGACACAGTAGTCTTTCATACAAAAATGGTTGATTATTTGGATGAAATAATGATAGAAACATCAGATCTATCTATTTTCTGGTATGAAGTGTTAATTATCTTTGGTGTAGTCTTGCTGAGTAAGCATTATGTGTTCTAATAATTGTTGTTTCAACAGTTTCTATAGCAAGATATTCGAAGATCAATTTCACATGTGCCTGGAGTTTCCAGCCCAAAACCGTTACATTGTGGCATTCCCTCTGATATGTGGTCACTTTCTGAGCTGTACGCACGACCTATGTCCCGAAGAAGTAAGTCCTTATTGCTCTCGTGAAGTGAAGGTTCCCTATGAAGGTAGCCATCAGTTCTCACTTGTTTACTTTCTGCAGAGGCATCACATACGAGAAAGGAGTTTGTCCGTCGTTAACATGTTCCTGGATGAAATGGCCAAGGAGGCGAAGAACATAATCACTACCATCTGTGACGAGCAGTGCCTCATGAGCGACAAACTACTTCCAAAACACTGCGCTATACTGATATCTCAAGTAGTTAACAGGAAGAAGAAGGACAAGAACAAGAAAAGCGTTCCTGAAATTGCTAAGCCGGGCGTAGAGAGCTTGCGCAAAACAAGAGAAGACCTAACAACGTAAGTCATATTAACGTCTAGCATTGGTAGTACCAAGTACAATGCACAGTACATCATGAAATTCTATCCTTTGTGTTAAATGCAGTTTATGTTACCCACCTAGGTAACTTTTCAATTAGGTGGCATTTGATAAAGAAAGCCATGTCTAAAGAGACAATTGAGTATGTCTATTGTCTAGACTATAAAGTTTCTTATAAACAATTGTAGCTTTGTAGCTAAGGATATAGTTTTGTATGAAGATCGTCATTCTTTGTTAGTAACTGCAAGCCACAAAATCACATTCAAGATATTACTTTTTCCTTCTGTAATCGCCTAAGCTTTGTTCAATCTTTATTTCTTGATTTGTCTTGTTTAGGATGGACAAACTACACATGGCACTGACGGAGCTTTGCTTTGCCATCAACTACTGCTCCACAATTAATGTGTGGGAATATACGTTTGCACCAAGAGAATACCTCACCCAACATCTGGAGAACAGGTTTGCGCGGGCGTTACATGGCATGGTCATGTACAATGCCGATACTAGCGAGATTGCCAAACCATCAGAGTTACTAGCAAGTGTTCGGGCATACATGAATGTCTTGCAGACTGTAGAGAACTATGGTGAGCAAAACGTGTATTACGATAGCCTTGTGTCCTTGAGTAGCCTGAAATGTATGCAAGCAGGATATTTCGCCTGTATGACTAATGAAAACGTCAACAAAATGTATTCTTGTCAACCGTTTATGCTGGTTGAGATCCAAAATTTAGTTGCAGTGTGATCGCTATTTCCTATGTGCGTTTTCCGTCATTACGTACTATTACTATGTATTAAATTTAAAAGTTCACCACAGAACATTCTTCACATTGTATCTAATATTTGCCATTTAATCTTGAGAGAGCATCGTCAACCTCACTGGGACGTGCTGGGTTCGAGACTTTGTAGTAGTCATGTATTTTTCCCCCATTTGTGAAACACATGACATTGTTGTGACATAAATCAATTACAAACAGATTTAGGTTTTTTTTTAAATCACACATTTGGTTTTCTTACTACCCTAGGTAGTGCAAAATTGTTTGTTTTGTATTGAATACGTACTCACGAAACATTGGGACACTGGTTGAGCTACTATGTCTTTGTCTGCAGTGCACATTGACATCACACGAGTGTTCAACAATGCATTACTCCAGCAAACACAAGCGATGGATAGTCACGGGGAGAAAACAGTTGCTGCCCTTTATACAACATGGTTCGTATTTTCTTGATCGATATCGTTGAACATCTCTAATGTTTGTATACTGCACACGAAAATATCTGGTAGTTTTCACGAATCATTTTTTAAGTCTAAAGATTAAAAGCAAGTGTGAAGAAATGGTCATATGTCTATAACTATGGTATGTCCATGTACACAGGTATTCAGAGGTGCTACTTCGCCGTGTGAGCGCGGGCAACATCTGCTTTTCAAACATTCAGAGGGCCTTCGTAAGCCTGACCGCGGAAGGAGCAATCCCGTTCAATGCGGAGGAGTTCTCGGACATCAACGAACTCCGAGCTCTGGCCGAGCTGATCGGACCTTACGGCATGAAACTGCTCAACGAGACGCTGATGTGGCACATTGCAAGTCAAGTCCAGGAGTTGAAGGTTAGTTGTCAACAGCGTAGATAGCTAGACTTGCCAGGGCCCTTGGAGAAGGTTGTGAGCAGGGTGTGTTGATTTTTTTTTTTATAAAAAAATGATTTTATTGATTTAAATCAGCTTCATTTTACCTAAATCTGATTTTTTATTTGTATGGATTTAAATCTGTTTTTTATTGATTTAAGTCATCAATATTAGTGTCTCTAAAATATAATAAAATAAATAAAATGAAAATGTTGGCGCAGAGTCACACCTCAATTGATTTGTAGCTCAAATTTAGAAAAAAGAGCACTTTTACTAGATATAAAATATTATAATATAATAGTTTATAGTTTACATTTAAGTTACCACTTAGTTATATAACTCACAGTATTCAATAATCCGCACACCAGATATTTGTCTACGGACTCTCAAGACATAACTTCTGTCCGTAGATATTAATATCAATGTACAAATCGTCCAATAACCATTCTGTTATGTATCATGTGGAATTATTGAATAAAAATTGAATTGAAATTGAATTTTTGTGTTGTTGATTTAAATCAGTTGATCATATTGATTTTTGTTTTGTTTTAGAAACTTGTTGCCGGTAACAAAGATGTGCTGGTGGCATTACGTACCAACTTCGACAAGCCGGATATCATGAAAGAGCAGTTCAAGAAGCTTCAACGTAAGTATTGTCGACAGAGGCATTAAATTTAGCAATAATTCGATTTCGTTGCATTTATTATTATTTTAAAAATCACATTTATTGCTTATATCAACAACATTACAGTAAATGTCGTGCATTGCATTGCATTGCTGTGAAAGACTTGATATTTTGAAACCAGTGCTCAAAGCATAATTTACAAGTTCATACAAAACAAACGATCTTCATCTTCCTCCATTGTTTTTACCGTAACGAAGCGTCGTGTGACTGTCAACCGATAATGTACCCTGTTGTAGACTTCAACCACTGCTTGTCATGTTGTGCTCGACTGGCCATTTGCGCACTGCGATCGATATTAAAAATGTCCTTCTCTTCAGTAATCTAGGCAACTGGCCCCTTCCTTCACAACAATCAGAAAAATGTGAAATGTATTTAAATTATCTGGGTACAGTGTTCACATTATATTATCTGATGTATTTGTTGAGAACGTGGATTATAGTATTGATGCTTACACTATTTATTTTTTTCCCCCTTTTTTGCCTGTCTCTCTTCTCATTCTTATTCATGCCGGCCCTCTTCATTATCTAAACATACACCAAACCACCTGACCTCCTCCAGCCCCTTCACCCGCCAGCCCCACCCAAAATTAATTTGTTTTCCCTTGTGACGTCTCCGGCGATGTGCGATAGATCTGATTTAGCCGATTTTATATGAGCTTGTTGTCTATACATCGCAAAACAACAAATAATAACAATGTAATGATGATTTACAGACGTGGACAACGTTCTACAGCGCATGACCATCGTTGGCGTCATATTGAGTTTCCGACAACTAGCCCAAGGTGCTTTAGTTGACGTCTTAGAAGAACGAATACCTTTTCTTCTGAGTTCCATTCTTGACTTCCGTCACCACTTGCCGACCAGTGATCCTATGGTAAGTGTACTTACAGACAACATGTACTGCTAGCTTACTTGTGTGGTATGATTGACCATCAGTGTGAATGAACAACAAATATTATTAGAAAGATAGTGAAAACTTGTCAGTTTAATATTAAATCTAAACATGAACTATCACATCGAGCCTGCATACACAATATAAAGTGCTAGAGAGGCTGGCTGTACAACTTTACTAAAACCACAGCTTGAGCAACAGCTCTTTGCATAGCTCTTGGACTGACTACAGTAGGCCTAATTGAAAAATTAGAATGACCTTGTGAAAAAGATCTATATATTAAGTATTTTTTAATTGTTGTGATTTCACTTACTAAATGTTTGTATATTCATTTTGTAGGTGGTGAGTGAGATGGCATCTGCAGCTGGTCTTGGATGCAAAGTTGACCCAACTTTAGTAGCAGCACTGAGAAACCAAAAAAATGGTGAGCTCGCACATCATCCCCCACCTCATCACGATCCTATGATTTAATTATAAAATGTCCTATCAGTCTCATTACTTTGAATTTCCTTAAAATTTATATAGTTTTTTGTACTACTCTTTATACTGTTTGAGTAGGCCTATGTCAGAGTGTGTACAGTGTTTTTGCTTGTTGTGTCTAGAAACCGATGAGGACGAGCATCTGCTTGCGTGTCTTCTGATGGTGTTCGTAGCCGTGTCCATACCCAAGCTAGCCCGCAACGAAACCTCGTTCTACCGGGCATCACTCGAGGGACATGCCAACAACATCCACTGTATGGCAGCTGCCGTCAACAACATATTCGGGGCTCTCTTCACGATATGTGGCCAAGGAGACATCGAGGACAGAATGAAGGAGTTCTTAGCTGTAAGTGAACTTACGTGTCTTATGTAGTGCACCGTTACCTAAAAACGTTATCACTAAAGCTTCTGACTTTGTAAGTAAAAAGTACAGATAATTAATGCTCATTCATTGCGTATGGAAACTCTCTTGCTTTTTAGCTTTACCGTATTTAGACTATTTCTAGTTGAAATAGAAAACACAAAAGTTAGTAAAATAGTGTAAATTAACTTTTGGTAGATGATGACTTGATGAGGTGTCATCTGCTTTGTGTACAAGTTATACAGGGACCTGGGTGGTTCCCACTAGGCAAACAGTGTGTGCTATTTTTATGCTTGTGGATATCGATTGATGAGAACTGGTTTTGTAATCTAAAGCTGCTTGTGCTCAGTAGTAAATTTGCTAGAGAGATGGGCATGTTTGCTATGGCTGTTTTGGCCACGTCAGCTTGGTGAAGTTTGGTACTGCATAAGTGTTGCTATGCATGTATTACGTTTAGACATGGCATACAATATGGAACCGTACCATTGTTTGGACTAGGCCTAGCATAATGTTTATTAGGGACCTGGGTGGTTCCCACTAGGCAAACAGTGTGTGCTATTTTTATGCTTGTGGATATCGATTGATGAGAACTGGTTTTGTAATCTAAAGCTGCTTGTGCTCAGTAGTAAATTTGCTAGAGAGATGGGTATGTTTGCTATGGCTGTTTTTGCCACGTTAGCTTGGTGAAGTTAGTTGGTTGTTGCTATTGCTATGTGTTGCCTTAGGTTTGGACTTAAGACGTAGCGTACAATATGGAACCGTAATATTGTTTGGACTATGCCTAGCATAATGTTTATTGCACAGTATTTTTGTTTATTTTATTTTATATAATATTGTGCGCCCTCAAACTCTAATTAGCCTACCACTACCTAACTTTATATTGTAGGTAAAATACTTTTGTTTAAAGTTTTAGAGTGAAATTGACTAGAGCATCATTAACCTCCTAATTAGTCCTTTTATATGGAATGTTGAGTTTATGTGGATTCAGGATTATCAATCCCTGTCTATACATTTTCCCACTTCTTAAAAAACTTGGCATTTACTTTATAAATGTCATGTAATTTTGGAGTTAGTTATCTCAATTTTCAAGATGGTCCAGGAGCAAGATGAGCAAGCATAAAGTGAGAGTAAATCTCTCCTGAGCTTGTCGAGAATGTCAAGACTTTTACAGCTCTAGATCGTAATCAACAATATGTACTATACTATAATTCATTTTATGATCTTATAGTAAGTTAAAACGAATTTTTTATTGCACTTAGTTTTATCTTACACCCAAAATGTTGCTATAATCAATAATTTAAGATACTGTCCAAAATGAATCAAGATTGATTTTGCTGGTAACTACAACCAAAACCTAACAACAATTTGCTTGCTCACCCCTGCTGAGTAATGTATTGTAGTGATCAATGTGCATTATTCCTGGCCAAGAAACAAGTGTAAGAAGAAGATAAAGCTATGAATAATTCACTAACTGACTAACTGTACTGCAGCCGATACGTTGGGCACTTTGTGTACCTAGCTATTTGTTTGTACAGTTGGCCTCATCAAGTCTGCTGCGTTTGGGACAGGAGGCTGACAGAGAAGCCATAAGGAACAGAGAGTCGGTCTACCTCTTGCTAGATGAGGTAAGTACAAACATTCTATTACACTATGTATTCATGAATTATTGGTATAGTAGGTTTTAGTATTAATGTCTTAGAATTATTATTCATTAAGACCATCATTGTTTAAATAAACTTCCTTCCCCCATGCTAAAAAACTTCTTTAAATATTATTTGTTGATTTCAAATAAGTTCAATCATAATCACCATAATTTGTCATTTAAATTCACTTTGTTTCCCAGTGCTGTAACTTCTTTAAAATATAGTACAATCATGACTGGAATTTACCTCAAAACAAAGACATCATAATAGTTTTTTTATATCGTCCTGCTCTTTCTTGATGTCTTTTTCAAATTCTTCTTAAGTGGAATTAAGTGGAACTTATGCATTTTAGTGAGACTGTGTTTTCAAATGTTTATAGAACTGGTTTCGACTATTTTCAGATTGTTCAAGAATCTCCATTCTTAACTATGGATCTGCTAGAGTCTTGCTTCCCGTACGCACTCATTCGTAATGCGTACCATGCTGTTTACAAACAAGAGCATGCACAAGTGTAAAGAAGAACTTCCACTTTCCTATTCTCTTATCTGTGCCCATAAATACAAACACACGACGTGCTTTCTAAAAATAGTCGCATAATGTCTTTTTTATGTAGCAATAATTTGCAGTGTATTATAGTAGTGCATCCAAAACATTAAGAAACGAGCAATTGATACATTCGAGGGATGTTGCAATCAGGTGCGATTTTGTTTTCAAACTAGTTTCCCGACCAAAACTAAGTCACACATTCCAGTAAATAGTGGTCCTAGTAAAAGGCGTGAACTATAATTTCCAAGCATTATGTATAGAGGCCTACTAGTCGTGGAATACAGTTGTGCATTGCAAGTTAACTACTGTGTAAACCCACATTGCCCTTGAGAGAATTATTGTTCTAAGAGTAGATTATTACAATTAAAACAAATACTGTGCAAACTCCAATTACATGTAGTGAAGTGTGACAGTAATGCCTCTGTGCTAATATCAAATGCAACCATAGAAGCATACCTAAGAATAAAGTACAAGAAAATACATTATTTTTACTATATTTGTCAACTTGTTCAGGTGTAATTAGCATACCGAACATACTTTTGTATGCCCATCACACCAGTCTCTTAAATTTTCTATTGAAACTACATACTATTACAATTTACTATTTACTTATTTTAATATATTATGTAGTCTAGTACTATCAGTATATATTATGTAGTCCATGCATATTATGGCACCATCAAAATATATTTTGTAAAAGTAAAAGATTGATTCCAAGTATTACAAATATTTAATATTCTTTCTTTTCATTTGCATTTGTTTAATAAATGATGTTTCAAGGTCACATCTGGCAAAAGGTGGTGGTTTAGATATATAGTTTTGTAGGGTGACCTGACCTTGCTAATTGTTTGTGTGTATCCCACCTACTATAAAAGGTGGTATGTCTATCATCTTGCCCTATCTCAGCTTTCGCACAATCTAATGATCAATCATACCGGTATTCAAAGCAATTATAACGAGTAATTTTTATAGACCAATCCTTTTAAGTACTGAGTCATGTGTAGACATGTTATAAAACAATGTTAAGACACTCATTTCTCTATAAGTTATTTATTTTATGTAGAAACCATTACCAATAAATATAAAATTATTTAATTATTGGATTTAAGTGTTTGGTTCATTCCTACATATAATAGACAGTCTTCGGCCCTTTGGTATCACTTCTCCTTTGAAATACGAAGCATCGTTTCCCAATATCTCGTGAGTAAAATCGTATCGAGCAGCACCCCTGCAATTGAACAACATTTTATGTTTCTCAAACGACTACGTATTTCATTTGTGGTAATAAAAAGAATACCAACCTCATTATGTACAGAGATCTCCTTTTCAACAGAACATCAACAGACTTGTGGCTCTCTTCGCTATGAATCAGTCTCATGACGCTGTCGGACAGCAAACTAAGTCCGGCAATAGTATTGCCGCAAAACTGTAAGAGAACGAGAGGTGTTATAAGTGTGTCGAGAGAAACGTGGGCATTTCACATAGGTGAAAACACTCACTCGGACACTGTCGACGTGTGGCTTGATGAGGCCTTTCTCGGCTAGATCGAGTACATGCACCAGCCGTAGTGTGGGAGTGCCGGGGGGGAATGCCACATCCCGCACTCGCTGAATAATTTTGGTGTTTTCGTCGTTCCACTTCAGCCTCTCGGTTTCACGATAGCCATGAATAGCCTGCAAAATAAGAGGCTCCACTTGTTAGTAAATAATGTCACTGTACAGTAATGGATGGTATCTTTGAGTTTGCAACTCAACAGAGTGAAGTGCAGAGAAAGTATTTGCTTGCAATGGGGGTAGGCTACTAAGTGAGATTATGTGAAGAAGGTAACGTGTCACTCTTTAGTAGTGAAAATGGTTTAGGACCAGTCAGTGCATAATTTTGCACTTAACGTTTCTGTCAGATATGACGATGACCTATTTTATTACATAAACCCTTAGCAAACTCGAATACCCTTCTGTTTAATTAAAAAAGCAAGGCACTCTAAAAACTCCAATTGGAATTACAACATTTGAATTATATACCTAGACATATATACATTTGAATTAACCAAGTTTGAAATAAATAGGGATTACTGAACTATGCAATCTTAGATTGATGAATGCCTAAGTAAATAACTAAGGACGTATCCGATTACTGTAGTACCAAAACGCTGCCAAGACTTGTTCTCGATTTAACATCAATCGTCGGTGATGTCATAAGCAACGTCCGAACGGTCGCAGGTGACATGTCCTTGCAACCAAAAATAAGAATAAGAACTAGAATTGAGTGCACACTAATTCTACATCTTGATAATGGTGGCTAGAGCAATTATGCATTGGTGCCTTGTCTTTATATCACTTTCTGAAACACTATTAGCCTATTGCTAGAAAAACTGGAGAACAAGAACAAGAATTACCATCTAGAATAATATTTGGATATGTCCTACCAGTCTCTTACCATATATATAACCATAACGAATCGGTCACTCGATCTCACTTACAGTCGAGGAAATGGACATGATTGATAAGGTAGGTGAGCCCTTCCCAAGATGAAATGTTGCAGTGGCTACATGTATTTAACAGGCCTAGCCTACCTTACTCTAAAAAATATTTATTTGTAAGAACTCTCATTTGGGAAACTAGAAAATCATTTGGGAAAAGGATACACATAGTTTAGAGGCTACATACATAATTAATAATTTGTACGCAAGACATACTTCATGCATTGTTGCAAGTTTAAACAGAGCATATCTCTAATCAAACAGGCTACGCCCAGGCTTCATACATACTTAAGGTGCCAACCATCAGAGATAAGCATTCATAGCATACTTGTGAGTTACAGGTTACTACATCTTTTGAAATGACACCTTTCCTGTTGCGGGCCTAGCCTACTCTAAGCAGAGCTATTGTGTATGAGCAGTATGACCTAGGCATAATGTAGATGACTTTCTACATGTGATACAAATAAGAATTGAGATTGATGGGCTTAGTAACAGCACAGATAAATAATGGTACATACATTAGGGTGAATAGGCCCTAGCCTAGGCAAGTCTAGGTTATGTTAGCTCTTAATTGCCCACTTGTTACAATAGGAACTAGGCCTAGGCCTACAACTACTGCTATCGTAGCAAGTTATTTTACGAACTTACATTGTCCCAATGATCAAATTCGTAATGTAATCTTTTCATATATGGTTCAACTTCTTCAAATAAAGTATTTTCTTCTGCTATGTTGAGAAAGTCTTCAATCACTATCATGCCTTGTTTGATAGATGTCTTGCACGCTTCGTCACACGTGTCGGCAAATGTCATGTAAGCTGACCATATTTTAGGATTTATTTTGTCTATTGTAGAAAATCTCTTGTAATTAATGTATATGCGCGGGCATTTTTTAAAACTTTTTATAATAGGAAATAATACAGCTGATATCACAGACGCCATTTTTGACTTTGGTGCCCCCCACTGCCGTCTGGTGTGCTTCTCGGAAAGTTTGACTTCGCCGAAGAAAGAGACAGCAGAGACCTCCCGTTCAACCGAATTTTGCTGGGCGTGGCGACAGGACAGTCAAAATAGTAGTTGGTTTTGCCGGGAGATAGCGTCAAATCATCGAGGACTTCCGTAGTACAGTCGCTATTCCTTACAAATAGATACTATGGGCAAAATTTATTTTGAAATACTAAGGGGATCTTGCCGGGCTAGTACAAATTGATGTAGGAAGTCGTATATAATGCTTCTATTAAGTCTCTATTAAATTGTTTAATTGTCCGTTGAACTCTATGCACTCAAGCTTGAAATCTGAGCTGTAAACTATTGCCATTACATATTTAGTTTTGTTTATGTTCTTAATGAGTAGCTTTAAGGCTAATACTCCAAACAAAAGTACGTACTTTGTTACAGATCTGCATAACTTTGCATACATTTGGAACCAAAGATTGAATGTAATGAATTAAATGGAAAATTGAACCGTGTAAAACGCCATTACAAGGTTCAATTTTCTGTTTTATTTTTGCGTTCAATCTTGAATTCAGTTGCTGAATTTACTACAATTACATAGTTTTATTTCTAATGAGCATATTTAAAACCTTTAATCCTAAACAAAATTAGAAAATACTAAGCTATTATTCAACGGTTGTAAAGTTGAGTTGAACGTCCACCTTCTGTCTTCAATACCGAAGGTATGAAGTTGTATATTGCATCTTTGACATAACTGCAGCACATACGTTTTGTTTGCGGCACTAAGCTTAAAGTTGCTCTTAAAAAATAATAGAATCTACGCTTTTAATTTAAGATTGAAAGCAAAGAGTTGACGGAAAATTGAACCATGTAATAAACGCTTAATGGTGTGATATCCTTTAAAAGAACAGTGATTTTGCCCCAAGTTTTTTATCACCCACATTTATTGACAATCTCCTAAAACTATAGTACAATATAATATGCTTAGTTTAAATATGTCCTTTATAGTATAGTATAATATGGTTTGTTTGGCATACTAAAATTTGACGCGAAACAATGTTATTTAAAAAGCAGAGTTTGAAACTGGTATTTTAAATACTAAAGCGCAGGCACAACAAAAATAACGCAGTTCTATTTATAAATACAGGGAATTATATAACCCCTCAGCATAATATATCATATTACGCCCGTTGATAATTTGATTATGTATGAACTTATTGCACTGTCGTCATCCAGAACTGCCACACGCCCATCGTCCATTCATGGCTGCAGCCAAGGTCAAATGGAATTCGAAGAACGTTTTCTTCCGAAACTTCTTGGAAACTAGTAGTGATTCTACGGAGAATATAAAAATAAACAATCATTACTCACATTCCTTTTAACAACTTGTTTTACCGGCGTGTTTGTTTGTAGACTTCAGTTCTCCTATAGGTCTAGGTTATATTTTATGACCAGTGACGTGTTTTTCGAGAAGAGGGGACTAACCCCCCTGCAGCCTTCACAAAATTTAAACAGCAATAAAGTATTTCATCGACATATTAAGTTCATATAATATTTGGAAGTGTTTTCTGAGCACTTTGAAGCACAGGTACATCTGAAATTTAGAACAACCCTTATTAATCTTCCAAACTCAATGGCTCACTGGTAGCACACGCGAGTAATTGGAGGTCACAGGTTCGATTCCCGCCAACGGTAATTCTAACTCAATCCGTACTATTACCCCTTCTAAAATAGACAATTAACTGGTTCCATTTAACGTTCTAACGTTCTAGTTGTGTAGAAGCTATACTAACAGATCAAGTCAATGTACAGTTATCTTTTAATTTCAATTTTTCTCACTTCTACACGGCTATTTCAAGCACGTCAGCAGCACGTCAATTGTTCAGTTTAGAAGGGGTATATCCCACTACCCTAATATACTAACTAAGTTATGAAGAATGGCACAACTAGTCTATAGCTTACACCAGGATAAAGAAGATATACCTCTGCAGCTTCTGCACGTGTAAATAAATGTCTATCACCAGCCCTTACTTTGCTTCCTTTTTTTGTTTGTGACATGGGCACCCCTTTTAACAATCTGAAGCGGTCAACAACAACACTTCACTTCATTGACTGAAGTAGGTATAACAGTGAAAGAGGCCGGATACGGGAATCATCTTGTGATAACACCCAAGTGGAAGATGGAGGTTTCCAGGTCACCAGTCTAGGAGAGAATGTGCGCTCTGAGGATCGAACCCAGATTCTCCGACACTACAGGCGCCAAACATTCAGTCACAGACAGGATGATGTGAGGTGACAACACTTGGTATGTATGCTCGACCTCCCTCCCCCACTAATACTATCTCCAACAGTCGGTCCAGTTGCGTCTCTGATGTCATTAATTAAACACTTCCATAATGAATGCTGGAAGTATGAGCTAGCGAAACAGATAAGGCAGATTTGCAGCAATATTGACATTCGTCGCGAGGCTCGGAACGTGGCGCAGCCTAGCGCCGTTCGCACGCAACTATTTCAAAAGTCACGGGTTGCTATTTATCGCAGTCAACCTTAAACCTTTTATACACCAGAATAAATATTGAATTTAAATTAATAGCTAAAATAAATATAGTGTTATATTATTTATAACGGAGACGTGGAATTTGATATATTTTCGGGAATTGTTTTAACAACGTATACGTACGTTTTTGAAGGTAAATGCGGATTTCAAAAGCTGTTATCAGTAGAAAACCATATTTATAAATAGTGTACAATTGCACGTTATCAAATTCAGTTCATTTTACTTCCCGCGTTTTTTCCGCCGATGTGAGGGAGGAGCAGCTGTACGCTCCGCCTATGATATCACCTACCTTTCCTAATATGGAGGACCAGGGCAGGGATTGGCCGTTGGTAACTTGATTGATGGCCTCGTAAATATACTACGTTGTCTTAGTAAGATTTAGCAAATGGTTTCACTGGCCCGTGGTATATGTACGTGAGAATAGGAGGAATTACGTGTCCGTATGGCGGCAGTTAGTTGCCGTACGGTCTATAGTCTCTGATTTGACTTGCCAAGTGCTACATAGTCTGCTTCACAGACAACAAACATTGCAACACTACTACTGCGCCACACTAGGCTACTCTCGGCGACGATTTTTAGAAGAATTCTCCTCGTAGTGAAAGACGAAGGACGGCCGTGACTGGGCCTGGGAGTGGGGAATTGTTTTTAGCGAGAGTGAGGCGTGATTGTGACGGTGGCTGACTCGTGCGATGAAGTGGTGGAAGTAGTCGCTCAATTATGGCCTAAAATGACCATGGTAAGTGTGCATTACGATACGATTTAATTGTCTGATGAGGGAGTGTCGGTTCTATTGACGTTTGTGAGGCTGGCCATGCTCTGGCAACCAGCACGTGTGTGCGTCTGCACTCTATGGTCAGTGCCAAGTGTTTTAGTAGGCCTAGTGGGCCGAACTGCCAAGACAAGGGTTCAATATTTCCTGGCAACGATTGGAAGTCAAGGTCGTTGTGCGATATTGGCCCAAACAGTAGCGACCAGCCGCATGGGCTTTACTCCCCTCAATTCTCGTTCACACCTACCTACAGAGATTGCTAAGACCGATCATTAGTACTGGTTTACAGGCATTTGGGCGTTAAAGGAGAAAAATACACAGTTTTACGTGCATTGTAATTCATCCCCAAGTTATGTGATTTTTAGTGATTTGCCATTTAATGCATGGATTGATCGGAAATGCACCAAAGTGATTATGTTTGTTTTCTGATCAGCTGTTTTATTCGATGAAAAAGGATAACTCGTGTTGCCGCCACTAGGTGGCATCACCATCGTGAAACCGCGTTTCAATGCCAACCTTAATACCAACCTCTGCTTATTGTAACCATAAAGTGTGAGTTGTGAATGAATTGCTGCTCCTGTGACTGCACAGAGGTGTAAGCTACCATTACATGGAACACCTGATTATACTAATTGGGAAAACAACCATGTAATAATTTTATCAAAGGTCCGCCTGTACATAATTATTGCTGAGAACCAGATGGATATATTTGATAAAACTTCTAATATTTTCTGTCGTATCCACAACCTATCCCAACAACCTAGGTGCCAAATAGACGAATGCCAAATCCGCTATCCAAAACAACGCTTGTGACGCCAAATTGGCGTGTTTTATGCCCAGAGAGGAGAAGTAGAAGTGCCTGCATTCATTCACTAGACCTCCGACAATGTTTGCACACTTACTTCACGTTATCTCGTCACGAAACTCTCGTCTCACGTGATTGACCTGTAGGACCTTTTTATCAGTGCGAGTTTTTAATCAAGTCTATAAAAAGATGCTTCTTTCTGAACGCCCAACAGAGGGCTTGTCGGTCTCTAAACATCTCCCATGACGGAGGAAGGGGGGGGGGGGGGGGGTCTGCATCTGTGCACAGCGTCTTTTACCTCTCTTGCAAGTAGTTTTTTTAGTACTTTAAATTATTCATGATAAGTTAAGTTCTAATTTTTTTTGTCGTAGATTATGCAGATTTGCTTTTTCAGTACTGAAGGATATAACTCACAAAAAGACAAACCTGAGAGTAAAAGTAAAAATGAGCTGCATGTTATTATCTGATGGCAGTTGACAGTAAGCTATCGACTACTATCGACTTAATCTTACCTACAAGGTTTGCCAGATACAGTGACTTTTGGGAGGGAGGAGGGGGGGTGGGGGGGGGCTTATACATTGTCTTATTTTTTAACTGCATCTCTGTTATTTTTAGCGTCTACATTCTAACTAACCGAAATAACTTTCGGCCAGGTTCAGCGACATTACAACAGCTAGAGATTCACTTTCGGTTTGGCTGTATCAAGTTTCGGGCTTGGCCCAAATCGCAGTCATTGTTTATTTTGACTGAAGATGCAATGTGCAATATTTATTATATTTCTCGACGAATTGTTTATGTATAAGCCAATACATTAATGGTGTTCTGCTGCTACGCTATGCTTTCCGATGCTCTGTGTGAATGCGATTGCAAAGTATAAGTTGCACTTGTATTTTATTGAACTTCAATCGAAGTTTATTGTAGTTGAAGTGAAACACGTGAAGGTTGGATGAGGCAACTGTGTTTTGTTTCCATAATCCATTTGCTTCAATCAATCAAAAGGTACAGCGGAGAACATTTTTCGCGGTCCGCAAACCGCACGTGATTTGGACGTTCCCGAACTAATTAATGAAAGATAAGAAAAGTAAATCACTTTTTAGTGATGCAGTGTCCTCAGTATAAGAGAGATGTACGTGCCGGAACCGATGCCAAGGATATATTATAGCGAACGCCATACGTTATAATTTAAAGTAGGCCTATCTGTTCATTGCTTCTCAATGTCTTCGATATACACCTACCAAAATAGGAAATATACTAGTATTACCTTACTAGGGGTGAACTCAACGTCTCAAGCCATTTACTCGGCGTTATTGTTATTGTATTATTGATCTTATTTCTATTTGAAAATAAAATAAAATAACTGTTTATAAATATTTGTCCCGAACTGATGTTCTACCTTTGTTCTATTTAATACTCATTTTAATAAAATTATAGAAACGTTCTTTCGAGGTACAATCGTACAAATGCGTGTAGGCCTAGTCAACGAAAGCGCTCGTGCAATACACGTTAGGGGTACGCTCCATTCTGTTCTTATGTTTCTCGTTAGTCGTAGTCTACGTATAGTCTGTTCACTCTGCTCAGGAAGTGGGCTGTTGTATCATGCAACAAGGCTGAGTGTGACGATGATGTCCGTACGTAAGACCGCATATCAACCCTCACATTAGCAACAACTCAAAGTAACTCATTTAGTAAGATTTGTGTGATATTTCACAATGTATACCACCATGCAAACTTTATGTGGTACATGTAGGTTGGTTCTGATTTTCAAATTTGCCGCTTTACCAATGCCGATTCAGGGCACGATCGTAAAGCGTCCGGTTCGGTCGCGAACGAAACCGCTCGTCCGATCAAATTACAATTATAGGAAACGCTAAACATTGACGACCAGGCGAATCGGTACTCTACGAAAATGTGCCCTTTACCTTTTCATATATATTCTTTTATATCGAATACCTAGGCTGCTTTTATAAATTATCTGAATAACTTAAACCACGATAAATGTACGTAAACGTTCGAAGAGGTTGTATTATGTCTCTTCAGAGATGGTTGCAGGAAGCGATTGCATGGTAACAATGCACGGGAGAATGCATTGTTAAGATGGTAGTCCCCAAACAGCCGGGAGAACAGGACATTACACATCTCATTTCATTCCGAACACTCCTGTCTAAAGGAAGGTTTCGAAGACATTTAGAATGAAATTTCCGTTTTAACGAAGCTAAAATTAGCGTGGACCAACATTTAAAAGTCATTAGTTAAAGGGTTGAAAAAGTTGTAGCCAATGAGATTGTGCCACGTCACCACACTAAATTTAACTTCTTTGTCCTCCGAAGTCAGCATGTGGAGGCTTCGCAATGAACGTGACTATCTCGTCTTGTAAACTTTTGATGTATCGGATACGATAATGTTTTGAAATGTTCGATAAGTTGAAATAATAAAAATAATCTGCTGGGTCCAGGAACGTTTAGAGGAGGGGGTGTTCTCTCTGACGTCACTGCATGGTAATCTCCTGGGCTTCGCACTTGGTCCTCTCCTAGTGACGTCACTACTGGTGCACTGGGTTATGTGTAAACTCAACTTAAACTACCAATGTCCGATCAAACTAGAAAACGAGAGATTGCCAGGAGAGGGAATGTATATTGATGTGACTTGTGTGAGAAACTTGTTGGTGGTCAATGTTCTGGGCATTGTCTTCTAGATGCGCTGGGATGTCACAGCATTCTAGTGAGGTTGTAAGACGATCTAATAAAACGGTTGACGCACTGGGAAATAAGAAAAAAGGGGAGAGAAAAAGGTAATGTTCTCGAGTAGAGATAAATGCCACTCTGGATGTAAAGTGAGAAGAGAAAGAGTGGACATTTCTCCATTAAGTTGAACATTGCTCGACAAGTGAAGAGTGGGAAGAGTGGGAAGTAAAAAAGTCGGCGATTGGTACTCTACTGGCAAAGTAAAACGCTATACCTGGATAGTGTATATAGTTGACTGTGAGAAATACAACTCGTTGACATGTCTATATCGTCTTAATCTGATTTATTTTCAAACATGAATTTAATGTATACGTTCCCTAGAAAAGCGCGCTGTAGTAATTCTTAAATTCCCCAAAAGGTTCCACTACAATCATACACTTTTAGCTGAGGCACCAATGAAAACAAGCTACTTATACATTTAATGTAATAACAATGTAGCAACATTACGCTTTGTAAGTCACAATCAAGTTTATAAGAGGAAACTCCCCAACTTAGATATTCATTGTAGGCTATAATGTATATATTATATATATATATATATAGCATATTATTCGATCCATTGTATCGTATTCCACGTTTTAATGGATTCTCTCTCCGTTTTACTGGATTTAGTCCCGACCTTGAAGTGTACCTGGAACCCAATGTACGCTGCAGAGGGGTGCGAGGTAATAGATATGTTTACATGGCGGACCGTACTGAGTACCAGACTGAGATCTCTCATGGCCGCTTGCGTTTATATGAAGGTGTACCCAAACTTGATTTCGGTCTAGCGCCACACTTGTTCGTTTTGGTCGTACATAACCCTACTTTTTTCTTCTGTCATAAAATTAATTTAAAGATGCATCCCGGCGAACATAAGGTTATTAGCTGTTGTAAATATTATACTTGATTTTTGTTGATGGTAACTACAATTTTTTCCATCTTATTCACCTACAAACAGCGTTCGTTCAATGTTCCAGTTCTTCAGTCAGTGCGTTCTACCCGTTTACATGATAGGACTGAGTCGGTCTTTCGGTACGGTCTAGCTTTTTTGGCGGACCGGACCCAGTCGGTTCGGTCCCATTTTCTAGGTGTTTACATGGCCCTGGACCGTACTCAGTACCGGACTCAGTCCGCCATGTAAACAGGGTAAATGTCTTGCAGTCGTGCACCCCTCTATCTTTACAGTGGCTCTTCTTTCTCGTTGCCCTCGCGAGCCCTCGACCTTGATCTCGCTATCTTCCCGCACCCAGATAACACGTTACACTGACCACTCTCTCGTACATGTCTGAGTTGTGATGGTTTGCCTTTAGTTTAGATTCAATGAGATCAGACACTTTTAATAGGTAGTCTGATCTCATCCAAACTCTATATCATACAAACGAAAGCTATTTTGCATCCTTTTTGGAAGATCTTTTGTAAACCTTGATGTTATCGAGCCCCGTATCATTTGAGTTTGTTAAGCGAGCGAAGCGAGCGTCTCCACTAGACTCTTATGGCACTTCGTTCTGTTTTTTTTATTTTATTTTTTTTTATGTCTGTCGATAGCGGTCGAACGGAAAGTCCGATCAACTTGAAATTTGGACCATCCACAAGCCTCGATGTGGATTGAAGGTGTATAGTTTTGAGGCAAAATCGTTCGAAAAGTTACAAAGTTACACCATAGTTACTGCAAAATATTTTTCTGAAACAAAATGGCGGCAAAATGTGAGCTAGCCATATTTTTTTTACGGATTTTTCCGGTCACGAATATGTTCACTTATGGCGATCTGATAAATATTGGCAAAGTCATACAAAAGTTAAACTCGAAAATATTTTTCTGGAACACAGTAACGGTAAAATGTGAGGTGGCTTTCTTAGTAAATTTTTGTCCGGTTACGAATATACTAATGTAAACGCGATCTGATATGTATTTGAGGCAGAAATCACATTTCTATTGCTGTCAATATGTGTTAGTAACGGTGGCGGACCTTGTTGAAATCATGACGACGAAAATTCTTAGCAACGCACATTGCACTGCATACAACAATGTCTGGAAGTATAATAGCTATGGAAATTAAAAAAAATTTTCCAATGCGCATTCTTGAATTGTTGTTAATTGTTGTTTGTATTAGCATTGACAACTTTTCGCCAGAAAGTTCGTAGATATTGACGCGCTCGCTTATCAACGCGTCAAACAGAGCGTTTTCCTAGTGTAAACTAAAGTCTCGTATGATGGATGGACAGTTAGGATTGCCGGTGGTAGAATCGGTGACCGAACTGGTGACCTACCGAATTATAGTTGCTCGTATTATTGCGAGGAGACGAAGAGTAACATGCAGAACACCTGGATTCTGTGATTTCCATTTTCTTTATTTACACCATTATTAAAAATCTGCTTTTTAGCATAAAAAAACTAATTAATCTAGCTTGAAATTTCGAAAATGACATTAATTAGCATTTATAAATAAATCAGTAAAACTTTCATTTCAATCCAAATTTTGACTTGTTACTTTTTGTTCTACTGGGAATTACTCACAAACTTGCATCAAAGTTATGCGAAATTTCATTTTTTAAATTATTTGATGTACAATAAGTCTAAAGTTGTAGATTATCAAGAACAACTATCGCAAATTGTCCGAAATTTGCAAAAAAATATTTTAGCATTATACACTTTTTAGCTAAGAGAGAACAAAATAAAATCATCAGATTCTAAGTATAACCGATTAACTCAAAACCCAATCATCTTACACTTAGCATTTATATTTGTAATCTAATATCATATCTCTAATCGTTATATTTAGTCTTTTTTAATAATTCTCTCATAAATAAGAATTTAGCTATCTATATTTTTAAAATGCCCACAATATACTTGCAACGTATCGTAGGGTTGTCATGGCAATCAGTTCCACGTGGTTGGTGGCCTCCCTGACCCGCCAGCGGTCGGGAAAACACAGATGCAGTATAGGTGTCAAAAGACCACACTTCCAATCCATGCTGATAATAATGTTGTGGCTTCGGACCACAGCTTGTCTATATCGTCTCTCTTCGGCAGCAGTTGGCGCCACATTTAGTGGCCAGTTATCACCCCATAATGATGCTGGGCTAGATATTAGTACACACTATTCATAAAGATGCAACATTATATAACAAAATACATTACATACATTATATAGTATTGAAATAGTCTGGCTATCCATTAAGACCGTACCTTGTAAAACACCCGATTTTGGTAGCCTATGTAATAATTGCTTGGAAGTGTTTTTAAACTGTCCCAAAAGCTAATCAAAATATGCAGGGGTGTAGTCGTAAATTAATATCAGCCTGGGCGCCTTGTTTGCAGAGGAGGGGGGGGGGGGGAAGCGACAATGCCCACATACAGTCACAGTGGAACTACTTAGTTTAAAAGACAAAATTATAACCAAACATTTCTAATGGATTTATATTTTGTAGAGTATTCAAGTAGGTTACTATTTCATTTTGTTAATGTCAAAATCACGTATCTATTATGCTTAGATTTGTAAGCATAATAATTGCCGCCGATTTTCATGAATAAGCCTGAGCGCGCCTAGGTCGCAAAGACAAAAGTGTGGCTGGGCTAAGCCCAGGCTGAAAAACACTAGCCTGGGCGGCGCCCAGGCCCGCCCAGGCCCGACTACAGCCCTGAAAATATGTCATTATCTAGAGAATTTATTTCTTCTTTCTAATGAATGTTTCTTAATTAGGTGTGGGATAGTGTACAGCAACATCACAATACAAATTGAAAAACATTGCAAAAAATATATTTCAGCATTAAACAGTTTTAAAAGACAGCAGACATCGGGTGTTTCGCAGGACTGGGTGGACATGTAGCCTGTAAACGATCTCTTACTAAAGCACTTTTCACTTTTATCCATCCATCATTGCAGAAGTTTCATTTTCGTTCGCGTTTTTAAAGATGCAAGAGAAAACCCAGAAATCTCTTGTCTATTTCAACTCCAGCCAATTGTACATTCGTAACAATTCGTAAATGGTTGATTTTTTAGGAACAAATCACTTAAAATGTATTTGTTTAGTTGTGGTCTTGAACGATAACAGACAAAATGGCCGACTTTGAAGGCCGTATAGACTGGCGACCATTTGCACTCTCGCGCCAACACGCAATTGTAAATTGCTTTGTGACTTTCCTTTTACCAGTTAGTTTAAAGAAAATAATGAAACGTAATTAAGTATATTGTCTAGTTTGCTTGCATCGTAAAGTCGGACATGTTCTCACCAATATACGAGGCCAGTTGCAATTTTCCCCAACCAAAGTGAAACACAATTTACATGCCCCTAACCGAAAACTAATATTTTATCATTTCTCGTCAGTGCTTTTATTTATTTACTTTAAATGCATCACATACAGGCGTTTTTTTCCAGCCACCGTACCAAACATTCGTAGCTTTTCTGTCTACGTGATTAATTCAGGTTAAATTTGTACTTTTTTTTCAACCGGATTAATTCAAGTTGCTTCAAACTTTCAGGCCCCTATTCCCATGTTGTACATTACCAGGGTAGACTAGCGTTGGTGTAGGCGCCGGGTAGACAGGCTATTAGTAGTTTTAGTAGCCTTCTTGATAAGGCCATATCACATTAGGTTCCGAACTGACAATTGCAATCGTAGATTCGAGCTTACGATTGGCGGCGCATGCGCAGTAGCTCAGTTCGGCCAGTCTACGGTTGCAATCTTTTTATAGACCGAGCTCTAAAATAAGATTGGGAATCGTAGATCCGAGTCACGTGAACCAATCAGGAAGGAGAACGGTTAAATACGAATTGAGCACTGTCACAACATAACCTCAAGCAACAACTACTTAATGGAAACAAAGAGCCAATAAGTTTAATTATATATTTGTTTGTGATTAAGGCTTGTCTTATTAGTTATTATTATTGAATTTATTTCCTAGTTGAACGATTTTAGGATTGTCAGCTGGTCAAGTGTGATTGGATAATTGTAGATTGCGATTGCAATTGGCGACTCCAGTCTACGATTCCAATGGTAGTGTGATATGGGCTATACACATACTTGGTCTACACGCACGTTGATTATCCTCGAAGAAGATAATCAACGTTGGACATGATTCCCGTGAACGTCCACACGGATCAATTTAACGACAATTGTGGCACCTAGCGGAAGAATTTCAAAATAGCTTTAACTTTGTTTATGTGTTGTTTTTTGTTACGTTTCAGTGTCTTGCGACACTTTTTTATTTTTTTCATATTAAAATCAATAAATCCACGAAAATAATGAAGATGAAACACCGCGACAACACGTTTTAAGTACGTTTTAGAGCTATGTTTTATAGGTTAGGTTACCTTTACCGCACAAAATATATGCACTGCCACCTTTCGTCAAAGAAATGCCCATGTTTAGTTGGCAGCGCTTCAATTATTTGGGGGTCTTGAGGCAAATCATCTGCCTCGGCAATGATTGGCGAAACTGCACGTCTACACGCGAAGATAATTGGAGACTCGAATGATTGGAGCAAATAATCCACGCGTGTAGACATAGTAACAGGTCTGCTACATCCACGTTGCACATTACCTGGTAGACTAGCGTTGGTGTAGGCGCCGGGTAGACATAATATTAATAATTATCTTAACTCACATGCCCTTATACCTATGCTGAACCACCTCTATAGGTACCGATAGAGGTGGCTCAGCGGTAAGACGCAAGACTCTATAATTCAGGAGGTCGCCGGTTCGATTCCGGCCACCGGCAGTCCTGACTGAAGGTTTTTTCCGAGGTTTTCCTCAGTCGTAAAGGCGAAAAATGCTGGGATTGAGTCATACTATCAGCCCTCGGACATTCCTTCCTAGCTATCCAAACACCCTAATAACCTAGTTAGTCACCTGAAGAGGGGCACATCAGGTAAAGCTGGTGTGCACCCTATAACGGGTATTCCTACAACAAATTTTTATTATTATTATCTCTATAGGTGTAGGTTAGAAACTATGTTCAGTGCCCAGAACTAAAATATAGCAGAGTTTTTGAGGGGGTCCCTCTTATCGTAAAGACGTGAATGTTTATAGTGGGCCAGACGTTAACTATTACTTTAGAAACTAAAATTCATCATGTATTTATTGCGTTTAGATATGTATAAAATCAAACAATTTGAGATATTATTTCAATTAGCTGATTTACGCCAATCATCCTGTCTGAAGATTGTCTGTATATACCTGGGTTTGGGTATAATGTCCACAGAACGCACTTAGCCCTGTGTTGCATTGAACAGCTCGCGACAGATGCACAATGGGCTCAGTATTTATACCCCACCTTGGAGTCAGAATCTCGTTAGAATGGGATTGGATGGGCAACTGCGTTGAACCTCTTATTGTGTGCATGTGTTAGAATAGAACTGATCAAAGACGTAACGTTAAATGAACTGCGATTATCTTATATCCTAGTTTAAAAACCATTTTAATATTGCTGTATAGACATACCTTATGAATAGTTGTGTCATTTATGTTATTATGTTAATGACATTTTATATTTAAGTGATATTGATGTTTTCAATCAAATACTTTCATAAACAAAAACAAGTGTATTCAAATGTATTCATTGGAAATATATTTCATTGGAAGTGTCCGTAAAATGGGTTTCGCACGTCGTTTCTGGTTAAAAGTAGGTTTCAATAACATGTTAATTGTAAGTACTGAGGGTGTTCGCCCCAGTTCGAATGTCGGTTTAACTTGTACCCTTACCTTGAGAGCAATTAAATGAGATGCGTATTTCAGGGTAACTTGTTTTTCGGACATGGTTGGTGAAACTCACACACACACCCTGTTTTGAAGCTATACAAAAGTACACAAACGTTGAACAAGAACAATATTTTAATTTTGTAATTTTCGTTTGTATCGAAGGCGATCAAAATATTACTGTTTTGCTTTATATTCTAACATTATTCTAAATGTAGATACGTTCCTTTCCTACAACTATCTATACGCGAAACATAGGAAATTGTACGCTAGTTTCCAATATGTATGCGAATTGCGAATATATGAGTATAGTATAAGTCCATCTAAAAACATCAACAACGTAGTTTAGAAGTTAATATTTTCGTTTGATTGTCTCTTTCCCGCGCTTTTATTTTAAAACCGTCTCTGATGCTCGGTTCTGTCAATAATATACGTATGACTAAAATTTCTACTGCCTCTTAGATGAAATGATTCCGTTTATAACTCAAGAGGGGTTTCATTTATTTATGCATTCATTGTTGTTTGGTTGTTTCCAATCTCTTTGTTCAGAAAACGAATAACAAAATCAAATTTGTTCGGATATATAAAATACGTAATGAATTTTACGTTGTAACGTTATTTAATGCCAAACTTAAATATTAGACATACTGGACACAAACAAACATGATTTGACTGGCACCACGTATGGGTGATAATTTGCAAAGAAGAGTTAATTTGCAACTTAATGTCTGGTTGATTGTTGATACGGTATAATGACGTCATGCCCACCTTAAATACGTCTGAGACTTACAGCACAAATCCTTCTTTTTTAATCATCAAAATTAATTATGTTTAAGCGATTTAAGTAGGGACCTGAATCGTTGAATTAGCTCTTCAAATAAAATTGTACCCACATTTAAAACAAACTGTCGTCCGAATTCTTCTTAGTTAGAAATGTATGTGTGCATACTATCCAACTATCCAAACAGGGACAGGCAAGTTTAGTGGCGAGCGGATTTCGCAGCTAAACCAATGAACCAATGATGAGGCCATTCATAACCCACATATCCCACCTGAAAGCCTCATGGCTTAGATACCCATTGTTACATAGTTAGCACTAATATCGCAGCACAACATAACGAGCCAATTGAGACGGGCTTATTGTCACCTAACCTCTGGTTGGGCAATTACATGGGTCGGTAAAAGCAGTTCGGTGGCTTCATCGAGCTATGTTGCTACTCCACACTGAACTAAGGCTTGCAAGTTTCAGTGAAATAAGACGGCCATTGATTACTTCAAATAGCAATTTATTTCTATTCACATAATAAGTTACACGTGAGTTATATCTAACCATGTTTCTGAAACGCGTGTTTGACAGAAATGTCACTGTTTTCAAGCTATGATTGGACTGACTGCTCAATACCCGACTGGTGAGCTGTACGCACCATGCTTGCCCTGTTAGGAGTAACCATATCGCGCGTATACACCTTTCATACATCATACATCAAACATCATACATCATACATCATACATCATACATCATACATCATACATCATACATCATACATCATACATCATACATCATACATATTATAGTAAAAATAATACATATACGTTCATAAATAGTAATAATAATAGTAATAATGAATAATGACGAAAATGATAATGATACTGTTACTGATACCACTGGTAATAATAATAACAATACTTATAAATATACGTAATGTACACGTATTTCCCTAATGTTGATGTTGACCGTGTTGTTCTACAAACGCAGCCTTCTCAGTGTTTCCAAGCTGTCTAGAACCTAGATTAGATGAACACTCCGACAACAACAGCTGTGGCACAATAAACACCGACACTATTTGACTCGTGGTGTGTTCAGTGTTGTGGTTTCCATGGGGGGTGTGCATGGGCTCGAAGCTATTTTTAGGCGTCCACTAGGATTACTGTCATAAGCTGCGCGACAGATTTAGACCTTATTTCACAATCCCGCCGATTGTACTGCTGCATCCGTCACAGTAGAGCTTTTAGGAAGCCAGGCATACGCATGTATTGGAGCCAACACATCTACGTGTATTATAGGGCTACATGTATTGTACTGCTGCATCCGTCACAGTAGAGCTTTTAGGAAGCCAGGCATACGCATGTATTGGAGCCAACACATCTACGTGTATTATAGGGCTACATGTATTGTACTGCTGCATCCGTCACAGTAGAGCTTTTAGGAAGCCAGGCATACGCATGTATTGGAGCCAACACAACTACGTGTATTATAGGGCTACATGTATTGTACTGCTGCATCCGTCACAGTAGAGCTTTTAGGAAGCCAGGCATACGCATGTATTGGAGCCAACACAACTACGTGTATTATAGGGTTACATGTATTGTACTGCTGCATCCGTCACAGTAGAGCTTTTAGGAAGCCAGGCATACGCATGTATTGGAGCCAACACATCTACGTGTATTATAGGGCTACATGTATTGTACTGCTGCATCCGTCACAGTAGAGCTTTTAGGAAGCCAGGCATACGCATGTATTGGAGCCAACACAACTACGTGTATTATAGGGCTACATGTATTGTACTGCTGCATCCGTCACAGTAGAGCTTTTAGGAAGCCAGGCATACGCATGTATTGGAGCCAACACAACTACGTGTATTATAGGGCTACATGTATTGTACTGCTGCATCCGTCACAGTAGAGCTTTTAGGAAGCCAGGCATACGCATGTATTGGAGCCAACACAACTACGTGTATTATAGGGCTACATGTATTGTACTGCTGCATCCGTCACAGTAGAGCTCCCCCAACACAACTACGTGTATTATAGGGCTACATGTATTGTACTGCTGCATCCGTCACAGTAGAGCTTTTAGGAAGCCAGGCATACGCATGTATTGGAGCCAACACAACTACGTGTATTATAGGGCTACATGTATTGTACTGCTGCATCCGTCACAGTAGAGCTTTTAGGAAGCCAGGCATACGCATGTATTGGAGCCAACACAACTACGTGTATTATAGGGCTACATGTATTGTACTGCTGCATCCGTCACAGTAGAGCTTTTAGGAAGCCAGGCATACGCATGTATTGGAGCCAACACAACTACGTGTATTATAGGGCTACATGTATTGTACTGCTGCATCCGTCACAGTAGAGCTTTTAGGAAGCCAGGCATACGCATGTATTGGAGCCAACACAACTACGTGTATTATAGGGCTACATGTATTGTACTGCTGCATCCGTCACAGTAGAGCTTTTAGGAAGCCAGGCATACGCATGTATTGGAGCCAACACAACTACGTGTATTATAGGGCTACATGTATTGTACTGCTGCATCCGTCACAGTAGAGCTTTTAGGAAGCCAGGCATACGCATGTATTGGAGCCAACACAACATCTACGTGTATTATAAGGCTACATGTATTAGATATTATATTATTATCATCCATGGTATACAATTTGTAATATAATTGCTATATGTAGAAATAAAAATACTTTCAAAAAATTAGAGAATGGAGAGGTAAACGTAGATACGTGCGAGTTTTGTTGTTGTTGCAATGCGTGGCAGAACTGATTCAAATAGGTACAAATATAATTATTTTGAAGACACCTTAATAAATACACTATAAAAGCGTTTGGCCGGGACCAATGCTGATATTCAACGTTTCTTAAATGTTGTGGCCTCCGTCTTCATTTTGAATTGGGCACTCGTATGGTATCGGGATATGGTTTATTAAGTATGTTTTCTTTTTTATATTAGTAGACATTTATAAAAGTCTATATGAGCATACATTTTTGGAAAATCTTTGAAACTAACTTTCATCATTTTAATTATGTGCACTAATTCGGGTGGTTGTACTCGTACAGTGGTAAACTTTTTTGGAAGATATAAGAAATTATAGCAAACAAATTCTGATAAAAATAATTCTGTACGATTACCTTTGGGATAGAAAAAAACGACTATTCACAGGCCGAGTGCCCCAATTCATGATGGCTACGACAGCCTTCTATTTGGTACGGCAAAGCCCGCGGTGTGGAGTATGGCATTCGACCATTGTCGTCACGGATTATGTAATAGTGAAGTGACGCTCGTGACAACTACCAACCTAAATCTAGTCCCATCTCGTTCTCCTGCCTCAAGTATTGTAGTGATGATATCGCCCGCATATTGTCAGACGTGGTGGGGTCGCATTTTATTCACGGTTGGTGCAGTCAATACAGTGGACAATAACAATGCAGGTTAAGGGCAATCTCGAGTTGAATACCGTTGAAATAGACCGTGTGGAGCGACCGTCTCTTCTCAGAATTTTAAGGGACACCTCGCTTCTTACGGCGTCGCCAGTATAGTTAGATGTCGTTGATTTCAATAGATAACCAACGTTCTGGCAATACCGGAACAGTTCGCCTGCAGAGTGCAGAGGTTGATGGAATAATTCGACTCCCACGAAGAGCTGCTCAACCAGCGGACTTGTTCGCTGAAGATGTTCGTTCGTTCGTACACTCAGACCTTGGAGTTCCAAATTTAGCATGGCCGGCTCCCGCCCACGCTCTTGCAGTAACACATGACTGCTGAACAAGGGACGCGGGTTCGTGGCAGATGAGGCTTCAAGGGTTCGATCACCGGTTGGGGGCTGAGGTTATTATACTGGAGGAGACTTTGGAGCCATCATAACAACGATCAGCACATAATAAATGGTATAAATAAAATAAATAACCCGCTCGGTTATGATTTTCAGTGGGGGACATTTATACCATTTATTATGTGCTCCGTTGCTATGATGGCTACACAGTCACCGTTTACATACACCAGTATCATATACATATAGACAGGGGTGTAGTCGTAAATTAATATCAGCCTGGGCGCCTTGTTTGCGGAGGAGTGGGGGGGGGGGGGGGGCGGGGGGGGCAGCAGCAATGCCCACATACAGTCACAGTGGAACTACTAACCAAACATTTCTAATGAATTTATATTTTGTTGTTGTGTTATATTATGTAATGGTGTATTGGACCCATTCATTGCTAGATTTGAGAGATTTTAATTTTACCTCTGAACAGCTGACACATCCCAAGAATCCTCCCTTCGCATCCAGCCACTTGTGTTTTTCCCTTCGTTCAGCCCATTGTTCGCCGGTCCAAACGTCAGGGTAAACAGGACTCGGTTTTTCTTCCAATGTAACAACACTTGAATTTGCCTTCGATGAATTTGCCTTCAGAGGGCTGGTATTTACATTATTACATTGTTCACCACCTGACACACACACACTTTCTTAGGCCGCACAAAATATGACGTTATTTTACTGTTGTCAGTTTCTTCCCCTTTCGTTTGGGTTTAGAAAACATAATTTTTAAACAATACGATACGACACACAATGAACTTATAAATTATAATTAATTACATTTAAAACTAGACAGTAAGCTGGCACAGGCACACACTTCCGGTTCTCGCAACTTTTACTCACGACAAACTCACAAATGATACAGATTTTGACCTGTGTCCTCGACCACGAACAGTCAACAACTGAGTTGTTCCAACAAGAACAAAGTTTTAGGAACCACCACGCATGTCGTTTCTCGAAACATCACAATTATTGTGAAGCAAAAATGTCTATAGGGATTTTAAGCTGGGCGTAGGCAAAGATTACTGTATGCATCTGTAATGTTTGGCATGCAGCTAACAATAAGGGTTGGTATTTGGTTCCGACTGCAGTCGGGCGACTAGTCTCAGCGCCTAGGTTGCAAATCGCCCGTTCGGAATAAGTCTGTCTGTCTTTCCTCGGGCTCAGCATCCCTTCTGCCATAATAACTACATACTTTGGAACTTCAAATTCCAGGACGAGACACCGCAAATCTTCCGATTTTCATTAATAAGCCTGAGCGCGTCTAGGTCGCAAAGACAAAAGTGTGGCTGGGCTAAGCCCAGGCTGAAAAACACTAGCCTGGGCGGCGCCCAGGCCCGCCCAGGCCCGACTACAGCCCTGCATATAGATACATTGAAGTTAACATCCAAAAGTAAAAGAAATCCAGCCCGAATAGGGAATCGAACCCTGGACATTCTTTATTGGGAGCAGGAATACACCCACTAGACTGAAAGAAGTTGTTTATAATGAGTAGGTGAAAGAAGTTGTTTATAATGAGTAGGTAGACAACATTAACAACAACAACCTATAATATACTAAACCATTGATAGGCAATGACTGTATTCAGCGGTCTGACCGTGTGTTAGTGTTAGTTTTTATGTTTCCGTGTAGGCTATGCAAAATACGACGAAAATTAAATTTCTCGGCAAATTTGACATTTTTTAATATTCTCTTTTGATACTTAGTGACACTCAAATTGGATTCCATTGCCTGACCATGAGGGCATTAAAATTACGGGAACAGCTGACAGTGGGACATAGGCAGGTGGTCTATACACAACATTATATTACCTTATAATTGAGAGGGGTCCTGTACAGACTTATAACAGATCATGTTTTACGCTGAGATTGACACTGTCTAACGGGGAAAGTGAAACCAGCTAAATATTCGTAAAATATTGTGGGATCCTGTGTTGTGATTCCCCACTTATTTGTCACTCAGTGTTTCAGAATGTCTCGATCCCGTTCAAAGCCAGCACTGAATAAATTAGCAATAATGGGTAATATTGTATAAAGCATTGACATGCACGCGGAGGCTTAATTAAAGTAACGGCCAGCCAACAGCCAGATCTACGTATCTGTGTCTCCTGACACCGGTTTAGTGCATCCATCAGACGAAGATTGGACGTAGTCGTAGGCCGCCATCACTGTTACACTGCTACACTGCTACACTGACTGCTACACTGCTACATGCGCAACTATAGTAGCCTCTCAGTGTACGATGCCGAATATTTTCTTGATCTAATACGTTTTAGCCCATTATCAGCAATTATTATTGAATTCGTAATGCGACGTTTGTACATAGCTCTTGTCATTCAAGCGAAATAACTGTTTGTAAAATCTGAAGAGTTTTTTAATTTTTCTTTCTCATGATATACATATGTTTTCATTTTAATAAATAGCCTTACCCATTATGTTCATTACTAGTTACCTATGTTAATCCAGAGAATATTATACACACCGAATGTAATTTTGTGCTGTTAATAATTTAAATTAATTGTTCTCACTGTTAATGATGGGATGGTCTCAATTTCGAATTTCTTTTGATTGTCATGTGGTGGTACATTTCTTTTAAAGATGATTTAAAAAATAAATTGCCCTTTTGCGTTTGTGTAGCGGACTGTTGCGTATAGTAAAACGCGGTGTCAGGATGGACAATGACAATTCGCTAATGCGATGTAGTGTCCGCCATGACAACAGCTACTGGTGTATACAATAATAGTCATTACTGTAGTAACTATTCGTTAAATTCGATATCTACTTCTCAGGTATACTTATCGAATACGTGTTGGTGTTTGTATTGTGGATAATAAACCATAATGTTCGTGCTGAAAGGCATCACAGAGAAGTGGGTAGACTCCTACGTCATAGCGTAGCGGAATGAGATATCCTGACTAGGTTGCTCTCAGTCATAGCGCGAATGCTGGGATTGACTCCCGGTCGAGGTGGGTCCTTCCTTGTGGTGACCGGTGCCCGCAGAAGGCTCTCGTGCATGTTTTTTATTTATCTTGTATGGCCTTTATCATCTTTCCTCTTCCAATTTTCACGTTATTTTTCTTACATTTTTCCGGCCGGCTCTCTTTATGACCTGAACGCCCATTCACCCCCCCCCCCCAACTAGATCCCCTTATAACGACCCCGGCGATGTGTGACAGATCTGGTTCGGCCGACGTTATACTTCCTATAGTTCTTAAGTATATCGTAGAAAAAATAATAATAATAATGATAATAATAATAATAATAATAATAATAATAATAATAATAATAATAATAATAATAATAATAATAATAATAATAATAATAATAATAATAATAATAATAATAATAATAATAATAATAATAATAATAATAATAATAATAATAATAATAATGATAATAATGATAATGCGATTGACTTGTATCAGCAGGTACGCCCTGTTACAGCCAGTGAGCTCAGCCCACTTAATTGCATCATTTGCAAATTCCGCAAGGCAATAGCAAATAACTTATAACTGTGGCACATTTTTTAATTGAACCTGACATCGCCATTACCCGTCTGTCCTCAGCTTATCAAGACGCAACGTTCACTTGATGCAGATTTAATTAAAGTTCTGATTTCATGAAATCAGGGAGTGTCTTCATTTTGAGCCGTTCAACCTTGTGTCGAGGCCGTCCTACAGTTCTAGAGCATGTTGGAGAAACCAGAACAGGCGAGCTACAATAAGGTCGCCAGATGGCGTTGGAACTCCGGCTTATCGTTACGGGAACTCAACTAATTCTTCCTGAAACTGAGTGTTCCACCCATCGTGTAACGCAGTTAGCGGTAGTCACTACCCGAGGGGCCAACATCGCCACACGGTAGTGTGACCAACAGTTTCGTGTGACTTACCGGGCTATAGGGTGGAGTGGTTCGGCTACTTCGGTATTTCTGTACTGTACCTTGCTGCGTGTAATGAATTATACATATTAGCATACAAGCAACCCAACAGTGCGATGTATAGCCTGAACGAGGTCCGTAGTTCACCGGCCATACCAATGTTTTAGATTTAGTCACTAGTCACCATGTGCGATATGTTCGCTACAGCAGACGCCTCGTAAACTTGACGCCATGTCTTCTTGCCTTAAGACACTCTATACCAGTTTATTGTGGCATTTTATCGTGATTTCACCAATACTTTTCGTGGAAATGCTACGTTGCCAAATGTATGTTTTGTCAAATCCATCAACTAAAAAACATAGCGAAATTTAGTTAGTGACCGACCATATAACGCGGTACCGGCGTCGACATGAGCTGCGATGTGGAATGCCTTGCTGTGTTGCAACCTGTCACTTCCAGGCGCGATGAATGTTTTAGGGTAGGCCTACACTACACCGCAGTTGAGCACCTTGAATGCTTCTGAAAAATATCAAAAGTTGATATGCAAATATATTAGTCTTGCGTCATTACCTTTTAATGCAGTCGCAAACTAATGTTAGTACCGGTTCTTATATTATGCTCCGGCCTGCATGACATTACTCAGTTTCATTAGATGCAAGGAGCATATGTGTCGTCACACGTGCACTAACTAATTATTATCATATTATTGCATTAAGATTAACAATGCATACATTATGCTCAATACTTAGCGTGTTATTCTGTAAGAATTATCGGGGTGGGAGTCGAACCAGCGACTTCCTGAATTTGATGCCAGTGTGTTGCCACTGAGCCACGTGAAACCATTGCATTTCCTACGCACAGATGCGTAACGTGTTCAAGAAATACACCGTTGTGTCAACAGATGTCGCAGATTTCAGCGCGCTGCCGCCTGCTAGCGTATTGTTGTACTTCGCTGCCCCGCACTCTAATCGATGTGATGACAAACATCAGAAACGAGTGGCATTGTTAGTTGTTCACATGTGTATATTAATTTAGTTTTTGATTCGAGCAGTTCACTGAATGATCAGGGTTCAAATTTATGGGGAATCCCCCACCTCCTCTTCCTGGCTCGGTTATGCTAGACGGCATCTCCGATGATTAATGTATCCGAATCTCTCTGAAAAATGTTCTCTGAAAAATCTTAAATAATTCATAGTGGATTCTACTTACAAACATCAATCAATTAATAGAAATATTGAGAAAGCGATTTAATTAAGTATCGAAACATATTAACGCATACAAAGACAACGCTTTAGGAAATGTGGCAGCTTTTCCCGTCATCAGGTGAAAACAAATAAAATATCAATGTCCAAATCATAACAAAATAAGAGACATCAGGCAAGGCGTATACATTTCAAAAGAAGTTAAGGTGATATCGAATGTAGCGTTGTAGAAAGTTAAAAGGTATGATGTTATTTCATTAAAGGAATCGACATTGGAAGAAAAATGTATCTGGTTTGTTTTTGGTCTGGTGTCTAATTAAAGTTATATGTCCTTCTTTAATCATTATTCTTTTTTTCAACATGGTCCCATTTTCAGCCGTTTAGTTAGTTTCATCCCATTTGCATACATGTACTTGATTCAAAGCATTCTCTACTAATTTGGAGACATTTGGTATATACTATCAGAAGTTTCATCCTTTATATGTTTTGGATGTTTATATTTTATTTGTTTACCCCTGATGTCGGGAGAAGCTACCAATATATTTCTTGAAACGTGGTGTGTTTTAACGTATTTCGTTACTTGATTAAAACGTTTTCCCGCTAATTTCTATTAGTTGATAGATCCCAACTCACTCACCAATCGCTTAAAAACATGAATTAAATATTGGTGTACCCCACAACATTTTGAATCGTGTTATTACACTTTTTACGCACACTTTCCAAACTATAAACACACTTACGGGACACTTTAGCCTGAATATGACGTATCCTGTGACAGAAGCTCAGTATAATGAATGATTGCTGAAGATAGACAACTCATTGTGGCTCGAATCAGGAGCGACCGTATTTCGAGCGTCATTCTGGCCCGACTGCGCATGCCCGTTTGTTTTTTGTTCTTCTGTAGTTTTACTTCTTTAGTTCTGTTTCATTGAAGGAAACGCGCGAAATGTGTTCGAATCAATGCCCGGCCGCATTTTGGCACGACAACAATTAATGGGTATCCGGCCGATAATTCGCGAAGACTTTCAAACTAAACTAAACTACCCGACAACAATACAATAGCCCAGCAATGTTCGGTGTTACTACGAACAATGCTGCACATTACATTCATTACTGGTGCACCTGATATTGACATCTCGTCAAACAGTGTGATTGAAGAGCCACATTCACGTGGATGTTTATGTTGTAAGGTGCGAAGTACGTTGACGGTTCAAAACAGATGTTGGCAATGTTTGCGTTTCTATACTACATATTAAGATGGTTAAATTTTCCGTTTGAAATTCCGTATGTGATCAAATCAGTGGTTTATCTACCAGACATGTGGGGCACAAATATTATCAATCGAAACCTCCAAATCTATATGTTGTGGTAGCACACTGGTTCTTCTGTTTTGTTTTTAATCAAGGAGGTGATTTTGAACTATTATAATAGACAGTTCAAATATATTATCGTGAGTAAAGCCTCCCATTCCCTGAAAATATTTATCCACCGCAGGGCTTCAGTGCCTTAGCGGTGCCCCAAGCTGTTGCCAGAGGTGTCAAAGATCGATACACGTTGCCGTTTTTAAAATGATATCTCAAAATCTAACACCAAACCGGAAAAATGAGGACCCACCATCCTTAGTTTTGTAAGCATGACTACATTCTATAATATTTTTAATATTAATCTCAGTAGGGTTGTTATTTTTATTACTAATCATGGATTTATCAAGGAAAATAGCAACCCTACTAATACTGTTAGAAGTCTGTAGTGCTTACGAAGCCACAGTGGGCTGTGTTCTCAGTTTTTCGATTTGTTGTAGAATTCTTGATACAATCTCGCTCCGTTTCTATAGATCGAGTATTGAATCGAGTGCATCGTTTGGCCGGCCTTGAGAGCTAAGGTGTCGCTATCCTGCGTCAGCGTACCCCCCAAAATGTGCTGCTCCTCGCGCGGGCACGCCCATGTTATTCGCAAATATACATAACAAGTTCTCGTAGTAGCCAGACTAGAAGACTCCGCGCGTTGATCTCTCTCGGCAGCGGGACCGGGTTCGAGTCCCGCGTACAAGCAAGGACCGGGTTCGAGTCCCGCGTGCTGCCCGCCACATACAAGCAAGCACCGGGTTCGAGTCCCGCGTACTGCCCGCCACACACAAGCAAGGACCGGGTTCGAGTCCCGCGTGCTGCCCGCCACATACAAGCAAGGACCGGGTTCGAGTCCCGCGTGCTGCCCGCCACATACAAGCAAGCACCGGGTTCGAGTCCCGCGTGCTGCCCGCCACATACAAGCAAGATTATTCTCTCCGCCTTATATGCTTACATATCACGGACACTTGTCACATAAATATCCCACTTGACTTTATAAGCAGCTAATAAGAAAGTTATTTGCTAATAACTTGTGTTAAAATCCACCTAGCTTATTAGCTCCTACTAAAAATTCCATATCAGCTGTTCATAATACCAGGCCTTATACGTTTTTTACTTCAAGGGGAAAGAGTTGTCTGCTCTCAAGAAGACTTTGACATATAGTTGCCCCGATGCAACCTTACTGATGCGTTTAGCATAGACGAGTGGTTCGTGGCCAATCAGCGATCGCTATTTATAATATTGGGGCTCGCTGGTTGGCTACGAATCACTAATCTATGACGAAAGAATCTGTAAGGTTGTTTCGGGAAAAACTTAGGTAACTGAAATTTTCCGTCTTGTAATTGAAATATTAACATAGGTTTGGATATATTCACACATTTTGATTCATCAGTTACAAAAATGTTGTCTGGTTCGACCAAGTCAATCTTGTGATAGTATTTACTTGCATCTCATTGGTGAACAGTAGTAGGTATCTTCTTGTATTGGCAGGAGTCAACCCACTTCCACCATGTAACACGGCCAGGCCATTGGGTTCTGGCCTCCCGTGGCCTTGGTGCTCCAATGCCGTCGCATTAGGACAATTAGTGTTGCTTTAATTAAAACATATGGTTATTCCTTTAAACGCAGCAACATAAAAGTAATGGGCCTGTATTTATAAAGCGAACTATACGCCCATTAAATGTATTTTTATATTACTACACATATTTACGATTGAAAACAAGGTTGTTTAATGTAGGTACCTTTGCTTACCTTTTGACCGGGGAAACCCGGAGAAATATCTGAGGAAGTAGCTCATAGGTTTACTCACTCAATTGTGAAGCGAATCTAAGGCTATTCCACCCCTTCGCACACAGTCTTGAAACATTTGTTTTTACAAGCTACAACAACAAAATATCTTTACCCAAGTCTACCCGAGTATGACCAGAAGAAAAAAAGAAAAAAACATGTTATTTCTTCGCGTACCGGCCGTATACACTTCTGACTTTACTGTGCTGGCTCCACGGTTACAAAATACTAAATGTGACGTTTTAAATATTTCTCTCGATTTGAAATACTTATGAAATAATGACTATGAAATTATATGGCTGTAGCGTAAACACGGACTAAACTACAACAATTTTTGTGTACCGATCAATGAACGAGTAAAAATTGGCCATTTTTCGATTAACAATTTATGCGGAAAGAACTGAAACCCATGCCTCAAACTTCTTAGTTATTATAAGGTCCCCTATACGTATAATCAAGAATTGACTTGAAGCCTCCAGCACTGTTACTTATCGAGATATTCGATACTGCGTATGGAGTAATTTGCCAACAGATTACGGTACCAGTATTACCAACGTTGAAAAACGAATACTTAAGTTTATGTAATTATGATATTGCAGCACCTAGCTACTAACTGAATTTGAAATATTAACAATGTTTATGTACGTGACAGTTGACAATATACAAGTGTTGTATTATATACTAGGAAAACGCTCTGTTTGACGCGTTGATAAGCGAGCGCGTCCATATCTACGAACGTTCTGGCGAAAAGATCTCAAAGCTAATAAAAACAACAATTAACAACAATTCAAGAATGTGCATTTCAAAATTTTTTCTAATTTCCATAGCTATTATACTTCCCGATATTGTTGGATGCAGTGCAATTTGCGTTGCTAAGAATTTTCGTTGTCTGTCTAGTGTTTTCGCGGCGGTCCGCCACCGTTACTAACAATTATTGAGTGTAACTTTGTAACTTTTCGAACGATTTTGCCTCAAAACTATACACCTTCAATCCACATCGAGGCTTGTGGATGGTCCAAATTTCAACTTGATCGGACTTTCCGTCCGACCGCTATCGACAGACATAAAAACAAAACAAAAAACAAACAGCATGAAGTGCCATAAGAGTCTAGTACGAAAAAAAAAAAAAACAGAACGAAGGGCCATAAGAGTCTCGTGGAGACGCTCGCTTCGCTCGCTTAATTATATAATTGCAACAGCTGTGTTCTCGTATTGGCAGCCCCCCGTGAAGACCAACAAGGAAATACAACACTGCTTTTATATACAAATACGTGTATCACACTTAACACGTAGAACAATTGTGCGTTGACATAAGAAGGCATTTCATATAATCACGATTCACGATCATGTTTGTAAATTAGTTATTCTATTTCTGTACAACAGCTTTCATGGGATGTATATGTAATAATATGTCTTGTGTGAAACAGACTCTATAGTTCATTTGAATCTTATACACGTATAATCTTGCTTTGTTTAGTTTTTCGATTCTGTAGTTGAGCTAGGTTTAGGATGTGTATAGTATATAGATCTGTCATGAGCATACCAATAGACCCACACAGTGGCGGATATCGGAGGGGGGGGGGGGGTACCCTTCCCCTACCATCACCATCCAAACCACCCCTTATGATTTAGTGGCAGCATTATTTGTATGGACTAGAAGAAAGTATACAATAGCAAAATTTTATGTTTTCGAAATGTTGGTTTGTTCAATAAAACAACGAATAGCCTAAGAGTGTTGTATACATTCAGGACACACGTGAAGGCCTTATTCGTATTGTGAACATCACTCTCATTTATGTATCTACGACAATTTTTGAGGAGCTGCTTCAAACATTACGTACATTTCTTTTTACGGAAAATAAATTGGCTATTGAACAGCGACATTAAAAACGTTTTAGCTGGGATTCAATGTGATACCTTAAGCCATAATTTGTTTATGCAAATGTTGCTGCAAACACCAACATTTTAAACAAATTCTTATACCATTTGATCCAAACATTAACAGTTCAAACATAAAAATGTGTGCCAATTCAAAATTGTGCGATGGAACAGATTCGTTCCAAAGTTTTTGTGTTTTGAAAGTTTTCTATTGCTTGTTTGTTTGTTAAGATAGGTACGTGGAAGATGAAGGTGATTTTCAAACCTGCAACTGGGCCCACACTTGTTTAGTGCCTAGTATAGAGCTCTGCCTAGGCTTGCTACGTTCTTAATATTTCTTCACGTGTGTGCTGCATGTCAATATAAATACTAACGATTTTACCTACACTATAAGCATGGTTTTCAATCAACGACGCTTACCCTTTTCATTTGCCATAATTGTATTGTAGTGCAAATGCATATTCATGTAGAATATTAACAACTAAAGTGCACGGTAAGCTAGACCAGAGCTAGAGCTAGATTCTTGGGGGTACCTGGAAAATCAGCCCAGTGAAACTCAGCAAAAGTGTCGGAAAGTGTGCAAGAAAATGTAGTTACGGAAATTCAGCCTGGGGAAAGCAAATATAGGCACACGTCTGAACAGATACGCAATAGCCCGTTTCTGAGTTTGTAGCGGATTGCTGTTACTGTCCACTTTCCTCAGGATGACTTTCTGGTCCTTTCTAGAAGTGGATCTGCGGTTATTTCTTCTTCTGTCGCCGTTTAGTTGAGTTTCGCCAAGTGTGCTCCCGATTGAGGGGATGGGGACTTGCCCCAGGAATAGTATATGTTAACACTAGTCTAATGTAGTGTTGTGATTGGTTGCAGGTAAGACCGAGATGTGCGCATGGACTGCTCAACGCCTGGCATGGGAACTAACTGCTAGATAGCCGCCCCGCCCGCTTTTACTCGCTTTCCCCCTGGTTTGCTGCATCGATGGGGCTGGTGAGTGATTCTGCTTAACGCTTATTACTTGCATACCTTATAGTCAGACTTTTCACTGTCGAATTGATTTAACAATGTTGTTTTACGATGAGTTATGTTTATTTTATGTTTACTGTCGTAACCAAGCTAGCATTCATGCACTTTTGCTTGTGGGAAACCACGAAAACCACATGTCAGATCAGGATGGATGTTGCTAGCTAGAAGTCGTGAATCTTGTAAGAGAATGTTCTTAGTGAGACTCTAAGTTCAATAATTCATTTCACACAGTGTATTATCCTGAATCATTATTGCTTTTGCTATTAAATAGAATTTTATACATTAGTGATATAAATTAGTAATTTAGAGTAGTAATTTAGAGTAGTAATTAGAAATGTAAGATTTTTCCAGTTAAAATCATCTACTAAATGTACATTATTAAGGTTGATATAATTAAGCGAGCGAAGCGAGCGTCTCCACTAGACTCTTATGGCACTTGGTTCTGTTTTTTGTTTTTTTGTTTTTTTATGTCTGTCGATAGCGGCCGAACGGAAAGTCCGATCAACTTGAAATTTGGACTATCTACAAGGCTCGATGTGGGTTGAAGGTGTATAGTTTTGAGGCAAAATCGTTCGAAAAGTTACAAAGTTACACCATAGTCACTGCAAAATATTTTTCTGATACAAAATGGCGGCAAAATGTGAGATAGCCATATTTTTCTAAAGCTTTCTCCGGTCACGAATATGTTTAATTTATGGCGATCTGATAAATATTGGCAAAGTTACACAAAAGTTACTCGAAAATATATTTCTGAAACACAGTAACATCAAAATGTGAGGTGGCTATCTTATAGTAAATTTTTGTCCGGTCACGAATATACTAATTTAAAAGCGATCTGATACGTATTTGAGGCAGAAATTACATTTCTATTGCTGTCAATAACTGTTAGTAACGGTGACGGACCGTGTTGAAAACATGACGACGAAAATTCTTAGCAACGCACATTGCACTGCATCCAACAATGTCTGGAAGTATAATAGCTATGGAAATTAGAAAAAATTTTGCAATGCGCATTCTTGAATTGTTGTTAATTGATGTTTGTATTAGCATTGAAAACTTTTCGCCAGAAAGCTCGTAGATATTGACGCGCTCGCTTATCAACGCGTCAAAGGAGCGTTTTTCCTAGTTTAATAAAATTATTTAGCCTTAGAAGCTTAATTTTCTTTAAACTCAGATATATAATAAGTAGAATGCAATTAGGAGTGCTGGCTCCTAAAATGCTGAACTAGAAATGTCTTCTTCCTCTAAACATTCATTCACACACTCAGATACATCGTCTGAGATTTTCTCGGATTAAATAAGATGTGAACTGATATTTTTGGGTTTTAATCCGTGGTATCGCAACGTTCTTCAAGGAGTAAGTTGTAGCCTGGCGACAATTACCCACAGCAATACCTTATACTTCCATATCACAGCTGCTGTTAAACAGAGCCAGAGTGTGGTATGTATTGGAACACTGCCTTGGTCACATCCTCAAATGCTGCCACCATCCAGTGATGTACTCGAGGAAGCGTCCGCTGTGTCTTTTGAATACCATTGGATCTCTCTTGGAGTGAAATGAATTTTGCTATTAATTCGTGTAATATTAGCTCTTATATAATCTGTTTATGAAATATTAACCACTGTGGTGATAAGGAGCTAAAGCATCTTTGATTGAGCATCTGTCTGTATCAAAATTAAGAGATTGGCGACCTTCTTATAACCTTGACCTTATTAAAAATACTCGCCAGCCGGAAAAATCTCGTTTTGCAAGATAACATTGAAATAATGTTTGTTTGAAGAGAGATCAATGCAGACGCAGCTGCCAACAATTCTCACATGGAAAAAAGGACTAAAATAATGGCTATTATATATTCTCTTGCGCGGAAATAATTCCAGTATGCTTGTATTTATGTATTTAAATATTCCTGAGTATCGTAATAACGAGTATTTACTATGGCAGCGAGAATGCTACGGGGGTAAATCGCCTTTATGACACGTGGTCGCTAGTCTGGTGCGGGAAGGGCGTAACGTACTCTACTCCTAGTGTGCCACCCAGGGCCCAGCTACCGTGCAATCGTTGTGACATTTTTTCTCCTCAAATTGACACCAATAGGTGTTAAAATAGAATCGTGTTGTCGTTCATAATGGAACCTTACCTCTTTCTCCCCAAATTGACACCGATATATTATGTTAAACTAAACATTCTCAAATTGGCAACTGAAAGTGTTAAAGCATACTCGTATTGTCGTTCACAATGGAGCCTGCCAGTCGTATTGCCATTAACAATGGAGCCTGCCAGTCATTGTCGTTCACAATGGATCCTGCCAGTCATATTGTCGTTCACAATGGAGCCTGCCAGTCGTATTGTCGTTCACAATGGAGCCTGTCAGTCGTATTGTCGTTCACAATGGAGCCTGCCAGTCGTATTGTCGTTCACAATGTAGCCTGCCAGTCGTATTGCCGTTCACAATGGAGCCTGCCAGTTGTATTGTCGTTCACAATGGAGCCTGCCAGTCGTATTGTCGTTCACAATGTAGCCTGCCAGTCATATTGTCGTTCACAATGGAGCCTGTCAGTCGTATTGTCGTTCACAATGGAGCCTGCCAGTCGTATTATCGTTCACAATAGAGCCTGTCAGTTGTATTGTCGTTCACAATGGATCCTGCCAGTCATATTGTCGTTCACAATGGAGCCTGTCAGTCGTATTGTCGTTCACAATGGAGCCTGCCAGTCGTATTATCGTTCACAATGGAACCTGCCAGTCGTATTATCGTTCACAATGGAACCTGCCAGTCGTATTGTCGTTCACAATGTAGCCTGCCAGTCATATTGTCGTTCACAATGTAGCTTGCTTCTTTCTCCTGAAGCTAAATTCGGCTGTTCCCGAACGCGGTTATTTTTACTTGTGCTAATAGTAACAGCCGCAATGCTCGGCATGATCTCATGAATGGAAATAGTTCACAATTCGGAAATGAATTTACTCTAAAATGTAAATAAGTTTTTAGCTGACCTCACTTGACTTTCTGTTGGCTTTTCCCCATCAAGTTGGCAGCCTGCGTGACAAGTCGTGACAAGAGTGACCGCCGAACATTTCGGGACGTGATGCTTCCGTGGGTGAGACAATGTGTGCGGATTTTAGTTCTTGAGAGTTGGTACTACTCGTAATAATGATAATAATAATTTGAAGGATTCCAGGATTTTTAGGGTTAGTTTTAGGTTTTGTTCACATCAGTTTTACGTGATTTGTCTCGCTTCATCCCCTCTAACTAGGTATGTTTGTGATAGTGGGATAGTTGGTAGAAATGTATGAGGACTGTTTGAAGGAATAGTTCGCTGCTCGCCTTGTGATTGTGGAAAACCGTCGGAAAACCTTTCCGTCATGATTGCCAGTAGCGGGGATTGAACCCGTGACCTCTCAACTCATAGCCTCGCTTCCTGCTGAGCCTGCCTCATACTATGACGTCACAGCCTTAGAACCCAGAGCTATGTACTGACTGGACCTTCTGCTCTCATCAAGAATACGACCCATCTGTAATGTTGCACCGAGTTGTCCTATCTAAACGTGTATTAACGTCTAGAAACAAAGTTGATTATCGCTAAATATTTTCTTAATGTAATCATGAAAGATACAATTTTTGGCGATTTTTTTAACGAAAATCATTAAACGTAATCATTAGTTTTCTATTTCGTGTGAGTAATTTAATAAAAAAAAACTACGCAATTAGATGATGTTATTTGCTTATTTGATCTTCCTGCAAAGTTATACTCTATTGTAACCTAGAAAAGATGGAAATAATTAGAAAAGTGTTAGGTATTTGGGTACTTGCGTTCTCCGCGGTCACCATATGGGAGGGGGTCTGGATTGCAGCCTCTACCAGACAGTTGTCAATGTGATCGCAAGCACCTTAGATCACGATATTGTTTCGAGCAGTCTTTGGCTTAAGTTACTGCTAATGAAAAGTTTTCGCTTTTCTAAAATATACTGCAAAGTTTTTTTTTTTTACAATGCATCTCAAACAGTGCATTACGCGTTCAAGCTTTCGAGAAAACTGGAGTCTTCTGACATACAGTAGTTATGATGAAAGAAATACTATTTTATTTATTATCCACTAACTAAGTAACAAGGGGACTTTACATTAGAGGACATTATACCATTTATTCTAAGCCTCGTTGCTAGGACGGCTCCAAATACATATGCTCAACTACCTTCAGTATATTGTTATTTGAAGTATGCCACGTCTTGTAGCTATAAGCATCATTTATCACAAGTCTGTAGTCTCCCTGATTGTTTGGACAAAAGTAATGGTAATAATATTGGTAGTATATTTGAAAAAGTATCTGTTTGACACTTGTATATTACGCGAATCTGAGATAATCGCGAGTAAACCAGAGGAGTCGCTGGTCTATTTTAAGCCGCTCATCTTACGGTAGTTGCTTGGAACGGGTATGCGGCAATGACCTTAGCAAGGCCCCCCCCCCCCCCCTCCTGACCCGACCGTTAAACTGATGGCGAAGACAGATTCGTGGAGAAAGAAGGTGGGTGGTAGACAACACGTTATGAGTATGACACTTGACATCATGTCCTTGCAGCGAGGCTAATAGAGACGATTAGTATACGTATTAAGTTACACTTCCATTGTGGCTGTGTGCTATATGTAGCTATAGGCTATCTATTAAAGATTAAACATAAGTGATGTGAACATCAAGTATACCATTCTTAATCTTAGTTACGATTAGGTTTAAAAAAAAATCGAACAAAGATCAGTGTTGTTGGTATTATATGGATTTATAATTCATTTCTCTTAAACTGTATTTTCTTCTTGATCTCACTATATGTAAATTATGTGTTATATTATTCAGGGAATTCATTTGAAATGTTATTATACTATTGAAATAATGTGTTTAGGGGAACGCTGCTTTCTGGATTTGACTGACATACACGTGAACGATGACCCATTGAAAATCCGTTCTCGTTACCAAGAGGGGCCCCCAGTCCTCACGGTCACGCTGAGGGGGCGTTTACCCCCCCCCCCCCCTCCCTCTCCAAGCCAAGGCAGAACCTGTTCACTCTCGTGCATAATAACACAATGTGTTTTATTTTACTTGACTATTTGTCTACTTTTCTTTATTGCTCATCCATAAAGCTACAATGAGTCACGATAAATTGTGCAATATGCAAAACTTTTCTACCGTTGGCAGCGCGAGATTGATTTCTGTCTTGTCATTGAGTGATCGAATGGGCTACGTGATCCGAGCCGTGATAGGGGAAAGTGCAACAATGCCATACCTACCATTGTCATTATTACTCATGCGGGGAAAGGATGCACAAAGCGGACCTTTCTATCGATGCAAATGGTTGCATCCTGTTGTTTAAGTTCTACTGATTGAATGTGGGGGTTAAGAGAGTGTGAGGTTAGTGCAACAACTAAATCCTTGTTCAGTCTGCACTTCCTCGCACCTGTACTGTTCGTCAGCACCATCAGTTCCCACAATTTGAAAATAGTTTGTTAAAATGTATTTACGTATTGTGACTCCATAACCACCTTTCTTTTACCGTTCTATTCGACTTCCTTCCCCATAAACTGACCAATACATTTCTACGTCTCATGCAGTGGTTAAAGTGAGGCGGTATGAGCCGGTATGCATACCGTTACTAAAAATACCGACGGTATACCATACCGGCACTAATTTGTATCGAGTGTAAACATATTGACGAATTATGTTGAACATTTTGTTGCACTTCGTATTTATATTTGCTCGTCCAATGTTTTTATAAAGTAAATGTTTAAATTTTTATTTCTTCACCACAAATGTACGTAAAAACAAGCGTAGACCCTTCTCCAAAGTAATTTAAACGTGTTCGGGACAAAACACCATAGCAAAATCTCTGCGGGGCTTAAATGGGAGGCTGTGCCCCCCAGACCCCCCGACATACCCGCTTTGTCTGCTTTACACAGCATTAGTGCATACCGTCACTTCTCCAAGTCTACTTTAACCACTTGTCTCATGTAGTCATGTGCTCGTAGTCCTACTGTTGAACAAAGAAGTAACGCAACGTTCTTCCCTCCAACCTACAATGTACCTGTGCTGTCAACCTATGAGTGGATCCTTTAGTACAACAAACGCAAATCAGCATAGACCTGAGCAAAGCTGCTTCCCCTCATAAATGATTGCATGGTGCTGCACACCATCCACACCAGCAGACCCCTAGTTACCTGAAGTTCGACGACTCATCGGAGGCACTCGGCATTACTCGGGAGTTTCCGCCTACCAACGAGGTTGGCTCTTGAATGGAACTGAACGATACCTCAGTGAGTTGAGCTTTTGGCAGACCATACCTGGTTCTTTCCTTGCAATGTATGGATCAGGCTTAGAGGTGTCTATGTAGTAATCCAATACGGTCAAGGTAGGTTCCTCCTCGTGGTGAACGTTGTCCGCAAAGAGGGCATGTTGTAAAAATTTCATTTTCATGCCTTGCTCGTACCTTATTTTAGTAACAAACAAGAAGAGAGTTGAAAAAATTCTATTAGCATGTTTAACGTTTTGGACGTGCGTATAGGGGAAGGGGGGGGGGGGGGCAGGGTTGAAGGAAAACTGAACCAAAAAAATAATGAGAATATTGATAATACTGATATGTACGAAGCTGTCAGCGCAAATGACCTCAGTGTATCAGTTTGGCTTGTCCGAAACCTTAAACCGTAATTGGCAGCCAATAATGTCACCTTTGGTCATTACGATGAACGTTATAAATCTCAATTTTATATTTTGTTTGACATTGGGAATAGAATTACTTACGTCCAAGAGTTTGCACACCCCTGAATCATAAAAACACATCATAACACGATTGTAGAACCCGTCCGTATACACATATGTTTGCCATTACTGCAGTCTCCGTTCGACGCCAGATATTTGATACCTGAGTATATTCATTTCACTTGATTCCTTCCAATTTATTTGAATTACATCTGTTTTAAGTATATATAAATAAACCTGAGTGACATATCACAGATTTTGAGATAATTACGGAAGTTTGACGGGCTGACATTATAAATTACGTAATGTCGAAAATTTCGTAATGTCACACATAGTAAAGATTTGTAAGAGAACCAGAGTATGTTCATTTAATTTAATTTCTTCTAATTAATCTCAATAACATATATAATCCAGCCTGCGTGACATATCACAGATTTTGAGACAATTACGGAAGTTTGACGGGGTGACATTATAAATTACGTAATGTCACACATATAGTAGCGATTTGTAAGAGAACCTGAGTATATTCATTAAATTGGATTCCTTCTAATCAATCTCAGTTACATTTACTTTAGGCATATATGAACAAACCTGCGTGACATTCCATAGATTTTGAGTTAATTCCGTAAGCAATTCGAAAATTACGTAATGGCACACACAGTAGCGATTTGTAAGAGAATATGAGCATATTCATTTAATGTGATTCCTTCCTATTAATCTTAATTACATCTACTTTAGGCATATATGAACATACCTGCGTGATATAACACAGATTTTGAGATAATTACGTAAGAACCAGCGGCTGTCATTCGGAAATTACGTAATTTCAAACAAAGTATCGATTTGTAAGTGAACATGAGTATATTCATTTAATTTGATTCCTTCCAATTTATTTGAATTACATCTGTTTTAAGTATATATAAACAAACCTGCGTGAAATACCACATACTTTGAGATAATTACGGAAGTTTGACGGGCTGACCTTATAAATTACGTAATGTCGAAAATTAAGTGATGTAACACATAGTAGCGATTTGTAAGAGAACCTGAGTATATTCATTGAATTTGATTCCTTCCAATTAATCTCAATCACATCTACTTTAAGATATGTGAACAAACCTGCGGTACATACCCCAGACTTTGAGATAATTACGAAAGTTTGACGGTCTTTCATTATAAATTACGTAATGTCACACTTAGTAGCGATTTGTAAGAGAACCTGAGTATATACAATTCATTTGATTCCTTCCAATTAATTTCAATTACATCTATTTTAAGTATGTATAAACAAACCTGCGTGACATACAACAGATTTTGAGATAATTACGGAAGTTTGACGGGCTGACATTATAAATTACGTAATGTCGAAAATTACGTAATGGCACACATAGTAGCGATTTGTAAGAGAACCTGAGTATATTCATTGAATTTGATTCCTTCTCATAAATCTCAACTACATCTACTTTAAGCATGTGTGAACAAACCTGCGTGACATACCACAGATTTTGAGATAATTACATAAGTTTCAGGGGCTGTCATTCGAAAATTACGTTATGTCACACATAGTAGCGATTTCTAAGAGAACCGGCGTATATTCATTTAATGTGATTCCTTGATTCCTAAATCCTAACATACCTGCGTGATATACCACAGATTTTGAGATAATTACGTAAGAACCAGCGGCTCTCATTCGTTAATTACGTAATTTCAAACATAGTATCGATTTGTAAGAGAACCTGACTATATTAGTTGCGATATTTTAATCAGTCGATGTCGACTTAGTTACTGACAACGATTGACCTGCTGTAGTTCTTTGTTCGTTTGTGTTCGTACAGATAAATCTTGTATATTATGAGTGTACATTGGGTACTTGACAACTACACAAGAAAACTTACTCACCCCTTTCGCAACACTTCGATACAATTTCGATATCGAACTAAACTAGAATGTTTTGATATTTTCGACATGATGTCGATCATTTAAATTTTATGCGAAATTAGCCCCCAAATGTTTTGATTTTGTCGAGCGTTTACCATATCCCCCCCCCCACCCCTCATCGCCCCTATCGACTCTGCTTTGAGTGAGCCTTGTTACGACTATGTTCGTCGTACGACCCATCAGCTGGTTGTTTTTGGAAAGCAATACTTTTACTATGGTCGGTTGAATCCGTCTGCCATCTACGTGCATGGTTTTCCGAAGTGTTTCACGGGAATAATGGTTGGTTGGACGCCAACTTATGTCTTACATGGAAACTTCAAGATACCTTAAGTTTATGATTATGTTTTAACTCACTGAACGTTTTTACAACCAACCTCGAAATCACTCTTGTAATGAACGAATATTCTCTCTTAGTAGTTATTCCATCGTTCTTCATCATTTCCAAAAATACAAACACAAAATAGCTATCACAAGCTATGCATTTACGTTTTTATTTACAGCTCTTTATTACGTTCTACTGGTACAATTGATGAAATATTTAAATATGTATTGGTTTGTGTGTATACACCACTTGCTTTTTGTTGCTTATTTTGATTTCAGTCGTAATAATCGTAAGTTCTTGTGCATCCGGTTTTACTTAAATGTCATTTTCTTTCTAGAAACTATCAAGCACTGACAAAATGTACTTATTATTTGATTCTTGTTCTATTTTAGTGTTACAAGTGTAGGGATATTTTTCACATGTATTCCTACACAAACCCTGTATTATCTTGTGAAAGAAGTGACTAAATAAAGTATCTTTATAATGGTGAGACCAGTCTGAGTGTTGAGAATTGAATGCGAAAAGTGAGCTGAGGTAGCGTGAGTGATGAGTGTTGTGACTTAAGACAACCCATGCCTGGATCGCATCTTGATCAGCCATCAGGATTGAGGACTGAACTTTCAATATCTGACACGTAGAAATATAGAGCCAGTGATTATCACCCGATCTCGTTCAGTAGGCGAGGCTTCCACTCATTTATTATTTCCTTAATTAGTATTGATCTTTGTGTAAAACGTACTTTAAATTAAAATCCAGATGATCAGGTTTGGTGTGTGTCGTGATTGAGGTGATTAGCCACGTCCAGATGCCATTAGCATAACTTAACAGCGGGACCTGGCGCAAGTATTATGTTTACTCGGCCATAACCCAAGTCCGAACCCATTCAGGGATATCACTAACGATATTATACACATGTTCGTTATATCATAATCCATTGAAATTAAATATAGCTTTCATAGCGCATGCATTGCATAGACCTAAAGAGTTCCTCCTCTTAAAAGTATCTTTATTTTTCCTTTTTTTTACATATGCAATCAGTTTAAACACACAGCTCAAACATACAAGAAAAATGTGATAAGAAAAAAACTTTTCTTTTGGTTGATATTGCATGTTTTGTAATGCAAACTTGCACCTATTTTGCTGTAAAAAGGTACCAGTAACTAGTAATTCGTAAGTAATAATATAAGATATTCCATTTTAGAGTAAGACATTATGTTTTCCCTGCAGATGTACTTCATACACTGTTCTTAGATTGAGTTCCATAGAGCATTCAATAGTGCACGCTCGAATTTATATTTTATGTTCCCTAGAGAGCATAACCCGATCATATCCTTAGTAATCCTATACGTTTATAAATATATTGTGCCATATGACATATAGCTGTCGAGTAGGTCGTAAAACGACGTACGTAAATATATCGATTCCACGGCCACAGTCGATGTTTTGTCAGTGTGTTTAGGAGTTGGCTACATTCGTGGTTCGATGTTTCGAAGAACGCACAACTCGATTGAAACATCTGAGCAGGTCAGCAATGTGGCAGTGAAACATCATTAGGTTTCTGAACTATGTATACGTATAACATCACATGACAAGCGAATATGCGCACATTTACAATTGGGCATTTAGCACAACGATCTCTTGCATCTTACTGGATGAAATACAACTTGCCCTACAACCTAATATCTATACATAACACCGATCAAATACCGATATTTGCAGCTCCTGTACTGGCGTGTCAGTCTACTTCACTCTACTAAGTGATATGTGCTATGAACGACATGCACGCCATCTATTGATTAGCGTTGAAACGGCGCACATGCCCAGGCGTAAACCTATAGGGAGTATTCACGTGACGTCACATCGGCCATATTGGAGGCCACCTATAGTACTTTTTCAAGTTTCATTTAGATGTCAATAGAAAACGAATAATATTGTTTACGGGGAAATATGACAAGCTTGAACACGTATATCCCCCGATAAAGTGTACGAAAATGATTATTGTATGCTTTTGTAAACCATTAAAAGAGTAATCGAGACAAAATAGTTTGTTTATGTTGATTTTAAGTAATATGAGCAAACCAAAGTTAGAGAACAGTTGAATTTGCATCAAACGCTTGCTGAAACATAGTAACAATGAACTACCAATAGGCCATATCACATTAGGTTCCGAACTGACAATTGCAATCGTAGATTCGAGCTTACGATTGGCGGCGCATGCGCAGTAGCTCAGTTCGGCCAGTCTACGGTTGCAATCTTTTTATAGACGGAGCTCTAAAATAAGATTGGGAATCGTAGATCCGAGTCACGTGAACCAATCAGGAAGGAGAACGGTTAAATACGTATTGAGCACTGTCACAACATAACCTCAAGCAACAACTATTTTAATGGAAACAAAGAGCCAATAACTTTAATTATATATTTGTTTGTGATTAAGGCTTGTCTTTTTAGTTATTATTATTGAATTTATTTCCTAGTTGAACGATTTTAGGATTGTCAGCTGGTCAAGTGTGATTGGATAATTGTAGATTGCGATTGCAATTGGCGACTCCAGTCTACGATTCCAATTGTAGTGTGATATGGGCTATAGACATGCCATTGTGGCCTCCAATGTGGCCACCATGCGCAATATGACGTGATTGCGTGGATCCCTAGCCACGGGGCGTCAGTGGGTGTCATATTGTCTGTGACGTCATCGTCTTATTATGAATGCAAAGCAACCAGCTTCAGGATGGTAGCGGTTTGCGTCGTTGTCTGTGAAGACACATGTCTACCATTTCAAGAATGTACCTAAACGTTGCGAATTTCTTTGGCACCATTTTTGCGCATCTCTACCTTGGGTTGCGTACTTTTTTCATTTCATTTCATTTCATTTTATTCATTCATACATTGTATACATACAACTGATTTCGACACATATATATGACATTCGTAATCCTGATTAACACGCCCTGATTAACAATATATACCCCAAAGTTCATTAACAATATATAAATTCAAACTATAAGAACACACTCGTTGTAAGTTGTAGACTTGAAATAAGCCGGCACTGATGTTAGAGCATGTTTAGCGAAGACAATAATGTATGCCAAGCTTATTTTAATGCCCTCTCCACCAGGTGTAAGTATTTTAAAGTTGCAATAGGCAATACGATGATCAAACCACAGTAGACATACGGAATCTCTCGTGATTGCTATATTCACAGAACGAGAGTCACTCAGGAACTAAACCGAACGTCAGAGGTGTTGATAGAGAATGTTTCTATACTACCCTAAGGACCAGTATTACAATGTCCCTATAACTACTTATTCGTCGAATAGCTTGTTTTCTCCATGGTAACCACCAATCAAAACCTCTGAAATCCTCCAAATAGCTTATTTGCTACATATAACTTTCCTGTTTGTTGATTGTAATAGCGGCCCTTAGTTTCGGCGCTAGTCCAGCAATTTAGGCACATGGTTGTTGCTAGAGTAGCGGTGCCAGGCCAACGAGAAGAAGTGCGTTCATATGGATATTAAGGTTGAGGTAGGCGCTGGAGAGTGTACAGTAGCCAACTCGTGGTGCCGCTTCCAACTGGGTCACGCGTCACTGTCAAATACCAACCATGTGAACTTTGAAAGCACGTTGGACGGACGAACACTGAGCCGGCCGTCCTAACGGTTGGAACCGGAGATACCGCTGCACTTTGAAACTTAATTAACACCTTTTTAGTACATGATGAAATCGCTCCAGAGGTTATTAAAAATATTTAATGAAAACGAATTTTGGCCACCATTTTTAAATTATAACGTGTTATTACAAGAGTGCCAACATAGCCAATTAAAACACAAATTAGTCTTTTAATTAAGATTTATTGAGTAGCTTCTAGGTTTTTTATGTCGACCTTTTATAAGGTATATTTTTCCTATCGGTAAAGAGCTGGGGAGTAGTTGATCATCAGGGCATCATTAACTACCCTCATTAAGAGACGTGGGTCAACCTTCATCTTCGTTTTTATCGCTCAACATTTCGCTGGCAGAACCCTTGGCTAGAAGGCTCAGGGGTGGGTAAAAGGAGACTTATCTTCCCTCGTAAATTACGTGGACGCATTGTAGAGAATTGACGCCCTTTTTCTCCAATAACATCAGTTTTAAATCGCGTACATGCTTACGAATTTTCGCTAAATATTTGAACTCGTATAATAATTACGTTTATTGCCACAATGTTATTCTAAGGTACACACTTTAATACTTGTAACTAATTGCAAGACGCAAGACATCGACCAAATAATTGGTTCGTAAAGCTGGAGTATTCGGGCTCGCTCCTCGTTATAGTCTGACCTTCACATCCTGATCTCTTGCACAGCAATAGAACATTTGCAAATCTTCCAGAGAAATGCTTTTCTTGTAATTATTCTAACTTTATTTTTCAATTGATATAATAATTCTTTGACGCGTATTTATGATAGTACGACGAATGTTATTTCGGGGAGAAAAAATAAGCTATTGAGTAAAACAACAAAATGATATCTATAAAGATATGTATAGAATATATATATACAATGCGGAAAAAGGTTAAAAAAACTCATCGGATGTTGATCGAAAATAGATGTAAATTAATTGTAAAATAAATCACGAACAATTTCCTTGTTACTTCACAAAATGCATGCATATAATTTATTTATCGTTATTATTTTAGATTTTTGACGCGTATAAATATAATAAATAGAGGAATCTGCATTTAGAGTTCCTATGTGGATGTCTATGTTTGCAGGCTAAGAGTTTGTGTAATGCCTATCTTGTAGTTGTTAGTGGGTGATTGGAGTTTGATTGTTTGACTCCTTCGCACTGTGGTCGATAGAGGCCACGCGGCGCATCTGTGGTATCAAACTAACAACCACTCGTCTTAAACGAATATTTTTATACTTACATTTAAAGATACATATTATTTAAAAAATAAAATTAATTAATATTAATGACATTCTTTTTGATAATCAGCTGTCTTATAGAAAAGAGTTGCTTGTAATTTTGTTTGGGCGTAATGTGAAGGATCTGGGATCTAGTGAAGGTCGTTGGGTCGTTGGTCAACGAGGGCGTTGTGTTTTGTTGTGTTACAAACACTGCAATAACACACTCCGCTACTTGAACGTAAAATGATATAGTTTTTCTACTCTGCCAACTTTTTAAATTCATTATTCATCATAAATTGAGATAGCTTACGTTTTTTTTTCTTTTTAGGTTTAGTTGCTAAATCGATGAACATGTATATTTTTACAAAATTATTATTTTACAAAAAAATAAGATGTGCCCATTCCATTCCTATTGAACATTATAACACTTGGGTAGTTACAATTGAATTGATTTTAAATATCTGAACATAATTTTTCAGTAGAGGTGCAAGAACCCCTCTCATATTCAAGGTTCTGATGAAAACAAAAATTACATGCTACATAATTCTACATTTAAAAAAGAGACAATTAATGCTTAAAAGACGTATCTCTAATCACAAAGATAGAATAAGTTTTTTTTTGTATATAATTTTGATTTCATTTATTTTCATAAACGATGTTTTTTCGAAACAGATGGGATCTCTTGATCAGTGGTGATTGTGGGGGGCGGGGGGGGGGGGGGGCTACGGTTTGCCCACTTCCGCTCTACTATATTTATTATTTACTATTGCGGCAAGAGTTAAGCGCAAAAGCAACGCATACAGATTAGCTTTCAATCCAGCGACCATTTTTGGTTTTTACTATCCCGAATTAAACGTATATTGAAGACAGTTCGAGTATCTGACCACGTTAAAAGGTGTGAAACTGAAATGTGATGTCTTCACTATAAGACAGTTGTACAAACATCATTTTACAAGTGATTGCGTTGATCGCATTGTTGGACAATATATTCTAAAAGGGAAGCGGTTGTAACGGTGCTTTTAGTAGCTGACAAGCTGACAACAGTTTGATTGCAGTTCCTGTGGAATCACCTGTGTTCTACAGAGTGTTTGTTTTTCAGTGTTTTCATTTATCATTTTATGTATTTGTTCTTGCATTTGCAAGATGACACAGTAGATTACATATTTACTCAAATAACAATTAATATTTGTATTATATTCAAGCTCAATGGTTCAGTATCACTGTAAATATACAGTGCCTCGTGCCGGTCAGTCAGTCACTAATTATTTTGTGTGAACAACACAAATTTACTAAATTCTCGGGTTGTTTCAAACGAATGAGCTATTTCCTCGTCAATACTGAAAAAGGTTAAACCGCTGCCGTATGTTTTTATTTGTGTGTACGTACTGGAAAATAAGGGGTGTTCGAAACAGAATATAGTCACTAACAAAGGGCAACATTCAAACTTAGAAAATCTATACATTTGCTGTAGGGGATGTATTTGTAAGGCATTGATCTTTCTTTCTGTTCTTATGGTGTATTATATTATGATATTTTTGTGCAGGTCCAAACCTTATTTACAAATATTGCATGTTGACCGCTTTATGATTAACCTAGGATAAGTATAGGCACCGAGATTGGCCACTGATGGCGCTAGTGAAAACGAATGAAGCACTCAAAGTGGCAAAGTCGCGCAACAACCTGCTGAAGCAGCGTCGTTCTTCCTACGTCGATAAAGGCAAATTGTAAAAATTGTTTAATTAAATACGGCTTTTAAAATTTGTGTGCAGATTATGAATCCCATCAGTAAATCTTAAAAAGGCAAGCCACCATTTTAATTAGGACACGTTTTAGACGTACAAACAACAAATAACACACAACAAACACAAACAAAACAAGACAATAAAAGCCAAAACAAAAACACAAAACAAAACAACAAAACAAAATAAATAAATACACATCAACAATAAAAATCAAAACAAACACCAAACTAAAAACAAGATATATCACAATAATGTCCAGCACTATTTTCAACCGCGGAATGAAATCTTCAGCAGTTTGTTGCTAAATTTGGCCACATATAGCGCTGTATGTACTAACACACGGTGCCTATAACCACTCACACATGCAGTGCAGCTTATTTATAACATCCCCTTCCTTTCTCTTGTTCACTCTGAGCTGGTTCCACACCAAACTTGTGAATGCTGACGCTATATATCAGTGAGTCAGAGCCAATTTCAAATGCTGACATTTCGTTGACCAAACCTCACTCAGTATGACGTCAGCATCCACAAGGTTCCTGTGGAACGACTCTAAGTTCGCACAGTATCTGACTCCAGTCTGCTCGCTGGGACTTGAAGGGGATGGATATTTGCTCCTCTTACTATCTCAGCAACTCCAATCGGCAGCGCATGAATCTCCTCAAGCGTTTTCTGCGGGAACATATTCCTGCAACCATGAAACAGTGGACATTAACACAATTGTTATCATAGGGTTAAGGAACAGAACTAAACTCCCATATATTCAATAAATGACCAAAACAAAGTTTTCTGCTTTTTAACGAAATCCTAAAAGGCGTATTGGATATTTCCTCATTTATGTATGCGTGACTATATATGGATGTATTTGCACTTATCAGCGTTGTGTACATGTGTGTATGTGCATGGTACTTATAAAGCAAGTCTTCGGAGCTCATCTCCTCCAGATTGCCATAACATGATTTATGACTGATCCGCTATCACGGTTCCATTGCAGCTACACACTACACACTACACTCTCACATCAAACAAGATAATAAACAAGAACAAATCAAACAATCAATAAGTCTTCTAATACTTTATAAAATTTTATGTCCCAATGAAGTCGAGCTCGTAGTCGTAGTAGAGTAAAGGAATTGGTATATGCGACTAGGAAATCGACGGACAAGCTTGGGCAACACGGAAGACTCTGAGGGGGAGACCTGCACAGCGCTAGAGGCAATTGTTGGGGCGCTGGGTCTACCATTCCCCCATTCATCTGTGCAGTCACTCAGTGGCGTATCCAGGATTTTGGAAAGGGGGGGGGGGGGTTTGACTCATATTATAGAGAGTGGAACCAAAAATAAACGGGGGGTTCGGGGGGGGGGGTTTTCCCCCGGAAACATTTTCTCGTCAAGGTAATTTTGGTGCAAATTTGTGCGTTTTACAGCGGCCAACTGAACTAAAATTAATACATTTCTGGCAACGATTTTCTCCTTAAGAAACGAAAAAAAGCTTCAAAGATCAACAATTGAACTGAAGTGTTAATACACAAAAATAGAATTATAGAGCGATGTGTGTATTTTTAACAAAAACTTATGTCGTTGGTATTTCAAACAAAAATACTGTACATTTATATTTTAATTTTTTTCAATTCAATGCAATTTCCACTTTTCCTTTGCGAAAGGGGGGGGGGGGTTGTCCTCCCCCTCCCCCCCTTGGATACGCCACTGCAGTCACTTATCTCCCAAACAAGGCGACAAATTTTGGGTTGGAAACACGACTCATTTGTTGCTCTCTTTGTGCATTGTTGTAAATGTCGATCACGTTGACAGGTTCTCCAACCAGCAAAAAGGGTGGATGCATAGCTTCCAAAATAAAACAAGTGACCTCCGATAACAAGAATGCATTGTGATGCACTCGAAATAAATATACCAAATAACAATGTACGGAATTTGAGAATCGTTCAAGTTAGTATAGACGTTCCAATGCTTGTGTTTAACACTTATTGACCAAAACCGCTGTAGTTGATGGCCATGGTTTGGAGCTGCCCATGAACTACAAGCGATGGTGCGGATGAAAAAGCATGAGTGACATTTGTCGTCTCTAACATCAACATCTCCTTTCAGTTGTCCTCCTGTGTGTGTATCTAGATTCATTGTGACACTGCAGTGCCATTCATTTAGACAGCAGGGATAAGGGAAGGATTTTTTTGTTTAATTAGGTAAGATTGGCATTACAGAACAGTTATTCTAAGACAGTGACCAACTTCGATACCTCCAACTCCAAGATTCTGCTGTGTTGGTAGGATAGTTGCTGCTGTGGGGATGGGATCGTCATCTCGACCATCGCATGTAAGGCTGCAGTCACTGGACGGATTGTCGGGGAGTAGTGTGCTCACGTTACTGATGAAGTTACCCGTGCTGAGCACAACAAAGCTATTTATCAGGGTCTTATCAGGGGAGTATATTATTCGTATGAATACAGAACAAATACTAACTGCAGCATGAAACGCGACACATATAACGATACAGTGACAGTGTGTATATCTGTATGTACTGCAGCAACATCTCCCGGCAATCAATTGCCCGTCGGAGTTACCCGTGTATCCCCACTTTCATTCTTTTCCTTTCGAGAAGGGGTTGGGAAGTTGTAGCCTACACGAGCACTACATTTCAATGTATAGTTTTGTGCGGCGTTCTCCCTCCCCACCCTCTTTGTAAGCCGCCCCCGCCGCCGCCATCGCGTCGCCCTACGCCATGACGCCACCGCACCCCCCACCCCCCACCCCCCACCACTAGCTGACTTACTAGCTACACTTTTGCTCTACTGAGCTTAACAAACTTACCATTATTATAACTTTACAATTATTATTATTAATAGCTCGCTGTGGCCGTAGGACATTTTCAAAATTTCTTGTTATTTTAGTTATTTTTCTTAGCTGAAGGCAATAAATTAATTGTATTGGAATAATATATCTTTATTTTACTGTGAGGGTCTCCGTTGAAAGAGCCATTCAATAGGGGCCCGTTTTTGCTTTCGTTCTTAGGTTGGACTTAAAACTTTCCCTTCGTCTCTGAACGAGTGTATGTAGATGCAGGGAGTGCAAGGTTGCAGCGTTCACTGGTCCTGCACCGTCGTCACCCCCAATGTTTGATCTCCCCGAGCTCGCCGTTGTTTTCTGAGAGCGTTATTGAAGCAAAACAATGCGTCATCGGGTCCTGGGGTGGGGGTAGTTTCGTCTCTAATTGACGCCGTAGTGCGGAGTGTTGACGAGGTTGGGGATCTCTACCACAGATGGCGTTGCTAGTCCTTTGGCACTCGGACAAATTGAGCGGCTCATATTATTTATATAATATTACGGGTTGGTTTCTCAACAAACCAGTACAAGTTTCATCTTTCACCGTTCAGTGGTTCGTTCTCATGCTTGATCGTAGCTGTTCAGTGTACGTTCGTACTCTGATGCACCTAATTAGTGCAATTCCATACCTAGCATGACAGAGCCATGACACTTCTAATCGGTCCTTGCTCAAGTCATGTTGTGGGCGTAGAACAAACAACCTAGACAAATGTGAACACATTTTGCAACGCTTGTATTGTTACGCGGCTCATATTGGAGTCCCTCGCCGTCATTGCGTACATCATTGAGCATAATTAAAAGTCGAAGCATCGATGTCAGGCTGTAGCCTTCATGGCTCTATAAACAACTAGTATACGTGATACCAGTGCATCTTGCATGCCAAGTTGTTAATGTGTCTTCGTTGTATACATTTATAACAACTTGCATAATAGTGTGTTTGCAATAAATTCAACTAATGTGTTTTTATTATTAGACATCTCATACATTTTTTACGTAACTTGTATGACGTTGTAAGCTGCCCAGCTGTAGCGGACGCCTGGTTGGGCGAGTTTCTTTGTAATCCAACTTGTTTATACCTGCGTATGTGTGTAATATCTAGTACAGTCCAACTTCTTGGTTTGAACGTACAGAGGATATCAGAAGCGTTTCCTTCCAATTGTCAGTTGGATCAAATATACAGATTTGCAAAAGTATTACTTTTAAACTTACATACCAGCAGTGTTTTTTATTTTTTTAATTGTATTTAATGTTGCATTTTACTGTATAATTATTGTATTATGAATGAATGAATGAATGAATGAATGAATGAATGAATGAATGCATGAATGAATGAATGAATGAATGAATGAATGAATGAATGAATGAATAGAGATTTAAGAAATGAAATAATAAAGTATGTACGAGTCACCACACTGTAAGTGATATTTTGTCAGGCCATCTGTCACGAGTGGCTTCTTGGTTTGTGTTAAAATATTAATTAGGTATCAAGCTAAAAATCATGATCTCCAATCGTCTGCTGTAGATGTTGTTAGTGTCTCATCCCAACTAAAAATACATCGATCTTCTACTTACGTGCCACCGCAGAGATTTTTTATTTATGTGTTATCTTCGCAAATATGTTGGAGGGTGGAACTATCAAATGCCGAACAAAAATATTGTCACGTCCCATATTGCGTTGCAAACAAATTAAGTTATTTGTTCCAGAAGCAAAATAACGCGGACAAATTGAGTGTGTTTATATTGTGTAAACACACCCCTTTATTGACATTCGGTCTACATATTACGTACTTCATCCGTTGGTACAAATGTGTATTGTACCAGCGGATGATTGTACACTGAAAATATCACAGATATATACATTTTTTGCAAACTATCAAGTCAATAAAGGCGCGAGTTTACACAATATAAACAAATTCAATCTTCCCACTTTTATTTTGACCCGGAACAAATAATATCACAACGCATTTTCACTTTTTTGAAAAATTTAGTTTTGAAACATTTTTTTAGCTCTACTCTATTCGCCTTTAAATCGAGATGTAGGCGCGCCACCGTCGCGACCATCATGGCCGTCCGAGCCGGGATAAACAACGCACGGCTAACCTGTATTCCATATGTTTCTGGCAGTAGATTAGTGAGTGCGAGGGTGATGGTGTCTGTGATACACATTTATAACATAAACGCGTTTGTTGGGAACATACAGCGACCATTTGTCAAAGCAAATAGGATTTTAAACGGTTATCGTTTAATTTTACAGTAGTAATATTAAGTAAACGGGTACTATGTAGGCAAGCATCCCTTCAGACATCATAATTACATGCAAACACCACATCTGATAAACGTGAATATTAACTGCACAGATGAGAACGCTACTTGCTCATATAAAGCAGGTTCGAGGAAGTGTAAACATGACTATTTTCTATATGTAAGTAAGGCAAAGAGGGCACCCGTTCATATTTCGGATCACAATTCCTCTTTTATCTCTTCTTCAAATTTCTTTTCATTCATTCCGGCCCTCTTTTCTACCTAAACGCCCACCGAACTCCCACGCCTCCCCCCCCCCCCCCAGTACCTCCCAAGCCCCCAAAACCAGAAATGAGTGTTCTCTACGACATAGGCCTATACTTGCTAAAGCAGAAAGCTAAAGGTAATTGCAACGCAGCTGAATCTGATAGGCATATGCGTAGGCGCATGCTAAATGTTGGATTCTAAAAATAGGTTTTAAGTTGATCATTTTGTATCAGTATAGCCTGTTATGATTATTGGTAATGGTAGTTGAGGTGTTTTATGTCTCCCACCCCCTTACACCTACATCCCACACGCACGCAATCTATACTTTGAGGTTAATTTTCCTGTATAATGCTGAATTTCACTATTGGAGGTTTAAAATAACATTAAGAATTATATTGTGACAAATACATTGTCACAATTCTGTTGAACCATCAAGTAAACATAATCTACCGTACGCATAAATTAAAAAAAAAAACTCCAATATGTGAGTAGGCCTAAATGTCAATTTATGTTAGGACTACCTATGCACTTTTTTTACACAGCATCTACGAAATATATTTTAAAAAATGATTTATTTAACGGCACAAAATAGAAAACATTGTGTATTTTTTTTAGACTGAATACCATACCAGCATGCATTTTGACACCTACTCAACTGCGTAAGCGCCAAACTCATTCGGATTTTAAAACACTTCGTATTGAGAGAATATTTGTTTCGCTCGCCGGTTGCAACATTGTGGCATAGATCAACAAGGTATTGATTGTCAATTTTAACATGTTTACTGCCCGACAATAATGTTGATCATGTAATTCACTCAAACTCTCTATCGCCGTCTATATAACCCACAGCGAACACCGGCCATCATTCCGTAACCTATCCCGGCTGTACTGGTTCTCGATTTGTCCGCCAGAGTTCAGCCACTTTGGATTTAAACGCGAATAAGCTGTTTATTTGTGTCAGTATCGGGGCACAACGGGGCTTCTTGTGAGCATCAGGTTGTGAGGTGTGCGCGGGCGTCGCAAGGGGGGCGGGGGGTGGGGGTGGGGTTACCTTGGTTACCTGCCCGCGTGCGGACCGCTCACTGACGCGGTGGCCTCGGTCCTGAGCGGACCACTTGTAATATGGCCCTCTTTACAAGACGCGTACGATGGGAAGAGTTTACTATACTCTCAGGAACTGCAATGTTTCTTAGTTATCTGATGGATAAACAGAGGTGTCCAAACGTTTAAATAAAAAATAAAAAAATAGTTGAGAATTGGTTCTAAGAAAAGTAAAAAAAAAAAACGTATTTTGATAATAAAGAAAGTGCGTAAAACGTCTTACTATAATTATTATTACCGGTATTACTTTTTGTTATTGATTTGTAGTTCTTTGGCTTTAGGTGCTGCAGAACACACTTGATGGGTATGGGTGATTACCGGATCAGAACCCATATGTCACGTGGTTTCACCTGGATCACCAGCAAAGTTTCAACTCGGCTCCAGTTCTTACTTTCTAAATCACTTTTTTAAGAACAATTATATTAAACATGGTTTTGGTATGTTTGATAAGCCTTAAATGTATGGTTATTTATGTATAGCGTAGGAACCTATACCATAGCTTGTAAAGTTCTGTAAGTAGCCCACTTTTAACATTTTCAAAATATATATTCAAAATATACCGCGCGTGCTTCTACACCACCTCTGCCTGGTTGGTTGGCAGATCACTAAACTGATGATCCGACAAGTGATCTGATCAAGTTAACGTACAAGAGTTGATCTGATCGGATCAGGTTTACGTAAGCAAAGCTACTGATCGAGTTACTGGGATCAGATTAACGTATAAGCACCCTAATAAACAGTAAGTACCGCGCAAATTGCACGTTTTTTTAGTAACATCTTAAGAACGCTACACAAAATTGAAAAACTAGTGAACAAATGTGGTTGAATGTTCATAAGTTGTTACCGTGCCACAGTTTGTTAACCAAAAAGCGAAACAAATAAATAGAAACAAAAAAAATATTGTATTTATAGTCTGTACCTACTTAGTTACAAGAACTGATTTTCAGTGGGGGACATTTATACCATTATTATGTGCTTCGTTGCTATGACGGCTCTAAATTCACCGCTTGCATATTGATATACACATTTCTTATATAATTTTAAAATCATCACATCGCCTGTGTTAATAATAATTGTGTTGAGAAGCACAGTAGTCTGGAAAACTCCTCCAACTCCTCTAGGTAACAAGTAGGTTTGCCTTGTTATGAATGGTAAGAAGGTGGAAGCTATGGAGGGATCTGCTGACCTGGCTGGATGGACTTCGTTAGGCAAGGGCTCTGCAAACATTGCCACGTGCTCTGGTCATATATTTACGTGGCCCAGCGTCGTCTTCAATATTATGTTTTCACTAAAGAAACGTAATTTTTCCTTTCAAAACTTGAGTTCTACAAATTACTCTACCCTCAAATAGGAAAACAGTGCAGAATATATTTCATGTAGTTTGATTCTCGCGGACGTGTGTAATATGAGAGTTTTCTGGGGGAGGGGGGAGTTCACGAGTTGTCATAGAGTAAAGAATTGTAGCACTTACCTCACTCTGGGAGAGTCGCGGAAAATGTAGAAGTAATAGAGAACATAAAAAGGGAGCGTCGTTATGGTTTGCAAACAGAAAACAGTTCGAGTCGGGACAGTGTCATCTCATCAACCGGTGTAATACCTTCATAATCGTCTGCCAACCTCTCATCTAAAGGTTGTCATTGTACAGAAATATCGTAATAACGTTTATTAATATATCCATTACCCTACGGCACAAAATAGTCCGCACATTCGGTGTACAACGCTTGATTGTCTGTGGATTATGAGCATTCACGTACCTCACTAACTTCTAGCACATGTGTTAGACAGGGAAATTGATTTTGTACAAAGCTGAATGAAATTATATCATAGCGGGAATCGAACCAGGCTGGGTGTATTCGACTCTGGCAATGGTTTGACTGTACATTAGGACATGCATAATGTTCTGTTGCGGTGAAGGACTCGATCCCAGGGGTAAAGATCCTCAGGAGGGGAGCATTATGCCTATACGTCCAATAATCACGTGCCATATTTTGGCAACGATGTTAGTCAATATGGCGAACATTGCATGACTGTATTCTGTATACCTGTATGGAAAAATCGAGACTACGGCGTCAACACTGCATAACGAGATCTTGTCACTGCCTTTCTAATCAAGCGATTTACGCGTTAAGTCGCCTAGTTATTGACATGCAATCAATTAATTACTTAATCACTTGTAGTAAGTTGTTTTTAACTGCAATAATGCTAATGTTAATGATTTGTGCCAATGAACAAGGCCTTGGGATTTACCAATGGATTAGCTTGACCGCATATGTTCAAACATTCGGCGTTTCAGGAGAATAAAATATACATAACATAACTAAACAATATGGTTTCAGATGAGACAAATAAATACATTATATTACCGGAAGTTCAACGTCCATATAACGATAATTTATCCTTTAAAATTATCCTTATTAGCTAAAGCAGCTTACTTATTAGCCAGCACTACGTGTATTTAGCTGAAATCGGAGTAAACAATTTTTTTAAATACCAATACAGATAAACTTTGTCGATAGCGGTAGTAAAACGGTATTACAACACGTTCAAAAACATATTTTAAGTTTTTTTTAAGTTACACATTACCTTTACCTCGACATGGCGCTGTAAAGTTAAATAACGTTGTGTACCTACTTACGAAAGAAAAGACAAATTTTTAAACATTTTTTATCAGTTTAAACTCACTTTTATTGATACCACGAAGTTAAATAAAAAAACCCTGTGATAGTTTTTACTTTTGGCTGTACGATTTTTTTCATCCACCGGTACAAAACACAAATTTGTTTGTAATTGTGTCAATCAAATTTCCCACATATTCTGAAGTAAAGTTATTAGTGTCCCCGATTGCCAAACAGCCGTATTTTTCTGCCGATTCTTTGTCGATTCTCTGCCGTAACAACCATGCAGGTTTCACGTCATCGATCATCATTTCCCCGATTGCCTCAAAGCCGCGACAATGTAAACTATCAGAGCAGCTTCCACTTTCAGTTAATACCTTTATTGTTGACTTTGTCTGTTGCGAATTGACATCCGCGCGCGCGGTTTCTTTCGGAATGAAGTCTCTCTCCGTATTCCCCCCCCCCCCCCCTCCCCCTCCTTCTCTCCCCCTCTCGCTCACTCATCTCATCTGCAGATTTATTTATTGACTTCATGTCTTCTTTGACCCACACAGAACTCAGGCACCATTCACAAGGATCTATGGGCCGTTTTACATTATTGTATGGACCTCTTTGGGGTTTTATACGTATTTCGTTTTTTACGAGTGTCTGTTTTTCTTAGATCGCTTCTGTCGGTCGAAGCCTGGTATTGCGTCTCGTGGAGAAATGCTTTGCTCTAATTAACAGCGCTGTGTGTTATTTCAATACATTACCTCGGGGTTTAGTTTTATTGATTGAAGAACCGTTAGAATATATCACAGATAAATCAGTTGTTATGCGCCAGGTCTGGTCGGTTTTGACCACTTTGTTTGCAACTTACCGCAATCATTATCTTCCGGCTGAGAACTAGAATTTCAACTGGAATTGCATACGGGTCCTTAATAGGTCACCATGATTCAAGAAGCTGTGGATGTTGCAAGAAGCTTTATTGGAAACATTGTGGATACGATGTTATTTTGATGTTATTTGGAACAAATGGGGGTACAGATATGTGTTTTTGTATAGCAGTGTGTAGTTGAAAAAATTCGTAAAGCATGAACTATCACAGATGCATTTCCCCCCAAATTTCTTAATGCAAATATAGGTGGGTGGGTTGACACTGCACAAACAAAATTCAGCCTTCATACTTTTGATTTTGCTTCTAGAAATTGTTAAAACACAATTTGACTTTATACCGCAACATCAAGACTAATATGCCATCACAAAAAATTCAAAATTTGTTTTGAAGATATAATAAGGCTGTTTAGTTCCACTCTGTATAATTTTATTTTTATTGATATATTGGCTACGTTTTAAGATATTGAAACGCGTTTCACATTCGGGATAGAATTGTCTATCAGCTAAGTAATGGCTTTTAAATCACAATCCAGTTTTGTATCGTTACGATTATTATTTCGTTGATTAAAATTTAAAAATTATTGATTTTATTAACGAAATAACAATCGTAATATAACAGTGTTCTAAGTTTTAAAAGCCATTGTTTAGCTGTTACAAAACAAAATCCCAGGTGGGAAACACTTTTTCAATATCCTGAAGCGTTCCCAAGGTATCAATAAAATAGCGTTTATTTAGCGAGGTGTACCACCCATTGGCGTTAATAGTCGTGGCCATTAAGCCCTGGCATCGTCTCTCATCTTCTCGATTAGCATCGTTGGCAATCCGCCAACATGGGGGACTAGCCCAAATATCATATCTTAACTTAAACTTAATTATATACATGTATTTCTATTTTTATTTATTTATTTATTTATTTATTTATTCATTTATTTATTTATTTATTTATATATTTATTTATTTATTTATTTATTTATTTATTTATTTATTTATTTATTTATTTATTTATTTATTTATCTATTTATTTATTTATTTATTTATTTATTTATTTATTTATTTGTGTATTTATTTATGTATGTATTTATTTATTTATTTATTTATTTATTTATTTATTTATTTATTTATTTATTTATTTATTTATTTATTTATCTATTTATATAATATTTATTTATATTTATTTTTTTAATTATTTATTTATTTATTAAAATTTCAAACCCGTGGGCTTAGACCTAATGATTTAGGTGGTTTGAAGTTTGGGGTTTGCCCTCAGTTTTTTTTAGAGTAAATATTATCTTCTTAACCCTTTTTTGCAATAACCTCAAATTAGTTCGATTTCCGCAACGAAGATTAACAGTCCTCGACGAAGCTACTAAGCCCATCGCACCTGCCCAGTGCCTAGCCTCTTAGAACCACACTGATCTTTAATTATAATTCATAACAATGTTACTAATGAATTGAAATTGGTTTAAAGGCAAGAAGCGCTCACAAAAAGTGTAACAGTAGCAACCATATTATCATAACCAGATAATCTGTTCAACTAATCGTGGTATGTTAATTAATTGGATTCATAGCTGGCAACATTGTAGCGTAGAACAAGCTCTATATTGAACGCGTAATTGGGCTTGGTGAATGGTGAACATCCCTTGGGGCTAGCACTGTAACACGTCGCTTCATGACGTGCTGTCTGTCTGTACACGCCCTGGTAGCAGGGTCTGATGTACCGAGGCAATCAGCAGTATCGGTACCTGGAGGCAGCTGCACTTACACGCTATCTACATCACGTGTGTAGCAGACTGTAGCACAGGACGTGTGTAGCAGAGTGTAGCACAGGACGTGTGTTGCTGAGTGTAGCACAGGACGTGTGTAGCAGAGCGCAGCACAGGACGAGTGTAGCAGAGCGCAGCACAGGACGTGTGTAGCAGAGTGTAGCAGACTGTAGCACAGGACGTGTGTAGCAGAGCACAGCACAGGACGAGTGTAGCAGAGCGCAGCACAGGACGTGTGTAGTAGAGTGTAGCAGACTGTAGCACAGGACGTGTGTAGCAGAGCGCAGCAAAGGACGAGTGTAGCAGAGCGCAGCACAGGACGTGTGTAGCAGAGTGTAGCAGACTGTAGCACAGGACGTGTGTAGCAGAGCGCAGCAAAGGACGAGTGTAGCAGAGTGTATAACAGGACGTGTGTAGCAGAGCGCAGCACAGGACGTGTGTAGCACAGGACGTGTGTAGCAGAGTGTAGCACAGGACGAGTGTAGCAGACTGTAGCACAGGACGATATGCAGATTGGCGTTCATTGCAGTTGTTCAGTACTTGTGTCCGCTGATTGTGAGGAATGATCACGGATGTCGCATATTAGGCCCACGCTGTTACGACACACAAGGCAATGATGCACTCGACTTAGTTCAATCATTAAACCCACCACCTCAAACTAGACAAGATCGCTTTTTTTACTTTATTAATTTTGGCGAGAAAAAGTATCAACGTACCCAACGTAGTAGTGATAAATATTTTTTGTCCGCATAATTTATGGCACGAGCTATCTGGTGGCGTGTGTCGCGGGGGGGACTGGGGTGTAAGTTATAGGCTAGTGGGGGCTAAGTACTGACGTACCCGTAGGCTAGTGAGGGGGCCGGCAAACAAAGCTTGGCCACGCGAGTTCATCAGTTTCATCAAATATCAGCAACACTTGAAGCCTCTTCCCAAAGAAGCACTCAGGACCCTTCCTGCAAACAAATAATACAATTTAAATAACAAATCTAGCTGCACAAAAACCAAGCACAATGCAAGAGATAGACACACACTAGAATTACACACTCTAGGTTATATAGCGTCGCCTCTTACGACAGGCAGAGCTTTTCCGGGCCCCATGACGATAATCATCGCATAGTTAACTGCACTCGATCATCACAGCATGTGTGTAGAAGGAGCATTACCCCTAGTTTACATTACACTCACCGTACGATCGTAGAGTTACTACTTACTGTTCTTTGACGTTCGTAAGTCTGCGTTCATATTGAAGAATACAACACGGACATTTATAAATAGAATTTAAACATACCGCGCTTGCACAAACATTTATTGACATTGTACTCACAGTAAGAGAAGCTGTGATTGGTCACTTTGTGCGGCGCAAGTTTTCAATTGTTGTTATGTTCGTTTTACTCTTACCTGGTAAAGTACTTTACTGCAGTGAACTTACTCTTGTAGCCTCACCTACTATCTACTAACTTTGCAGCGTGTATACTTATAAAATGCCCGTCGATTGGTAGGTCGGTAATGTTGTTCTACGATCGTATGAGAGTTATGTGTATTGTAGGGTAGCCACCCATCGACTTCTTCGTACCGCTCAACATTATCTAGTCGGGTAGTAGCAGAACGCAAGTGCGTGGACAATGACAGCGCGCGATAGTTCAGATCAGCGGTTCGTGCATGCATTTACATTCTGCTACTATCCGACTAGCTTATGTACAAAACGGTAGATTAGGCCTACTACCGCTCTACCCTACAATACGCACTCAAGGCGAGAGTAACGTAAACGGGGTGTTTATCACGTAACCATACAGCTGAGATTGGATGTAGCGGGGGAAACATACAATATGATCCGTATAGTCTTACTCTTACCCAGGAAGGCGAGGATGGCATCATCCACAGCAAACAGGGTTCAACTGAAATAAAAATACTTGTGGATATACCTGTTCTGCATCAACGTTACACGAGCACTGGACAAGCGTGGGCTACGCATTAGCATGTATTTATTAGAGGAATGCAATAAATAAACGTTTATTTATTGTCTTGTCTTGTCGCTGAAATTATTACATCTTGTTTACTATC
>OX246745.1:16335503-16692503 GCA_945910005.1 Isoperla grammatica
ATTCATGAGGGTCAGACGACTCAATACTAGCGACCAAACGGCCTAGAAAGACGACGGTATGATAACATATCAGATAATGGACAGGTCTGATTAGCTCGTGCAACGCGCTGGTTTGACGCAGGAGTAAGACGTTGGTTGGGAGATGTGTTCAGCGCCGACCAAAACCAACCCTTCCTAGCTGTATACAGAAGCCCACTGAGTTGCAATTAGGAAAACGCTAAACGTCCGGCTATAACGTAACGACAGGCCATCCCACATTCTTCTAAACTAAACTTATTCTTATACTTACAAACATAACAGATTTTAACTACAGCTAGTTTTCAAGAATCGCACTTCACTCCTTTGGTTTAAATAATAAGCTATTTACGCCAGATATACCCAATTAATTAGACCAAGTTATCGAAACTATCACACTACACATTGTTGATAGAAAAAAGAGAGAGTTAAGCATTTAGACGCTGTTATCAAATTGAACTAAACGTGCGTGTTTCTGTATTATTAGTAGAAATTTATGAAGTTTAACACAACATTGTCGACGTTTTTATTAAAACTATTGCTATATAATAATCATCGTGATACAGCCTTTTGATTTACGCAATTTCTGGCTCCATACTCTGAAAATTCTACTTCGGTTGCCCTCAAATTCTGGATTCTATTCTGGATAATATTTGATACTAAAAAGGATGATATTTTTAATGGTTTGCCCTAATGTTTCATTTGAAGCTTCATAGATCTGTTTTGTTTTAGCATTGCCAGTATTGAAATTACTCTTATCGGAACGTCCACACAGGGCAAGTGTTCGGGAAACGTCATACGGGTGTAGTCACTATCACAGCAGGCTCAACTTTCTGAATCAAGAGCAAAAATTAAGAAAGATAATGTTGTTGTTGACCAGTCCAGGCCCTAAAGATTGATATCACGTCGCCTTGACTGCAGAAGCATATCTAAATGTGGACAATGTCCCTCTCGGCCCCTATCTTCAACCCATAGAAAGTTTTTACAATCTCAAAGTTTGTTGCAAATATTTTCTGAATTTATGGTAGTAACCTCGTTTACTGCTATAGTTACGTATCTGTTGGATGAAGAAGTTTGAACATTTAAAAGCAATTAGTTTTACAATCCATTGCGTGTCGTGGCTGCAACTTGTAAATAGTACGCGCGCGCATTGGTATGTTGTAAGTCACATTGACAGGTTAGCTAATCTTACTTCAATGTGCAATCTCGAAGCACACGCCACTTCTACGTTGTCTTACGTAGTATGTGTAGTGAGCAGATTTACCATCTACTATCAACGATTTGAGGGTCTTCGCTTGATTAGACGTTCAGTTAGAGTCAGGATGATGTGTTATTGAAATTATCTGATATATTCAATACCTCCAGTGGCCCTATTCTATAACTTTGTTAATGTATATCCTGAAACGAATTTTGCCTGAATTCAAATGTGTTATGTAGGAAGTAGTGCAATATTGAACGAAGAAGTCCGCATTCAGGCAGAGTTCATTGCAGGATATACAAAATTAAGTTACAGAATAGGACCCCTGAACGCTACCCAGCATTGAATAAACGAGAACTGCTTTATAGAACATACTCTTACAATATTCCCTGGACTCGCAGTATGATTATTCCCACATTACCTCACATAGACTTGCGTCAATTACCTTAATAAAAATACACCTCTCAGAATTGGTCACATGGTGAACTATTATTAGTATTATTTCATAATTTATTCTTTATTTCGAATGAGACCAAAGTCCCGTATAAATAGTTTAACATAAGTAATATAATACAAGTCGTTAATGAACTTTATCTCTACGTCTATCGCAGTGCCCGCGGGCATCCTGCGTTTTACCTCTGTATCCATCCCATTCCTTTTAAAATAACTAGTCCGGCGAAGAATTCTAAGCAAATACAAATTTAGTGTTTTGCTTTTATTCAACATTAATCATAAAATACAATAGTGATGTCTATTTACTGTCAATATGCACTAACTGTTTTGGTGGCAACTAGAGTCGAGCCCCTTTACACAAAGTGTCTTATCACCAGTTTTCTAAACTTTCTCCAGCAATGTATTACTAAGGCTAAGCTAATACACAAATTATTTCAAATACAAAATGTGTGTACATTTCAAATAACGTTCACAATTATAAGGGTAGTTCGTTATTGCAATCGGAAGTTTGCAATGGGTGGAAGCATTCGCACCTAACTATAGACTCGGTGCCCTTATTTCCCACTACTCATGTCACGCTAAAGATAAGCTGGCATAACACAAATCTTGTGTACAGAGAAGAGGAATTCTTGACAAGGTCTTAGCATTAATCTTGACAAGTTATTGCAAGAATGAGAGTAAAAAACTAATAAGATGAAATACGTGTTGAGGCGCGTGACTGAGACGATCATGTATCACGTGATTGTGGTCCCTCGGGGTCAGCTGAGCGCCATCACCGGTTTCTCCGTGTCTAGAAGACGTCACAAAATCAAAATTTTGGAATTATGCGGGTCTAAATTGTATCAAAATCAGTTATCTTAAAAAAGGGCAATTCATAATCACTCAACATTTCTGATTTTACCTAATCGAATCGAAATAATTAACGTCTATGGGCCTCCGCCTACTCGTCTGTTATTTCAGGTTGTTCATTTTCGTTTGGGATTTTCATATACGAGCGAAAACCCATGAAATCCTCTATTTTTATACTCTGTGTATGTTGCCCTGCTGACTTGCGCCTCACCAGCACACGAAGTGAATTGGGGGAGTTCAACAATGGTGCAATGTGGACGGATGTCTGCGCGTGGCCTTGGTAGGAATGTTGAACAATGCCGCGACGCTAACGCCCGCTGATGTGGACAGATGTCTGCGCTTGGCCTTGGTAGGAATGTTGAACAATGCCGCGACGCTAACGCCCGCTGATGTGGACGGATGTCTGCGCGTGGCCTTGGTAGGAATGTTGAACAATGCCGCGACGCTAACGCCCGCTGATGTGGACAGATGTCTGCGCGTGGCCTTGGTAGGGATGTTGAACAATGCCGCGACGCTAACGCCCGCTGATGTGGACGGATGTCTGCGCGTGGCCTTGGTAGGAATGTTGAACAATGCCGCGACGCTAACGCCCGCTGATGTGGACGGATGTCTGCGCGTGTCCTTGGTAGGAATGTTGAACAATGCCGCGACGCTAACGCCCGCTGATGTGGACGGACGTCTGCGCGTGGCCTTGGTAGGAATGTTGAACAATGTCGCGACGCTAACGCCCGCTGATGTGGACAGATGTCTGCGCTTGGCCTTGGTTGGAATGTTGAACAATGTCGCGCTGCTAACGCCCGCTGATGTGGACGGATGTCTGCGCGTGGCCTTGGTAGGAATGTTGGACAATGTCGCGCTGCTAACGCCCGCTGATGTGGACAGATGTCTGCGCTTGGCCTTGGTAGGAATGTTGAACAATGCCGCGACGCTAACGCCCGCTGATGTGGACGGATGTCTGCGCGTGGCCTTGGTAGGAATGTTGAACAATACCGCGACGCTAACGACCGCTGATGTGGACAGATGTCTGCGCTTGGCCTTGGTAGGAATGTTGAACAATGCCGCGACGCTAACGCCCGCTGATGTGGACGGATGTCTGCGCGTGTCCTTGGTAGGAATGTTGAACAATGCCGCGACGCTAACGCCCGCTGATGTGGACAGATGTCTGCGCTTGGCCTTGGTAGGAATGTTGAACAATACCGCGACGCTAACGCCCGCTGATGTGGACGGATGTCTGCGCGTGGCCTTGGTAGGAATGTGGATGGAGAATTGAGGTCCAGTCCCAAGAAGATTTATAATTTACCGCTGTTTTCAGGTTTATCTTCGCTGACATCGAATTTCATACATGTTTTTTGTTCCGACTAGATTTAAGAACACTTAACTCTATCGACTTAAACAGAAACATAAGATTTGATGGTTGAGTTGATATTCGAAGGAAATAAACAACAATCTACTGCGTGCAGAAACAACTTACATATAACATACACAACGTATAGTGTTTATAAATAGAACATCATTTGCTATAGTGCCAAAATTATGTTTGGGAATTATCATGATGCTCATCGAATATGTGTTAGTAAATAGTTCCTTTTTGCAAATATTTAGTTTAGGCGAACGTATTTTCGATCTTCTCCTCTCACTCGAATAAGAAAACACACACACATTTTGTTTCTGGCAAATGTTTTGTTAATTCAACCACATGGTTCATTCTCGTAGGAGAACCGTTTTGCAATCCAGAAATTTAAATCCCAACCAGACCGGCAATCAAACCCAGGTCTCCATCTGTGCAGTGCCCGCGTGGCAAGTGGGGGACCTGGGTTCGATTGCCAGTCAGGGTCGGGCTTCTCAGCTTCTCATTTCTCAATTTCTAAATGTTGTGTTATATCTGAGTACGCACCGAAACGCCAAGAAACAAACTCAGAACGACAAATGAAAAGAGTCGCGAGAGTATACACGAAGAGTTGTCATAATAGTGGTAATGAGTAGCAGTGTTCTTGGTGGGGGCAAAAACTTCATAATAACTTGGTGGTTGGTTCACAATATTTTTAATATAATCCATAGGCTATAATAGCAACACCAAAAGACAACAATGAAACAAATTAATTGAATCGATGGACAAACAACAAGTTGTCAAAAATAATTTTTTCTGATTTTGGAAAACAAAACAAAAAACAAACAAATACACATACAAAACTTTCACTTAGTAGTTGTCCATCATTAAAAGTTTTAAATGGCGAGCAGTTACTATTGCTTCACTTGTTTTTATTTGTATGGTTGCAATTTTATTATTTTGACAGCTAATTGTTTGTCCATCAGTTCTATTCATTTGTTCCATTGTTGTAGTCTGGATGTGACGTCAGTTGCGGGTTCCCTATATGATACTCGGGGCATGTCCTATTTAATTAAAAATATATATAATTATATATTGTGTCATTATAAATATAAGTATGTTAAGAAATGATACCATGCAGACCTGGGGCTGATGTAGCCAGCCGGACTTGTAAGGATTGGGTTCCTTCCATAAATATCACTCAAGTTTATGTGTTTGCTATATTAGTGCGGCTCCCAGCGGTTTTAAAGCTCTTTTTAAGCGCGAACATTTCCTGCACGAAAGTGGAGCCCCGTTTAAATTTAGCTAACGATTGGTTTATCGCTTCGAGATTACTATAATCTATGGAGACATCACCTGCCAATACCTTAGCGAGGTGGCTCAGTGATAGCGTTTATAAGACGAGACGAGTCGAGGTCTCAGACTCGTTACACCTTATTAATGGAATCCCTGCTGTATGGGGATTTGTCCACACTTCAACGCAAAAACAAAGGTGTGATAACGCACTATAAAAATACTAACCTTGCTGACTTGAGTTAGGGCAGAGTATCTTCATTGGAAAACGTAAATATTGAGGGTATGCACTGTTCAAAAAAAGTTTTTTTTTTTTTTTTTAGTTTTGGACATTAATAAAATAATAATTGGGCATGAACTTATGTAGAAATGGCAACACCAATTATACAGAACTTTGAAAATATTGTTAGTGGGAATGGGAAATTGGAAGTATTTACTACCCTAATGGGTCTTGTTTAGAAGTGGCATTCATATTTCCTTGATTAATACAGTAAATAATTCTTAGTGCACCTTTAATTTTAATTTTAATAGCTCACAATAATTAGTTAAATTCCTATCCTGTTTCTTCCATCTGCTGCTCTCATTGTTGTCAAACTTACGTATCTTCTGGCTTCAAAGAATTTATTTGCCTAAACTTAGGTAGCGCCAAATAGTGGGATTGACTTCGAACTGCTTAGTGTGAATTTGAACAAGAAATGTTAATTTCCTGAATAAAAATTGTGTATATAATAATCACTTTATTTCATTTCTTTATAAACTTACTTTTTGAGTGCGATTTTTCTCAATAATCTAATCTTCTCTCTTTGATTGTTCTACAACCCTTCAATAGCAATCTCCTCTAAATGAACGTGAATGCAGTTTGTCTCCCACTAAAGTAAAGGCCGATGCGACAATGGAGAACATAGTCGTGCCCCTCATGTGTCGAGGATTTAGGGCTGTGCATCCGGCCCACTTGCGAGCTCTCCAGCGAATAATTACCATGGAGATCGCATCAATAAATCAATCTGAGCAAGATCAATGCATCTTGTGATCACCGCGGTCGAGACTATCCGTCATTCCATAGGAACCTCCCTCCTCGGGACGCCCGGGGGAGCCAAACGTTCTTACATCCCCCACCCACACCATTACCATATTCTACAAATATTCTTTTAGCGCTCTTCGGGCAGAAATCTGTTCCTTGTCTCTGCCGTTCGCAAACAACTTATTTGAATGAAATGGAAGATATTCCAGCCAATATCAAGAAGTCTACCCGTCAGTGCCAGAGTGGTGAAGAGTAAACTTGACTGAGTGTTACTGAAACAATCGAATATTTGTTGAACACGTGGTGTGTGTGGATAGTGCTGGGCATGCGCGCGCACACACACACGCACACACACACGCGCGCTAGCCGGGCTGGATACACGTCTATATATTATGCAAGACAAATTGCCCTGTTGTTTAGGAGGTTAAGACTATGCTTAAGCTCTGGACAAGTTATTCTTGTTTCGTACCCCATAGGGCAGCAGAGCTTTCTCAAGTCTACGATATTAATAACCTACTGAGATCTGGGATATCTCCGAAGATTTCTTCACATTTCGCTGTACCGACGATGAATTCCTCTTTGGGGGCTAATAATTGTTCTTGACCGGTAAGCGGTGGCTCACTGGGGAGCTTTCAAACTTGACAAATTACGCCGAGTGGCCCCTGCGTCTCTATGATAGCGGCGTTGTGCTACGAGGCTAATCGCGTCCCTGTCCACACCGCACCAAACCTCTACGGCCGAGTTAATAATCCGCACCACAAAGTTCTTCCTGTCAACCTGCCGTGATTGCAGACCCGTCAGAGGATACGGGACGTCTCGCCGGCCACCGAGGTTGGCTTTTGAAGAGAACTGCACTCACTATTCAGTCCTTGTAGTCCTGAAGAATGTACCGAAGTGAAGTTCTATCAGACCCTGTACAGGGCGTCAAACGATTGGTATAACTGCTGTATCAATCATTCATCATTGAACGGAAGCCATTTCTACATAGTGCGAATACTAAAAACATCGAACCCGGAGCGGCGACAGAAGGGTATTCGAACTGGTGACTGAACTGTTACCACGAGACGGATAACCACAAAACCAACGTGTTTTTATTAGGGCGAGTGTGAGATGAATGACAACGCGACATGAAATGAAACCCGAGCTAGGTTCGACTTTGAATAATTGAAGGAACCTCGGTTTATCAGATGAACGCTTAAGGGGACTTTCACCTTCCTGTCAGTAGCTTACTGTGGCATCTTCCTGTGCTACTGTTACCGGTTTTTCCCTCCCCCTTATATGAAATATGACGTGTAATATCGTTGATCGTGTTCTAAGTGAAGTAAATACTATCGTACGGGTGAAATGACCTAATTCTGTCAAGTTCATTGGCGCTGCCGAAAAGTGGGCGACATTCTTAGGGGTTGGGATACCGCCAGCATAGCGCGTCCCTTCTCTGTCTCTGTCTATCACAGCTGTTTTAGTCTCCAGTCCACGAGCCGCGACATAATATCGCTCTTAAAATAAACACAAGCGGCTCCTGAAATGATTGTCTTGATCTCCAGCACCTGTTCTGTGCAATCACATCTCTGTCGAGCCAGCGTGGCCTCACTTCACTTCTTTTCACTATATAGAGATCGTCTGCGTGTGGGTTGCAACACTGTTGATTAATTTTCAATTCATTGCTGAGAGTTTTGCCATAATTGGTTTTAAAGTACTTAAAACCGTATCACTATAAGCACATGTGGCAGACTTTTAAACCTGTGACGTGTTAGTGTTAGTTTAGTTTAGTTTTAGTTTAATTTTGGTTTAGTTTAGTTTAATTAAAACGTTAGCGTAGTATTTAGTGTTTAGATGGCTCTTCGCGGCACAAGATTTCCTAGGATTTCAAGTGTTTTAGCATAATGTTTGCTAGCGTCGACGCCGTTTCTTGTCAAAACTTTTTTTTTTGTGATGACAAGAATAGACAATTAATAATAATAATAATAACTTAAGTCGACATTCGTCTATAGATATTTTCAACTTCGTAAACAAAGTTACATAGTATTCACCTTATGGGTAATTGTCCCAGTCCCAGATGTCCCACCATAAAGTGATGCTATTCCAGACTGTGACGTCACTGACGTATGAGGAGAACAATCTTCTCGATTACCCTCGGAGCATAAACGTAAGAGCGTCTTGTATCGCTACGTTCGATGCCGAGGGGCCAAAGGGTTATTCGCTTGTTGTAGTTTAATACAACTTTGCACCTGGCCGGTCAGCCATGCAACCCTTTTATGGGCCTCATCGTCATCGGAAAAGTTACCTCACCATGAACAACATTAACAACGGTGCAATATGGTTTTAAATGTCCTCTGGTGTGTTTGTGATATCAGGTCCCCAAACTTTTCCGAGTGAGAGGCCACTGGTTTATGTCCCCCCTGTGAGTATAATAGTATAGTAGTCATAATAATAATAATAAGTGTTTTGCATATTATGATTGGTTGCAATGGATAGATATACCTTGGTCGCTGGCTGCCAGGCCATTGACCTAGCACACGAGGAATCTATTCTATTTCAGTTTCTCCTCTTCACAAATGGACCAGTTTAAATATAATCATATATGAACTATCCTGAAGATATGAACTGTTACGTTGACAGCGATAAAACTAATTTTAGACCCCTAATGACGCGAGTGGTGATCTACCGACGCGATGCGTTCTCGTTGTTACAGTGACGCGTTGTTCCCGATATGTCATTTACCAGAGAACACTTGTTTAGTATTTCAGAAGTTGGTATAATTGAGTGCAGACAGCAAGGACAGTCGAACCTGGGTCAGCTGATTCATTAATTCATTCATCAGTTTGAGTGATGTGTGTTGAGTGCTCTTGTATAGACGTGTAAACCAGTAGCCAGAAGCCAGTTGAGCTGGGTGAGGCTCCCGAGCGCTAGGCAACCAATTAAACACTGACAAATGTTAAAAAATCCCTTGCAGGCCTGATAGCGTGCGTGTACTCTTCATATTGAATCTACAAGCCGCGGCTGACAAGCTAATATTTCCATTAGCTATTTAATGAATTGCCATAGTTATTATATCAAATGAAACGAGTTAGTCTTGACCTTACACATGTTCTTGTTTTATACCTCACAGCAATGTTTTAAAAAATGTGACATTGCAAAAAGACAGGACATTTTGCATTTATTATAATAAAGGTCAGAACTCAGAACATACAGGAGTTTGCGTGCCCAACAAGCGTAAATCATGTGTGAAAGCTGTTGAGAAACTTGTAACATTTTGCTCGCGGACTCGCGGTTGCTATTGTCTTGTCCTTGTTGCTTGTTGTGCGCATTCACTGCTCCTCTATAGGGACACTCCCTCGTGACACTCACTCCCCTAGGGACACTTACTACTCTACGGACACTCACTGCTCCTCTAAGGACACTCACTCGTGGCACTCACTCCTCTAGGGACACTTACTACCCTAAGGATACTCACTGCTCCTCTAAGAACACTCCCTCGTGACACTCACTACTCTAAGAACACTCGCTGCTCTTCTAGAGAGACTTACTCGCGACACTCACTTCTCCTCTATAGGGACACTCCCTCATGACACTCACTCGTGACACTCATTGCTCCTCTATAGGGACACTCCCTCATGACACTCACTCGTGCCACTCACTGCTCCTCTATAGGGACACTCCCTCATGACACTCCCTCGTGCCACTCCCTCGTGCCACTCACTATGGACATTCCCTCGTGACACTCACTTCTCTAAGAACACTCACTGCTCCTCTAGAGACACTCTCTCGTGCCACTCACTACTCCTCTAGAGACACTCCCTCGTGCCACTCACGCCAGTGGTCGGCGCCGCTGCAGAATACACCGCTCGTGCAGTCGCTCCGTCTCTGCCATAAATCACACAGCTACACAGTTTGAAGCCAAGGCAAACAACAGTAACGCAATGTTGTCTTATCGCCACTGTCTCTACCCAGTGGCGTGCGGGCCTGGCCCTGGGGGTCCTCACTGGGATCAATGTTTATTGTTTAGTTACTATACAGACAGATATACAACAGCTTCCTAAATCAAAAACACCCACAGGTACAGGCAATGATGCCAATATTGTATGCACATGTGTAGATCAGTGAGTTCTGGACTAATTTGTAATACGCGGGGAGGGGGAAAAGCGATATAAAGTTTGGTGTAGTAATCAAACTGCATAAAGGTAATAATTTGTGATCGGTAGTATATTTTATAAGTATCAATATCAATATCAATAGGCAATACCCATAACTATAACCAATCAAGTAGTATCCATTTGGAATGTCTTCAACGGTCGTTGCTATGTTCACACAGCCAGAAACTAACGAACTACCCCGAAGTTGATACCGACCTCGACCGAGTTGATACAGAAGGTTTTCGTATGTCGGAGTGTTTGATTGGTGTTTGATATTTTATACAGGACTTCTCAATGGAAGACTGATGCTGATGTATTCTAGAGGAATAGTTCTTTTAGATTATAGAGGGTGTTTGATATTTTATACAGGACTTCTCAATGGAAGACTGATGCTGATGTATTCTAGAGGAATAGTTCTTTTAGATTATAGAGGGTGTTTGATATTTTATACAGGACTTCTCCATTAAAGACTGATGCTGATGTATTCTAGAGGAATAGTTCTTTTAGATTATAGAGGGTGTTTGATATTTTATAAAGGACTTCTCCATTAAAGACTGATGCTGATGTATTCTAGAGGAATAGTTCTTTTAGATTATAGAGGGTGTTTGATATTTTATACAGGACTTATCAGCTGATGGTGATGTATTCTAGAGGAATAGTTCTTTTAGATTATAGAGGGTGTTTGATATTTTATACAGGACTTCTCAGTGGAAGACTGATGCTGATGTATTCTAGAGGAATAGTTCTTTTAGATTATAGAGGGTGTTTGATATTTTATACAGGACTTCTCAATGGAAGACTGATGCTGATGTATTCTAGAGGAATACTTTTTTTAGATTATAGAGGGTGTTTGATATTTTATACAGGACTTCTCAATGGAAGACTGATGCTGATGTATTCTAGAGGAATAGTTCTTTTAGATTATAGAGGGTGTTTGATATTTTATACAGGACTTCTCAGTGGAATACTCATGCTGATGTATTCTAGAGGAATAGTTATTTTAGATTATAGAGGGTGTTTGATATTTTATACAGGACTTCTCAATGGAAGACTGATGCTGATGTATTCTAGAAAAATAGTTATTTTAGATTATAGAGGGTATTTGATATTTTATACAGGACTTCTCAATGGAAGACTGATGCTGATGTATTCTAGAAAAATAGTTATTTTAGATTATAGAGGGTGTTTGATATTTTATACAGGACTTCTCAGTGGAAGACTGATACTGATGTATTCTAGAGGAATAGTTCTTTTAGATTATAGAGGGTGTTGGATATTTTATGCAGGACTTCTTAATGGAAGACTGATGCTGATGTATTCTAGAGGAATAGTTCTTCTAGATTATAGAGGGTGTTTGATATTTTGTACAGGACTTCTCAATGGAAGACTGATGCTGATGTATTCTAGAGGAATAGTTCTTTTAGATTATAGAGGGTGTTTGATATTTTATACAGGACTTCTCCATTAAAGACTGATGCTGATGTATTCTAGAGGAATAGTTCTTTTAGATTATAGAGGGTGTTTGATATTTTGTACCGTGACTTCCATTAGTTGTCTGTAGTTTTATGTTGAGAAATACAAGATTCTTAATCCTGTGATTGTGTGCGCGTTCTAACGGTAACACTGCGCACTGCTGGATGGTACTGGTACTGATGAAGTATGTCGTACCGGTACCTAGGAGCGTTCCGGTACAAATTAGCCCCTGGAATGCGACTCATGCTAGAGGGCTGCTATTGGCTGGTTGACACCTCACATACAACCGGGAATAAAATCACCGATTGTCGTCAATAATATTCAGATAGACAATGATATTTCGCCTTTTCTTGCATTACATCAATATTGATGCGTATTAAATGTGTAGATACTTTTCCCAACTGCTGCTTTAGGAATGTCGTGTATAATTGTCATCGGTGAGACTTGACCAGCGCATCTCAATTATCTTAGGTGAGCTTGTGATTTAACGTCCGTATAAAGGCAAGACTGGTCGCGTTCACAACGTGACACCCATATCAATTGATCGCAATAGAAAACTGAAAGGAATTAACAGGAATTTTAATTTGATGTATGTGCAAATTAATAAAACGAAAATAAAAATGAATGATGTATGCAATGGGATGGGATGTGAAAACAAACAGAAAAATTCAATAACCGTTATCTAGAGTAAACAAAAATTTGTTTCGCAAGAACCTGTTTATGGTTTAGTTGAATTTCAAATAATTCAGTGAGCTTATTTACAACCAGTATAGCCTCTTTGCCACCAAAAACTAATGGGACACAATATTTGCTTCGGAGTAATACCTATTTATTTATTTATTTATTTATTTAATGTCTATCCTATTCAGTTATAAAAACTGATTTACAAAGGAGGACCTTAAATAAAACTAAGCTATGCAAACAATTAATAATAATGAAATCATAAATAACAATAACAACAAAAACAAAACAAACTACTGAATTATACAAAATAAAATCAAGAACAAGAAAAAATAATTGAGAAATGAAAGAAAATCAAATGAGTGGAAATTCAACATATTAAATTATAAAAATAGAAGTATGCAAATAAGAAAGAACATGAAGAAAAAAAAATTGTGGGGAAAAAAATACTTGTCTCGAGTCTGCTTCTCTTACTTTGTATTGAGCATTATTTCTTGTGTTATAACGCCTTTCATACAATTGTTGTTATTGGTATAAAACAAGAAAATGCCGAAGTGAGATATCCGGATTGTGATCACCCAGACCTTATGTGTTCTTGCACTGAGCTACTGTTGCTTGGCATTGTGGGTCAAGAATTGAGTTGCACCTCCCCCTCAATGTAATTGAATTACACACGTTGCCTCAACACCAGACAAAAAAAGACAAAATATACCCAATCGTGATGTATTTGCCAATGAGAAACCCCTAATATCTGAGGATGATACTACTGTATTAATATACGGATCATTATTATTTACCGAAATACATACTTCCTGCTCCTGAAGACAAAAAAATGAAATAAGTTCATGCACTTAATAGACAAGATATATTTTCCAATCAATGATAGAATTACACCGGACTCACACCTCATAACAATAATCAGGAAATAATAAGCAAGTAAACTAAATTTATAGCTAGATGATTTCAAAGAATGAACAGTTAACTGGCCATTGTAACACGCGCTCGTCGAGCATAACCCCGCATTCGCTCGGTACTTGTCCTGATTTGTACTTGCGTGGGAGGAGACAGATACCCACCTCGACATAGCCAAGGCCAAGTGGGAGGGAATACGTGACGAGATGGGGGATTCGAACATAAACCATGCACGAACTGTTGACAAATAAGTTGCAATTAATTCGCACGTTCCAGTCACGTTCATCCAGGTGTCACTCGTCACTTCTTGCACGAGGATCTGGTATACTTCTTAAACGACCGGACAATAAGTTTTATGCAAATATCTGTACTCTTCTATGAGTAACTATTTTCATTGTTTAACTCGATCCGAAAGATATTTTTCTTCTGAGAAATGCGTGAAAATTGTCTGCATATAAGTTACATCAAACGCTTAATGCGCATAATACTATATTCTATGTGACATCTTCAGTCTGCAAACTGACAACATCGGGCGGGATTCGAACCCACGTTGTTTCACGGAGACATCTTGTAGAGAATTCTTTTGGACTTATATGGGGGAAGAGGTCTTGGCTATCGCGAAACATTTTACAGAACTCAAATTGTTAATAGTTGTCATCGAAGGCTAAAAATTGTTTTTATCGTTTACAATTTACTGGAACGAAATATTAGAAAAAATCAGAAAAAATCAATAAATATTAGAAATATTAGAAAAAATTGATTTTGGAATTTTTAATTAAAAAAACTTTCATGTAAAACATTATTTGAGTAGTAATTTCTTTGGAAGTAGACGGTAAGGTTTAGAGGAAGGCGACTAAGAAATAAGGGATGGACCTCCTAGCTCCTGCGCCTTCTATATTTGCTGGGATTGGTCCTAGTACCAGCTAACGATGATTCCATAACACGTCCAACGATTGCCAAATGTATTCATACTAGTGTTAACATATAATTAACCACGAATGACTGTGATTAAGTGAACCTCAATCACACATAATCATTATGTAGATTAGTTGGTAAACCCGCGTACTAACACAATCTCGCTTGCTTTGTTGTATCGCGTACATCGTAACTCCCGCCCCGTTGTTAAACTATACCCAAGTTGTAGACTATTGGTGCGTTGCTCGACTCTAACGTGCGTGCACATGATTCAATAACATTAATGTTTAGATACCAGAAAAGTTGTGTTTATCTGTGGTTTTAGAAGCGTTTTATTTGTGTACAAATTTCAGTTTTGAAATGTGTACCGGCGTAGATAATGTAGGTCCATATCACAAATAACGTCGAAGAATAAAATTGAAACCCTATCTGTGCGTTTCTAAGATATGTGGGGTTTGCTTCCCGCTAACGCCAGTGTGACGTCACACCACAGCATCGCGGTACAAACAACGTTGAGCCATGTGACGTCATCCCCCCCAGTGAACGGATAGTAAAGCTCTAAATACTAGCAAACGTGTGGCCGGACAACTAAATTGTTTGCAGGTATTTAATTTTAAATGCACTTAACATAACATATCACAATTTTGTATTTCAAGTCAGTACTCCTTTAAGGTACCGTTTGAGAGGTCTGAAGATGCTTTCGTAGAGTGTCTCCGAAAACTATACAGTATAGTGATCTCGTTCGTTTCAAACCCTTTGAACTTTTTATAGTTATGGAAATCGACCAAATGTGACAAAACTGGGAATGGGGGAGCTGACGTTAAACCCAATTCGCAATTCATAATCTGAGCTGCTGTATTGTTGGTAACCTACTTACTTCTATACTATGGTAGCCTACTATGTTTAGAGTATAGGCAATAACTCGGAAACATTGACTTAGTCTAGTTCTGTTCATGAGCCACCCTACGATACAGATATACCTGTACCTGTCGATCTTCGAGTGGACCCGAGTACAATATAGTACTAGTGACTAAATAAACACCCATCGGTGACCTCAAGAAGCTGCACTATCCCCCCCCCCCCCCCCAAAAAAAAAATATATATGACATATAATAATGACAAATATAACACCGCGGTAACTTCGTGTCATGGAATGTGAGTAAACGCAATTTCCATATATTTTTTAAACTAATTCCAAACTATTTCCCAAAAAAATATTAAATTTTCAGGGTAGGTTTTTTGATCCCTAAATTACAACTACACAACTTGACATATGCGTTCAGTCGATTGTGCGAGCTTAAAACAAGACCGAAAACACCATCTGTACAGTTGATTCGCATGACCGAAGCTCGGCGCAGGTAAAAACTACACTTACTTGCATTCGCCGCTATCACGGTTAAAATGTTGTCGCTAAGCGTGGCAATTACATTCCATTGATACACTAATCACTGAACCAAGGACAACATGTAGCGCGCGCGCGCGCGCGGACGGTGAGTCTCTCAACTAAAACGTGCACGGGGCCGTCAATGTTTATACTTGACTCGGCTTCACACGACGGTTATGTAAAATGTACCTGATTTTAGTTTTTATGTTTACCTAACAAACACCAATAAAACAATAACGTTCAGTTCGTTTTTGTTTTATGTGATTTAGAAAATTCGCAACACGTGGGCGAATCTACGTGGTATTTTAAAATCTATATGTTTCAAAAATTCCACAATCAGCCATTTTTTTCTGTTCTATTCGTTTTTGTTTTATGTGATTTAAAAAATTCACAACACGTGGGCGAATCTACGTGATATTTTAAAATCTACGTATGTTTCAAAAATTCCACAATCAGCCATTTTTTCTGATTTCAATACTCCAATATTTAAGGTTTATCGAATTATTCCAGAGAAAAATACTCTTTCTATTCTCTATAATGGGGACGTACGTATACGCATGCAAGCAACGCGTGTATACACCACACCAATATAGTTACAACTGGGGGTAAGTTCAAATAATCTGCTGTATCGATGAAGTCCAGTAATCGGTAGGTATCTAATCAGTTATACCACTGGTTATACTCGTGCTTAAAGTTCGCAACTTAATGGGGGAGCGGCAATGTCTGTTGTTTCACATGTGTTAAGTGCGAATGCCCAATTACTAACTAAGGTACGTTTCCTAAGTACTGTTTTCAGCTCCTCCAGAGATATATCTACCGGTATGATGGAAGGAGGACTCGTTGGTGTGAAATATACAACTCAAAAAACTACTAATCACTATTTTGGGTTAATTTTTCTTGGTATTTGCTTCTGTAGATTTATCTTAGCAGTACTACCTTCTTAGATTTAGAAATGTGTTTAATTACCAACAATTATACTGATTTTTTTTGATTTTTTTTATTTTATTTATTTATTCAATATTTCACATACAGCGTATTCTGCAATTTGGCGTTAAATAATAAACATAACAATAAAAACACATAAACAAGCACAAAGAACACACATTAAGGGTATAATTTTTAGGGTGTGCCATACTTTTGCTTAATTGAATTTCTAATTGAAATAGTCTTGAAGAAAAGTGCTGTTTCCCCTGTGGTGGCAAGAAGCATAGATTGTCCACCTGTCCACCAGGCAAGCGGTGTTTACCTGCGCTGTTAGTCTCAAGGTGGACTGCAGTGTGCATGGCAAGCGTCCGTCACCCGAGCCAGGGAACTGAGAGTGAGGGCAGGCGCCGGCACTGGCGCGGTAGGTGGTGTCATGCAATCTCAACAAACCGCAAGAGAAAAGCTTTTCTCTTCCCATGAAAGTTCAAACAAAACATTTCGCCGTATGGTATTGTTATTCATCATTTTTATGTGTTAGGCCATATGAAAAAATGCGAAATAAATCAAGCTGAATCGCAGTTGGGGAAATATCGCAGCTAGCCCAGCGTTGCGCGCCGACGTTAGTCTGACAAGTTCTGCACTCGCCTCCCGCCGAGGAGCACGATATGCATTTATGTTAATAGCCGACTCTATTTTAATTGTATAATCGCAACAATCTGTCGAGTGTGCCTCCTAAATCGCTAACGAGCCAACAACGGGCACATATGTAGCTATACTATACCTGTCCGCGATGTCTTGTTTCGGTCATTTCCGTGTGAGGTCGTTAGTCGACCGAACTAAATACGGCCTTGTAGCGATGCTAATCGAGACGATCAGGGGCAATAAATGAAGAAACATGACATCCATGCCCAAGCTAGGATTTGAACCTGGAATGCTGGAACCGTGGTTTACTGGACCAACGCCTATAGTCACGCTTCGCCGCTGGTGAACGTATAAACCTCATATGGCATATTTTCTGCTCGTATTGGAGTTGTATCTCTGTTATTTAAGAGTAAACTTAAGTACCCACTTTTGTATGTTTTTTTTTTTTTTTTTTTTTTTTTACATTTTTAAACAAAATGATTGAACATCATTTACTTTTTTTTACTTTCACTTCAAAAAATCAATATGACATGTTACCCATTATTATATTTTCTTATTACTATCTTTAGATATTTAAAACTAAAATATGTACTCGTGTATAAATGAATCTGTATTTATTTACAGAGGACGAGCCAAAACAGATGGTACACGTACAATATTGTGATATTCATAAGTTGGTCGACATAACGCAGGGCAAAATTTTAAAACGACATTTATGTTTTCTGTTTCAGGTAAGTGAGGATGGACGAGGCATATGTGAGCGTGATTACTAGGGTGGGGCCTTTGGTAAGATATGCACACTCTACTGATCTTGTATGATAAACATGTTTCTAAAGTATAAATTATTTGATGACTTTTCATTAGAAAGCTGATAGATACAAACGATAACGCAATAGTCGCATTGCGAATATGTTCTTTTTGTGTTGCGTTGCGTTGCCTTGTGTCTTCAAGAATTTTACGTTTATTCGCATTATGGCCAATCTTCATGAAGAATGCAGACTCGTAAATAAACTTCTGTGTTATGAAAATAATTATAAATTATTTGTAGAAACATGTTCTTTGCCTGCGGTGCTTGGTGATTGAATTTTTAACCGGTGTTTAAAAAGTGATGTACCAAAAGATAATTGTGTGCACAGGATGGCTCTAAACATACATGAATACAGCTTTGCATTGTATAAAGAAGGGTAACTAACTATACTAAACGCGTACAATATTAAATAAATATTAAAAAAATGATGACGGTTGAGAGTTGATGGTTGAGATGTTTCATTGATTTTTTTAAACAATAGGTATTGACTGCATATTTTTATAGGACCGAGTTGACAATTATTAATATTCTCTCCGGCTTATGGGAGTTCTGATGTTTTACATCTTTCCAAGTTCTCAAGTAATTATCTGTCACCAACTCACCGGTAACATTCGTTCGGACTATCGCGTAAATACAGAACAGTTATTGATATCTTGTCAATTATCGCTTTTGTCTCTATATTTTTTGTAGCGTCAGTGGCAGAGCCGAGCTTTGCCTCAGCGCTGAATTATGGGATTATTGTGATGCGAGCCAGTGATTTGTGGTAACATGACGCAGGAGTACCCGGTCTACAACGATTGGGGGCGAATTGACACCTCTCTTCATTACAATACAACAAATGACCATTTATAGGACAATGGGTGTTTTGATTTATTAGCTCTGCAGCATCACTTTGAATCATTGGGACAGTTATTGAGGGGTGGGGGGTGGGGGGTTTCTTCTGCTACGAAGCGTTTTAATTATTAGCTGATAATGGAACGGTTGAGATGCATTGTGTGTGTGTGTTTATGAATAGCCTTCATGCAAGGCCTACCATGTTTCTGGGCAATTGTTTCTCACTCTGCATCTGATATGTTCAAGTGTCTAGACCTATATTTTAGAAATCAAACCAACATTTTCCTACATGACGTGTTTCTCTCTCTCTCTGTCTCTGTCTCGAGATTTAAATCGGTAATGGAAGACCTGTCTGTAAGTATACTGAGTTAGCTATCGAAGTAGTGGGCTCATAATGGGTCGCATTTATATTAAGACAGCACCAATCCTTTACATGTCGGTCACATGTGGCCATTTCAATGCAAATTTGCGATTTTTGTTTCTGTCCGTATATTCAACCGTTTAGAAATTGACATTGTAATATCACTCACTGATTCGCTCACTTCATTATCAGAGACAGAGAGAGAGAGAGAGAGAGGAGAAGAAGCTACTGCTTGTAGGTAGGGGACTCGGACTAAAGACTGGAAAGTGATTTCCATTATATTAGTTTAATGATTAAATATCATTATCAATAATCGAAATGATTTATTGGGCGTTTTACATTTTTTTTTTTTACCTTTCATCTCGGTAAGCTTGTCAACAACTTAGCCGTGGAAAGTCAAAATCACACTACACCCGCACTGTGCTACTTGGCCCCAAAACAACCGCCTTATGAACAGTACCTTTACCAGCTAACCTCGAAGTCTGAAATTGCTATAAATGCTTTAAAAATTCTCAAAACATAAATCAAAATATGTCATTCCCTATAGACAATTTAATGCTCATTCTTGTGCTTGTTTCATTGTTCCAATAAATATCTCAATTTTTCAAATGAATTAATTTAATTGTTGTGATGCGTTGTTGCAACACACCCTTTGCAATCAAATGAGTATTAAAAAAAAAAAAAAACGGTAATTTTTATTGAAATAGAAACATTCACATGAGCATTGAATTCTCTATGGAAACGCTCTACTTAAAACTAGTTATATATATTATTACGGTGTTGTTATTCCCAGTTCCGGTGCGGTTGTATTTTTGTTTAGCATTCGCCTTCATTTTCTGCACATTTTTCTACCAGGTGGTCTACGTTAAAACCAACATGTCCCATTAGTCATTATCATTATCCCACATGTTCCCACTAATTCACTTGTTACTACAGATCTTGAATGCAACTAGCATGGTTGTGTATAAATGGCATTGCCGCATTAGGATATCTTGATTGATAATAAAACATAATACATATTCACTAAAGCAAACCAAAAGCGGAGCCAGCCAATATTGTGTGGTTTGATTAATCTCGCACCCTCCCTACTAATTCGAGTGAGAACCAGGCCTGACTGAATTGAACAGAACGACACGAATACGTCGTCCGTTCGCGTAGAAATGTCTGTCGCAGCTATTTGCTCAATATCAGTCAAGCTGGCTCTGCACAGTAGGAATTTATTGCTACCGAAAGAGTCGCATGCTTTTTCTACGCGTTCCAGTTCACACTTTACACTGGCTAACTGGTTTGCTTGGCTGTCTTCATTTGTCTTTTTACCACTTTCTCACACAATGCAACATTCAACATGGACAAACTATTGTGTTTAAGATCGCCATCGCATATTTATGCACTGGTCGTGTGGAAAGCCTTATACGAGGAACTGGTTTGTGAAGTACGCGAGCTTGAGTAGCCTAGTTGGTGTTAGTTGATGCTGATGGAGTTATCTTCTGTTTTCTGCATGTGTTCTAGCGCAGTGCGTACGTAGTGTACGTACGGACGTACTTTTACCTCTTTCATTTCATCTTTTATGAACCGTTATACGAAAACTACATTAGTGAACATTTGCAAAGCTTCAGTTATTGAGTCTTTGCCAGCAAATATAATATAATGCAGCTTACAAGATAGTGACAGTGGATTAATTCGAACTTTTTCACACTTTTTCTAATTTCTAATATGTTTCACGTCAATAAGCTAAGCAGATCGTGGGAGAGATTTCAACATAATTCTTTCCATTCATGCTTTAAGCTATAGCTAGGCTACATAAAATTAAAATTTGATTAAAATGTTGTTGAGCACATAGGAAGTTTACGATTAAGTTGGACAGTATACGCCTGTTTTTTTTAAAGAAAAATATAAAAAACGGAGAAATGGTTTAGAATGTCGTGGAACTTGTCTTCTGACATTTGCATTCGTTCTAATTATGTTTTTTTTTGACGTATATACTTATAACAATAAATGAATAATACTTTGGTCCTTTAGTCTCTTGGTACGATAAGCAGAGTTTTATACATATACCACTCCGGGTCTAGACGGAAATTACATTTAAATTTGTTTTTTATCATAAATCATAATTGGGCAAACCCAATATTCGTATGCAAGTGCAACACAGGGGGAACATTCGGACCTCCCAGTCTAAGTTGTCTCACCCGACGTGAAGTGTCAGACATGTAGACGGAACAGTCGTTCACTTTACCATTCTGGCGGGGAACTAGGGGAATTGCCTTAAACTGAAATTAATACTCTTGATCGACGGCGCAGACATAATATTTTAATCTACCACCCGAGTTTAGTGAACATTTTTCATTGTGATTATTAAAACTTGAACTAAATTCACTCATTTTGATAGCTACGTTCCAACTTCCTTATCCTCTGCCCATTGATCTCAATTAATAGATTTGGAGTTAGAAAACTAATAACTATTATTATTCATTTTAATAAATAGCCCTGTTTTTCATTTCTAAAAAAATAGGATCGCTTCGTAGCCCGTCGGGTTGGGGGGGTGATGACAAGATATTTATGTTCGGACGCAAAAAGTTGCCGGGTAGCTAATTGGCTTGGGATGAGGTGATTGCTTGAATTGTGTAATCAAAGTGGAATTTCGCGCTAATAGAGGCAAATTGATGCATGGTATAGTCCAGCCTCAGTGGCTGCTGGGCCCTTGTTTGCCAGGAGAGGGGGGAGGGTTACTTTAAAGTTCGCCTATAACTCTCGCCGGAGAAAAGTTACGGCACTTGAATTAAACCGTCCGATACAGGTAATGGGACATTTTCCTCTGTAGCTGCAGATCAGCCCATGCACTGTATTTAGTGGCTGAAGTGCGATAACCCTTGGCTTCAAACTACTTCTAATGTCTTTTTTTAGAAGCAATACTTCATTGCGCGACGGAAAATAAATTCTTGTCTCCCATCAGTTCGTTGTTCTTTTTTTTTCTCTTGTTATAACTCTTCGTTTGGGCCCAGGGTCGAATTTGGTCAGTGCCGACTCTGCCGGTCGTAAGAGGCGAAGTACAAACGAGGTCTCCCAATTTCTCTTTTCTGCCCACATACCCATTTACCCCTTTAAGTATAATTATTTATTCCTTGTACTTGTTCTTTCCTCCAAGTTCTTTTACGCTTAGCCCCATAGTAGAATAGATCCAGGGTAGCTCTGCCTGTCGAAAGAGGTGCCTCAGAGGTGCATAAGAGGCTGACGTCGTATGACTTTACACATGGGTGGGTACGTTATAGTTATATGTAACCATAGGACAACAAATACTTGATCCCAGTAGCCAGCAGTGTTTGGTAGTGGCTCTCGTTACAGTTACATGCATGACAGGGTTGCTAACACTTGCTCCCAGGAGCCAGCAGTGTCTGGTAGTGGCTCTCGTTACAGTTACATGCATGCATGACAGGGTTGCCAACACTTGCTCTCAGGAGCCAGCAGTGTCTGGTAGTGGCTCTCGTTACAGTTACATGCATGACAGCGTTGCCAACACTTGCTCTCAGGAGCCAGCAGTGTCTGGTAGTGGCTCTCGTTACAGTTACATGCATGACAGCGTTGCCAACACTTGCTCTCAGGAGCCAGCAGTGTCTGGTAGTGGCTCTCGTTACAGTTACATGCATGACAGCGTTGCCAACACTTGCTCTCAGGAGCCAGCAGTGTCTGGTAGTGGCTCTCGTTACAGTTACATGCATGACAGCGTTGCCAACACTTGCTCTCAGGAGCCAGCAGTGTCTGGTAGTGGCGCTTGTTACAGTTACATGCATGACAGGGCTGCCAACACTTGCTCCCAGGAGCCAGCAGTGTCTGGTAGTGGCTCTCGTTACAGTTACATGCATGACAGCGTTGCCAACACTTGCTCTCAGGAGCCAGCAGTGTCTGGTAGTGGCTCTCGTTACAGTTACATGCATGACAGGGCTGCCAACACTTGCTCTCAGGAGCCAGCAGTGTCTGGTAGTGGCTCTCGTTACAGTTACATGCATGACAGCGTTGCCAACACTTGCTCTCAGGAGCCAGCAGTGTCTGGTAGTGGCGCTTGTTACAGTTACATGCATGACAGGGCTGCCAACACTTGCTCCCAGGAGCCAGCAGTGTCTTAGTAGCGCTTGTTACAGTTACATGCATGACAGCGTTGCCAACACTTGCTCTCAGGAGCCAGCAGTGTCTGGTAGTGGCTCTCGTTACAGTTACATGCATGACAGGGTTGCCAACACTTGCTCTCAGAAGCCAGCAGTGTCTGGTAGTGGCGCTTGTTACAGTTACATGCATGACAGGGTTGCCAACACTTGCTCCCAGGAGCCAGCAGTGTTTGGTAGCAGTTACATGCGCGACAGGGTTGCCAACACTTGCTCCCAGGAGCCAGCAGTGTTTGGTAGCAGTTACATGCGCGACAGGGTTGCCAACACTTGCTCCCAGGAGCCAGCAGTGTTTGGTAGCAGTTACATGCGCGACAAGGTTGCCAACACTTGCTCCCAGGAGCCAGCAGTGTTTGGTAGCAGTTACATGCGCGACAGGGTTGCCAACACTTGCTCCCAGGAGCCAGCAGTGTTTGGTAGCAGTTACATGCGCGACAGGGTTGCCAACACTTGCTCCCAGGAGCCAGCAGTGTTTGGTAGCAGTTACATGCGCGACAGGGTTGCCAACACTTGCTCCCAGGAGCCAGCAGTGTTTGGTAGCAGTTACATGCGCGACAGGGTTGCCAACACTTGCTCCCAGGAGCCAGCAGTGTTTGGTAGCAGTTACATGCGCGACAGGTTTGCCAACACTTGCTCCCAGGAGCCAGCAGTGTTTGGTAGCAGTTACATGCGCGACAGGGTTGCCAACACTTGCTCCCAGGAGCCAGCAGTGTTTGGTAGCAGTTACATGCGCGACAGGGTTGCCAACACTTGCTCCCAGGAGCCAGCAGTGTTTGGTAGCAGTTACATGCGCGACAGGGTTGCCAACACTTGCTCCCAGGAGTCAGCAGTGTTTGGTAGTGGCGCTTGTTACAGTTACATGCATGACAGGGTTGCCAAAACTTGCTCCCAGGAGTCTCCACAGCTTTTATCACCACTTTACAAAAGCCTCAAAGAATTAAGGGTCTGGCAAGTCTCCGTTTAGTGAACGACCTAATCCCTGGACTTGACGACTTGCATTTGAAGCAGCTCTTCAGACTTGGATTATCCGTCTTGGACTACCTCTACTATTTCTTCCTTCTGCTTCCCTCCCCAAGTTTTCTCCTGAGACTCAAAACTTTTCACACTTTTGAAGAAGTTACTCATGTAATAACTTTCTCCATCACGTTGCTTACAATATTTAAATTATTCCAAATGGTTTGACTTATTCCACGGCCAAAAATAATATATTTGTTGATATCACTTCGCAACGAAACTATGCATCAGTCTGGAGGTCCGATGAGTACATTATGCGCCGGGGCGAGCAGCTGGCTAATGTTTCTGAACTTCATACGCTACTTTACTGACTAGATTTGAACATAAACTTGTACGACTGTTTATTTATAGTTATTGGTTTTACATCTTACTCACCGCATCGCACATAACAGTAATTATCAACATGACGTTAGTTGCAAATTCAAACAAACGCCCGCGTCTTAAGTGTGTTGTTCTCGTCACCGACGATAGAGTGCGTTGGAGACGCACATTCATTATGTAATCTGTGCAGCAACTCGACTAGTCAAACGTAGGAATGTTCATCATTGTCAGAGAAACAGAGAGATTGGAAGACGAGTAGGCCTTTTCAATTCAGCTGCCCATCCGGTGTGACGAATGTGTTGCATTCTTGAGAAGAAGATACATAAATATACTCCCCCGCGGTTAAGAAGTTAATGAATAGCCCATGCCGAAAATAGGCATGCATAATTTTTTTAGTAATTTATACAAAATGGTAGTTGGGTAGTGGTAGTGCCTTCTTGTGTTGCACCCACCACTTCAATGTTGGCTCGTTGGCTGTACTTTCGTAAGTTGGTAGTGATACTCGGGTCTTTGTGGTATGAAAACTTACAAGCGTAAATTGTTTGAAAGCGTTTGGCGCAAAAATAAAGCGTTTGGCGCAAAAATCACCTTAAATATTTAATTTACTTGTGTCTGTAAGTCCCTATTACATATACGCATGATATATGATAAACAATATCTAAATTTACTGTACTTAAACTAAATTAAAAACTAAAGATTTATATTCTACATTTTTCTGAGGTTAATATTGTATAGACTATACAGATTTGAGGATAGTATTTGTACTCATTGATACAAGTTGATATGTGTGAGTGATGTATGCACTTTGTGCTACCGATACTTATGTTTATTAGATTATGTATAATAGGCCTATGATGAATATATTCGCGGTTAACGAGTTTTTCTATACTTGCATCTGACGAGATGCCAAGTAACTTTTTATTTGTTGTTTAAATAGTTTTTTTTTTATTTGATTGTTTTCAGTTGAACGGGTATATTGTTAAATATTTTTGGCCTCATGCATATAGCTATCTTTTTTTGAAGGAGTATTGACTGTACTCAAGACGTTATATTATTTGCTTTTCTGGGAGTGTTAAATAGTTGGATAGCGACTTCTGTTTCTATGCATATATTCTAATTGTTCTGCTATATCGTTAATATAGCCTTGTCTTGTGTACACTTTGCAGATGAGTAATCTTTATAAAGAATAATTTTTAGTATACTTTTTTGTACGATCTCCATACTATTTATATGTGTGTGCTGTGTGTGATTCGTCTCCCCCTCCATGTATTATTTTACTATATTGAAGTTTTGATTCTACTAGCGCAGAATATACGGTTTTTAGGTTGTTTCTAGTTAAGGTGTTCGGTTGCGCATAAAATTTGTACAGCTTGTTACGTAATAAAGATGTTACATATTGAATGCGTTTGTCTATTCAAGATCAGCAAGTATTCTATATCTAGTTCTTGTAAATGTGTTAAAACAATTCAGGTATTTTACGGCTACGCCTCTGTGTGTGACGTAAGTCTCAAGTGTTGTGTATAATCTCCGGCCATCTTGTTTTCATATAACGTCTAAGATGGACGTGTTTATCAAACATGGAATGGAACTGCGATAGTCGTGTCTCGGTATACTCAGCACAGCAGGTGTAAACATACTTTATTATGGGTACTGAAGATTATTCTATCCACTTTGTTACGCGTTTGAATTCAAGGGTAAAAAGTCAGCACTTTTTACATTTAAGTACAAAACATTTCTTTTAATAATGGAGGCAGCATTGAATCTGAAGAACTATGGGGGGGAGGGGCACAGGCCAGCTTACCCTCCTCTCCCGCCACCATCATACCGTTATATTACTAAATAGCCCATCATTTCTCGTATGGAGTTTTATGTAGTATTTCATTTCATTTTCCTATTTTTAATTTTTATTATAATATAAATATATACCTTTGCATTCCTTCTTTCCAATGTTCGTAGGATTTTGTTATTCTTTTTCCACCATTATCAGCAACAACCAACCGTGTGTGCTAAGTTCAAGTAGGGCTAAGAATCAGGGTTTGAAATAATATAATACTTACCTATGTTTTACCTTCATTTGACCAACGGTGCGTAACTTAAATTCCAGCATGTTGTAATTGATTCTCTACGATCCTTTATAGTGTCTATTTTACAACAGGAAACCTTGAGTGCGCCTTAATGTTTCGTGTAACACTTGTCCAGCACTGTACCTGCATGCGAGCTTTGGTTCAGCATTCATGGCCAGTGGTGCGTAGACATAGCGACGTGCTGCGTATTTACACGCCACTTGTTAGTATGGAAAACGTCATTTTTATGAAGTCTGGCTTGAAATTATTATTTCCAACCAATGCTTACGGTAAAAGCATCATTAATAAATCACGCAGTAATTCCTGGAACATATTTCTGTCTTCTGTCGACAGGGAACACTCAAAAGTATGTAAGTGTCCATCCAGTAAGTAGCAACTAACCAGTTTGAGTTACGGCGTGGATGGTGGATGGGAGGATGTAATGTAAGTTACCCTTCTCATTACTCCCAGCGGGTCTGCTGGTTGGAGGAGTTAACTAGAGCTATATTAGGTACCTAATTAATAACATTACATTAATATTATTCACTTGGTCGACCAGATAAAAATAGTGTAGATGTACTGCATTGTCAGTATACGGGGTTTTCAAAGACTAACATTTATGCAGTGAATGAATAAATTAACACCATCAAATAAATCATACAGATACATGAAACGCGTTGAGTGCATCCATTACACAGCTAATTAAACTCTGTATATTACTAATTTTTTTTTTTTACTCTAAGACAAATTGTAATAAAATTAATTAAAACAGATATTAATATTTGTATATACATAACAAAGTTAAATCCGATCAATAGCTTTCTAATAATTTAATAGCGTGATTTTAAATTACAAACTGAGATGAAAGAAATATATGGTGAACGGTGATCAATAATGATAACGAAGCAGATATAAGGCGTGTAGGCGGCCTCGAGGCTGATGCTGACGGCTGAAACCCATACATAATCAACTTGTAAAGAGCCAAAACCGATAGAGATGGCTCAGCGGTAACACGCGGTACTTTAATCCGGGTTTGATTCCCACCACTGACACAGGAAGTCGTAAGGATGTTCTTTCCAACAGTCCTGAGACGTTCAGTTCCAACTGTCCCAACACTGTCCTATTACCTCTAAAGATGTACCTGCCCGTTACGAATCATGAAACGAATCATGATAGACGACGCATTGGCTAACTCTGAAAACAAAGGCTGGTAACAATAAAAATAACCAAAAGCAAAATCAGAAGGTTCTAAGAACAGTACATTTACTTGTTTCCTATACCCCCCGCCAAATTTCTTGTTAATATTATGCCTATACAAAGTTATACAGTGATGTAAACGAAATATCGAACCTTCGGCTACTTACTTCGTTTACGGTATACACGAGATAGCAATTTCCGCGTCCCCGGTAGATTAATTGGCAAGAGCATCGCGGAGGATCTGGGTTCAGTCCCCAGTCGGGGAAAATTTGTGTTACTCTTGCTATCTCTTCATATTTTTAAAGCTGGATTTAGTTTTTAAAATCGTATTATCTTATATACATTATACAGGTTTTAAGCTGTATAGACCTCTGTGAAGATGATGTTACAGCAAAGAGATAACGTTCTATGTATATGAAATAGGTGATCTAGTCGAATACCACAGAATATTAATTAGAAGGCCTGGTTCAACTTTTGTAAATGACACCGTTTGAACATTTTTCCATTCTCTGTTGTATTGAACACAACATAATATAACGGTGAAGTCGTGTTTTGTTTATTTCCACCTATTCAATTCAATTATTCACTAAGCAATTGGCAATGCCTTTATTAAAACCTCTATATTTTCTGGCATTTAAAAATTGCAAATCGTTTATTTATGATATTGATTAATGTTCACAAGTAAACATGGAACAAACAACACTGGTTGTAAATATGTGAGGTATTGTGTGAAACATTTCCTGTTAGTTATGTCTGCAAGATAGTCTGATTGGCGTCTCTCGTCTAGTTCTCTCACCTTCAGGATGACTGATGAGCGTTTGTTACTTTTCCGGCATTGTTATCATTTGCATTGGAGCAACTGATGCCGTCATTCTTCGCGCGCTGCTTCTGCATGTGGGCGAATGTGACCAAGGTCGTTGGTAACGCCCACGAGGCTGCTGCGCCGTGGGCGTACGTCCGTTCTTATCAGTAACTTGGTTATGTACATATACAGCCACCGAAGTCTAGGAATCTAGGGTCGGTTGCCCAATATGGCAGCTGTTTCGTAAATTTGATTGAGAATATATCATATTTAGTTCAAAGCAGTAGTTAATGCGAAGTGGTTTGCCTAACTCGATTTCTATGACGTACCTTCATGTAATATTTTAGCTCATGCACAGAAGTTTAAACCGCCCCTGACCTAAGTATACGATATGTTGAAGTATGTTAGTTTTGTGGTAACTCACCTGTCGTGGTGTCTGTAGAATAGGAAGGTAAATGCTAAAAGAAATCGCATCTCCTCTGGGACTCGAACACCGATCTTCTGCTCTCCGGGCAGACGCCTCACCAGTACATCTCATAATTCTCACCAAAGTGTGTACATACTATGTTGTGTAGACTGTGCATCCTAGTGTAAACAGGCCAAGTCGTGTAACTCGTGCGCCTGCGCTGGGACATAAACGCAAACGCACGGAAAGTGAGAACTTGCCAAATAAATAAACAAACACTTCCAAACGAAAATATTCAAGTGTTTTTTACATGAATGCACTTTACATCAAACACACGCTTTACGTTCTGTCTGAATCAGAAACGTGAGTTTGAATGTTGTTTTGGGGGAGGCTGTCTGGGGATGCGGCCCTGGTGAGGGAACTGCCCTCATAGCTCCAGCATATACGTCTCTTCAGCGTGGTTTAGTGGCGCGCACCCTATAGCTTCCTTCCTTATCGTTAGTAATATTGATGTCTGAGGTCACTCGTACGGGTCTGCGGGGCCGTATGGGACCAAAGTACGTGGGTTAGAAACCCACACAAGGCATGTTTTTGTAATTTCACTTCATCCTTCTACCACACTTCGTGTCGAATAGCATCCTTTATAGAGGAATCCATTTTTTCGTAGGAAACCTGCCCAGGGACAACTTACCCTTCTTCTCTTCATGTGACTAAAGGTACCTATATGGCGTGGTGAGAGCTGGGATGTAGTAACCAAGCCTCAAGGACTCAAATCCAGCATTAGCCTTCTGACTGAGGAAAACTATAAAGACTCACTTCAGTTGAGGGCCGGTATCGAAACGACGCTCTCCCGAGTCAGAGTTTACAAACACAACAAATTTAATTTTAAATAACAAATTATACACCATTGGCAATGATTAAGTCCGTGAATGCCCAAGTGCTCAAGTGGCGGCGGAACTTACCGTATCGACGGTTCTACGCCAAGATTGTACGAGCGCTCATGTTCACGATTATCTGGTTATTATTTTTACAGCCCTTCGCAATTTTGACAACAGATTGATACATTCTGTTGGCTTGCGTTGGTCGGTGTATTGTTTTTGTTGGTAGACCTGCCTCGCCGCCGACGAGTCTGCCAACCTCACCGGTAAAGGTGTTGGTATAGTTTCCTGCGAGGGGCGACCGTTTAAAACGAGATGAGGTGCTATCTCAATTTAAATAATAGCCTAAAACAAGGTAGTAAGTTATTATCAACTTGCTATTTTGCATATAGACTACAAGAAAAAGTTCGACAGAAAGGAGATTAAATATAGAATATGATAGGTGGCTTCGAATAACTTACCTGACACTGGCTGGGGTATATGACCGGTACACCGAAAGGTACACATGGTATCCGTATAAAGCATGTTACTTCAAACCGCACTAAATGACACAATGTGTATAATTGCATCCCTCTAAGCTGTCACGTGACAACCACTACCCACGTGTACAAGTACCACCTACCACATGTCAAGAGCTACTGACTACGTGTACAAGCACTACCTACACCTGTACAATCATCATCAATCACGTGTCAAGAGCTAGTGACCACGTGTACAAGCTCTACCTACCACGTGCAGAAGCACCACCTACCACGTGTCAAGAGCTAGTGACCACGTGTACAAGCACCACCTACCACGTGTCAAGAGCTAGTGACCACTTGTACAAGCTCTACCTACCACGCGCAGAAGCACCACCTACCACGTGTCAAGAGCTAGTGACCACGTGTACAAGCACCACCTACCACGTGTCAAGAGCTAGTGACCACTTGTACAAGCTCTACCTACCACGCGCAGAAGCACCACCTACCACGTGTCAAGAGCTAGTGACCACGTGTACAAACACCACCTACCACGTGTCAAGAGCTAGTGACCACGTGTACAAACACCACCTACCACGTGTCAAGAGCTAGTGGCCACGTGTACAAGCGCTACCTACCACATGTACAAGCCCCACCTACACCTGTACAAGCATCATCTACCACGTGTACAAGCACCACCTACCACGTGTCAAGAGCTGCTGACCACGTGGACAAGCTCTATACCTACCACGTGTCAAGAGTACGTGTACAAGTACCACCTACCATATGTCAAGAGCTACTTACCTACTGTACAACCACCATCTACCACGTGTACAATCACTACCTACCACGTGGACAAGCTCTATACCTACCACGTGTCAAGAGTACGTGTACAAGTACCACCTACCATATGTCAAGAGCTACTTACCTACTGTACAACCACCATCTACCACGTGTACAATCACTACCTACCACGTGTCAAGAGCTAGTGACCACGTGTACAAGCACCACCTACCACGTGTCAAGAGCTAGTGACCACGTGTGTAACGAGTGGTTGCGTGGCATGGCCCAAGCCAAGTGTTATGAACCTTCTTAGCCTTAGAGCCTGAGCTGTCGGGACAAGTCGACAATTAAACGCAACATTTATCACGGCGCGTATTCTTTTTAATCAAGGTATTAAATATGAGCGCTAGGAAATGAGTTTCTCGCTGCAGTAATTATTGTTTGGTTATACCTCTTGCTACCGGTTCGACGAGATCGAGTCACACCCAGGGAAAAACTGGACCAATTAAAGAAAAAGGACTTATTCGCGGGAAATAACAACCAGGGCTTGCTTAAATCGGGTTGAAAACGTTATTTCCTTGCTGAATAACGCCGACCGAGGAAAGGAAGGTCAATGCCTGTGTGCCGTGTAGTAGTGACGTAATAAATTAAAGGTTTGTTTTACACCAATGGCCGATGCTATCGGCTGCTGACAAAGAAGTACCTCGAGATGCTCGCGCGGGCTTGTTTTTCAGCCCTTATGATGCACCTTAATCGCCGCCAAGCGGGTAGGGTAATGGCATCACTGGTAATTAAGGGGGTAGACCAAGCTAATGATGTTACAAATCCGCTCTCTACGTTTTTACCATTCCTTGGAGCAGCACTTATCTGATACACTTGAACAGCCCTTCGAGCCCGATGTAGCGTTAGTTTTGCATGTAAACAGCGTTAAGAATTGTCGCCTTGATTACCGTTTAAATGATTCGTCCGTTGAGAGCCGCTTAAAGTTGAGTTAGGCAGCCATACAGCCCGACGTGAAAGATAGAACCAGCCCCTAAATGATATTAGTATTCAGAGCTTGCATGGCCTGACTGCCTGACTGCTGACTGCCTTGCTGCCTGCCTTGCAACTAGCTGGTGGCTGGCTGTCGATTTCACACCATTTTCGCATTACAACTTGTCGGGAATGTAGGTGTGGCTAAATTATCCAGGAAGCAGCTCGCTTCGAATCTGATTGAGTCGCAATAAAATATCTTCTCATCGATACAGCTGCATGTTGAAAGCATGTTTGCGTAGCTGCCCTGGTATCCAGCACAGCACAAGGCAAGGTCATCGCACAGTGCCGGCCCTTAGAGACAGTGCGGCCCTGGTTGGCCGGGCGGGTGGGAGCCGCTAAGAGACAGTGCGGCCCTGGTTGGCCGGGCGGGTGGGAGCCGCTAAGAGACACTGCGGCCCTGGTTGGCCGGGCGGGTAGGAGCCGCTAAGAGACACTGCGGCCCTGGTTGGCCGGGCGGGTGGGAGCCGCTAAGAGACACTGCGGCCCTGGTTGGCCGGGCGGGGGAGAGCCGCTAAGAGACACTGCGGCCCTGGCTGGCCGGGCGGGTGGGAGCCGCTAAGAGACAGTGCGGCCCTGGTTGGCCGGGCGGGTGGGAGCCGCTAAGAGACAGTGCGGCCCTGGTTGGCCGGGCGGGTGGGAGCCGCTAAGAGACAGTGCGGCCCTGGTTGGCCGGGCGGGTGGGAGCCGCTAAGAGACAGTGCGGCCCTGGTTGGCCGGGCGGGTGGGAGCCGCTAAGAGACAGTGCGGCCCTGGTTGGCCGGGCGGGTACGAGCCGCTAAGAGACACTGCGGCCCTGGTTGGCCGGGCGGGGGAGAGCCGCTAAGAGACACTGCGGCCCTGGTTGGCCGGGCGGGTGGGAGCCGCTAAGAGACACTGCGGCCCTGGTTGGCCGGGGGGGTGGGAGCCGCTAAGAGACACTGCGGCCCTGGTTGGCCGGGGGGGTGAGAGCCGCTAAGAGACAGTGCGGCCCTGGTTGGCCGGGCGGGTGGGAGCCGCTAAGAGACAGTGCGGCCCTGGTTGGCCGGGCGGGTGGGAGCCGCTAAGAGACAGTGCGGCCCTGGTTGGCCGGGCGGGTGGGAGCCGCTAAGAGACAGTGCGGCCCTGGTTGGCCGGGCGGGTGGGGGCCGCTAAGAGACACTGCGGCCCTGGTTGGCCGGGCGGGGGAGAGCCGCTAAGAGACACTGCGGCCCTGGTTGGCCGGGCGGGTGGGAGCCGCTAAGAGACACTGCGGCCCTGGTTGGCCGGGCGGGGGAGAGCCGCTAAGAGACACTGCGGCCCTGGTTGGCCGGGCGGGTGGGAGCCGCTAAGAGACACTGCGGCCCTGGTTGGCCGGGCGGGTGGGAGCCGCTAAGAGACAGTGCGGCCCTGGTTGGCCGGGCGGGTGGGAGCCGCTAAGAGACAGTGCGGCCCTGGTTGGCCGGGCGGGTGGGAGCCGCTAAGAGACACTGCGGCCCTGGTTGGCCGGGCGGGTGGGAGCCGCTAAGAGACACTGCGGCCCTGGTTGGCCGGGCGGGTGGGAGCCGCTAAGAGACACTGCGGCCCTGGTTGGCCGGGCGGGTGGGAGCCGCTAAGAGACACTGCGGCCCTGGTTGGCCGGGCGGGTACGAGCCGCTAAGAGACACTGCGGCCCTGGTTGGCCGGGCGGGTACGAGCCGCTAAGAGACACTGCGGCCCTGGTTGGCCGGGCGGGTGGGAGCCGCTAAGAGACAGTGCGGCCCTGGTTGGCCGGGCGGGTGGGAGCCGCTAAGAGACAGTGCGGCCCTGGTTGGCCGGGCGGGTGGGAGCCGCTAAGAGACAGTGCGGCCCTGGTTGGCCGGGTGGGTGGGAGCCGCTAAGAGACAGTGCGGCCCTGGTTGGCCGGGCGGGTGGGAGCCGCTAAGAGACAGTGCGGCCCTGGTTGGCCGGGCGGGTGGGAGCCGCTAAGAGACACTGCGGCCCTGGTTGGCCGGGCGGGTGGGAGCCGCTAAGAGACAGTGCGGCCCTGGTTGGCCGGGCGGGTGGGAGCCGCTAAGAGACAGTGCGGCCCTGGTTGGCCGGGCGGGTGGGAGCCGCTAAGAGACACTGCGGCCCTGGTTGGCCGGGCGGGTGGGAGCCGCTAAGAGACACTGCGGCCCTGGTTGGCCGGGCGGGTGGGAGCCGCTAAGAGACAGTGCGGCCCTGGTTGGCCGGGCGGGTGGGAGCCGCTAAGAGACACTGCGGCCCTGGTTGGCCGGGCGGGTGGGAGCCGCTAAGAGACACTGCGGCCCTGGTTGGCCGGGCGGGTGGGAGCCGCTAAGAGACACTGCGGCCCTGGTTGGCCGGGCGGGTGGGAGTCGCTAAGAGACAGTGCGGCCCTGGTTGGCCGGGCGGGTGGGAGCCGCTAAGAGACACTGCGGCCCTGGTTGGCCGGGCGGGTGGGAGCCGCTAAGAGACACTGCGGCCCTGGTTGGCCGGGTGGGTGGGAGCCGCTAAGAGACAGTGCGGCCCTGGTTGGCCGGGCGGGTGGGAGCCGCTAAGAGACACTGCGGCCCTGGTTGGCCGGGCGGGTGGGAGCCGCTAAGAGACACTGCGGCCCTGGTTGGCCGGGCGGGTGGGAGCCGCTAAGAGACACTGCGGCCCTGGTTGGCCGGGCGGGTGGGAGCCGCTAAGAGACAGTGCGGCCCTGGTTGGCCGGGCGGGTGGGAGCCGCTAAGAGACACTGCGGCCCTGGTTGGCCGGGCGGGTGGGAGCCGCTAAGAGACACTGCGGCCCTGGTTGGCCGGGCGGGTGGGAGCCGCTAAGAGACACTGCGGCCCTGGTTGGCCGGGCGGGTGGGAGCCGCTAAGAGACACTGCGGCCCTGGTTGGCCGGGCGGGTGGGAGCCGCTAAGAGACACTGCGGCCCTGGTTGGCCGGGCGGGTGGGAGTCGCTAAGAGACACTGCGGCCCTGGTTGGCCGGGCGGGTGGGAGCCGCTAAGAGACACTGCGGCCCTGGTTGGCCGGGCGGGTGGGAGCCGCTAAGAGACAGTGCGGCCCTGGTTGGCCGGGCGGGTGGGAGCCGCTAAGAGACACTGCGGCCCTGGTTGGCCGGGCGGGTGGGAGCCGCTAAGAGACAGTGCGGCCCTGGTTGGCCGGGCGGGTGGGAGCCGCTAAGAGACACTGCGGCCCTGGTTGGCCGGGGGGGTGGGAGCCGCTAAGAGACACTGCGGCCCTGGCTGGCCGGGCGGGTGGGAGCCGCTAAGAGACACTGCGGCCCTGGTTGGCCGGGCGGGTGGGAGCCGCTAAGAGACAGTGCGGCCCTGGTTGGCCGGGCGGGTGGGAGCCGCTAAGAGACAGTGCGGCCCTGGTTGGCCGGGCGGGTGGGAGCCGCTAAGAGACAGTGCGGCCCTGGTTGGCCGGGCGGGTACGAGCCGCTAAGAGACACTGCGGCCCTGGTTGGCCGGGCGGGTGGGAGCCGCTAAGAGACACTGCGGCCCTGGTTGGCCGGGTGGGTGGGAGCCGCTAAGAGACAGTGCGGCCCTGGTTGGCCGGGCGGGTGGGAGCCGCTAAGAGACACTGCGGCCCTGGTTGGCCGGGCGGGTGGGAGCCGCTAAGAGACACTGCGGCCCTGGTTGGCCGGGCGGGTGGGAGCCGCTAAGAGACAGTGCGGCCCTGGTTGGCCGGGCGGGTGGGAGCCGCTAAGAGACAGTGCGGCCCTGGTTGGCCGGGGGGGTGGGAGCCGCTAAGAGACAGTGCGGCCCTGGTTGGCCGGGCGGGTGGGAGCCGCTAAGAGACACTGCGGCCCTGGTTGGCCGGGCGGGTGGGAGCCGCTAAGAGACAGTGCGGCCCTGGTTGGCCGGGCGGGTGGGAGCCGCTAAGAGACACTGCGGCCCTGGTTGGCCGGGCGGGTGGGAGCCGCTAAGAGACAGTGCGTCTCTGGTTGGCCGGACGGGTACGAGCCGCTAAGAGACACTGCGGCCCTGGTTGGCCGGGCGGGTGGGAGCCGCTAAGAGACAGTGCGGCCCTGGTTGGCCGGGCGGGTGGGAGCCGCTAAGAGACAGTGCGGCCCTGGTTGGCCGGGCGGGTGGGAGCCGCTAAGAGACACTGCGGCCCTGGTTGGCCGGGCGGGTGGGAGCCGCTAAGAGACACTGCGGCCCTGGTTGGCCGGGCGGGTGGGAGCCGCTAAGAGACACTGCGGCCCTGGTTGGCCGGGCGGGTGGGAGCCGCTAAGAGACACTGCGGCCCTGGTTGGCCGGGCGGGTGGGAGCCGCTAAGAGACAGTGCGGCCCTGGTTGGCCGGGCGGGTGGGAGCCGCTAAGAGACACTGCGGCCCTGGTTGGCCGGGCGGGTAGGAGCCGCTAAGAGACACTGCGGCCCTGGTTGGCCGGGCGGGTGGGAGCCGCTAAGAGACACTGCGGCCCTGGTTGGCCGGGCGGGTGGGAGCCGCTAAGAGACACTGCGGCCCTGGTTGGCCGGGCGGGTGGGAGCCGCTAAGAGACAGTGCGGCCCTGGTTGGCCGGGCGGGTACGAGCCGCTAAGAGACAGTGCGGCCCTGGTTGGCCGGGCGGGTGGGAGCCGCTAAGAGACAGTGCGGCCCTGGTTGGCCGGGCGGGTGGGGGCCGCTAAGAGACAGTGCGGCCCTGGTTGGCCGGGCGGGTGGGAGCCGCTAAGAGACACTGCGGCCCTGGTTGGCCGGGCGGGTGGGAGCCGCTAAGAGACAGTGCGGCCCTGGTTGGCCGGGCGGGTGGGAGCCGCTAAGAGACAGTGCGGCCCTGGTTGGCCGGGCGGGTGGGAGTCGCTAAGAGACACTGCGGCCCTGGTTGGCCGGGCGGGTGGGAGCCGCTAAGAGACACTGCGGCCCTGGTTGGCCGGGCGGGTGGGAGCCGCTAAGAGACACTGCGGCCCTGGTTGACCGGGCGGGTGGGAGCCGCTAAGAGACACTGCGGCCCTGGTTGGCCGGGCGGGTGGGAGCCGCTAAGAGACAGTGCGGCCCTGGTTGGCCGGGCGGGTGGGAGCCGCTAAGAGACAGTGCGGCCCTGGTTGGCCGGGCGGGTGGGAGCCGCTAAGAGACACTGCGGCCCTGGTTGGCCGGGCGGGTGGGAGCCGCTAAGAGACAGTGCGGCCCTGGTTGGCCGGGCGGGTGGGAGCCGCTAAGAGACAGTGCGGCCCTGGTTGGCCGGGCGGGTGGGAGCCGCTAAGAGACAGTGCGGCCCTGGTTGGCCGGGCGGGTGGGAGCCGCTAAGAGACAGTGCGGCCCTGGTTGGCCGGGCGGGTGGGAGCCGCTAAGAGACACTGCGGCCCTGGTTGGCCGGGCGGGTGGGAGCCGCTAAGAGACACTGCGGCCCTGGTTGGCCGGGCGGGTGGGAGCCGCTAAGAGACAGTGCGGCCCTGGTTGGCCGGGCGGGTGGGAGCCGCTAAGAGACAGTGCGGCCCTGGTTGGCCGGGCGGGTGGGAGCCGCTAAGAGACAGTGCGGCCCTGGTTGGCCGGGCGGGTGGGAGCCGCTAAGAGACAGTGCGGCCCTGGTTGGCCGGGCGGGGGGGGGCCGCTAAGAGACACTGCGGCCCTGGTTGGCCGGGCGGGTGGGAGCCGCTAAGAGACACTGCGGCCCTGGTTGGCCGGGCGGGTGGGAGCCGCTAAGAGACAGTGCGGCCCTGGTTGGCCGGGCGGGTGGGGGCCGCTAAGAGACAGTGCGGCCCTGGTTGGCCGGGCAGGTGGGAGCCGCTAAGAGACACTGCGGCCCTGGTTGGCCGGGCGGGTGGGAGTCGCTAAGAGACACTGCGGCCCTGGTTGGCCGGGCGGGTGGGAGCCGCTAAGAGACACTGCGGCCCTGGTTGGCCGGGCGGGTGGGAGCCGCTAAGAGACAGTGCGGCCCTGGTTGGCCGGGCGGGTGGGAGCCGCTAAGAGACACTGCGGCCCTGGTTGGCCGGGCGGGTGGGAGCCGCTAAGAGACAGTGCGGCCCTGGTTGGCCGGGCGGGTGGGAGCCGCTAAGATACACTGCGGCCCTGGTTGGCCGGGCGGGTGGGAGCCGCTAAGAGACAGTGCGGCCCTGGTTGACCGGGCGGGTGGGAGCCGCTAAGAGACAGTGCGGCCCTGGTTGGCCGGGCGGGTGGGAGCCGCTAAGAGACACTGCGGCCCTGGTTGGCCGGGCGGGTGGGAGCCGCTAAGAGACACTGCGGCCCTGGTTGACCGGGCGGGTGGGAGCCGCTAAGAGACAGTGCGGCCCTGGTTGGCCGGGCGGGTGGGAGCCGCTAAGAGACACTGCGGCCCTGGTTGGCCGGGCGGGTGGGAGCCGCTAAGAGACACTGCGGCCCTGGTTGGCCGGGCGGGTGGGAGCCGCTAAGAGACACTGCGGCCCTGGTTGGCCGGGCGGGTGGGGGCCGCTAAGAGACAGTGCGGCCCTGGTTGGCCGGGCAGGTGGGAGCCGCTAAGAGACAGTGCGGCCCTGGTTGGCCGGGCGGGTGGGAGCCGCTAAGAGACACTGCGGCCCTGGTTGACCGGGCGGGTGGGAGCCGCTAAGAGACAGTGCGGCCCTGGTTGGCCGGGCGGGTGGGAGCCGCTAAGAGACACTGCGGCCCTGGTTGGCCGGGCGGGTGGGAGCCGCTAAGAGACAGTGCGGCCCTGGTTGGCCGGGCGGGTGGGAGCCGCTAAGAGACAGTGCGGCCCTGGTTGGCCGGGCGGGTGGGAGCCGCTAAGAGACACTGCGGCCCTGGTTGGCCGGGCGGGTGGGAGCCGCTAAGAGACAGTGCGGCCCTGGTTGGCCGGGCGGGTGGGAGCCGCTAAGAGACACTGCGGCCCTGGTTGGCCGGGCGGGTGGGAGCCGCTAAGAGACAGTGCGGCCCTGGTTGGCCGGGCGGGTGGGAGCCGCTAAGAGACACTGCGGCCCTGGTTGGCCGGGCGGGTGGGGGCCGCTAAGAGACACTGCGGCCCTGGTTGGCCGGGCGGGTGGGAGCCGCTAAGAGACACTGCGGCCCTGGTTGGCCGGGCGGGTGGGAGCCGCTAAGAGACAGTGCGGCCCTGGTTGGCCGGGCGGGTGGGAGCCGCTAAGAGACACTGCGGCCCTGGTTGGCCGGGCGGGTGGGAGCCGCTAAGAGACACTGCGGCCCTGGTTGGCCGGGCGGGTGGGAGCCGCTAAGAGACACTGCGGCCCTGGTTGGCCGGGCGGGTGGGAGCCGCTAAGAGACACTGCGGCCCTGGTTGGCCGGGCGGGTGGGAGCCGCTAAGAGCCGGGCGGGTGGGGGCCGCTAAGAGACAGTGCGGCCCTGGTTGGCCGGGCGGGTACGAGCCGCTAAGAGACACTGCGGCCCTGGTTGGCCGGGCGGGTGGGAGCCGCTAAGAGACACTGCGGCCCTGGTTGGCCGGGCGGGTGGGAGCCGCTAAGAGACAGTGCGGCCCTGGTTGGCCGGGCGGGTGGGAGCCGCTAAGAGACAGTGCGGCCCTGGTTGGCCGGGCGGGTGGGAGCCGCTAAGAGACAGTGCGGCCCTGGTTGGCCGGGCGGGTGGGAGCCGCTAAGAGACAGTGCGGCCCTGGTTGGCCGGGCGGGTGGGAGCCGCTAAGAGACACTGCGGCCCTGGTTGGCCGGGCGGGTGGGAGTCGCTAAGAGACAGTGCGGCCCTGGTTGGCCGGGTGGGTGGGAGCCGCTAAGAGACAGTGCGGCCCTGGTTGGCCGGGCGGGTGGGAGCCGCTAAGAGACACTGCGGCCCTGGTTGGCCGGGCGGGTGGGAGCCGCTAAGAGACAGTGCGGCCCTGGTTGGCCGGGCGGGTGGGAGCCGCTAAGAGACACTGCGGCCCTGGTTGGCCGGGCGGGTGGGAGCCGCTAAGAGACACTGCGGCCCTGGTTGACCGGGCGGGTGGGAGCCGCTAAGAGACAGTGCGGCCCTGGTTGGCCGGGCGGGTGGGAGCCGCTAAGAGACACTGCGGCCCTGGTTGGCCGGGCGGGTGGGAGCCGCTAAGAGACAGTGCGGCCCTGGTTGGCCGGGCGGGTGGGAGCCGCTAAGAGACAGTGCGGCCCTGGTTGGCCGGGCGGGTGGGAGCCGCTAAGAGACAGTGCGGCCCTGGTTGGCCGGGCGGGTGGGAGCCGCTAAGAGACACTGCGGCCCTGGTTGGCCGGGCGGGTGGGGGCCGCTAAGAGACAGTGCGGCCCTGGTTGGCCGGGCGGGTGGGAGCCGCTAAGAGACACTGCGGCCCTGGTTGGCCGGGCGGGTGGGAGCCGCTAAGAGACACTGCGGCCCTGGTTGACCGGGCGGGTGGGAGCCGCTAAGAGACAGTGCGGCCCTGGTTGGCCGGGCGGGTGGGAGCCGCTAAGAGACACTGCGGCCCTGGTTGACCGGGCGGGTGGGAGCCGCTAAGAGACACTGCGGCCCTGGTTGACCGGGCGGGTGGGAGCCGCTAAGAGACACTGCGGCCCTGGTTGGCCGGGCGGGTGGGGGCCGCTAAGAGCCGGGCGGGTGGGAGCCGCTAAGAGACACTGCGGCCCTGGTTGGCCGGGCGGGTGGGAGCCGCTAAGAGACACTGCGGCCCTGGTTGGCCGGGCGGGTGGGAGCCGCTAAGAGACACTGCGGCCCTGGTTGGCCGGGCGGGTGGGAGCCGCTAAGAGACAGTGCGGCCCTGGTTGGCCGGGCGGGTGGGAGCCGCTAAGAGACAGTGCGGCCCTGGTTGGCCGGGCGGGTAGGAGCCGCTAAGAGACACTGCGGCCCTGGTTGGCCGGGTGGGTGGGAGCCGCTAAGAGACAGTGCGGCCCTGGTTGGCCGGGCGGGTGGGAGCCGCTAAGAGACAGTGCGGCCCTGGTTGGCCGGGCGGGTGGGAGCCGCTAAGAGACAGTGCGGCCCTGGTTGGCCGGGCGGGTGGGAGCCGCTAAGAGACAGTGCGGCCCTGGTTGGCCGGGCGGGTGGGAGCCGCTAAGAGACACTGCGGCCCTGGTTGGCCGGGCGGGTGGGGGCCGCTAAGAGACAGTGCGGCCCTGGTTGGCCGGGCGGGTGGGAGCCGCTAAGAGACACTGCGGCCCTGGTTGGCCGGGCGGGTGGGAGCCGCTAAGAGACACTGCGGCCCTGGTTGACCGGGCGGGTGGGAGCCGCTAAGAGACAGTGCGGCCCTGGTTGGCCGGGCGGGTGGGAGCCGCTAAGAGACACTGCGGCCCTGGTTGGCCGGGCGGGTGGGAGCCGCTAAGAGACAGTGCGGCCCTGGTTGGCCGGGCGGGTGGGAGCCGCTAAGAGACAGTGCGGCCCTGGTTGGCCGGGCGGGTGGGAGCCGCTAAGAGACACTGCGGCCCTGGTTGGCCGGGCGGGTGGGAGCCGCTAAGAGACACTGCGGCCCTGGTTGGCCGGGCGGGTGGGAGCCGCTAAGAGACAGTGCGGCCCTGGTTGGCCGGGCGGGTGGGAGTCGCTAAGAGACACTGCGGCCCTGGTTGGCCGGGCGGGTGGGAGCCGCTAAGAGACACTGCGGCCCTGGTTGGCCGGGCGGGTGGGAGCCGCTAAGAGACACTGCGGCCCTGGTTGACCGGGCGGGTGGGAGCCGCTAAGAGACACTGCGGCCCTGGTTGGCCGGGCGGGTGGGAGCCGCTAAGAGACAGTGCGGCCCTGGTTGGCCGGGCGGGTGGGAGCCGCTAAGAGACAGTGCGGCCCTGGTTGGCCGGGCGGGTGGGAGCCGCTAAGAGACAGTGCGGCCCTGGTTGGCCGGGCGGGTGGGAGCCGCTAAGAGACAGTGCGGCCCTGGTTGGCCGGGCGGGTGGGAGCCGCTAAGAGACAGTGCGGCCCTGGTTGGCCGGGCGGGTGGGGGCCGCTAAGAGACAGTGCGGCCCTGGTTGGCCGGGCGGGTGAGAGTCGCTAAGAGACACTGCGGCCCTGGTTGGCCGGGCGGGTGGGAGTCGCTAAGAGACACTGCGGCCCTGGTTGGCCGGGCGGGTGGGAGCCGCTAAGAGACAGTGCGGCCCTGGTTGGCCGGGCGGGTGGGAGCCGCTAAGAGACAGTGCGGCCCTGGTTGGCCGGGCGGGTGGGAGCCGCTAAGAGACAGTGCGGCCCTGGTTGGCCGGGCGGGTGGGGGCCGCTAAGAGACAGTGCGGCCCTGGTTGGCCGGGCGGGTGGGAGCCGCTAAGAGACACTGCGGCCCTGGTTGGCCGGGCGGGGGGGGGCCGCTAAGAGACACTGCGGCCCTGGTTGGCCGGGCAGGTGGGAGCCGCTAAGAGACACTGCGTCTCTGGTCCGCCGTCCGCCACAGAACGCACCCGCCATGCAGCTAGCCTATGAGCAATGCCTTCCGACATCAATTAATTCCCGATTACCATAAATTGGAGGCTGTTACCGCAGAGCAAGTTTGAAAGCGCAACGCAACCCCTGCTACCACTGCTCAGGATAGCATAAAGAATTGCCGGCTAATTCAGTAATTGCTCGACTCCGCTTTGCTTGGGCCTCTTTCCTTAATGAGAACCATAAAAATGAAGAGTTGACAATTCCAGATAACATTTTTAAGAGATGTTGAAAGGTCTTTTATTCAATTCTGTTAAGCGACGAAACAAAAACAAAAGTTTTGAAAGTCCGTGGAGAGCTCCGGCCGGACCGCATACAGGGAGAAACCGGCTTAGGCTCATTAGCAGACAGATCTTATCCGTTATCTACAATGTTTAAGCTAAATGGCAAATTAATTATTTATCTTTCTTTTGTTTTTCAGGTAAGTTGAGCTGGTTTTACTCCAAGTATCTTAGTCTCCATGTCTCGAGTTAAGACTACTCAGCAGCAGGTAGGCAGTGCAAACACATATATCCTCAACTCAAGTGGTTTGGTTTCTTGTCTGAAGCATATTTGTCTTATTCAAAATTAGTTTACTTTTCAGATACACACATTCGTATTTGCATACAAGGTGAGCGCGCCACACATGAAGCTAATATGTTCGTGTTCGTTACACCTTCAACACTCTGATCTAGATGTTTGGTATAATTCTCCTGTGACCGTCATAAAAACGACGTTTCAAACTAATTGTAGTGTTTTGTTAAAAACTTACATTATTTTCAATATACATTTGAATAGGAAAGAGAACGTTATGAATGTCTTATATTTTTGTTACTATCAAGTATCAACTATTGTGTGCATTTTTACATTTTTGAGATGGTTCAATACTATTAAAGTAGTGCACACAGTTCTTGTACAGCGATGCGCTTCAATATGTCATGGCCCACATGAATCAGTGGCGAGAGCAATTGTGATTAATTAGCTCGACCGCCCCCCCCCCCCCTCCCCCCACCTCCCTCCGGGCGAGGGACGTGTTGTGGGCGTCACAGCGAACAACTTACTTCAAGGCTCAACATTGCATCGGGGGGAGTCGGGAAAAATAGGAGATTTAGATAAATAAACTACATTTTTTTGTATTTTATTGTCTACCCTTTCGGTAACAGATATTGAGTTTTTGATGTCGACATAATATAACTCATTATGTGCTTTATTATTATGACGGCTTCAAAGTCACCATTTACGTGTTTGATAAGGAGTGTCCGGGGTGACTTGACCATGATATAACCAAACTAACCCCTAACTGGATCAAGTTCTCAAATTATCGTCCTAAAATGTTACATGATTTAACGTTTTTGTTCGTTCCTTATAATTCAATCTAAACTTAAAATAAAAAATTTGAATAATACATCGACAGATATTATCGAAGAATACAATGTACAGTACACTAAAACTTGGATGTAATATTTCATTATGTTTCCAATAAACGAGGCAATTTCAATTACACGCAAAAAAAATTGATTTGATTCAATCAGATCTATCTCTTAAGATGTCTGGCTAGTTTATAAAGGTAGATATCCGAGGGCTTTAGTATGATTTTAATTTAATCCCATCATTAGCCTTAACTAAGGAATTTCTCGATCAAACATCGCTGCCAAAATATTAGACAAAGTCTGAAGGGCATGATTTCTATAGAGCCTCGTCTGCTCAGAGAGCTATAGGTGGAAAAACATGGTGGTCTATAGTGGTCAAGGTGCCCTCTCGGCCTGGGTTCAATTCCCAGGTGAGGTTGTTTCACTCGAAAGGATATTTCGATATCTTCGTATATAGGTAAATATGTATAATGTTCTGACTTCTTAAGGACATTAGTATCAGTAAGCTACGTTGTTAAACGTAAAGTTTCCCGAACGTAACTATAGTAGCATGTTGACGAAATCCTGAGTCCAAGAGTAGCAACTTAATATTTTACTTTTCTAGCATTTAGGCTACTTGAAACAGTTCCATTAGGGATAATTTACGACCGTATATTGGTTGCCCGTAAATTCCAAACACAGCGGGCGTGACTAATGGGACTTGTGCACTCTACCCACGCAGAAGACCGCCTTTACCAATTTATTAAATAACGCCAGGAATATGTTCATTTTCGTTGAAACAGAGCGCATGAAAGTGGCTGTAGATAAGTATCTGTGGTCGGTAAGATAAAATATAATAAGATTTATCAGCCTCTTTAAAGTTCAACAGGTATACATTATATACACTCACTAACTATAACTAGCTACGTTGGGGCTAGTATATTGCAGGCTGTATAGTAAGTTATCAATCATATAATAATGCCATAGGTATTACAAACAATTCAACCTGATAATAACCTTTACACAACGTAACGTTTGCAACTATACAAGTATTTAAATCAAAGCGAACTATACAGCAGCATCTGTTTAGAAACAACTATCATTATTATTTTTTATTCTTCTGAAGGGAACAAAATATCCTTGAGACGAACTAGGACAATGTTTACGTAATGTATTTGTCCAGTATTGCTGGAGACGCGTAGACCGTCTTTCGATGGCTTTGGCGGTGGCTTTAGGAGAAATTGGCTATTTCCTTACTATACTTTTATGTGGCCGTTTAATATAGGAACTAGATCGTGAGGTGTATTTTACCCGTAAGATTTATTGACAGCCCCTTTTCCCTCGCCAACCTTTTATAAGTAGGTGTAGGTAGGTAGGTTGGCTCATGTGTAGCACGCGCTGTTGGCATTAATGGCCGCCTATTGTTCCCTAAGTCGGCGCGTAAATCATGAGTGTGTAATTAGTGAAAGGGTGATCGTCAGTATAGCAGGGATTCATCCTTCACCCTAACCTACCCGGCCACTGGCGCACTAGTGTTAATCACAATTAGCTGAATCAAGCTCTTGCGATGACGATTTCCATGTGAGGCGCTGGAAAGTGCAATTTAGAAATTAAAACCGTAAGTTACTTAAGCACGTCTAGTTTTAGGTTTCGTGTTTGTTTGCATGTGAGAACAATTTATAGAAATACTAGAGCCGCTGAAATACTAAATATGGAGAAATGTTTTGGTACAAACTTTTTAAATTCTCTTTTTGTTTTATGTGTACGTGATCGTTTTGTTTGTTGTTAGCTTATACTAAAAAAATTCCTGCATATTCCCAATTTTTACCAAATATTTCCCTTTGTGCATCGTTATAAATTATCATGGTATTATTCATGTTTCAGCTTAGATCTAGACAGTTTAGGAAACATGTACATATTGTACATGTTTCGTGTTCGATTACAAAAGAACTGGTGATATCAGACCCTAGGTCTAGGGCTAGCCCCTAGCCTAGGCCACAAGGCTGAGGTAAGCACAATAACTAGGCTTAAGCTAGGACATGTACCTGCAATATACAATATTTAATGTCAGGGTTTATCTATGGCCCTATGAATAAGTTTGTTATTGCTTATTGATTGAGACCACCGTCATATTGGTCATATCATCCCATACTACTGTTAAAAACAAAATAATGTAGTTTAATTATGTTTATAATGAGTAATAGTGAAGCCTTGTAAATACATGCCACCTATTTTAAATAAATAATCAACATATTCTCTGATCATCTCTAATGATACCTACAAATCCAAAATATGACATTTCGTAGTTTTCGCGCCCAATTTATTTTCTTTTATCTTACCCTAGGCCTAGCGAAATAGCCAGTGTAAAAATCTCCTGCACTGGCTACACTTGTGCAAGTGAAATTGCAGGCGATCGCCATTCAAAATATTTACACTGACACACGGGTCCAAAAAACGGCTAACTACTTGAACCATGAATTTTAAAAACGACCTAAGTCACTAATTTTACGAAATTGACTTTTTGGTGAAAAACCGTTATTTATGTACGTGGGCATCATTATGTTTAAGAACAACCTAACATTTCAATATATCCATGGTGATATGGCAGTCTCAAGATACACATTTCACAAATGAATTTTAAAAACAACCTAAGTCACTGACTTAGGTTGTTTTTAAAATTCATTTTCTTCCAGTTCTATTTATTTTATGTTTATTTTGTACTAGTACTTTGCTTCTACTTACTTACTTACGTACTTTGCTTACTTTGGGTTCTTTAAATAGGCTTCCTGCCTCTCAGCTCCAGCTGTCGCTAATTCTTTTGAGCCTTTGATAATAATATGTGCTGTGTGGACTAGTGTATGCTTTAAAAGTTTAACCGTTGAGTGGTTTACCATGGATCATCAACAAGTACGTCCCGGCAGACACAAGAGAGCTATGCTTATACAGTGATGGGTGTGCCGGGCAAAATAAAAACCATACACTTGTTCGGATGCTGCTGACACTCACATACATGGGCAGGTTTGAGAAAATTTTATCAATTTTTCGCTATTAGAGGGCACTCTTTCTTGGCTTGTGATAGAAACTTTGGGTGAGTAAAGAGTCAACTTAAAAGGGTTAATTGGTATTACGTCCCGAAAGAAGTTACTGAAATGATTGTGAAGTCAAGCAAAACAAGTCGGTATACGAGGTAACAATGGTTGAGACTTGCGACGTTTTAAATTTCAAAGATTGGTGGCCAAATCGCTACAAAAAATTGTAATTTCTGTCGAGACAAACAAGAAAACCATTCCCCAGACCAAGAAAGTACACGTACACATCTCTTCGTACATTGCGTTTGAGTATGGAGGAGACGCTAATGGTCTTAACAACCTTCCACTTTATAGATGGGTTCATGGGTTTCCTACCAACCCAGCAAGCGTACCTATTGGAGATTTGATGGTTGCGATTAACAGCAAAAAGATTGCGGATCTAAAGAAGGTAATGCAGTACATACCAGAATAGCACGCTGAGTTCTACAGTGAAATCTTAGCCTGGAAGGTCGATACAGGAGTTTTGGTGAATGAACGGGATGATGACCTTGATTAAGCGTTGTAAACCTTGTAGCCTACTGCTTGTAACTGTCAAAAGTTATTGTTTGAAATAAAATAAGATAATTTGTATAATTGTCTAGTGTATACTGTAAAGGTCTATCCATTATTGTCTTCAAATACATTTTTTTCCCGGATTTTTTTTTTGAATTTTAAAAACGACCTAATTTTACAGTTTTCAGAAATTGATAACAAATCAGGTTTCAAATATTTTTTGCATGTCAATACGAAAACGAATGTCAAATAACGTTTCCTTACTATAAATAAATATATAACTCACGTATAACCAAAATTCCAACCCACAGAGTGTTTTTTTTAGTTTACTCAGCATTTCTGTTTTATGACTTAGGTTGTTTTTAAAATTCATGGTTCACTTACACTGGCTTACACTAGTGTAAAGTGTAGGGCATGCGAACGAAGCTACTAAGACGATTTTGTGTAGGCCTACAACTAAATGGAAAATTGGATGAAATTAGAAAGATACACTGAGAAATACTGTCGTCTGGATGTATCTGGAAACACCTTTTAGTGAAAATTAGTATATTTGTGGACTTGAATACACACCTGGCAAACAAACTACAAAGTTGCCTAGGCCTAGGCCTAGGTTTCACGTTCACGACATCGGCATAGAACATCTGGTGCTAGTACGTGCGTCCTCCGTCAGGGGTATTGCGCAGCGCTTGTTCTAAAAGTACCAATATTCCTTACTAGGTAGCGCACAACTACTGCAGCACGAAATATTATGATTTTTGAACGGCAATTAGAAACTCTGGAAAAAGTACTCGCCCGTTAGGCTAGTGAAATAAGATTTTTGCTACACAATACACTTTAATAACAACCTTCTTGAACAAGTTTTGGGTTCGATGTGGGATTGCGAAACATAAGAGTCTCGGTTACAGTCGCAACTAAACGATAATACAGGCTGGGGATTCGGTTTCGGCTTTTCAACCAACATTAAAATGACATTTAATGAAATGTTACACACTTACGAATTACGATTGGCTTACCTCTGTGAAAAGAAGACTGACGAATATGTTTTTACCATGCAAGATCTCTCGACAGTCACCCCATGTGGTTATGATTGACGTGTTGACAGGCTCAGCAGCCCCCGGGCCGCATCTTAAGTTCGTACTACGTCCTAGACCCGAAAAGCGTTTCTAAAATAACTATTCTCTTTGAACAAAGGAGACTCAAAAAATTAAGAAAGAATAATATTTGTTTTTATTCTTTTTTATGATTTGACGTCAAATTAACACGAAGGTCCCCTGCGCGGTTCTCAATACGCGCTGCTTTTTATTGTGATTTTTTTTCTCTGATCATAACTTGATGTGAAATGAGAATTTGACGGTTCTGTTCCGCAATCGAGCTGTTCTTGAGGTTTTGGCTCTGGACTTGGAGTGAATATACAGTTTAGTTTTGGGTTCGGTCTCCTGTGTTCGTCGGCGGGCGGGTCACACCGTAATAGCAGGCTTTGCATCTCACATCCTTGAGGAAACAGCTGAAGGTGAATGTGTAATGTTGATATATTATAATAACCAAGATTTGCCAAGCTCCTGGTATTCGAGTGATGCGAGCTATGGTCCAGATCAGTTCGACAGAGCAGGACAAGTCAAGGATGGCGTCTGTCAAACGATAATTTTCCTTAGCAAGGACTTGTGTAAATTAAAACTACCGTCAAGGTTGTTTATCCACGAATCAGAAATATTTTTTAATATAATCATAGTAACAATTAATAATAATGATAACAATACAAATAATAATAATTATTATATATGTATATATATATAACTTTTTTATCTCCAGATACAACAGTTAATCAGTTCGTCATCATGTACAGATTACATCAGTGCTACTTATATTCTGTTTTTCCTTAATAAATAGTAGTAATAAAGAGATATTAAAAGGTTATCCCAAGTGCCTAGGATGGTATAAGTACCACCGATATAATCTGTAGATGGATTTTAAACCTACGGTTGTATCCGAAGATAAAAAAAATATCCTCCGGGCAAGAATCGAACCCGCGACCTGTGGACTACACAGTAGCCCACCGCTCTATACCACTGAGCTACCGGAGGTAGGTGAGAATTGGTGATTAATAGGGAAACAGAATGTATGAGAAGCGAACACGTGGCGGCCGGTGCAGGTCGTACAGGTCGTATTGCTTCCGCTGGCCACACTCACAAAGTTTATAGAGATTGGCGAAGAGACTGCTTTCAGCGCTCCTATCAGAGTCTTCGCGAAGTAGCGTACGCGATGACGGAGAAAGGCAAAAAAAGACAGCTGGTGTCGGTGTACCATGGACTCATATGGTTGTCAGGGTTTTACTTAGCTACACGTCGTGTTGTAAAACAAATCACAAGATTTAGCACACAGTCACAATGCCTACAACTTGTGCTGCTATCAATTGTACGAATCGTTTTGCAAGAGGAGAAGGAATATCGTTTATCAAGTAAGTTTATTTGTAGGCCCCTAGGCAAACTAGGCCTACCTTATACAAAGCCCCTACTCTACATCGTAACTTGGCATAAAGGCCTAGGCCTAGGCCTATACCGGTTTTGTTTACCAGTATGTTGTTGTTATCCACATTATTAACCACATAGCCTATGAAGTGTTGTTCTGGCTAACCTAAATTTTCATGCACGGTTTCATCATAACCTAGGCCAAGCCTATAGGCCTATGCCTACTGGTCTGCAGTTGCCTAGGCCCTAGCCCTACACTGAATGGTGGGCCTAGGCCTAGCTAGTAGGCCTAGGCCTGTGCCTTCTTTTGTTATTTTTGTTGCTTGGTTTATTCATTTGCTTAGGCCTAGGCCTACGCTTATATGTAAATTGTTGTACAAATTGGTGAATGTAGGCCTAGCCTAGGAAATAAAAGTAAGTTTAGGGAGTGGCTTTTTTCGCAAGGTGTTGACTTTGAGTTATTACACTGTAGGCCTAGCAGAGTTGTAACTCTTCTTAAGTTTTCATTTAAATTTGATTAAAACCAAAACATGAGATCTATCCAGCCCTATTAGCATGTACTCCTATAAAATAGTAGGCCTATGCCTACATACTAAATAAAGGAGACTTCTGCTGCTATTAGTACCACTTGTTGAACCAAATTGAATTAATTCCTATCCCTACAATAACCGTACTCTTATGTAACCAGTGCTCGAAATTAGGAATGATATACAGCAGCCTTTCGGGCTATTGTCTTATAGTTTTTGGCGACCCGGTTAAGAATTGAATAGCCCGATTTTTTAAAATAATATTTTCGTTCATTACGTAATTAACATTTGAAATTGTATTTTTTGTTTTTTAACTATTGTGAAGAAAATGTAATTTTTTTATTTTATTAATATGTTATGACAATACTGACATACAATTACTATGTAAAAACTTAAAATGAATTAAATGATCATGATTAATTTGCCATGTTAATTGCATTATTCAGTGCTGCTTGAGCTTTAAAGTGTCATCGTTTATGATGCGTTCTTGGTTTTAGACTTTACTTTACTTTTGATTTTAGAAAAACACTAATAATTTGTTTGTATGTGAAATTTAAGGCAGCCCGTCGGGCAGCCTAGGTGTATACAAGTGGCAGCCCGAGTACGTTTTGGGCAGGCTGCCGGGCTGCCGTTAATTTCGAGCACTGATAGCACAAGCCTCCGTCCGCTCTTTCGTCATAAAGCTACGCTCTGATTTTAAGTTCCCGCCTCAACGTGACTTTCTCTGTCATGGCCGCCGATTTTCAATTGGAATCAAACATGGCTACCGGAAGCCCTCTCTATAAACCTTTATTCTACACTCATTGGCGTGACATATAGGCCTTTGGCTATCTCTCATTTTGCCGTCATTTTGGTTTCGACAAATTATTCATACTGTGTTGTAACATATCTTCTTGAACGATGTTGCAAAAGAACTAATGGTGTTCAATCCACATCGAAGTAGGCCTATGTGGATGTTCCAAATTGGTTGGAATCTCCGTTCTGCTGCTATTACGAGATAAACACACAAACACCAAAACGAGTGCCAAACAGTTGAATAGAAACGCTCGCAAACCTGGGTGAAGGTTGTGAATCAATAACAATAATGAACAGTGATAATTGAAAATAATACTTTTCCTTTAATTCTGTTGGTTATGTTGTGAACAGTACTTCCGGCTTGATTGCTCGTATTTCTCTCTTCTCGTTATTCAGCGAGAGTCCGATCACGATCGACCAGATACACATATTCATTAAAACCTGTACATCACGTGGCAAATGTTTGGCAAGTCTTATAGATAAACGATTGACTTGGTAAACATCCTCCATGATCCCATCACCCGTAGATACGCCTGACTTACTTACGTCACTGCACGTTGGGTTCTGTTTGCTCTTTTTTCTACAATTTCACTACATTTCAGTTAATTTTACAACAACACTTCCCCTTTGTAACGAAACGATCAATAAAGTGAATGTTTACTTAATTTTTTTTTGTAGGCTGGCATCAATGACATATTATAGGGATTGTAGAACGCATTGTAGACCTCATAGCCATAGGTCGCCGCTCTGTTTTAAAATATAAGCTGAAATTATTGTAACTCACAACTTTATATTATATTGTCACTCCAAATGCACCGTGACAAGCCTGTAACCTTACTGGGGCATTCAACCAATCTATAAACAAAAATAAATCTGAACCCGCACGATTGGTAATCGTCTATCCCGCTCAACTCCGAATAAAGCTAGTACGATACGTGTTTATATTTCTGTATCAATGAGGAGTACTGCCGACTAGCAGTAGGCTGCCAGGGGGTTTCTAGTCTGTGGCGATATCATCATCATTTCACTACTCATACTCTAGGTAGCTATTAGCTGAGCTATATCTCTCGCAATAGTGTATACGGTAGTAAACTGGTGCGTCCGTAGGCCTACTGCGGTATTTGTGCTCAATTAAATTCCTAATCACAAATTAATAACCTGTTTCCATTGATTACTCTTTATAGTTACACCTGAACTCGATCAAGTATTCAATGCTATCTAGGTAAATTAATCAACGGATGTTTAATTAAGCATGTGCACCTTCTAACCCTTTAGAGCAGTTTTATTAAATTTTATTTTCTACTTCAGACTAAAAATACGTGTTTTTATTTAGAATTTTACAGCAAATTTTCTTATCTTTCCTGGAACTTTCGAGATAAATATCTTATTTATGTTTGATACGAATTGCTAAACCGAGAAATACATATTTTTCGTGTTTTCCCCCTGAGAATGAATTAGGGTTCGCTATTTAAAAATACACATATTTATATTTATAATTCAATGAAGCAACGACATACCCGGGATATTCCGGAGTTTCGTGCATTCTTGTGTTTTTCTTCACAACCCTTTTTGCAATTGAATATATATATATATATATATATGATTTCTCAGACTTTGTTGGTTGCAATATGTAAAGAAAGGATACATTTTACGGTTAAACCAATCTAAATTTTATTTTTAATGATAAGTCAACGTTTCGACGACTTTAGCGTCGTCTTTTTCAAGACATACAAATATACAAAAACAAATAAATAAAAAACCACAACAACCAAAAAACACTTGCATATAAAAACGAAAACACTGCCACAGCGATACATCACTGGGTAGCTGCTCTAGCAAGCTCCTTGAATTTGCTTCTGGTTATGGGACCCCCCTGAGACACTGCTGGAACTCTTTGTCTCTGAGAATGGTCAGCAACAGGCTGATTGATGGCTGGGAACACCTGCTGGACTTTAAGGTTAGCCACAATCGGTTTCCAAGCCGAAGGTAGTCTTTGAGCGTCATCTCAAAGACTACCTTCGGCTTGGAAACCGATTGTGGCTAACCTTAAAGTCCAGCAGGTGTTCCCAGCCATCAATCAGCCTGTTGCTGACCATTCTCAGAGACAAAGAGTTCCAGCAGTGTCTCAGGGGGGTCCCATAACCAGAAGCAAATTCAAGGAGCTTGCTAGAGCAGCTACCCAGTGATGTATCGCTGTGGCAGTGTTTTCGTTTTTATATGCAAGTGTTTTTTGGTTGTTGTGGTTTTTTATTTATTTGTTTTTGTATATTTGTATGTCTTGAAAAAGACGACGCTAAAGTCGTCGAAACGTTGACTTATCATTAAAAATAAAATTTAGATTGGTTTAACCGTAAAATGTATCCTTTCTTTATATATATATATATATATATATATATATATATATGTATGTATATAATTCTTATAAACCAATGTATTTTGTGAGAAAAATAGCCGGTTAGCCGGTTTTTAACTGGGATACAAATCCTCAAAATCAACAGATGTAGTTTGTGCATTTCGCAGTATATGGTATCACAAATACCTCTAAAGAGAGATCGGTAATATGAAGAAAGTACAGTTTTCAGTTCAAGATCCCTATTGAAAAGTGTTACCGTCGGGAACGTGGCCCTCACAGCGGCCAGTGCTTGAATTACATAGCTTCATGAAGACAGCGCGTGATTCGGCCTTGGCGCCTGAAATAGGACCTTGCGTTTTCAAGTACACCTTGTCCGTAGTAGAGTTGCAATGCAACTATGTATAAAGCCGGATGGCAGGGTGCCTACTCTACTTCTTTCTTACAGTTTACCGTTATGTTGTCGTTGGGCACCGTCCATGGTAATATTGTGCTCATTGCTGTCTGCCAGACAAGTTGAAGCAGATGTATTCGAGGATAATCGAGACGATGCGGAATTAGATAGACAGAAAGAGATAAAGCTGTACTAACCTCAAGAAATAGCTGGGTGCATAGCACCAACTATAATCGAGTTCCTAAATTCTACTTAAAATTGTTAGAGTAGTCATAGTTTCCGCTCGTACGTTGGTACTGATAAACCGCAACAGAGAAGATGAACAGAATAGCTGACGTCACGCATATATGCACTCGTGGGATGTGTTCAGCATTGACACGTTAGCGTGGAGCCCCTTTAAATAATCTATCACCGTGTCAATATATCGGAGAAGATGATTCTTCTCTGATTGTGCAAGAGATGCTACGCTTTGTGGCAACTTACCTTTGAATTGATTGTATTTAGCTCATTTCCTTTCATCTAGTCATTCGTCATTGCATACGACAAGAATAGTGACGAACAGAAATAGAACGTCAGAGAAAGAGAGAGACAGAAATAATTAAAAAGTCGCATCCAGCCCACTCGTAACTTAAGAAACAGAACAAGCTAAAATAGCTCAATGTCATAATTAAAACTAGGATTAAACAGAGAAAGAATGGAAAAGAGAAACCCGTGAAAAGCTAGGGATAAAATAAATCAAAGCACGTGCAAGTAAATAATACGTAAAAAAAAAACACGGCACACATCGTAGTATAAAGAAAAATAATAAAATAAGTAAATAGACATTTTACGAAAGAACATACGGAAAAAGGCAACAACATTAGCTTATAGACACTAAAAAAAGCTACCAGATACTCAAATTTAGAACGTATGTATTTGAGAACCGAAAGCGTCTTGTTTCATGATGGTCATCAGGACAGCCTTGCCGTACACTTCCTGCAACCTGTGCCCTATCGACTGTCCCATCTCAGACATTGCAACAGTATTGTTGATATCTACTATAATAGAAGAAGATGGCGTGCGATCTGTGGTTGCCGCCCTCAACTACCCTAGTAGGGTGGAGAGGGCGACACTGCTAGAGCCAGGCAGGGTGGTGCGATCTGTGGTTGCCGCCCTCAACTACACTAGTAGGGTGGAGAGGGCGACACTGCTAGAGCCAGGCAGGGTGGTGCGACCTGTGGTTGCCGCCCTCAACTACACTAGTAGGGTGGAGAGGGCGACACTGCTAGAGCCAGGCAGGGTGGTGCGACCTGTGGTTGCCGCCCTCAACTACACTAGTAGGGTGGAGAGGGCGACACTGCTAGAGCCAGGCAGGGTGGTGCGACCTGTGGTTGCCGCCCTCAACTACACTAGTAGGGTGGAGAGGGCGACACTGCTAGAGTCAGGCAGGGTGGTGCGACCTGTGGTTGCCGCCCTCAACTACACTAGTAGGGTGGAGAGGGCGACACTGCTAGAGCCAGGCAGGGTGGTGCGACCTGTGGTTGCCGCCCTCAACTACACTAGTAGGGTGGAGAGGGCGACACTGCTAGAGCCAGGCAGGGTGGTGCGACCTGTGGTTGCCGCCCTCAACTACACTAGTAGGGTGGAGAGGGCGACACTGCTAGAGCCAGGCAGGGTGGTGCGACCTGTGGTTGCCGCCCTCAACTACACTAGTAGGGTGGAGAGGGCGACACTGCTAGAGCCAGGCAGGGTGGTGCGACCTGTGGTTGCCGCCCTCAACTACACTAGTAGGGTGGAGAGGGCGACACTGCTAGAGCCAAGCAGGGTGGTGCGACCTGTGGTTGCCGCCCTCAACTACACTAGTAGGGTGGAGAGGGCGACACTGCCAGAGCCAGGCAGGGTGGTGCGACCTGTGGTTGCCGCCCTCAACTACACTAGTAGGGTGGAGAGGGCGACACTGCTAGAGCCAGGCAGGGTGGTGCGACCTGTGGTTGCCGCCCTCAACTACACTAGTACGGTGGAGAGGGCGACACTGCTAGAGCCAGGCAGGGTGGTGCGATCTGTGGTTGCCGCCCTCAACTACACTAGTAGGGTGGAGAGGGCGACACTGCAGCTAGAGCCAGGCAGGGTGGTGCGATCTGTGGTTGCCGCCCTCAACTACACTAGTAGGGTGGAGAGGGCGACACTGCTAGAGCCAGGCAGGGTGGTGCGATCTGTGGTTGCCGCCCTCAACTACACTAGTAGGGTGGAGAGGGCGACACTGCTAGAGCCAGGCAGGGTGGTGCGACCTGTGGTTGCCGCCCTCAACTACACTAATACAAATATTATTCTTCGTGATGCCGGGATGAGCCGATGAGCAGCTGCGTTGGGAAACCCGTCTAGGTCTAACGAGAAGAGATCGGGGACGAGGTGCGAGGCAGACTATTCTTAGCCTCGTCGGGACTTTGGGGACGGGGTCATATGACGATATGGTTTCCTGCCCTGCTCGAGCTAAATAAAAACACCTTGCTTGCTAGATCTAACTGTGTCTCCTTACGAGCCGCGCCAGCCAACTTCAACAATGTTATTATCTATCATATCATATCTGCATCTCTACGCGTTGCATATTATAGCCATGCCTTATCTTATTGCCTAGTCGCCTGGTTGTCAAGCATTGTTGCTGGTTAATTGATTGTTTTTGTTAGTTTTGTGATACTTCCTCCTCTGAGGATCATCCACACAGTGGGGTCTAAACGTCATGAGCATTATATCAATTTTATCAAATTATACATTTATTATAATAACATTGAGATTTTATTGGCCGATACTTGGCTGTAGTAAATTAGGTTTTGATCACTATACCACGACACAAATTAAATTTACAATGTATAAAATTTAAATCGTCTAAAATAAACCCTGATGATGATGATGATGACGATGTGTGCATGCAAGTATTTACTAAACGTCGATCTGCTGTAAGTATCGCGAAATAATATTACGCCGTTACTGTGCCTGATGAAACAACGTATAATCGTGACGTGTACAAAGCGCGGGAAATAGGCTAAGACGTCAATTGGATCTTTTTTTACACATACAAAAGTGTCTAAGTCGAACAATTCCAAGTTAAATTTAAATCCTTTTTTTCCAATTGTCATAGCATTTCTTTTTCTCAAGAATAAATACAAATATATTTTAAGAACAGTATGTAGAGGCCAGACTACAGCGAAAGAATCCCGCCCAGCTGATGGATATAAGGAAAGACCATCGCATGTATTATGTGTGGCTTTGGCTTCAAGTTTATGAAAAAGAAAAAATATTTAAAATGATTGCTAAGCAGATTCTAACGCAAACGGCATCTGACATAAGTAGGACTCAAATCTCATGCAGTAATATGCCTATATAGGAGAAGTCTATAGGAGGAGTAGGAGTATAGGAGGAGTTGCTTACCTGCACTGTTGCAATTTTCTAAACTATATACATATTTTACAAGCCAGTGACTGACGCCAGCACTCAATATGCTATTTGTCTCCTTCTTAGCTGCGCGTACACCAATTTCTTACTTTTATCTGCTTCACTGAAAACTTATGGCTACACTAGGAATTATTTTGAATTAGATCTTAAAGGAGTACTGGATGCCAAAAAAAAGATTTGTTGTTTTTCTCAAATGTATATTTATAATGAAATACTTGCTAGCAACGAACTTGTCCGACAGCACGTTCGTTAGTAAATTGAGGCTACTATCTGGTGATTGGCCTTCTGGCCCTCGTGGTGGTGTCCCGCGCTTTGCGATGTTTATTTTCATCAGTACATTAACATTATTTCACTGTTTCTTTTCGTAGCCCGATGCGGCTGTTAAGTATCTACGTAAGAAGAAGCTGTTCAAATACTTGAAAGTGTTGCCGTATAATAGTAATAATTAATTATTATTTTCCGCACGGCTCGGTTCCTCGCTAGGAACTGCGGATAACAGCAACAAGACTGTCATAAGTCAATGGCAGAGTTTTTGACTGATTCCCGCCATCATATGGTGGGTGATAAGGTGACATTTAAACCGTTCACAAGGCTGTGTCGTACAAACTGTTGATTTCATAGTGGTGACTATAATTCCACTATACATATAAACTTTATTACTACCTAATTGGTGTTTATTCATGTGCCGAATAGTATGTGTATAAAAAAAATAAGAACGTCTTCGTCCACAGTTCCTTTATATGCTTCAACTTCTTTCTAGTCACAATTTGAGTTAGATTATAATGTTTTCTAGTCCCTATTTGTAATTACTGGCTGCATTTAAAAGCTTTATAGTATGCATTTTATTTCTTTAGTATAGCCAATAAAATACATCACCGTTTCATATAACCTTAGTTTAAATACATGGCGCTTTCGATGGTTGAGTGGCGAACCGTAAAACCCATTAGCTGATATGGAGGAACCGGTTGCCCCGGCTTCGTCTCTGCGGAGGGACGCGGTATATGTATAACCGGGCCCAAATTGGGACTTCTTTGACTCTGTAACTCATGCTTGCGCCTTATTGGGAGATTGTTAACATTTCTTTTATCCCTTTCTTTTTTTTAAGAATGTCATTAATGTTCTGTGTTCAAACGGGAACCGATTACCATTGTCTTTGTAAGCCCGAACTAGATTGAGTCTTCGGACTTGCCTCTGACTTTTGGACGACACCGACTGTATTGAGTCGCCTCACGTGTGATCATGTGTCCAACTGTGCGTGTCCAAGCGTGTAGCCATCACGGGATCACTGCTCGTATGCGGTACACACATACACACACCGACCAACTATATCAACATGACGTTTTAACAGTCTACAACAGCAGATCGTGAGAACTGAAATTTTTCTGTTACTATTTTTTAAAAAACTTTTAAAATCGAAATTGTTGGAAGATACACCAGGTAGATATTACCAGGGTCTATCAAACGCAATGAATTTTTCATTTTTTTTCGTTACCTCTAAGTCCTGATACTATCTGTGTCCCACAGTTTCGATTTTAATAGCACGATCGTTGGGTCCGTTCTGATCGTCAGATCGTTTCTGGAGAAATATACGTATTTATTTATTTATTTATTAATCATTTCCATTCACAACAAAAGTGAATGGGGGTTGGCAGAAAAGAGCACAGCTCCAAACACCAGAGTGACTGCCAACCCATACTAAAATTACTTAAAATCTAAATATAATAATGAACATAATACAAAATACAAAATATAAAATACAAAACAAAAAACATGAAAACATAATATGAATGAAAATATAATTACTGAACACCGACAATATTCTGACAAATTTCCGTCAAGAAATGGCCTTGAAAACACCCCTCAAGACAATCGTTGTATGGGGTGGTAAATGTACAGTACTGTACAATACAATACAAGGTACAGTATTGTATAAAGTACTTTTATTGACCAATTGGCCAACTCAAACGAACATGCAAAATGTGAGATGTTATAAAAGCGTTTCCCCCCTACATATTTCTCTTTTCTTTTTCCTTGTTATTTTTCTACTCTTTTTTTTAATTCTAATTTGTGATGTTTATTATAATGATGACTACTATTATTACTATACCTTCACCTTCATCACACTTATCACTCCTGATCGTCTCGAATAGCATGATAGTAATAAAAGAGACGTAAAGCAACAAGAACCATCATCATTACTTCTACACCCAACACCCTTCAATATGTTGTTAATCTCCTTCTTAGCTGCGCGTACTCCAATTTCTTAATTTTATCTGATTCACCGAAAACTTATGGCTACACTAGGAATTATTTTTAATTAGATCTTAAAGGAGTACTGGATGCCAAAAAAAGATGTGTTGTTTTTGTCAAATGTATATTTATAATGAATAATGAACTTGTCCGACAGCACGTTCGTTAGTAAATTGAGGCTACTATCTGGTGATTAGCTCTCTAGCCCTCGTGGTGGTGTCCCGCGCCTTGCGATGTTTATTTTCATCAGTACATTAAGATTATTTCACTATGTTTCTTTTCGTACCCCGATAAGGCTGTTAAATATCTACGAAGAATATTATACTTCTATATTGTTGTTGTTGCTGTTTATTATTATTGTTTTTAGTGTAGTATTGTCCGTAGCAATGGTGTGTAGCTCTGACCTTGTGCCGCGTTGAGGGAGGGGTCAGCTGACTAATCGTTGAGTCGTCTCTCGTCTGACACTCAGGGCTGGGCACTCACAGGCCGGCTACCAGAATACTGAGTACTGAGTCCGGCAAGTGGACGTGATCTGTTGACCGTGGGATTGGGTTGGTCGTTCACTCACGTCATTGTGACCCCATAAACCAGGGTTTGATATCCGTAGGTCGTTCACATCGTAACAGGGCCTAATATTAGCTTTTTGAAAAATTACCGCCAAAGTATATCAATCATATTTAGACCGTTCTGGTCAATGTTGTTCTTATAACTGAATTAACTGTCATTTATTATTTCTCATTTTAAAAAAAAATCTTAATTGCATTTTATACCCTAGTACAACAATAATGCGGGGTTAGACTCAAGCCTAAAAATATGCAATTAAGATCCTCCTTCAATCAATCCTTCAGTGCCAAATCAAAAAATCGCTATAGAAATGTATCATGAAAATAAATAAATAAATAAATAAATAAAAAAATAAAATATGGTATATATACAATAAAATATAAATATACAGTAGACGCACATATTAAAATAAAACATTAGACAATTCGATTAAATTTAAATCGCTTAGTTACAAAATTAAATTGTTTAACAAAATACAAATCAGCAATACAGTATTAATTAGAAAAGGGTTGCTGACAAATTACAATGTATTTAATAATTTCCTGACAAAAGGCATAATTATTATAATAATAACAGCTACAAAAATAATAGTATTAGTCTGCAGTCCACAGTTAATTTTTAGCCAAGGTTTTGATAGTGCTTTAATATAGAGCCGTATTCATTCTTCTTCCCCAAAATCTGCCTCATTTTAATCCATTGATGTGCAAATTTGTAAGTGCCGTTATTTAATTTGCATCATTATTGGCTCAAGAGTTGCATTGATGTTTTCATTATCTCGCATTGTCGCCAGTTAGCGCCTCTCGTGTCCTGTCTCTGCTTTATTAGGCGCCGTTTTATCTCCAACAGACAATATTAATTGGCCCAGACCCTGTTGAAGGAGTCGATTTATTCGTGTGGCATTGTGTAGTACGTTTCACTTGCAAATAAACTGTTGGTGCTTGTAGGCATACCCACCCCGCAACCGACAGTCAACTGAAACAAGTGCAAGGAAGTTATTTGAAAAAGTCTTTTAGTATAACGAACTGATTGCATCGTTACCTTCAGGTTTTGGCCCCATCGTTAGACCTGCTGCCATAAGACACACATAATAATGGGGTGGCTTCCCTCATTTATTAGCTCGCTCATCTAGTTACGCAGTTGCAGTTGACACAGTGCAGTTCTTTAAATGGCAGCTGACCAAGAGCGACGTTTTTCGAATTTTCACTCGGAAAGAAAGTGGGCGAGTAGAGGATATATAATCAAAATATAATATATATTGGTTTTATATCAGACAAACTGAGATATTATTGGCATTTCCTGATTGTTTGTGTGTGGGTGTTGGTGTGTGTTTACCCGCCTAAGGGAGCCCTATTCTATAACTCTTTATACTGTACGACGTGAAATGAATTTTGCCTGAATTTATTCGCTCAGTATTACATTACTTTCATCATATACAAGTTCTGAATTCAGGCAGGATTCGTTTCAGGATACACAATCAACGTTACAGAATACACAATCGTAAGTTAGAGAATAGGGACCCCCAGAACCAGTGTTTCAGTGACGGCGCGGCAGACTTGACCTCTACATGGTAGTCCGATGACTCTAGATGGTCCTAATGAGCCGTGGCTATGGTGAAAGGTTACCCGCGCCCTAGGGGTAGCTCGACTCGGTTTATAGATCACTGTGTACCCACCTGGGGTTTGCGACGGTCATCAATATTATGCATCTCTTGCGCAACAAATTCTCACATTTTTAACTATATATACAAAACTAACTTTTTTTTTTAATTTCGTGGGGTGTCTGATAAATATATAACCCGTTGTAACTCTGATCATATTTATTTTTTAAATTAATATTTTGCTCTATTTTTGTAATGTCATTTTTTTAAAGTTCCCTTAAAACATTACTAATTGAAAACAGTAGTACTTAGCGTAATATCAATTAAAATTAAAATAAATTTATGGGTTGGGCTGGTTGTGCACGGCTTCATAGCAATATATCATTCTGATGGACTACTTTGTAAGTATAAGTACAACTTTGGGTTGACATCAAACAAGCCGACAGATTACTGGAATTGTCTTATTTCGTGAAAATATATAAGACGTATGCAGTAACTTTTTAATAGGTATACATATACATATAAAATATTGGTTTCGAATCGTGTTTTGAGCCTAACGAACTCACCAAATTCTCACTCGTCCCGATCAGTGCATGAGCCACTCTATTAACATTGCATACCCGACCCGTATAGTTCCTGTATTTCCATAACAGACAATTTGCTGGTTTGAGTGTTTTATTTTTAATGGTAATAATTGTGATTCACGCTGTAGTTGTTAAGTTAGTTTTTCTTTCTCGCTCCAATTTAGTTTGTTCATTTGATACTGTTATTTGCGATTCTTTGTTTTAATGTGTATGCAAATTGGCCATTAGCTGTACTTGCGTTCGTGGTATTGTGTTATAGGCTTAAACCATTATTTTCATTGTTTCCACTTCTTAATATAAATGTAACACTATCGAAATGTTGCGCAAATATTTCTAAAAAGAAGCTATCGGAATATTTCCCTATAGTTTAAAATGTAACCAAAAAATAAACGTGTCTGTTATTTTCTAACTCGCGAAATATTATGAAATAAGCTAACACTTCTATTTGTGAATTTTTCAGAGAATCTAACCTACTCCTGTCGAACAATTAAGTAGGCCTACGTTCGATCATCACAGTTCGTCGCAGTAAGATTATAATGTAGGGAAAGAATTATATTAGAAGACCTAGATCAAAATAGTACTTTCTATCTTCTGTTCTATTTTGCCATATAGCGTTCTGTTTTTGTTTGGTGAACTTTACAAGTAAACTGTAAGCCGTACTTTTTTTAAATTGATGTTTTTACCCACAAATCTCCAATTAGATATCGTTACAGTTTACTGGCCCTGCTTCTCATTCCCAGCATGGCCCCTTCAGAACCGCTCCATGACTTGAAAGTGCTCCCTTACATTGTTACAAATACCCCGGGTTGAGAACCTAAAAGACGGTGTTTCGATCCCAAATATGATGTCTGCCAAGAGATATTATATTTCTGAATAACTTAGTTTAAAAGGGATAGTTGACGAAAATTATAAATTTTCGTTGTAGGCTTGGTAACTAATCACGAAACGACAGAACATTTCCGGGATGAAATTAAGGTATATTCGAGAAGTTACAATCACTTTTTACATGATCGCGCAGGCTTATAACGTCATACGGCCAGTCGACAAGCTAGCGTGATACACTGATCATGACGTCACTGGGCTGATGAGACGCAACTTCGTTTATAGGTTATTTTCATGTTTTTAGTGGACCAATTTTTTAAATGTTAAAATTTTGGATTAGAGTATTTGTGATTACCACCAATCATATGTCAATCAACACAGCTTGATTAGATGTACCCCCTGCTTCGAGCTTTGCCTACTAATGCGGGGGGGGGGGGGGGGGTGAGGAGGGGGAGAGACGGCTTGATCCCACGGCCATCCACCTACTTAAGACACGGCCTATTGGAGCCCCATTAATTGAATCAGCGGAATTGCTGATGGATGAGCACATGTGTCAATAAACCTCTTGGAACGAAGCGCAGCAGCAGAACAGTTCAAGTGTAAATCAAAGAAAACAAAGCTCTGGTTTTATGTTGGGCCGCCCGGTGTTCTGCTATGGGTTTGGTGCAACATTATTTGTGAACTAGGAGTAAATTAATTGTGTCGCAGTTCGAGTAATCCAAGCACGTCGTTGAATATGCATTTGTTCGGGCGTTCGAAGTGGGGTTATGGGGATTTACAGAAAGACGTCCGAACACCCCGATAAACACCGCTCGCAAGTTTTACTAGATCCAACGGCTCGAACTCGAAGAAACTTTCTTTTTAATTAATAATTTGTGTAATGAATGCACGAAGTAGCTATTTCCGGAAGCCAAACAGCTTAGTGCTAACCTCCCCCCCCCTCCCCCTCCGGCGGGTTGCTGCAGAAATAAATCCAAGTAAAAAGTTTCTCCGGGTCGCAATACCTAAGTTACAGCCCTCTCGGCTGAGCACGCGAAACATCCGTCATGATACAAGGAGACGAAAGGAATTAACGAGTTTAAAATTACCATTAATACGTTGCATCCATTTTTGTAAAAACATAACTGTCAGAAAGACAATAAAATTGATATAGAGATGACCAATTCCAAATGTTGTTTATATCTAAACGGCAAAGAACATTAACATACAACTTTGAATCTGATGGAGGGCCTATTTCCACAACGATATCTGTTCCAGTCACTCATGTTTGAAATGGTCTGCTGAGACTATTGGGCTGCTCATGCATATTAAGAGACACATCCATTAAACGTATGCAGCCCCTTGGAGAGGCTCCAGCTACTGCATCCCACTACCAATCACATATCGCAGTAATAATAACAACAGCATTTCTTGAAAAGAGTAAAATGCAACATTAACAAGACAATTGTCTTGGATTTGAAGCATAGTTCATAGTCTGGTGAACCCTATTATGATAGTTTGCGAGGCCGCGTCTTACGACAAATTGATTTTCCATGCAAGGCGTCTCGCCTTGTCTCTGTTTTGTTGAGTGGCCAATCGCAGGCGAGCACATGTGGCAACGAGGCTAAGACGACGAGGGGTGCTACATCATGAGTTGTCCTACATCGCATCCAGAAGCAGCGAAGACTTTCAGGGCTTCGCTCATATCTAAAAAAAAAAGCAAATGAAAATTGGAATTTTAAAATTATGGATGGGCATATACGTTAATTAACTAGTGCTTCAGAAAGTGGAACAACACAGCAATGTATTGGGCTTTGATTGGATCAAATTGCACAATTGCACAATTCAAACCTCATCATTTTTCATTACTGCATAATATAAACCTCGTAAAACTGTAGTATTTAGCGTATTTTCACATCTGTACATTTGTTTAAGTATTTTAAACATAATTCTTTATGCTGAATGCCATTATTTGTCAACCTTCTTGGTGTCCCAGATGAAAATCGTCTGTCCCATCTTTGGCGCTTGACCCGGACCCCGATCTAGCTCATTCCAACATTTTGATTTCTACTGGTGTTTTGACGACACTATTAAAATACGACTCGTTACATAACCTGCTGATAGTAACACTCTTAATGAATGTTAAAAAATTGAAAGTTTAGAAAACTAATTTGCAATGTACTATTATTTCTATTAATAAAGTTATGATTTCGTATGTGCGGCAGTATTATATTTGTAACCGAGAGCAATAGGTATTTTGATCCGGTACGATAGGATAGGATGTGATGCGATGCGATGCGATCGGGCTCTCATATGAGAAGCAAAGTGCTGGAGATGCCACAGAAACATGATTTCAAGTTATTTTATTACCGAGTATAACAGTCACACTTGCAAAGGTGTTTGCATTTGAAAAGTTGCGTTGCAGGTTGTGGGGGCATTCCTTTCCCTGCAACCTGTTTTCACCGCAGTTACTCTCAGGACACGTAGCTAAACACTTGTCAGGACTTAGTAAATCTTCGTTGCCTCTGTAGCAGGTCTCGGACTTGGTTGCAATTTGCAATCTCAGACTTTTCAAATCAATCTTCGTTTTAGATGATTACTATTTTTCGATTTCAATATCATTTTATTCACTTTCGTGAAACCTAGTGCATTTTGCTAAATAAATAAGTATTTCTGTGAAAGGTGGTCTTCATGTAACCTATAACCATTCCCAGATATTCTGCTCGTCAAGCAGAAGATAATATAGAAGTTAGTTCTTGGAACATTGTAAACCACATTTTTAAGGAATAAGCTGCTTAATTTAAATGTAGTTTATACTTTTAGGAAGATATTTTAAGTATTTTTTATCCAATATTTTTAACGTCCAGACAGATACATTTTATTATATTTATAAATTCATTTTTTCATTGTATGTTTTGTAATTTACGGTTTCAGAGTTTCAATTCAAATGAATCTCTAACACAATTATTTTAAACACAATGAAAACACATGTTATAAAATAATTAGATTACACTGTTTAAATTTAATTAAATTAAAAAAAAAAAAATTGCTACGTGATGTCGAGGTTGTGCTCGATGTTTGTCAAGCTTAGTTCCCTGTGTAAAGTGACCCTCCTGATACCCGCCCGGCCATAGCTACGCCTTCCGCGTAACACAAACGTCTATGGTTTCACATGTGCGAACTAGGCCTAAACGTTTATTTATTGTACATTTTATTTAATATATTCAAACTATCAAGTGGAACGTGTTTGAAAAAAAAAACGTCTATATAGATTACAGCAAATAAATTACCTCCAAGTGGATCAACCGTCGCCAGAAGTGCTTCATTGCTTTTTTAAATGATGTGTTTACCATATAAAGCAAGCGACTTCCAAAGCAAATGTAAACAATTTAATTTACCATATAAATGTGTCCAGTGAAACGATTCCTCCTTTCATTAGGTTTTACACAACCTTCTCTCCTCCTTTGGTCGTTCAACTACCTCATTTCTCACCTTATCTCTCCAATGAATCTTCACCATTCTTGGGTTATATCACATCTTGAATGCCTATTATTGAAACAATCCATATGTGTCTTCAAAGTTCTTCCTAGTCTCATTATATACCTCTCGATGTCAAAAATAGTTTATGTTGGTGTAATGTACGTTTCTTCCAATTGTATCTCTCTAACTCCTTTCTTTTACATCTTCTAGTGCCTCCAAATTATTCATCACTTTCTTCCCACTCATTACCACCTTTGCTTTGTTCGTGTTAATCATAATTTTGAAATTATGGCATAAGAGGTAATTGATTGCATTCACCTAATAATCCAACGTCTGCATATCGTTGCGCACTGGGGTCCGAGGTCTGTAAACACGCCGCTTCTAAACATCAATAACAATAGGTATTTCAAGGTATTGAAAACTCGCAACAAAATAACGTTCATGATTGTGTACACTTTTGTGCCTTTGTGTGTCCTTCACTGACCATTGTGGCAAATATCATATATAGCAAATACTTCTTCGAGCAGATACCCTTTTCTTCGAAGATAAAAGTGTTCTAATGTCCCATCACCACTTTAGTTACTACTCTTAACTCTTTAAGTGAAAATAATACTGTGATCATCGCTTTTAACACAACCCTCTCTTGATTGTGCGCTAGATATGTGATTGAGCACCCATCCAAGTTTGGTTTTAACGGACGCAGCATTTTATTTCAAGAGGTGTACTAACGATGAGGCTTTATAAATAGTGATTACAAAAACATGGGACAGGTTAGGTCTTAATCCTGCAGTTTAACTTGTAATTTAGTCGTATCTAGGGGGCGTAGATGTGCCCCCTACTGCTATGCAACCCGCCCGACTTGATGAAATGTAAAGCTTACATGAGCAAATTGGCCGTGGCGAATTGTGCAACCAGCCCGTAACACGAAATGTCCGTCCCACGAAGTTACCCTTGTTAGTACGGAATCTCGAGGGGCAGAAAGTCAAGAAAAACTCCCTGGTTAATGTTTTTATATTCCATTCTTCACCCTGGCGATGTCTGGCGGGCCAGGTCAGCGCTTTTCAAAACCTCTCTGCGGAATGAGGGACGATAAAACTGGACCGCGCGATACTCTTGTCAACGGGGCATCTTATCATTCCCCTCCCCTATTCTCCCCTCCCCACCCCTCCATCGACCCTATTTATTACATATGTTTTAGGGTTGTTTATGTATATGTTAATTGACGCACATTCGACGTTTTAAAGGATCCGTTTTCTTTAGCACGGGAGCATATATGATATAGACCTACACGGAACTTTACAAAGGGTGAATAAATTGCCATATCGGAACAGAGTTAATACAGTTATTGTACAAAATTAAGAAGACCACTACTAAAAATCAAGATTTTTATTTTATTCTCAGAAGTGAGGAGTAAAGTTCAAGGTTTCACCTGTTTGTTGGGTTAAGTGACACCACAGACCTAATCGCAGATGGATTGCAGACCTAACTGGACAGTGTTCGATGCGATGCCGACTAGAGATCGAACCCGGAACCTCTGTGCTCTTGCCACTTGTGTCCCAATAGCTGAGGGGAGAGCTTAATTCGATCAAGTTATGGTGTTAAATGTTGTGTTCTATTCTCTCGCGAATGACAGTGAACAAGTCTCCCTATCCACGAGATCCAGAGATCCAGGGAGCTCCGAATGAGGGGGGATTTCTCACTCATTCACTCGCGAGGAAACCCCAACTTGCTATACGAGGGGTTGACGTCCGTTTTTAAAACTTTCTATGTCTCCGACTCCGGCATTTCTGACTGAAGGTTTTTCTCGGTCTCTGTGTTGTAACTGTGTTAACAGTTACTGTGATAACACATTATTTCCTGATTGAAAAAAAAAACTCTTTCCTCTGGGGCCAAGCACCTACCTTGCGGAACACCCGATGATTTCGGTCTATTAAAATTGCTTTAAAATGTTTTTTAAATTGTCTTAAAAGAAAATCAAAATATGTCAACATATAGAGAATTTAATTTTCTTATGTTTTTTTTAATTCCAATAAATATTTCCGTTGTGCAGTCGTTCATTATTATGTGTGAAAGGTGTCCAGCAACATCACATTACAAAAGATAATTAAGAACATCTGAACACGGACATATTGATTGGAACAAAGATACATTCATAAGAAAGAGCACTCAATTTTCTACTGGATGTCATATTTTGATTTACATTTGGGACAATTTAAACATATTTGAAAGCAATTTTTTTCATGGACCGAAATCGGAAGTTCCGCAGGCTTAGTGGACATACAGCTTTAATAGAATAAATTGCGTTAACTAAAGGCCCATTCACAATCAGTTTTAAGGCGTATGGTTTAAGGTTTATGGTGTAGTGAATTGGCGAAATCTCAGTTCTTACGACTTGAGCCTTACGACGAGCCAATCACTGCAAGGTATCTCGCACTCCATAAACCATACGCCTTACGCCTTAATACTGATTGTGAATGAGTTTTTAGAACCATCTGATTAGTGACTTGAGACTTGCTGTGTCCAGTGGGTTAGGCCGCGACCTAGGAAGAGAACGTCCACAGGGCATGGGTTCAAAACCCGCATGTTGACAGTTCTTTTACCAATCCATAGAAAGTAATACGGACATGAATACAAACAACATTACTATCGACAGTTATTAAATCCATTGCAATCATAAATTGTAAGATTACAGAGAGGGAAAGTAGCTGTTGGTTAGTTCCAGCCTAATTGCGCTATGACGCTGTCGCGTACAAGTTAAGCGATGGAAATGTACATCGGGACATTTCGACGACTTTTATTACGGCCAACGAAAGCCTAAAATATGAAATCTTAATAATTATTATTTACATGACATAGATTGTAATATAATGTGGGAAATATGTTGTAAGTATAAAAAAAGCCTTTAAACATGTCAAATACATTTGAATAATGCAAATATGAAAGCATTATAACCAAGACAATAAAATCTATTACATTTAAAAAGTTCAATATTTCACCAAGTTCGAGTTTTTATAGAAATCAGACTATTAGAAATTTTATTCCAAATATTACTGCTCTTTAAGGTTTTAATTGTGCGTGGATAAGTAGATTTATAAACATGAAACATGCCAAGCTCGCTAAAACTTAATGTGTGTTTGTACAATATGTTAATGTAGCCTATTCATCGTAATACGTAGAAATATGTAAAATTTGCACCAGTCTCGTGAAACAATCAATGTATGTAATGGGGGTTCGTCAGAAGGTGATCCTATTGATACGTTTATTGCATTATATATATATTTCTTGTCGAATCCGGTCTCTAATAATCATTTGGAATACTGATTGAGACGCAGTAAGCATGTCGATGTGTCGGTGACACTAGACAGTCAGGTATTCAATAGTAACACTTGATTACACTAATAAAACATGGTGAAACTTGATGGGAAAAACCAAGCCCAACATGTACAGGCTAGGTACAATTAATATCAGTGTCACGTAGGGGCCGAATCTGTTTATCGCAGTACACTGAATACGGTAGAGGCAAGTACTCGCATTAACCATTCCTGACCACTCGCAAAGCCGTCAGGTTCCCACCGTTCCAATCACGAAGAATGCACGATGACACGACGTTGCAGGCATAACGTATTGTTATATTTAGCATGAGCACCGTTAGATGTATCATACCTCAATCATACAAAGCGGTACTACTATTGATTTGTTTTTTATTAACTAATCATGTTTTGTTAATTTATTTATTTCTTTATTTCTTTATGTATTTATGTATTTATTTATTTATTTATTTATTTATTTATTTATTTATTTATTTATTTATTTATTTATTTATTTATTTATTTATTTATTTATTTATTTATTTATTTATTTATTTATTTATTTATTTATTTATTTATTTATTTATTTATTTATTTATTTATTTATTTATTTATTTATTTATTTATTTATTTATTTATTTATTTATTTATTTATTTATTTATTTATTTATTTATTTATTTATTTATTTATTTATTTATTTATTTATTTATTTATTTATTTATTTATTTATTTATTTATTTATTTATTTATTTATTTATTTATTAGTAATAGTATATAAAATACATGTAAGATACATATTATAGTTAGATTATTATTAAAGGTTTGAAGTATAAGTGTTGCCACTTGTGCACTTTAAACCCTTAATCATAAATTACTATTACACGTTACATTCTAATAATAGGTACATTAGGAACTAATACCACATTATGTTATATAATTAAATCAATAAAGTACATACTTTAAACAATAAAGTACAATACTGCAATTCAGTTTTAGCAAATGCCAAAGTACCAAGACTTGACCCCAACAGCTCCGGACCCGTTATAGTTATATAGGTAATTGTGAAGTACATTAGAATAAGAAGCATACCGACCTCAGATCGTTACCTACTGGCCTTTCATGCACGCTGTTTTAATGATTATCAACAGATTCCTGGCGTTCGTGTTTACATTCGTAGATGCAGTATTTCGCTTAGTTAGTGCACACGCCTTATTAGTCTCGTGGTCCACCGTTCCAGGTGACCAACTGAAGATAGTAAATTATCCATGATGACCCTGTTTCAATTAGGTGATAGAAACTAGGGAAGTAGGAAAGCAAGTGGATCAGTTTTTCTTTTTTTCCTCTTTCTTTTTTCTTTTTTCTTTTTTCTTTTTTCTTTTCTTTCTTTCTTTTTTTTTCTTCTTTTTCACTTTTATAAATATATATATATTTATTTTTTCCCACATTTTTTTTTCTTCATGTTCTTTCTTATTTGCATACTTCTGTTTTTATTTTTTAATATGTTGAATTTCCACTTCATTTGATTTGATTTTATTTCTCAATTATTTTTTCTTGTTCTTGATTATATTTTATATAGTTCAGTAGTTTGTTTTGTTTTTGTTGTTATTGTTATTTATGATTTCATTACTATTAATTGTTTGCATAGCTTAGTTTTATTTAAGGTCCTCCTTTGTAAATCAGTTTTTATAACTGAATAGGATAGACAATAAATAAATAAATAAATACAATGGGACTGGGCTATGTCGGATGCATGAGAATACTTACGTTGGGCCAACTATAATAGAATTAGAATATGTCTAAACGTTTACCGGAAATCGATCCATAGTTTTCCGGCAACCGTTGCAACTATTGTCATCACTCCATAACAATGTCCATAAAGCTGGCTATCGCTTAAAACCCGTGGGTTCAGACTGAGATTCGTTTTAATCTCTTGCGGGAATTATACGCCTGCTATTTCAACGCACAGCAAAAACGTTAAGCCATATAATTCGAGTTAAAGTTGTTTAAACAGGGATGTTTCCAGTGAAGTATGACAAGAGTTGTCGCGCGCGTATCTAAATCATTGGGGATTCGAACCCGGAACTGAAATAGAATGTTTTTAGGTTCGCATTGAACACAATTTATTTTTCTGGCGCGGGAGATTCTACGACTTTATCATTGAGCTTTATTTTGCAACTTTCTCTTTTACAAGTTCACGAACTTGAGGCGATTGAGCAAAGCTGTGAACTAATCCGGAACCGAAACCGATCCTGAACATCAAATAATTTAAAACCCGTAAACGTATTGTATCATTTCACAAGTCGTAAACCACCCTTCAATATCTTACAAACACGCGAACGGATTTTATGATTTGGCCGAATCCGAACCCGGATCCAAACCTCACATCATATTAATAAAACCCGCTACCGTAGATTATAATTTGTTATAATCCGCACCCCAAGTGGGTTGGTAGAACCACAGTTTACATTCTGACCATCAAATACTATAAAAATCACACCGAAATAATATTCCAACTCTAGGGTAGTAGTAAAGTTTGAAGTTTGTAAAACTCAAGTTTATTTTATGGTAGTCTACTGGGCAGGGTAATCTGCCATCTTGATATATCAAGAATGCGTCTACACACAACAAATAAGACATTGTAATTCACCATCTCTGTAGCTCAGTGGTCAGAGTGCCCACAAGGCAAGTGATACCCGGGTTCGATTCCCAGTGGGGTCAGTTTTTTACATTCTTTCTTATATACCATCTTATATGTACATATATATACAAAATATATTATTAACATATATAATAGTACAACTCGAACTCAATGACTATTCTTAGTTTGAACTTGAACCCGAAGCCAGAAATAATTTTGTCATGGTCAACCTTTCTGCGCCAAAATTTTCGCCATTCTAAAAATGTGTAATGAAAAAAATTGCTTGTGCGGGAAAAATGAAACTATCCATCCCTGAATCCATAAAACATAACATTTGGTGAGTCCTGTAATAGTAATAGTGCAACCGCATATATGTGCACTCGAGCGCACTGTAAGAAAGTCGGTTGACTGGTACGATTCTTTCATATGAGTCATTGCTCTTGCACACAAATCCGGTTTCGATTTCAAGGCAAGCGAATCAATTTTCCTCCTCCGATGCGTCGCTCAATTAGCTATTTGTTTGATAATTACGACTATTGAGGCGTAGCCAAATGCAGTTCGCTTCGTATGGGCTGTGAGTCTTGTGCCTGTGCTCTGTCAGGGTCCTGGCTTATCACGGGCAATCACGACGATAATCTTCGTTATCATCAACAATCAAAACATGGCTCATGATAATAATAGTAAGTTTTAGCAACTTTTGTAAAATAACTTTTTAAAAACTATAATAATGATTGGATATTGACTTAACTTCACCTAAATTTTCCACGCGAATAATTCGTAGTTTTCCAGCCATATGAACGACGATTGCTATAGAATAGAATGCCTTGAACAAATCGGCCACGACCGTACATATATATATATATAATCTTAAGTTTGGTTTGGAATGAATATAACCATGATTAATTTAAGTTAGTAGTTTAACAGATAAAGTACTTGACACGTACGTCTGTATACATTCTTTTAACACTGGTTTTGACCAATGTTATATACGCATTTTGACTGCTTTTTTTCCTCTAACGACGTAATCAACCTTTATGCTATATCATGTCAGCCCCTTTGTCGCCTGTTACGACAAGCTGAGCTACCCTGGTCCCCGGGATCATCCGGGGGGAATTGATACATCTAAAACAACAATACTAATAGTAGTAATAATAACAATAATAATAAAACGAAGTTATCGTCCGAAAACTGTGAGGGTTGTTCCAAAAACCCTTCGCAAGAACCTCAAGCCGCTTAACTCAAGGACTGGTTCTTTCGTGCCATCTACTCTTCAGACCCACCATTTGGTCAATGTATAGTTATTACTTTTGTGCCCAATCTAATTTACGAACCAATAGGCAACATACTTTGATGATAAACAAATATCAGTATATTCATATCGGACAAAAATTCGTAAAAAAAAAATTCAAAAATTCGTTCTCACCTACCGTTGGTTTACTTATGTCGAATATCGTACACACATTTGCTGGCAGCCATAAATGGTAACAAAAGACGCACGTTCGTGTAATAACAATCACACTGATAGTGACGATGTTAATGATGATGTCTTATCCGTGCAAAACAAGCCGTGAATGTTTGGCTAACCCAAACCACCCGAGCACGTATACTCATAATGTTTAAAGTTTAACGACGATATACTTACTGTCGTTTGTGTTGACGATAAATCAATTATTAATTTATATCATGTATAGGACTGACCGGGAAACTAAACACATAGAAGCATGTTTGGAGTAGTTCAGCTAACTGGGAAGTTAGTTGTGTTCTTGTTAGTCGAGTAGAATGTAATAACAACTTTTCTGCATTACAAGCTACGAAATACGTTGATGTGGTTAATGTGGGCTCACCTAGTTTCTTATTAATGGTCGAAAAAAATCATAACTAACGTACTGGCCATCTGATATAACAATACGGGTGGGTAGTCACACTACTCAACCATGTGTTTCAATACTTGTCCTAATATTGTGAACTACCCGGCACCCGCACCATTATATCTGCGAAATTGTGAAACGAATAGAAAACTGACAACTATAATTCTTTTGAACCGAACCGAAATAAATATCGTGAATCGAAAACTGAACTAAACTTAATTTCGGTTTGTTGCCTGTATGCGGCATGTACATACCTTGTCCAGTGTAGTGGGTTTATTATCTCAACAATCTTGTGAAGTTGTCACTATAATGTATGAACTATAGTTTTGTTATGTTATTGTCATAAGCTGCCAGCATTAACAACGAAAACCTTATTATAGGCAACCCAAGACAACTTTACATATGCTTTCGTCACAGGCGCAGTATTCGTAGCCAATCAGCGATCGGTATTTGAGCGCTATTGTCTCGGGCGGTTCGCTGGTTGGCTATGAGTGCCTCGCCTGTGACAAAAGCATATGTAAAGTAATCTAGAGTTGCCTATTTAAGACCAATCGACGAAATATCGGTGTGGGATATGTAATCGAGCTCATAATGAATATAACTTCCATTGGGAAAGGTCTTACGTGTTCCCATCGCACATGGTTGCCACTTTATATCCCACACTGACTGATGCCTTCTTCGCCAGTGTAACGAACAAGTCTGTGATTGCCTGACCTTTCCTTGTGACCTTAAAACCTCTAGGCCTATGCTTAATACCTGTCACAACGCACCCTTACCCTATGTTGCAGTCCAAATATTAAACTAGCGACGTTTTCGTTCTGACTAAACTCTTTGAACATGTGTTTATAATGTTGTTTCTCAAGTCAAAGCTGTTGACATGGAATAGTTCCACTTCACTGTGTTGTATACAAGATCCGTTTATGCTATTGGGATATAGGGTGTCCTAGTAAATGTTTTACTGATAATAAAGGCGACATGGCTCCATATCACTAATAAAATTACACACTATCAGTTTTCTTCACATCACTGAATTTTAATGGGTATGCCTGCGTCTTTTGACCGGTGCTGTACTTGTTTACCAGGTCACTTGTCCAGGAGTTCAGTCATCAGATTGAGTATTTTTATAAAACCAATTGACTATAAAGTTTATTTATTTATTTATTTATTTATTTATTTATTTATTTATTTATTTATTTATTTATTTATTTATTTATTTATTTATTTATTTATTTATTTATTTATTTATTTATTTATTTATTTATTTATTTATTTATTTATTTATTTATTTATTTATTTATTTATTTATTTATTTATTTATTTATTTATTTATTTATTTATTTATTTATTTATTTATTTATTTATTTATTTATTTATTTATTTATTTATTTATTTATTTATTTATTTATTTATTTATTTATTTATTTATTTATTTATTTATTTATTTATTTATTTACTTATTTACTTATTTATTTATTTATTCATTCATTCATTTATTTATTTATTTATTTATTTAAATAAATAAATTTCTACCGTCTACTCGTAACAAACATGTGGTCGTTGGTCCCAAGGTCTGATATATTCCAGTGCATGTGAGGTTCAAAGTTCGATTCCCGGTTAGGGCTGAGGTTTCTTAACTTCTGTAATTACTTAAATCCATGTCAATATGATACTCGATACGTGTAAACGTATAAGGGGTAGCGGTCATGACAACGAGGCACATATAAATAGTTGAATGTCCGCCTCTGGAACATCAGTTCTTATAACCGAGCGAGTCGATAATTAATACACAAATGTCTTTATTCGTCTTGATAAACAATTGCTGGTCGATCATGCTATGAGGGACTATTTTTCACAGGTAACGTTCAGGCTGGCAATGACCACTTAATAAATGCGAGTAGTGGAGGATTGGATACATCAATATACTCTATGTTACGTTTCTCAATTAGTTAAAATGAATTGATTTTAATCCATGGATATAATACAAGCATTTACAGAGTGAATGACAAATTAATGAATTATGTCACTATATTAGATTTGGTGCTACCTAGCGACATTGTTTGAAATGTCTTTCTGTACTCGGCACCCCCACCAATTGTGTGAATGTTAAGTGCGACATTAAAACTTGTCGTAGGCTTTCGCGGCCGGAGTCATTATTAAAACTTGGCTGTCGGGTTTCGCCGCGTCCATGGATAAAAAAGTCCTGACGTTTCGGGCCGATTGCACGGTCCATCTTCAGAGGAATAAAAACTCTAGAAGAGTACACACACGGAACAAACCTACTCAATCCAGCCCGTCCGTGTGTGTCAACCCAAACCAGTCGTGCAGTTAGTTTTATTCGTTAGCTGGCGTCTGCGCACTGTCTTCCCGCCCAGCTATTGACGTCACTCTGTTCAAATCCCGTTTGAGCCGCTCTATGGTCGGTTTCCACGTTCTACTAAGTTTCAAACCATCTTCACGGTTGAAAATTATCCGGGTGCTTTTCAATTTCCACCGCCTCCCGGACAAGACGAGGCCTGTAGTTCTGAATAGCCGCCAATACCCGGGTTTCTTCAAAGTTGATGCGATGACACTTGGTAACGCTATGCTCCGCCAACGCCGACTTGTCAGTATGCCCTAATCTTGTGTGGCTCATATGTTCTTTAAGGCGAGTGGATATTTTTCTGCCCGTTTGTCCTATGTATACCTCATCACAAGCGCCACATGGTATTTCATATACCCCCGGTACATCTAAACGTGGGAGCTCATCCTTAACCGGATTAAACATCGTGGAAAGCTTTCTGTTAGTACTGTAAACAGTATGAATACCTTGTTTTCGTAACAGTTGGCAAACTGTTACGAAAACAAGGTATTCATACTGTTTACAGTACTAACAGAAAGCTTTCCACGATGTTTAATCCGGTTAAGGATGAGCTCCCACGTTTAGATGTACCGGGGGTATATGAAATACCATGTGGCGCTTGTGATGAGGTATACATAGGACAAACGGGCAGAAAAATATCCACTCGCCTTAAAGAACATATGAGCCACACAAGATTAGGGCATACTGACAAGTCGGCGTTGGCGGAGCATAGCGTTACCAAGTGTCATCGCATCAACTTTGAAGAAACCCGGGTATTGGCGGCTATTCAGAACTACAGGCCTCGTCTTGTCCGGGAGGCGGTGGAAATTGAAAAGCACCCGGATAATTTCAACCGTGAAGATGGTTTGAAACTTAGTAGAACGTGGAAACCGACCATAGAGCGGCTCAAACGGGATTTGAACAGAGTGACGTCAATAGCTGGGCGGGAAGACAGTGCGCAGACGCCAGCTAACGAATAAAACTAACTGCACGACTGGTTTGGGTTGACACACACGGACGGGCTGGATTGAGTAGGTTTGTTCCGTGTGTGTACTCTTCTAGAGTTTTTATTCCTCTGAAGATGGACCGTGCAATCGGCCCGAAACGTCAGGACTTTTTTATCCATGGACGCGGCGAAACCCGACAGCCAAGTTTTAATAAGTGCGACATTGTTTGAAATGTTTGTCTGTACTCGGCACCCCCACCAATTGTGTGAATTTTTAGTACGACATTGTTTGAAATGTATGTATGTACTCGGCACCCCCACCAATTGTGTGAATGGTTAGTACGGGAGTGTTTGAAATGTATGTATATACTCGGCACCCCCACCAATTGTGTGAATGTTTAGTACGGGAGTGTTTGAAATGTCTGTCTGTACTCGGCACCGCCACCATTTGTGTGAATGTTTAGTACGGGAGTGTTTGAAATGTCTGTCTGTACTCAGCACCCCCACCAATTATGTGAATGTTTAGTACGGGAGTGTTTGAAATGTCTGTATGTACTCGGCACCCCCACCAATTGTGTGAATGTTTAGTACGGGAGTGTTTGAAATGTTTGTCTGTACTCGGCACCCCCACCAATTGTGTGAATGTTTAGTACGGGAGTGTTTGAAATGTTTGTCTGTACTCGGCACCCCCACCAATTGTGTGAATGTTTAGTACGGGAGTGTTTGAAATGTTTGTCTGTACTCGGCACCCCCACCAATTGTGTGAATGTTAAGTACGGGAGTGTTTGAAATGTATGTCTGTACTCGGCACCCTCACCAATTGTGTGAATGTTTAGTACGGGAGTGTTTGAAATGTTTGTCTGTACTCGGCACCCCCACCAATTGTAGAATGTTTAGTACGGGAGTGTTTGAAATGTATGTCTGTACTCGGCACCCTCACCAATTGTGTGAATGTTTGGTACGGGAGTGTTTGAAATGTTTGTCTGTACTCGGCACCCCCACCAATCTTGTGAATGTTTAGTACGGGAGTGTTTGAAATGTATGTCTGTACTCGGCACCCTCACCAATTGTGTGAATGTTTAGTACGGGAGTGTTTGAAATGTTTGTCTGTACTCGGCACCCCCACCAATTGTAGAATGTTTAGTACGGGAGTGTTTGAAATGTCTGTCTGTATTCGGCACCCCCACCAATTGTGTGAATGTTTAGTACGGAAGTGTTTGAAATGTCTGTCTGTACTCGGCACCCCCACCAATTGTGTGAATGTTTAGTACGGGAGTGTTTGAAATCTATGTCTGTACTCGGCACCCCCACCAATTGTGTAAATTTTTAATGTTCAGAGCAAATAGCACATTTAAAGTTGTTTGTTCGAAGACTGTAAACATACACAAAACCTTATAACGTGACTTTATGTCATAACTTGGTATTTAGTTGTTCTCTATTAAAAGGCACCATTGTATCGAGTACAAAAAACAAAATTTGAATTCAGTTATAATTTGTTATGTAAATAATTTTTCTCCAATCATATTTTCCACTCACAATTTTGATAGACTATCTTCATCTGTATACGGATTCATTTATCTAGTCCCAACGTGAAGCTTCATTGTGGCTGTGCTTCTCTGTTTGTGCACTATTGAGGTTATTTGTATTTTAATGTGATTTCTCGATGAGAATGCAGATGAAGTTGCGCAATTGAGTAAACCCGTTTCATGTCGCCACTTGTCAGTCCGTTGTCTTAGCCGTCAGTTGGCTAACTGAATTAGTTGCGGGTCGTCGTCACAATCGTTGTTTGTCGTTGCGCTATCGTCACTAATGTCCATCGTTCGTCTGCCTCACTAAAACGAAGTAGCTTATGGCTAAAAATCACTTCTACTCGTGTACTATACTGAAAAGGGATTAAATGTAGACTATTATACATTTTGATAAAATCGGGCAATTCCAATATCTTATCATGTGCGAGATTTTACACAAAACAAATACAATAAGTCAAATTAAGGTTGTACTTTTATCGTTCTTTTTCGATAATTTACTGTTCATGTTAGCAAACCCTATAATCCTCAGCTCCCGATGTTAAGTGCTCGACTTATGTAGGCTACTAAAACCGTGAACTAACATACTTTACTGATATCTTCAGAACGATACGCAACATTGATGCCGTGGTACAATCTGCTCGATGTGGCTTCAAAGGAACTAAGAATTGCATGGAAACAGTTTGATATTACAGTTTCGAGTTGTTATTTCAACATTAAAATTGTAACCAAAATAAGATTGATAACCATGACAATATTTGAAGCGTTTTTAGCCCAGTGTTTAGTTGAAACAAAACTATATAACGTACTGTTACCCTTTTCAGTGTTGTGCTAGGTTTTTTGACATTGGAACCACCGTTTTCTTCAATGAGCACGGAAATATGTTTGGCTGATGTAAAGCTTGATGTTGTATCCAGTCTAGCTTTTGGCCTTGAAGCTGGTTTTCTTCCCCTCGCGTATTGGCTCTCATTCGGAAGTGTAAATATTATCAATTGGCACAGATATCTATTTAACTTTCCATCTAATTGTTTTACTATCTGTTCCACATGTATCGTCTGCTAATTGTGTACGTTGCCAATGGGCTGTATACTAATGCCGTGATCGCGCTATAGACTTTGCACGGTCCCGCTTTCCGCTCAACTTATTGAATTCAAGATGTTGAAGCAATTTTTCGTTCAACACTTTTCATTCAATGTCAAAGGCTTTAAGTTATATATAACTTTAGTGTATAGTTATTGTGTTTGGGAATTAGGCTTGGGGGGCTAATTAAAAATAGAAGTTGAGTAGTTGCAGTAGTTTATATACCACTCTTAATTCAACTTCGAATGCAACGAATTGACCGAAAAGTTGGACCGTGTTAAAATGCTTTTAGTCCAGAGGATGGTGGGACACATCGCGAGATATGAATACAATTTGAGTGAACTGTAGAGGATATCGGAGAGCATATCTTCGTTGCAAGAGCTTTGGAAGCCTACGTCGGCCACTCTTAGCGTAGTTCTTTCATAGAGTGTTAAAAATAGCAGCCTTCGTTTCATTCGAAGTGAACGAATAGTGAGATGAAGTGCAGTGCAGGCAGGGTATTGTTGAGGCACGGCAAGTGAACGGACATGGCACCTCCACCAGCGACACCAGGACACGTGCATCGGCAGTCACCTGCATTTTGATTGTAGCTTGGCTAGATATCTGTGTTTACCAGGGAGTTCATTGGCGTCGCTATTGCTACCGCGTTAAAACGCACGTGCACGTGTTGTTGTGAGGGGGTTGTGTCCCCGTCCCCACCGCGCAGAGCTCCGCCTCCCAGCAGTGGCGTAGAGGCGGTCGGAGGAGTCTTCCTAGTGTGCAGTACGCTTCGCGCCTTCACACGGGCAGGCCAGGATATTCGCTCCTCGCGCGCGACACGGTCTCACGCGTGACACCAGTGACGGAAGGTGAAGAATGTTTATCCCTGATACACTAAGAAGCTGCATGGTGGAACCGGACGTATCGACGTATCTTCAAGCGCCCTCATCGGGACAGGTGCTGACAATCATTATTCATTTATATATTAGCTATTAGCTTCTTGTGGACCGCGTAGGATTATTTTGGAGCACGTATTAAAATAACTTCCCAGGAGGAGTGTTGTATAATTAGAAAGGTCACTGCGTAGAGATTTAGATTTTCGTTTCGTTACTGTGGAAGCTTGTTGGATATGGAGCTTGTGAGTAGTTTTGCGTTGTACTGACGTTTGGCTTAGTATTTTGCATGCGTGTATAAATCGAGTAGATGGTTTTCCTGTATAGTTGGTCGTGGCGAGTTCGGCCTAGGTTTCTTTGCGACAGTAGTTATTCGGATGGTCAATTGTTTGCGACAACTAGCATGATTCATATGACCAAGTCCGACGGTGAAACTGGGTAAAAATATTAATAATCGTAATAAGTAGGCGTGTTGTGGTCGCGTGTGCGGGGGGAGGGGGGGGCGGAGCTTCGCACGCATCAAAGATGGCAATCGGTGGCGTACATTATCTCTGAGGACGTCGCTGGCCGCCACATTGACGCAGTCACCGCGAACTAACCGAATTGTTTCGCTAGCGGCATCAAAGGAGATGTTCTTAACTTGTTGGCTAATTTGTTGACTGAGTTTGCTGCTCGTAGTCCCTTCCCCTGGGGCTCCACACGCGTTCTCTTACAATTTGGACCGGGTTCAATTTTTAAGGTAAACACTGGTCATAGAGGGTCCAAGTTAGTTGCGTTGTCAACATTCGAGTCATCGGGGTGATCTTGTCACTTGAATACACTTGTGCAATTTGTTTTGTGTTTTAACCAAGAGTAAATAGTTTTCATCATCAATATATTTACTATATACTAAGTGACATTGCTAGTCTTCAATATCCTCTTTATTTTCATGTGAGTCAAGATTTGTGCATTCAAATAAATAAACTTATTTCTGTTTAAAATGTAGGTTAGATACTTGTTCTGTCTGCCTGAGTTAAGTTACAGGATTAATGTTATTCGATGAGCATGTTCTTAGTTTAGACCGTAGAGCTTGAGTCTTGAGATGTGGTTGAGTGGAAGCTGTCAGTGCGTCCTAGGGCACTTTGTCTGTGTGGGACTTGTCCCGATGTAGCTAATTCAGTTCTGCAGTCGACGCAAGTGGGCATTGCTATTTTTACAATAGTCTTCGCACTGAAATGGGATTGTCCGTCTTTCTGAGTAGCCGAAATCACGCTCGCATGTTTGCTGGGGCGTCTTAAGTGAGCGATGCAATTATGTCCTCCCGCATCGCTTTGCGTTGACTCCAGCAGCCTCGAAGTGTGACGCAACGTTACCCCGTTACCGTCGGCTACCGTCGGCTCCGCGGCCGTCCTCCCGTCTTTGCGCGTCCTACCTTCGCCACGGCAGACCTGCGATCCGAGGGGGTTGTGGACGCCGAACTCTCTGGTTACTGCGGAGCTTCGAACATCATGAAACATGCGACAGTGTATTCAGCAGTCGAAACATTTTCTGTTTTAATATTTATATTGTTAATTGGTAATTGTCATCACTTTTATGATGATGTTTGAGTTTTACGTCCCGTATTTTTGCAACTTTGGTCACTCGTAAACTGTGACTACAACTAAACACTACCGGTAGTGGTTGTTTATATCACCTCACGCCTACCAACAAGTATACTAACGTTAGTCCCTAACAAGATCGCCTCAATTACGAATATGTTCATTACTATGTGATTGTAACTATGAAATAGAATTGGAAACCTTTAGCCTGAAATGGGAACAAACTCAGTGCAACAATTTCTAACCCTGTACAAAAGTATATACCGTTGCCTTTTCGAATAACGTCAAAACTCCTACGGGTAATCAAAATCTATTTTCCGGATTTTTTTTTTTAGAAAAATTGTTGAGTGTGTCTAAAATGGTCACCGCGCTCAATCTAGTTGTTGACAGTACCGACTACGGTTTGATACCCGTCCGGGTACTATATACACCGGATAATTGTGAGTGTGTAGGCTTTTACCTTGTGTCTTGAAAACGCGAATCCAAGTGGCCTTTCTGAAATTAACTAGTTATTTATAGTGCCCTAGACAGTGGGACAAAATATACCTATACTAGGGTTGTCTTTTGATTGGATCAAATTAGAAAATTTAAAACATCGTTGAAATTGTCTAACGATTTCGTCAAATTTCGGTAAATTGTGCATCCCGTATTGAAGATTGTTTATCCACGCAAATACCAAACATACCAAATGTTTCAACTCGTCTTCCGGTGTTGAACACAGATTAAGGCCGTGCTGTACCAGCGGTATAGGGCAGGAACATAGCCTAACTCACAACATGAACCGGGAATCGAGCCCAGACCTTCTGCACTGAAAGCAGGATTTAAACCAAACAACCAACAGTCATCACAACTTTCCGTTGGAGAACGTAGCACACACAAGTCCGTATTTTCCAATCTACGTTGGGTGTTCGATGACATTCTTTCTAGTTTTCTAAAATAAATTAAGAAATGATATTATTGAATGAATGCCATGTTTAACCATGTTTGTGTCTTTGTACTATCGCGTAAAATATGCATTTTATTTATCCTCTTTGTAAGATGTGAAATAATTTAGGATATGTTTGAAAATTGTGTGCGCACATGGAAGGTCGTGTAATGTTGCTTCTTATTCTTGATACTAGTGCACAATACAAGATTTGCGTTCATCCTATAAACATGTAAACGAAAATTAGAATGCTGGAACATAATATGTGCATGTTTTATCATTAGGAGTGGAATACACAATGTATATATTGAGCTTAGATCGGCTTTCCCAACACACACTTTGGACTGTAGAAAATTGGTGATATTATTGAAACTATATCTGATTTCATCCTATAACGCAATTAAATGATCATCATTCTTTGAATACTATATGTTAATGTAAGTAAACGTAAATAAGAGCTACAGCACAGCATAATTCCAACATTTTGGAGTTATGTTTTAAATTGAAAATTCTACGAACAAATAAAGAACGTAGATGTCCAAATTTAGAAGCTGTTTGATACGAACACTTAAATTCTACGCGTCATTGGAAGATCTGTGTGTCTACTGTTTCGGGTGTTCCTTGGTGATTCAGTTTGAAGATGTTCTGGTTGACAATGTCAGTTGGTGCAGATTGTCCAATACGGTATGTTCGTTGACTCCTCCAGTGACCAAACCTCCTCACCTCTGGAAATCGTACGAAATATGTGATATAAAAACAATTTCCTGCCGCAATTTAACTGCGTGAACAACATTATTAAAAGCTACTATTAATAATAACATAACGTGTTTAAAAATTACAAATACTAATTTAATTTGCGATATCGAAGTAGCAATTTGGTGTGCGCTATGCCACAGGGGCCAATTGAGGAACATACGGCCTTGAGGAAAAGTGCCACTCTACTGTATAATGACTGTGTTTAGCCTCGATCACCTGTTATTACCACTAATACCACTAATACCACCTCATTATCTTGTGCCCGTGACAACGGGTGGTTTAGGCTGAAAACTCACGCGTTTTGCGTCGTCTCAACGCGGTATCTTTCACAGTGAACTTCATTTCAACGTATTTACCTAATCCGAATCTTTTTAAACTCTTATACACATCAATATCACACGTCAAATAATGGTTAATACCTTCTAAGAATTTTGTTAAACCCCAAAAAACCCGTTCTTTTTCATGATTTCTTTTAGATTTGTGTCCAACTAATGGATCATCCCTGTTTATCCCCTTGTGCGCCCATAATCCTGCAAACTAAGACCAAGATTACCCTCCCTTATAACAAGGCTATAGATCATTCTATTTCATTCTCAGGTCGCGGTTGGAATAATAGGTCTATATAAAACATTTTGATTTCATGATTATTCATTTGCGTTTAGTTGACGACAAAATGTCAACAAAATTGAAATAGCAGGTTCAATGATCGATAGAATTCCAGTATTGTTGGATAATTTAACAAACTTGTTATTTTAATCCCGAGTCATCACGTCTATATCATTGCGTTTACTCGCCCACTCGAGTAATGCGTATGTATAGTGTAGTAAACTGAGGAATGCGACTCATATTATTGAACATAAAACCATATTTACGTTTGTGATACCGACCTCAGGGCTACGGTTATCTTTGAACATTAAACATGCTACGGTATTGTTTACGAACGGACGATGAGTGTGTAGGCCTATATACTGATATACCTGATGAGAACTGACTCGGACATCCGTGCTCACGTTGTAGCTATGTTTTAATCCACAGTATCCGTTAACTGTGTTATTCAATGTAGTGTCGATGTTTCAGTTTTAACTATCAAGCAAAGCAAGACTCCCAGTCAAAGCTAACGCGTACTTTTATTCAGAACCTATATTAAAGAATGTTCCCTATAGCACATCATGTTTGAAACATTGTGATAAAGGTACAAAAAGGGGCCAGTGATATCCCCCCTGCCCCCCAGAAAAATAGTGAGCCCACGGTTATTTTGATTCAAATTTCTGGATTTTCTGGTATTATAACTCTTCCCTTTCAATGTTCATTAATGATGGGTTTCCTAGGTGAACACCTTCATTTGTATATAAATTCAATAAGTATGTGTATTTATTGTCAGCCCACCCAATTACAAGAACTGATTGTTGAGTGGGGGACATTTAAACCATTTAATATGTACTTCGTTGCTGTGATGGCTCCAAAGTCACCGTTTACGCATATACCAGTATCACATAAATAAATACAAGTCACTATTTAACGTTATAAAAATAACAGCCCGACTTGGGAATCGAATCGTGGACCTTCTGCGTTGGAAGCAGGAATAAACCCAATAGAGCAACGAACTACACAAAACCAGGCATTTAAAAAAAGCTGTTTTTTGTACCCAATACAATCCCAGCGAAATTCAAATATACTTCTTTACAACTGCCGTTTAAGCTAAGGTATTTTTAGTTATTAGTATATATGTAAAGAGAAATCAGCACCCTTCTGCGCACATTAGAGATTGTGATTCCAGGTAATATACATGTCGGAGCTACTTGTTGTGAGATAATAAAGCACGTGCTATATAAATACACACGTGCATGTGACGCGTGTAATTCACATACCACGTGTCTACACGAACCAATACGAACAAACAAACAAACAAACAAATGTTAATTGCCAGCGCAATAGAATTTCAAATTGATTTTCTATTTTGGCAAATCGTTGTAAGGACGAGGAAGTTATGTAGGAAACGTTCATTTTCATGCTTCATTTGAGAACGTTTTCAATTGCATAAAAAGAGATTTCGAATTGAATAAGTTTATAGTTTATAACTTTGCGCAATAATTGTGTCAAATTATAGATTTACGTATAGAGACTGCTTATATTCGAGTGAAAACAAAGGCAAATCCGAAGCAGTCAAATACTCGAACCCACCCAACAGTAATCACTTTGTTATTTCATTGTTCTTTGATAGGTTTAAACAATTCATACTCGAAGACTCGCAGCTCCCTCATCTTGTTTAGGGTTGAGATCGTGTGAATTAAAATCGAAAAGTTTTTATTTGAAACTATTAATATTTCAGTGTAAATTATTTGTAACTTCTTCAAACCTTTATATTAAACAACTATAATTACAACAATATTTAAAAGATGAAACAAAATTAGAAAGAATGCGCCGGCGGGAAGTATAGATATTTGTATTTTCATACCTTTTGTCTGCACCCTTGTCCGACGTCTTGTACTTAACGATGTTCATTTGTAAACAAGGAGTATATTTTCTCAAAACGAAACGCAAGTCTGCCCTTCTATACTTACGACTGCACACGACGATCATTTGTAGCATTTTCCGTTTTGCTTCGTCGTCTGTAACCGTACTTATACCTAAAATTGCACATTTCCTTGAGGTACAAATAAAGGCACCGATACGCGTACATGTTTAACAAATTGGCACACGCCGAATAGAAAAAATGATCATGATAATAACGTATTTCGAATTTTGAATTTGCAAGAAAAACAGCACATTTATAATTTTTTTTAAATATTATTCTCCAGCTGTTTAATCAAAATGTAAAATTATCGATACCTTTGTTTATATTAATGTTACATCCACGCAAAAGTTCAAGAATGTAAAATTATTCTAGAGAGCTGAAAACTGGGCTTTCTATGAAACTATATTGTGGGCTTCTACTTCTAAATAAAACATAGTTTTATAATATTATATAATATATTGTTGCTTGCGATGATATTGTACACAAATGTGTATTCATCGTAATAATAGAGAAATAAGTTATCGTTGGCCGTATTGGTAAATTGAATAGCAAACAATCAAAATGTTTAAATACAGAATTAATAGAATGCGAAGCAGAATTATGAATGACTGTTTTCCGAATAAAATATCTCATATATTAGAACTAAAAACACTTCAAACTAAAGTTTTTCGGAAGTTTTTCGGTGAGCGAGGAAGTAACGATAGATGTACCATGCAAAATGACCACGCGTGTTTCTAATAGCCCAACCCAACAATCTAGTCTTAATCATTACCCTTGTGGAGTATGAGTCGTGGTAGCTCCTTAGGAAATGAGAGTACCCTGTGAGTTGTTATTGTACTGTCAAAACATTCATTACATTTAGAGATACGTCTTTTTAGCTATAATTTTCTCTAAATTTAGCATTCATTATTTTAAATTTAGCATTTTGTAGCATCTGTTTTTTTTTTTATCAAAACCTTGAATTTGAGGGGGTGACTGACACTTCTAATGGAAAATTGCATGCAAATAATTAAAATCAATTCAATTGTCACTACTTGAAGGGCTAGAATGCAATTCTGAACTAAATCGCAACAGGAATGTGAACCCTTCGTTTTTAAATTAGCATTTTGGAGCGTTTTCAAAAATACTTTTTCACCGATTTACCATCTAAAACCTTAAACGCTCAGAAACCGCATCTGTACATTACAATGTACAACGCGTGAACGAACACTTCTGACTCCACGTAACAATGCGCCGCATAACATACCTGAGGTGCTCAACACTAATTGGCTACGTATGTGTAGTTATTTGTCCGGTATTTGTCTCGCACCAAGATCCAAGATTCAAGCTGTGTAACCGTCACTGTTATATTTATGGCCGTGTGGTCACTGCACGTAAGACATAATTCTGTCGGTTAACATTGTTGCAATCAAGACACAAATATGTCTTCCCTAGTGTTCGTTGTTGTTACGTTGCTTTGCTTCAATGATATTTATTGTTTGCGTTATTCCCGGTTTTACTTTTGTGATGTGTGTGCGAACATATTCAAAATTGAAAATGTCCATTTTTTTAAAGAAATTAATCGCGTATTGAATCGAGGTAACGGTGTTTAGAGCGAATACATGATTCTTTTAGGGAGAACTTACTTATTTGCAGCAATGAAAAGTAATGTTGAATGTCGAAAGGAGGGCTCCTGGCGCCTGGTTCATATGGCTCATTCTTGTTATAGATATGTTTTTGTTTTGGGTTCTAGGGTTTTAGATGCTAAATCAGTGAACACTTATTTTTGAAAACGGTACGAAATGCTAACTCTACAGATAAATGTGTATTCTTACCCTTGAAATAGTAACAATTTAATCTATTTTAAATATCTGTACATAATTTTCCATTAGATGTTCAAGAAACATCATCATATTTAAGGTTTTGATGAAAAACAAATAAACAGATGTTTCAAAATGCTAAATTTTATCCTCAATTCTTTAGAGAAGATTAATGCTAGAAGAATTATCTCTACTCATGGCGCCTGGCTCATGGCTCGTGGTGTTGTGTTGCGACTTGTGTACTCGAGGGACGTTGAAGCTACTGGTAGGCCTACTCGAAGCCATGCTCCTCTCTATGGACGGATTGGTAATGGAGTTGTCCTGGAGGACAGAAGATCCGGGTATATCTTATACATATATACGTGTATACAGCATTTTCATTTTACATTCTATAGTACCGGTACTTTCAATTTGAGAATATACCATTTTGAAGCATCTATTTTCAATTGTCGCTTTTTGTGACATTGCGGTTTTTATTCGACAACATTCATAGTTTGTTTGTATCATACGCGACATGACCGATTGTAATTGAATGACAGTTTAAAAGATTTGCTCTCTTAATCGCTCTTCTTAGCGTACTATAAAAAGACGGGACCATATTACAAATACCTCGCTTGTAACCTCAGATGTAAGCTTCGCTTCGTAACCCGCTCTTCCTGTTATGAACTACACTTTGCGATATAGACACCTCCGGTTTGGTTTCATTTCTCAATTGTTTTCACAAATCTAGTATTTATACACTCAAAACAAAAACTGTCCTTCAAATCTCCAATCGAAATGAAGAAATCTTTGCTTATAGGAAGTAAAAGGGTTTTATTAACGTATTGGTATTCAACTGACTGTTGTATGCTATGGTATCGCCACAATAATAATTATAAGCGTTTTCAAATATTGGAGTAATAATAATAATAATAATAATAATAATAATTATTATTATTATTAATACTCCAATATTTGTGAATGTCTTTTTTCATAATAATTAATTTCAATATTCTTATTTTTTATTATTATTAAGTTACTCCAATATTTGTGAACGTTTTGTGGTTATGAGAGATGAGGCCTAAACGATCTGATTGAACGCTAGAAACTAAAAATAACATATTTAAAACCAATGTACCTAGTTATTATTTTAATGTTACCGGCTCGAAATAACGCCGAGAATGTTGTAGGGTGATGAGGGGAGGGGGGGAGGGGGCGTTAGGCTCAAGTATATATTAGGAAACGAAGGAGAAACTAGAACGACTGACACTAAAATAGACCAAATGTGACTTCAACTCAATTGATTTTATCCCCTTCCTTGAGTGCAATTTATTTGCATTTTTATCATATAACGTTATGCGTTAGAATAGCATTCCGACTTGTGCGTATCTGAAATACACGGGCGTAAATAAGGGCGCTTGGACGGGGGTGGGCTGCGTGCGCGCGTGCTTACATTATCTCCAGTCGGGGTCTATAGTCCTCGTTACTACTTTGTAAATAAGAATAAAATGACGTTACATCAATTGGCAACTCTTTCCTGTATTTCTATAACTACATCATGTTCTTATCTATTTTAGAGGTGGCATGTAGCCGATAGCCGATTGTTTTTTAATTTCACCGCGTAATTTCCAGTGATAAAGATATATGAGTGCTCAATGATCACTTATCAGTCGCCGTTCGCGGTGGCTCATAGTAATAATAATTACGACCGTAACCAATTAGAAGATGGTATTGTTATTTTATGAAGTTTTAACACATTGTATAGACAGTATCGAATAAACTTAAACGAAGTACCTCATGGAAATTCTTGACATTACATCCGTAATTGTCCGTATAATATGTAAACACTGGCTTTGACCGAGATTGATATCTGATAGTGATAAACTAGAACAAATGAAGTTAAATAAGGACAAGGTAAACTCATGGAAATACTTAACATTACGTCTGTAAAACATATTAACGCCGGTTTTGACCGAGATTGTAAGTCATACATTTAGTGAGATAATTACTATAAATGTCATTTACTTGTAAAACAGTGCATTTTACAAAACGGCGAGGTTCGAACATTGTTTTTGTTTTTTTTTTATACAAAACAAACATTATTTTGCTACCATTTACCAATTGGATACTTAAGAATCAACTTGAGAAATGTGTGCAAAATACTTTTCTACAAATTGACAAAGATAATACACTTTAAATAACGCATCAGTATACTAATAGACTTTTTCAGCAGGGTCCAAATTTGTATTTAATTTCTTCAGCAGACTCATGCGGTTGGGGCGTAGGCCCTTAGCGTATGCCACCTTCGAATCCCGCGTAAGGCATAGTATTTTGTCATTCTTCTTAATTATTACATCATCCCTTCATCGTCTCGAATTCGTGATTGCAATAATAGAAGCGCAATGCTCGTCGTCAAAATGACAAAAAGTTTGATACAGAACCTGCAAATGCATGGAGATGAAAAACTTGTCTTCGTGCCCGTTCAAGTGGGTAACCAAGTATACAACATTACGTGTTACGTGTGATACGTCACTAGATATTAGCCAAGTGTTAGCTGGACCTTCAAGTATCCGAGATGGATTCATTTACTTATCCGACTAGTCCGATTCGGTGGAGAACGGGGATAATAAAGCTAGAGAGCATTCCCATCTTGGTGTAAATCAGTGTATAGGCGCCCTCTTGTAGGCAGCCTCGCAAGCCCATAAACCATGTTACTCGGCAGTTGCAGATACAAACACTTTTAGCGCTAGAATTCTGTTTGGCATACATTTCCAATTTCTTCACTAATTAGAGTAAATGAGTCCCGAAAGAAATGTAACACGATCTGTAAAACTTTTCCGAAAATTGTTTTTCCATGGCAAGCTTGTTAGCAGTTTTCTCTTTCGGATCATCAGTTTCTAGTATAAACAAGAAAAGTAATTTCAAGTAAGATATATGGCTTTATTGATTTAATTTCTCAATACGCTAAAGAGTTGCCATTGTAAATTCTCTTGTTTCATTAGTTCTGCTTTTATCACCGAAGTTTCAAGGGGGCGCATTTAGTGCATACCATTTATGGGCCATTCCTTGTACTAAATCCACGGTATCAGAACTGTTGTCAATATCGGCAGGAATGTTATTTGCATCGGGTGCCACAGAAATATGTTTGTCAACGTTTTTAAAGTTGAAGTTTCTATAAAAACTAAATAAAACCCAGAAAGCCAGTAAAACTTGAGCATGTATATTGTATGTTGGGTCTCCGTCTTCTTAAATACCCATTTAAAATCACGAACATCGTATATATTTCCCTCCATCTTGATCTTCTCCTCCTCATCAAAGATTGTTTGCTCTGTTCTTCTACAAAACAATCCTGTTAGTTGGCGCATCTGCTGATTTAGTCGATTGTCAGTATTCTGCTCAGCTCGAAGCTTTTCTTACTATGAACATGGCGGAAGTTACGTCCACAGTCGTTTGGAAACTGTGCTGTATCTTCGTTGTAGAATTAACTGATCGGCGTCGAACTGGCGACTTTTCATATTTCCTAAACTGTTTTGGATAGATTTAATATAATCTGAATTCGTCGTGGTAAACCTGCTTAGGGGGCAATCTATGTCACTCTTCGGGTGAATAACTAGGTATTGTGCTATTTGGAATAGTTGGGAAGAAATGTCCGAGTACTGTCCGATTAAATCCCGGCAATTGCCTAGTGACTGAGGAAAACCTAAGGCAAATCTTAAGCCAGGCTTGCCGTTAGCGGGTGTCGAGTCGGCGACCTCCCGAATTAGAGCCTCGTGTGCTACCATTGAGCCGTCTCTTGTGGTGTGCTGGATATACATCTATTCCATAATACGCGTCTATCCAAACAGGCAGCCAGTTACTATCCAACCTAGGTCGGAGCCAATTTGTGGTAAACTTTTTTTTTGTTTAGTTGCCATCTTAAAAAAGTTTGAATCCGTCTTTAGTAGATTGATTGATGTCTGATCGGGGACCCAGTTGCACAAGCTTCACTTCTATCAGACAGTGGTTAGGGCATTAATATGTCCTGCTCATTAATGACACCAAAACTTACGTTTAAACTGCACTAATTTATTTAATTTCATAAGTTGTTGGAGGCTTTCACGACCCGTACATGCGAACTGTTGTTTTAATCTTGGGCTATTTCGTCGTGTCAGTAACGAGTTCCACTTGCTCGACGTTTCGCCACCCATGTTGGTGGCTTTGAGCTTCTCAGTGAAATCCACACATCACGCGTGGTTTTGCTTCAACGATATATTTTCCATTTTTTTGTATTATTTTTGTGTTCTAATTGTCTGTTTATTTGCTAGAAAAACAAATATCACATCAAATTAAAATACAGAAAGATGAGATTTCTCTTGGGCTGTTCGCCTATATTGCATGATCACTTCATATTGGTGAGCAAGAAGTGGCGGCCGTTCTATTTCGCTTATCAACGTTTTATACAATCGAATCTCCATTCTCCAACAAACAATTTAAAATCAAAATTAAGGAAATTACCCTGCGTATAGGTAATTCAAATCTACACACGTTACAAATTAACGAATTACACAAGTATTTAGCTGTTCGATGAAATCAGACAAGTATCTCGATTTGTATCCAAAGCAACCATGTTCCTTTTAGCAATCCGTTCTGTAACTGAAACACCTCTGTATAGACACATTGTGACGGATCTTCTACTATAGACTGATACTACGCAGGGAATTTTGGGGGAAAAGAGTATTTCCAATCTTAAAACCGCGCGAAGTGAGGTAGCTATCATACTGATAACAATATTCGCCACCTGTGTAATTCAGCTATAGCTCTGTCAATACCACTCCCACCCCATGTTACATGTTGTGTTTACTGAAACACGTTATTTCACTCAGGTTTAAGATTGGAACTAGCTTTTCTAGTTGAAGTTGTTATTGCACAGTACACAAGCTTTTATCTGAGGCAATACTAAGTATACAATGAAATACTTTGCAAACAGAAATATTGTTGAGGATATCTTCGTATTGCAGTGATGTTAAAAACCACCATCGAGCAATATCGAAGCCATGACAAGACGAGACCAGGCATTGAGTTGTGGAGTAGTGGACGTAGACGTGGGAGATGCACTTCCTAGTGTGCATCGCGGGTGTGGCCACTAGTTCTATTATTGGTCCGCCATCTGCTGGCTTGTGCAATGCACCGAGTGACCGCGCACTCATCACAAGATTGAGGCCAGGCCACTTTCTAACAACATTCGAAGGCGACGTTATTTTTATGGTTTTAATGTGGAAATTATCAACTGCCCCTGTGTGCATGAGTGAACCCGTGTGTGTGAGTGTGTGAGTGTGTGTGTGAGTGAGTGAGTACCAGGGTGGCATGGATTGCACGATAAAGGTGTTGCAGAGCGCATAGCCCAGAACCTGAACCTGTCGAGGGCTTGTTTTGCTGTTCCCGTTATGCCGCGCGCTGTGTGGGAGTCTGTTGTTGGTCGTACTCTTCCCACCTGGGCCGTGATCCGCAACCCACCTTCGCACAGATGCCTCTGCTCGACATGATAACGTTTCAAGCTGCTGTTTTTAAATATTTTTTGCTTTCCCCTTTTTGTAGTTATGAGTCTATTTTGGTGTTGAAAAAAAAGCTTCGGGCTGCCCTAGGAATAGCTGTGACTTGTGAGCTGGTCTCTCGCAATGTGTAGCTGCTGCGTTACCTGGCACGGAGTGTAGCTGAGACTACCTGGCACGGAGTGTAGCTGCTGCGTTACCTAGCACGGAGTGTAGCTGAGACTACCTGGCACGCGTGTGAGACGCTACCTGGCACGAAGTGTAGTTGAGACTACCTGGCACAGAGTGAGACGCTACCTGGCACGGAGTGTAGCTGAGACTACCTGGCACAGCGAGTGAGACGCTACCTGGCACGGAGTGTAGCTGAGACTACCTGGCACGCGAGTGAGACGCTACCTGGCACGAAGTGTAGTTGAGACTACCTGGCACAGAGTGAGACGCTACCTGGCACGGAGTGTAGCTGAGACTACCTGGCACGCGTGTGAGACGCTACCTGGTACGAGGGAGAGTGAGACGCTACCTGGCACGGAGTGTAGCTGAGACTACCTGGCACGCGTGTGAGATGCTACCTGGCACGAAGTGTAGCTGAGACTACCTGGCACGCGTGTGAGACGCTACCTGGCACGATGTGTAGCTGAGACTACCTGGCACGGCGAGTGAGACTCTACCTGGCACGAAGTGTAGCAACTACCTGGCACGCGTGTGAGACGCTACCTGGTACGAGGGAGAGTGAGACGCTACCTGGCACGGAGTGTAGCTGAGACTACCTGGCACGCGTGTGAGACGCTACCTGGCACGAAGTGTAGCTGAGACTACCTGGCACGGCGAGTGAGACGCTACCTGGCACGAAGTGTAGCTGAGACTACCTGGCACGCGTGTGAGACGCTACCTGGCACGAAGTGTAGCTGAGACTACCTGGCACGGCGAGTGAGACGCTACCTGGCACGAAGTGTAGCTGAGACTACCTGGCACGCGTGTGAGACGCTACCTGGTACGAGGGAGAGTGAGACGCTACCTGGCACGGAGTGTAGCTGAGACTATCTGGCACGCGTGTGAGACTCTACCTGGCACGAAGTGTAGCAACTACCTGGCACGCGTGTGAGACGCTACCTGGTACGAGGGAGAGTGAGACGCTACCTGGCACGGAGTGTAGCTGCGACTACCTGGCACGCGTGTGAGACGCTACCTGGCACGAAGTGTAGCTGAGACCACCTGGCACGCGTGTGAGACGCTACCTGGCACGAAGTGTAGCTGAGACTACCTGGCACGCGTGTGAGACGCTACCTGGCACGGAGTGTAGCTGAGACTACCTGGCACGCGTGTGAGACGCTACCTGGCACAGAGTGTAGCTAAAACTACCTGGCACGCGTGTGAGACGCTACCTGGCACGGAGTGTAGCTGAGACTACCTGGCACGCGTGTGAGACGCTATACCTGGTACGAGGGAGAGTGAGACGCTACCTGGCACGGAGTGTAGCTGAGACTACCTGGCACGCGTATGAGACGCTATACCTGGCACGAGGGAGAGTGAGACGCTACCTGGCACGGAGTGTAGCTGAAACTACCTGGCACGGCGAGTGAGACGCTACCTGGCACGAAGTGTAGCTGAGACTACCTGGCACGCGTGTGAGACGCTATACCTGGTACGAGGGAGAGTGAGACGCTACCTGGCACGGAGTGTAGCTGAGACTACCTGGCACGGAGTGTAGCTGAGACTACCTGGCACGCGTGTGAGACGCTACCTGGCACGGAGTGTAGCTGAGACTACCTGGCACGCGTGTGAGACGCTATACCTGGTACGAGGGAGAGTGAGACGCTACCTGGCACGGAGTGTAGCTGAGACTACCTGGCACGAAGTGTAGCTGAGACTACCTGGCACGCGTGTGAGACGCTACCTGGCACGGAGTGTAGCTGAGACTACCTGGCACGCGTGTGAGACGCTACCTGGCACGAAGGGTAGCTGAGACTACCTGGCACGCGTATGAGACGCTATACCTGGCACGAAGTGTAGCTGAGACTACCTGGCACGCGTGTGAGACTCTACCTGGCACGGAGTGTAGCTGAGACTACCTGGCACGAAGTGTAGCTGAGACTACCTGGCACGCGTGTGAGACGCTACCTGGCACGGAGTGTAGCTGAGACTACCTGGCACGCGTGTGAGACGCTACCTGGCACGAAGGGTAGCTGAGACTACCTGGCACGCGTATGAGACGCTATACCTGGCACGAGGGAGAGTGAGACGCTACCTGGCACGAAGTGTAGCTGAGACTACCTGGCACGCGTGTGAGACGCTACCTGGCACGAAGTGTAGCTGAGACTACCTGGCACGCGTGTGAGACGCTACCTGGCAGGAAGTGTAGCTGAGACTACCTGGCACGGCGAGTGAGACGTTACCTGGCACGAAGTGTAGCTGAGTCTACCTGGCACGCGTGTGAGACGCTACCTGGCACGAAGTGTAGCTGAGACTACCTGGTACGCGTGTGAGACGCTACCTGGCAGGAAGTGTAGCTGAGACTACCTGGCACGCGTGTGAGACGCTACCTGGCACGAAGTGTAACTGAGACTTCCTGGCACGCGTGTGAGACGCTATACCTGGTACGAGGGAGAGTGAGACGCTACCTGGCACAGAGTGAGACGCTACCTGGCACGAAGTGTAGCTGAGACTACCTGGCACGCGTGTGAGACGCTACCTGGCACGAAGTGTAACTGAGACTTCCTGGCACGCGTGTGAGACGCTATACCTGGTACGAGGGAGAGTGAGACGCTACCTGGCACGGAGTGAAGCTGAGACTACCTGGCACGAAGTGTAGCTGAGACTACCTGGCACGCGGGAGAGTGAGACGCTATACCTGGCACGCGGGAGAGTGAGACTCTACCTGGCACGGAGTGAAGCTGAGACTACCTGGCACGGAGTGTAGCTGAGACTACCTGGCACGCGTGTGAGACGCTATACCTGGTACGAGCGAGAGTGAGACGCTACCTGCCTTGAGTGTTCCTGGCACTGGGTGATGAATGCCCTTGTCCGCGGCGAAGTCTCCTCCTGTATCTTGTATTGTGAGCTGGACACGTCGCGATGTCCCGCGTTGAAAACAGGGGTTTCCGGGAGATCTGTCGCAGGGTGGGTGGGGGTGGGGGAGGGGGGTTGAGCAGCAGAAGGGCTGGCCTGTTCTTTGCAGAGGACATTGGAAGGGAGGCGCCCGTACCACTCAGCGTCTGCTTGTATATGGGCCATACAGGAGGCCGGTTGCTGGTTGGTTCAATTAGTCAATAGCTATTCGTGTACTATAGTCTCGTTAGTGGCTTGGACATTAAATCGAATGAGGAAAAATACTGCTCGACAAACCACGGCTCTATGTGTACTCGAACACAGGCTCTCGTGATTTGCATCTGCACAGTCGCCCCATACTTCAGAATTAAGTACGCTCGCTCAGTTGCTGGCCTGGGTAGGGCTGGGCGCGGGAGAGTGAGGATTTTTGATATTGTTCATATCTAGAGGCGGCGTGAAAGAGTATGTGTGAAGTGTCACTTCCATTTCAACGGCAATGACTTATTGCTGCACTCACACTCAGCTACCAACTCTGTTCTCTTAACGGAAGCTTAATAAGAGAAACTTTTTGAATGTTTATGTTGGCTTTTTGTGGAATGTTCTCCGGAAAAAAGGCGCATTTCATTATTTCGTTGGACTTTGTCCATCGCGTGTCGGCTAATAAGTTGCACGCGGTTAATGAGTGGACGGACGGACGCCGGACGGACGCCGGACGGACGGTCTCGATGACGTAGCAGAGCAACGGAAGACGTTGGTCTCGACGCTACGCGACGCTCAGTCTATTTCGAGAGTCGAGCTGAGCGGTGAGCGGTAGTCCCTCACGACATGTGTTCGACGCACACGCACGAGGCCATCTCAGCCAGCCCACATATCACATATCACACCGTTGCGTCACTACAACCTTGTTTTTTTCTTGTTTTTTTTTACATTTTTTTTAGTCGTTTATGTTTTCGTGCTAATTTTGGTTTCTGCTCTATGCTCTATAAATATTGTCGACTAAGTAATTACATGTGGCTATAACCTGGTGTTCCAATGTGTCCATCTTACAATGTACCAGATTTCTGACACGTTTATCATGATTAGTAACTGACTAAGGTGTCAAAATGACAAATAGGTGTTCGTTATTTCGCAATGCAAATTGTAGTGTAGGTACTCGTAACATCGTATTAAATTATTCTAGGTTAAGATTGTTACGTTGCACTAAATGAACCCCTTTTCTGTTCCTTGGAAGGGATCCCAACATGTATTTCTTCAAGCTTTAGTTGTCATTTCTGTCATCGGATTCAGTGATAAATTCAGTTTGTTATCTTGTGCACAGATCAGTATGAAGATAAACTGAGTGCACACCTTTTACGTCGTACCATCCGGAAGTACTCGTGGTACATTTCAACCCATGTTGCTACCTAGTTTCAAAGAATACCAAAAGATGGCTTCTTCTTGCGTCCCGGTAAAAGCAAAGAACCTCTTGAACTAATGGAAAATGTAGCTGTTTGCATAGAACTCATAACACATCACATGAACCACCCACCCGAGGCGCGCTTAACACTGTTCTAAAGATGGCAGACTTACTGTCATTAATTCTATGATCAAGATGAGTGGTCCTAGTCATAATCTATGGTAGTAAACGTTTGTCAGCATTTAAAGAAAACATAATGAAACTGTTGATAGACAATAACGTGATCTCATTCAGATATAGCCATCATGGTATATGGCCTTGTTGGATTTTTTGTGCGATGGTGCCCCACATTTTACTTCTATATCCTGGTGAGTTGAGACCTGTACTTAGCGTATCAACACAGCTGTAATCAGGCTTTTGTGTTTCCTATTTTAAGAACGCGAATATGATCATTCTCAATGAACTCGTGACGTAACGAGACGTTCATAATTGGCGCAAAAAATAGAATTTGAAACTAATATTGGTGTTTAGTACAAACGGAAAAGACACGTCTAAGATGTTATTGAAATTGTCTATATCACCGTCAAAACAGTTAAAATACACTTTTTTCAATGCAGGATCTAGTTTTTTGTAGATTCCGGCTTTTTATGAGACCAACGAACAACCGATTTGTCACGTTTTCGAGCTGGCTATGAATATGGCGAATACTCTGCAGCACAAGCCAAGATATTCGGTTGTATTATATTTTATTTCGGTTCATATAGACCTACAGTGTTTGATAGCAGAAGCTGGTAACCGTGATGAAAAGCTACTTGATCCTTATAGTAATACTGTTACATTGTTGGTGTACACACCGGCTCGCTATAGTATGAAGTATGAACAACATACTGGGGTTGTCTTACATTACTTTGCCTTAGAGAGGGGACGCATGGTAGACGGTTCAATTTTTAAACATTTAGTGGTCGGTTAGTTTAGCACGCATTACTCAACTTTTCGCCAATGGAAGGAAATATAGCTTTTAATTGCTCTTTTTGTTTTCATGTGTACTTAATATTTCTTAGTTCAGTAATTGTAATTTATTGCATGCATATATCCGTAAATGATCATTACAACACACATTACATTTCTAATTTACATGGTAGTAGATCTTCTTGCAAAATATTAATTTGTTTGTTTGTTTTTGTTTTATATAATCATCTCATAATATTTGGTTGTGTTTGGGGGGGGGGGGGGGGGGGTGAGAGGGCGGCCAATTAACCGTTTTAACGCCTTTCAAGTGAGGGTTTCAACTTTTAAGATGGAATTGTTTTCTCCTATCCCTAAAGTGGTTCCACAGAAACCCTGTGAATGGTGAGCGAGGTCATAGATGAGTGAGGTCAATCAGCTGGTGTCTTGGATGGTCAACGCTTCACTCGTTTATGACGTCCGCATCCACACGGTTACTGTGGAGCGACGGCGTTGGTACCACCGCCGCTGGAGGTAGAAGCGTCCTGTGTGGGTATATCTATGGTATATACCAACAGCTGGCGGTAGCGCAGGCCCCACCACGCCTGAATACTACATGAGCTGACGTGGAGACACTGTTCAACATTTAAAACATGTCAACTGAGATCGACTGAATAATGTGTGGACAATGTTTATGATATTGTAATCAGTAGGACTGCATTTTATTAAATTAGCATCTTGTTAAATCTATGTTCACCTAGTCTTCGGAACATCCGATTTCGGTTTGTAAAAATCGCTTTAAAATGCTGTAAAGGAAATATGTCATTCTATAGACCATTTACTGTTCTTTCTTATGAATGTTTTGTTCCAGTTAAATAATAACAGTGACATAATAAAATAATGAAGACATATTATTATGAAATAACTATATGTTAATTGCAAATCACTCAATTTTTTGTATGTATCTTTGGTTGAACTATATTTAATGTTGAAACGTGACCGGGACTCGAACCCGGAGCTCTGTATGAGTTAGACACCAAGTCGGCCGTAGGATACTAGAAGTAACGTTCAATGTCTTCCAACATGGGACAAAAGTGACAGAATTGAACGAAGTGGTTTGTGTGGTTTTACTGCCGCCTGGATTGTCTCGTAAATCCAACTGCTATGACCCCCGCCAATCGAGGGGCCAGCGGGTCGGGGGTGGGGGTGGGGTGGGGGAGGCGGGTGGGAGTAGGGGAATTGCGAGGTCCGAAGAGTGTTATGCATCTTATCCACTTGTCTCCGGATCAGAACAACACACTATCAATCGAGCCGTATGGTGTGGTTGTTGACTATAATCAATGTCGAGGACAGTTGCACTGCAGTGTTCAAGATGTGAGACTTTTGGGACTAGTTCCAAAATCCTGTGTTTGTTAGGATTCATCAGACTAACGCAAACGGCTCAATTAGAAGTCAACTTATTAGTTATTACTGTTGTTTCAGTCATAATGAGCTATAACGCAATTAACGCTGTATTTTCTTCTCTTAAAGTTGCGTTTAATTTGTTACTCTTGTAAAGTTTTTTCGAGTTGGGAAAACAAAGTTGTTTTTAGAAAAAGGATTGAAAATAGTGGCCCTGCCCTCTTCGTTTTAATCATCCGGACTCAGCCCCGCGTCCAATCAGGACGAAATATTGCGTTTGTCGATGCAATTCTGTTAATATAATTTATCGGCATTGCAAATTATGGCTACGACTAGCGAGGGCACTGGAGCCGATGCCCTATGAAGTTTTGACATTTAGAGGGAGATTGTATCGCGGAAAGTTAGGTCTTAGGATTTCTTGAAATGATAACGAAACAAGTAGAAAAAGAAAAATAAATGGGCGGAGAGAAAAGAGAAAAACAAACACCAACCATATCAATGTTTTCGGTTGGAGTTATGGTGGTTTTCAATTTAAATTCATAGCTTAGATATTCTCTCAATGTACAAAATTCTTTCCGTATAAAAGAACTCAAATGTTGGTCGTTACTTGAAAGTCGAAAATTATTCCATGAGCCTATTGACGGAAGTGGCACAAACACACTACACGTCCGATCCTTCTCGTGCGCCACTCATGTGTTTTGTTGTGTTCTCTCTTGTGTACCACTCATTCATCGAGGCGCTTTTCCCGTACGTCCGATCCTTCTCGTGCGCCACTCATGTGTTCTGTTGTGTTCTCTCTTGTGTACCACTCATTCATCGAGGGGCTTCTGCCGTACGTCCGATCCTTTTCGTGCGCCACTCATGTGTTTCCCCTCTTTTGTGTTTCAGGATGAGTTCCACCCATTCATCGAGGCGCTTCTGCCGTACGTCCGATCCTTCTCGTACACATGGTTCAACCTCCAGGCCGCGAAACGCAAGTACTTCAAAAAGCATGAGAAGCGTATGTCACTGGAGGAAGAAAGGCGGTGCAAGGAGGAACTGCAGGTACGTCAAGCTACTTCCGGGCGCCTTCATGTTGTTAGTCTCGTGGGGATAATTAAAAGCTGTGGCTCTGCTTTTGGGGTTAGTTTTTGTGCTTTGACAAAGCAATTGTTTGTGTACGTCTCGGTCTCTCTCGCTCCCCCGCCCCCGCCTCCTCCCTCCCCCCCACCCCCCACCGCCACCACCCCCTCTAAGTCGGACGAGGAAGCTGCAAAGCATAACCAGAAAGCATACGTAAAACGTACGTTTCGACTGCAAAAGTTGTCTTGCTGTCTTTTGTACTCACAGACGGAGGGCCCTATTGAGAATGGATTCTGTGGCGCCATACACAGCCATCATGCATATTCATCTTTTTATCAAACCGGTTACAAAATCCTACTTTGATACTTCCATGTAGGAATGCATGCAGCTTTTATAAGCATACAATGTAATATCATTAATGGCCCCATTAAGAGCGTGTTAGAAACGCATGGGTCAATATGGGGCTAAGATACATACGTCACTCATTCATTGTAACTGCTCATTTTATTGGGAAGTTCACCTCGCTGTGTTCTAATCCTTAAAATGATCGGATTTTATGATATTCTTGCAGTGAAGCGAATTAGGTGTAAAGTATGCTAATGTGAATTGCATTAACTTTTATGCATTCATATGTCAAGGTTGGCTGGTATGAAAGACGGGCATCGCAAGTCTTGGTGTAGTGGAGGCAGTAAGAACCGCATCACACGTGGAAACATGTTTGAACACGCTTGTTACACGTGGATACATGTATGAATATGATAAGCACACCTGGAACCATGCGTTAGATTGTAGCACACGTGTAAACATGTTTGAACACGCTTGTTACACGTGGATACATGTGTGAGTATGATTAGCACACCTGGAACCATGCGTTAGATTGTAGAACACGTGTAAACATGTTTGAACACGCTTGTTACACGTGGTTACGTGTGTGAATATGCTTAGCACACCTGGAACCATGTGTTAGATTGTAGCACACGTGGATATTTGTGTGAACACGCTAGTTACACGTGGTTACGTGTGTGAACATACTTAGCACACCTGGAACCATGTGTTAGATTGTAGCACACGTGGATACACGTGTGAACACGCTAGTTACACGTGGATACATGTGAACACGCTTGTTGCACGTGGATACATGCGTGAACACGCTTAGCACACCTGGAACCATGCGTGAGACTATCACACGTGGATATACACGCGTGAGACGGGCCTCGCTAGACACACGTGCGAACACGAATAAGATTTTAAAAATAGCGGCCCGTGTGGGCCCGTGTGTCGTTGAAAATAGGCCGTATGTATCGCGGTGGATCTCCTAGCTGCGCCTGTCTGTCGTAACGTTGCCTACCCCTGCCCTGCGATCATAGTTGATAGTTATCTCTTGCCGTATGTATCGCGGTGGATCTCCTAGCTGCGCCTGTCTGTCGTAACGTTGCCTACCCCTGCCCTGCGATCATAGTTGATAGTTATCTCTTGCCGTATGTATCGCGGTGGATCTCCTAGCTGCGCCTGTCTGTCGTAACGTTGCCTACCCCTGCCCTGCGATCATAGTTGATAGTTATCTCTTGCCGTATGTATCGCGGTGTATCTCCTAGCTGCGCCTGTCTGTCGTAACGTTGCCTACCCCTGCCCTGCGATCATAGTTGATAGTTATCTCTTCGGGGATGCGATGGGAAGGTGCCAAGCTCTCTGCTCAAGAAGGTCTCCTTTATTTTGTCAGATTAATTCCCCCTCTTCCTTATCCGTTGCTTCTGGCATTGAATGCTAGCACCACACAATATTTCCAAGCTATTTTTCAAGATTTATGCGATCTCATTTAGGGTATTATGTTCCACTGGAATGCACATATTACCTTCCATGCGTTTTTCACACCATGCAGCGGGGCAAATAGAAAACCAATAGACGCACGGGCACTGAGTTAAATAAGAAGAACGATTAGTAGGCGAGATTTCAATTAGCTGATATCCGTACGGCGATGCAGGCGGGGGCACCGCGATGCCTCGTCCTGATTCGTATCCTGTATCCTGAGAACAGACGCCGACTAGAGATGGTATCAGGCTTTTGTGCAGGGGGCCCATTTTTATGTTTTTAGAGGATGGAGGATTTACGCTTAATTAAGTGTTTTATTGTTTTGAGAGTTGTTCTTTGAACGGTTGTTAAGAACTGTTGACCACGATCGAAGTATGTAAACAAGTAAACGAAGAGACTGACACACACATCTCGGTGGTCCGTCTTGTGAACATTGTTGCCTTTTTATGATATAAGGAAGGTTTATGTTTTACCTTTGCTTTACATACGTCGAGATGAAACCACGCAAATTTAATATTCTTTTACTTATATCTTAAGAACGCTTCAAGGTTTTGAATCAGCTAACTAAACAGTTGAATATGTAAGTTTCAAATATTATTATAATTGTTACGGTTGTTATATCCGTAATTCATTAAGTTATAAATTATTTAATTAATTAGGAAAATAAATAAAAATAGTAACAATTTCAATATTTTGAAAGTTTTAAAATTAATTCAGTGTAAGCTATAATTCAAAACCAAATCTTTGGCTAGAATTACTTATAGAGCGAAGGGTAGTCAGTACGTCAAAAACCGCAGAAAATGTTCGTTATTAAATTATATCTCAAGATTGCAATAAGAAATCGAAAATCTAAATCAGCAGCGCACTGTGCATTGGTAAGCCCTAAAGACTAAAAAAAATTATAACCATTAGCGTAGTATTTTGACTATAATTCGATAATTAGTAATCAAATTAATTATTTATAAAAAACATACTGATTATAATATAAGTCACAACTTATAGCATTCAATGTGTAGGGCTTACCAAACAACAGTGCGTTGTTGATTCAGATTTTCGATTTCAAAGTCCATTCTTGTGATATAATTTTAAAAATGAAAATTTTGTGTGGTTTTTGACTTAGAGGTAGACTATCCTTCCCTGTTATAAGCGTTCTCAAGTTTTCGATAAAATAACGTTAATTTTGCTTGGTTTAACATTTCGAGGTACCCTTTACCCTTAAAACATCGATGCACTGAGCTAATCAGCAGTGACTGTTCGTTGCTCCCTTTGCGTAAATCACGAGTGTTTTTCAGGCGGGTCTAATCAGCCACATCGGTTGGAGGCTCGATTAGAAACACTTTGTATTATTATAGGGAATAAAAAACTAGAGAGATGTAGGGGTTCGCTGACGTTTACATTTATCAGAGATAAAATATTGTCTAGTCTTTTCTGTTTCAAGAAAATCAAATGAACAACAGACAATTCATACAGATTAGCTAAGACGTGGTACATTTAATACTTATATTGTTAGATTTTTTGTTTTGTTTGTATATCTGGTTATTGGCAGCTATACAAAACGTAAATGTAAGGATCATCAATGTTGTCATTGTAAATTAAACAATAAATAAAACATAAAACGCTAATATCTTAGAGACGATAACATGGTCCAATTCTCATAAATATAACCTGTAATAACCTTAGTACTGAGCGGATGCCTACTCGATGCATGTGTTGTTTATAGAACAACAAATAGTACATCGGAGTTAGATCAATTGACAACCTACTTAAATAATTGCACATCCGCCTAATATCTCTATCATACGTCTTAGGTTTGAACACTTGTAATTCTCTTGTTTGTTGTTTTGCGCAGATGTAACAGCACATGTACATATAGGCTAATGAATAACATCTCTAATGTTACACATTTCATATTTCACGGGGATATCTTTTTAATGTGACAAAAATCTTACTGGCCTAGTCCAACTCTTTCTAACGGTTATTATTCTTTGGTATTTTAAGGCCGGTATCATGAGTTTCTTTGGTCGGTAATACTAGAATAGTTATTCCCTTAGTATCAGCACAATGGGCGTACGTAGGCCAACCTCTTTACTATACTCCCACCACCACACATTATTCACAATCACATCTTAGTTTCTATCAGAGTATGTATGCATCATAACGTGGTGTCACTCAAATCATGCTGATTGTAATAGTTGTTTGATTAATTTCCACATAATCTGTCTTATATGCAGTACCTGTATTTCTATTTTTTTATTATTGTCGTACACGTTTTATGCATGCAAGCCCCTCCTATATGCATATCCTATTCTGCCATCTTGACCACAACATAGATTAGCATCTTGAGCCTTGCCCACACTTAAGCTTGTAAGTTATGTGGGGTTCTTACGCTCACCTTTTATGCGTTATTTTTAATCGCACTCCTGTTGTTATAGTTTTACATTATTGTATTGCGTTAAGAACTTTGCTAGAGAAATTTGTGAGAATGGAATTGAAAGAGACCCGCTATTGTAACATTAAGCTCAATAATCACTACCTATAGTGGCAACAGTCATGAGTATAGCTTGAGCTAGTAAGTAAACCATCTGTTATTCATTGAACACGGCGAGCTGGCATGATTGTCACTATGTCACTTCACACTTCTCTTCGATTAAGTCCAGCTAACGAACTTGATATTATAATTCAACTCCAAAACGAGAATGGAAAGAGTTTCTCATCGACCTTTAGTGATCTGGCTTAATGATACTGTGGCAATATTGATTGGTTGGTACTATCTGGCGCCAGTGTACAAACCACGGTATGACAAAATTAAATGTTTACGTTACCTTATGAGTTTCCGTGTTAGGATCCCATAAATGAAAAATTTGCAAGTGAGTGATGTTGTTTGTAATAAATAGCGGCGTTCGCTGTAGTCGCGAAATGAAACGAAACTGCAAATAATGTTTGGAAGCATAATATTTTAGATAACCAATTAGATATTTTAGTACACTAACAAGGCGTTTATGGGGTAGTTATTATTTAATTTCCTCTGAAATTACCCCTAGAAATAATCCCATTATAATGTATGATCCACTTTTCAAAGGCCCTAAATTATTGGTCTAACTCACTAGGTTCGTTTCTCATGGCTTTTATGTCTTTTATCTGATTTATTGACATCCGAACTTGTTGATTACATAAAGATGAAACAATATAGAGGTTCGTTTGTACGGGGCACACTTTAGCGTTACTCGTCACCTCTGTATTAATTCCTTTATTAATACTTACGCCCCCCCCCCCCCCCCCCCTCGTGAATTTCTGGATACGCGACTGGGTGATGTAGCGATAATGCACCATAAGCAACCTTAATGTTCATCTTGCTCTTGTTGATGTTGCTTATCTTATAATGTACTCGTTTCACAAGTTATTTATTTCTAGTTTCCAGTTCGATGTATAAGTGCCGCGTAATATCGCAAACTTCCTTAGGTGTAGGAATCGGTTCGGCTGATCGCTTTAATTTCTACGTCTTTTAACGACAACTTCTCAGTTCTGTTTCTATTTAAAAGTGCATGTACATACAACTGCTAAATATATCTAACTAGGAAAACGCTCTGTTTGACGCGTTGATAAGCGAGCGCGTCAATATCTACGAACTTTCTGGCGAAAAGTTTTCAATGCTAATACGAACAACAATTAACAACAATTCAAGAATGCGCATTGCAAAAAATGTTCTTATTTCCATGGCTATTATACTTTCCGACATTGTTGTATGCAGTGCAATGTGCGTTGCTACGAATTTTCGCTGTCATGTTTTCGCCGCGGTCCGCCACCGTTACTAAAAGTTATTGACAGCAATAGAAATGTAATTTCTGCCTCTTATACGTATCGGATCGCGTTTACATTAGTATATTCGTGACCGGACAAAAATTTACTATAAAATAGCCACCTCACATTCTGCCGTTACTGCGTTTTAGAAAAATATTTTCGAGTAACTTATGTGTAACTTTTCCAATACTTATCAGATCGCAATTACATTAACATATTCGTGACCGGACAGATCGGTAGAAAAATCTGGCTATCTCACATTTTGCCGCCATTTTGTTCCAGAAAAATATTTTGCAGTAACTATGGTGTAACTTTGTAACTTTTCGAACGATTTTGCCTCAAAACTATACACCTTCAATCCACATCGAGCCTTGTGGATAGTTCAAATTTCAAGTTGATCGGACTTTCCGTTCGACCGCTATCGACGGACATAAAAAAAAAAAAAAAAAAAAACAGAATGAAGTGCCATAAGAGTCAAGTGGAAACGCTCGCTTCGCTCGCTTAATAACTCCTGTAGGCTTAGTAAATTCTAAATGTATAACCGAAGAGAGGTGAATCTACGTCCAAAATACGTCTACGTCAATTTACATCTGTCATCGACTCATCGTCCCTTCAATCGGTCCTCAACTAAATGAAGGCAAGCCGACCCGTCTGTATACATCATACAAGTTAAAACTCCTATTTGTGCAATTATACATGGTTTGTAGTAGTACTTTCCTTCAATTGCCCCCGTATAGTTAAAAGCTTTCAGAGCACAATTTGGCCGACTATTGACACTCTTGTGCTCGCTTAGGGGCAATTGTACTTAAGCACACGACTAGTGCGGATACCTAAGTTACTGTTGTTATTAGTATTCTAGTTACTCGGTGTTTAGTATTTAGTTTCAGAACGTTTATGCTTAGTGCACGATGCACTTCAGAATCCTGTAACGCGAATGAGGGAGGTGGCAACTCTGCTCCAAGGTCGAGCCCGTAGGATTATCGCTTATTTATTTGTTTACCGAGATACAAGATATTTATGCCGCTCATCAAGCTGTACTACTAGAGAGAGAGAGACAGACAGACAGACAGACAGAGAGGGAGATAGCTCTTGTAGAGGGAATAGGAATATTAATGACTTCTATATAAATTGAATAACATACGGCCGTAAATTGTCAGCAAAGTATCCTCTTACTAATTATTGGCATAAAATGCAACTACTGGAATTTCCTCTAGCCAATGAGAAAGTATTAGTGAAGCTATAACGGTTTATAATATAGATACCGATGATACGAGTATAAATACAGTATCAACAATCTAACTAAAAAATAATAGTGAAAGCTATGGGTCAAATTTGTTGAGAACATTAGCGGCAAGAGTTCTAAACTGTCTGGTATTTCCGCGTCCTCTGGATTTTCAATTCTGACGTTTTTGGTCTATTGCACCGGCTATCTTAAACCTCAAAGAGAAACACAGCTCGTACGGGCTATGTTATGACTTGTATTTTCTAATTAAAATATACAATTACAGAACGAACCTGCCCTACCTGGTTCCAGGTTCAAGGTTTAGGCTCTGAAGATCGGCCGTGAAATCGGGACGAAACGTCAGAATTTTGATTGGAGTGGATGAGGTGATACCAGATAGCCAAGCTGTAAACTAACCGACTAATAACGCTGTGACTGCAAAACACTTTGAATTATCTGAATCAGTAATAATAATCAACAACACCTCCACGACTGTATCCCGTTAGGGGTAGCCACATCCGGAGGGACATTCCTCCCTTCCTGGAAACTCACACATCTGTTGATACAGGTTCATATCTTTCCAAAAACCAAAATCAATTCGTTGTCCACAAATACACAAGTTACTTTTTGGCATGAAGTTTGTATCAAAAATAAATATATGGATCGTGTATACATTTTTCTTTAATAATAAATAGTAATAATAAATATATATTTTTAAAATGTTTAATTTATTTCATTTCCTTTCGTATAGATAATAAATTGTTTCGGTGCCCCGCAAAACTGTCGTGGGCTACACTTAGCATCTTATTTAGCGTATTATCTTATCTTAATTCAACTATCATAATTATACACAGCTTGCATTCTTATTTTAGAAATCATGCCTTGAATTCCCTCCCGGTTTTCTCTTGCCCTTTAAAATATTAATAATAACAGTAGGTTGCTGGCGTCGAATGGAATATTTGGTCCTCTTCAGCTTCTTTATTGTGTAAAAATGTTTCTCAACACCGTAGATCGAGTCATCTTTAAGAACTTTGTAGCTGTTTTGTATAAGCTTCGCCAAGTCGATTGCAATTGTTTTAATTGTAGCCAATACATGTGGCCTGTTTATTGGCTATCGGTGAAACTAATGGAGATTAGCGCCTCGGTTTAATCTTCGTGTTTGCAATCTGGAGGGAGCTTAAATCTCTCCCCCCCTTCGCAGTGAGCAAGTTTCTCTTAATGAAACGTGTCCTGGATTACAAGGAGCTATTTATTTCCCGAGTTCGCCACCGCTGGCTCTTCCTTCTATGGGGCCGAATGCGTGTCTGTCAATGCGCCATCACTATCAGGTGCAGTCGTGCAGCCAGCGTCTTCTCTTCGCTTTGCATAATGCCCACCCCGACAATTAGACTTATTGTTCCAAATCCAGGTGACCATTTCAATGAGTTATTAGCACTTTGCGCTGACGTATTGATAACATTTAAATCCCCCTAGCCTTTAAAAATTGCATTTTAATTACGTCGCTAATGCGCTGGCAGTGTGTTCGTCGAGACCTGCATCGGCTTACGCCCTTTTTTCTTACGCTGTTCGAATTTGAATGCAAATGGGTGAAGGAAGCCATTTCATTTCAGCTCTATTAAATTCATGCACCATTTTTCTTTTGTGGGGTATTGCAGTAGGGATGGCTACCGACTGCTGGGGGGGAATGGGAGCTACAATCTTTATAGCTTCCAGCCACTTCATTTCTCCACAAAACTGCCTTTGACAGGGAAAGGGAAAGAAAGTGCGGGCAAAGTATGCTATGCCGCTTCAATCTCGCACTCATGAAACACATCAATTTGTCTTCCTTTGATTTCCGACTCCGCTAATGTTAATGAAATCTCGAGCAATGCATTCATGCGCCAGCCGCGTTACGGAACTGATCGCGGGTCGTGGCCTCAAGACAGACTCTTGGCAGAGGTGTCCCTTGTCCCTCCCTCGTCAAACAAACAAACGAGCCTCGACAACTCGCGCGGAAAAAATGCTGAATATAATTCCTGACTGCCAAAAATGCGAGTTTGAAAAAGCGACGAATGGTCGGTCGACGCGGCTCAGTTTAGATATTGGAATGCATGTTGTTTTCTCGTAATATATGTATGGTGTGGAACATAAGAAGCTGTTGACTCGTGATTCCGGCGGTTACATTTCCCTCAGGGAAGTTTAGCGGAGGAAAAACGCGCCAGCCATCTTCCGCGGGCTGAATCATCAGGAAGCTGCTTTCTTTTATTTTCAGTCTTGTGTTTTGTAGACATTTTCATCGAGACATGTAGAGGGACGTGTTTAGTGTAGTTTTTCTTCCCTCAAGCAGTGGCTTTTTCTTTCCCAACTTTGTTTAAGAATGCCACAACTTCTTTATCTTTTTGATTACTTGTTACGTTTTTTCTGACATGCGTTCCTATTAGATATTAGACGACTCCTCCACAAAAATATATTTGAACTAGAAATATTGTTGCTAGTAAAAACTCCGAGCCCTCTAGTCTTATCAAAACAACAATAACAACAACAACAACAACAGCAGCGACCGTAATAACCGCTGCGCTTTGCTTTCTGTCGCAGAACGAGAAAGTGGAAGTGAAGCAGAAGTGGGCCTCCAGACTTCTGGGCAAGTTGAGGAAAGACATAACTCAGGAGTGTCGGGAAGACTTCGTGCTGAGTATAACGGGCAAGAAACCAGCCATGTGTGTTCTGTCGAACCCCGACCAGAAGGGCAAAATGCGTCGCATCGACTGCTTGCGTCAAGCGGACAAGGTATGCACTACTTTTACACACATATTATGATGAAAAGAATTTCTCTTTGGTAGACGATGATGATGTTTGTACGTCATGATGAATATATGACAATAAACTAAATAAATCATGTATTTCAGAAGGGCGTAAGTCCACTGAGCATAGTTTTGAGATAAATGCTAGAAACTGTCCCGGATTTGCATTCTTTCTGCAATACACGGGAACTCTCTCATAAAATTTGTACCATGGACGGACTCACGTCCTGTCTGCACCAAAATAAGGCTCTCTGTTTATAGAAATGAAAAAAATTAAACTCATATTCCTCAAAATGTGACTTACACCCTTTCTGAAATACACGATTCAAATGTATTGTGGTTGAATGAATGCTCAATGCAGGCAATACTTGACCTATCTGATATGATTTGATCATGTCGTTGCACTTCCCACAACTCTATCTGGTGATCACCACAGTGTTCATTAGTAAGGTACGAGCGAAAGCCCTCAAAAGTTGCTTCTTCCATTGAACACAGTGTTAATTTGTTAGCAAGATCTTAAGGTGAATCTACCCCGAATTTATTTTATTTTTTTAAATATGCATAAAGACAACATATGGGTTAGTATATGAAATACACTCATTTGAGAATATCAAAACTAATTTTTAAGCCCATTTTGGAGGAGCCGTATGGTATTTACAACGGGTTTTATGAAAAATACGGCTAACAACTACGTTCAAACCACATACGCGTTTGGTATGCGATTTTTTTATTAGATTTTACCCTCACTATTGGCTATGTGGATTTAGTGTTTTGAAATAAGTGTTTTCAATATTTGGTTTTCTACGATTTATTTTGTTCTCCGGTACAGAAATTGTATTTGTACCGGGGAGCAAATTAAATCGTAGTAAACCAAATATTGAAAACACTTATTTCAAAACACTAAATCCACATAGCCAATAGTGAGGGTAAGGGGTAAACAAAAAATCGCATACCAAACGCGTATGTGGTTTAAACGTAGTTGTTAGCCGTATTCGTCATAAAACCCGTTGTAAATACCATACGGCTCCTCCAAAATGGGCTTGAAAATTAGTTTTGATCTTCTCTAATGAGCGTATTTAATATACTAACTCCATATGTGTACTTTATGCATATTACAAAAAATAATAATATGGGGGTAGATTCACCCAACACACAACATTTAAAAAAGTTAAGTTAGATGTGCTCACATAGGAACTTACACCGACGCAAACAAGATTAGATTGTTTAATCAGTACGGGTGTTATTTTAGATACTTATTGAGGAATCGATAATGAAATAATGACTGAATTGTGATAGCTACACTATAGCTACACCTGGTTTGGATGCTGAATGCAAGGGTATAATTATACACACGGAAGCTTGTCAAAATGTTCTATGAGGTTCTTTTGTACCAAGATGTTAAGCTAGAAAGTGTATTTTGGTTTTTCAGAATACATTTTCGTATTTCATCCGTTTTTAAATATTTTGCCCAAGATATGTAATAAGAATGAAAATGTGGAAGTAATTTTCAAAACTTGAGCGCAACATTGATTCTAAACGTGGAAATATTATATTTATTGATAGAGCAATGCTTATGATAACATCCTCCAATAGTTTGTGGAAAATGAGGGCCAATAAATGGTTTTGCACGTACGTAAAAATCGAAAGATTTGGCGGTTGAGAATAGTTAAAAAGCGATAGACAGTAACCACAACGATTGGCGTAGCCATGAATTACGTCTGACGAACACGATGCAAATCAGCCCCGAAAACATTCCTACTATGATTATGGTTTTGTCTTGATTTTTAGGCTCAACCAAAACGTTATGTTGACGTCTGCGCGTTCACAGTAATAGTTTCCCCAACGCTTGTGTGGAAAGACACTTGCCTCAATGTTCGAAACATGTTTCTTTTGTAATTTTGATATTACTATAATAATTTGATTGTGTTTTGGCTGCTCTGGTGTCAACCTCGATTCTGTTTCGAGGCTGGTGGTCCCCCCTACCCCCCCTCCCGCCGTCGCCACAATTACGCTATTATAGGCCTTAATTACACGCGGCAAAGCTTTATGGTGGCTTATCTGCAGGTTACCATGTCATGATCATAATCATTTAACACAACCCTTAGATTCCGAATATCAAAATTATAATAGAAACATTTCTCGAACTCGTAAACATGGTAGGAACTGCTCGTTGGCTCGTATGAACTTAACTTACAACAATAATAACAACAACAAAAACAGTGATAATGATAATTGATGTGATGATGATGTGAGACTAGATATTTTTAAGATCTATATATATTCTTAAAAAGGAAAAGTGTTACTTTCTGATCAAATTAGACAATTTGAGATATTATTGGCATTGCCGTACTTTATACAAATACAATCAATGTTGCGTACTTCTTTTAGAATATTTGTAGATCTTGATAATATGTAACCACGCGTCATTGCAAAATGTTTATATTTAATATAATCTAGATGCTAAATGATTAGTAAATACAGTGGTATTTAAGTACACTCGCCGTCATATGAAAACCAACAGTAGCAAAGATATATTGTGTCACCTATTCCAGTTAGTTCGTGAGTTCCTGCTTCCCCCCTGGCCCTGGTTCCCCCAAGTGCAGCTGTTATGTTTTGTGCCCCTGCCCCCGGCTGTTATGTCGTGTGCCCCTGCCCCCAGGTGCAGCTGTTATGTTTTGTGTCCCTGCCCCCGGCTGTTATGTTGTGTGCCCCTGCCCCCAGGTGCGACTGTTATGTTTTGTGTCCCTGCCCCCGGCTGTTATGTTGTGTGCCCCTGCCCCCAGGTGCAGCTGTTATGTTTTGTGCCCCTGCCCCCGGCTGTTATGTCGTGTGCCCCTGCCCCCAGATGCAGCTGTTATGTTTTGTGTCCCTGCCCCCGGCTGTTATGTTGTGTGCCCCTGCTCCCAGGTGCGACTGTTATACTGTTTGCCCCTGCCCTCGGCTGTTATGTTGTGTGCCCCTGCCCCCAGGTACGGCTGTTATACTGTGTGCCCCTGCCCCCGGCTGTTATGTTGTGTGCCCCTGGCCCCAGGTGCGGCTGTTATGTTGTGTGCCTCTACCCCCGGCTGTTATGTTGTGTGCGTCTGCCCCCGGCTGTTATGTCGTGTGCCCCTGCCCCCAGGTGCGGCTGTTATACTGTGTGCCCCTGCCCCCGGCTGTTATGTTGTGTGCCCCTGCCCCCAGGTGTGGCGCCTGGACCTCGTGATGGTCATCCTCTTCAAGGCCATCCCCCTGGAAAGTACCGACGGCGAACGACTGGAGAAGGCGCCTGAATGCGCTCACCCCGGCCTCTGTGTCAACCCCTACCACATAAACGTATCCGTCCGCGAGCTAGACCTCTACTTAGCCAACTTCATCAACAGCAGCCACGGTAAGTCTTACATAGATAGGGTCGAGCTTTGGCTTCCTGTTTAAAGGCCGAGCTGATCACCTTTCCCTCTTTCTCTTTCTTCCCTTCCCGCCTGTGTGGCTGTCTGGCTCGCTCTATATTGGAAGATAATCGAGAGTTGTACAAAGTACAAACTCGACGTATAAATTCGATTATTAAGCTACATTAGCTACTAACACGTGTATTATTGGTTTCTTCTGCGCGCTCTGTTCGCTAAAATAATGCGCGTGGCAATTTAAATAAATTAGTTTACAATTCAAATCAAAATTATCGCTAAAGGCTAACTGGGCTACGAATATTGCGAAGAACATCCGGCGTTTGTGAACAAACTTAAAATGCCGATAACATTGGCTATATAAACATTCTCATAACAATTGCAGATTTGTACTTGAATGTGATCAAGAGAGTCAAACAGCCTCTAACAAATGTCAACTGCCAAATATAAAAACAAATGTGAAATCTGGGAACAGATTAATATTTTCTTCTGGGTTGTTTCGTCGTGTCGGTACAGAGTTTTTACTCGACGTTTCGCCACCCATGTTGGTGGCTTTTTCAAGACTGGAAAACTCTGTACCGACACGACGAAACAACCCATATACGGGTCGTGAAAGCCTCCAATAACTTAAATGTGAAATCTGTTTCTAAAGATGGTCTTTGCAATAGTTTTGACCGGGCTCAGTAGAAGATGGTGCATTTAGCAGAGACCCTTCAAGTGCCTTATCTCTCACACTTCATGAGAACCGCGTTAATTGGTCGCCAATTCTTAGTCACAAACTATTCCTCAATAATCTTCCTAGAGGATGTGTATGTTTTAATAGATGTATTACTCTAAATAAATCTATGCATCAACTCTAGTATCTAAAATAAAATTACAATATCTGCTCATGGTCTTTGACTTTGTGGATTATCTAGCTTGAAGCTTCAGAAGCATCAATTCATTGTGGAAATCTATCTCTTGTGTTCTTTTAAACATCTCCAACGACTCGCTTGCAGTTTTGCACAGTTGCATCAGTGCACATGCATAGACACACGGCACGCACAATCCGTCACTCGTACACGCACACGCACACGCACACGCACACGCACACGCACACCCACACGCACACGCACACGCACACGCACGCCATCACTCTCGCACACTGCAGTTGTGCATAGTAATTTACGAAAAGAAAACATATGTCAAGTTAATTTTGTTGCATAAGTTCTTTGTATAGTTAGTTTGTATTCGCACATCCCACTCTGCCGACAAGCTTAGCGATGATGGGGTGTCGCATGTCAATGTTTTTTGCGTGGTAACATTTTACTGAGAGCCTGAGCACAGTGGTGGTTCTATAATTTAATTTAGCTGCCGTTTTCACTATACATTCAATCGATTTGTGTTTTAAGACACAATTCTGCAACTAGTTTCGTTCGTAATTTAAACGATGCAGAGATTGTGTGTGTTACTTTAAATATTATGGTCATATTATTTTTTTTTTTTTAGCTAGTTAACGTCGATCGAAAGATAATCCCATTATGAATGAATAAATATATATTCCGTAATCAGACTATCGAGTACCATTGTTCGAAGTGTTTTAGGATGGGGCAGCGGTACACGGAGGCAGGGGGAGGGGGTTATTTGCCCCCCTTGTCTTTTCATTCAAAAATAAATACATATGTAAAAAAATATTTCGATTACTATTTAAGATCCTTCCTTGAACTACTTTCAATAGTAATACTTAAGATTTGATTGAGATTACGGTTATGATTTTTGGGGCGTTACGTATCATATAGAGTGGAGTGTATTATGATGTTTCTTTACACCGTCAGCGGTGGCTTGAATGGTTAAGACTTACACCAAAGATGTGGATTATTCTTATCATATTATAGACTCCGTCTTGAATAGCACAATTTAATGTTGGAGACGTAAAAAGCATAAACATCGCCGGAAAACTAAACTCCATGCAAATGATTTTCAAACCAGAGTCAACATTTCTTGTAAACAAAACGCACATACTATTATCAGCTGTTACGATTTATACTTGGCCGGATTGTTTAAACGCTCGCCGCTTGAAGGAAAGTCATAACAAACCTGTATTGAAAAACACAAACTAAAAAATATATTTCCACAGTTATTCCTCAAATATTTCGTAGAGATTAGCGTTATCTCCGTGACTCTCCCCCCTTAAAAAAATCCTGTCGACGCCCATTGTTATAAGCCTATCTAGACTAGTATTATGAGGTTTTCATCCTAAAACTATCGATTTGTTTTGCACTTAATTAAGTTCTCATGCGCCTCTTTTATTGCCGCCAAAACGAAAGGAGTTATTGGTATTGCGACCTGCGGGTAAACCGGAGATGCTGCGTTGCTCCAGCCGGCATCTTAGCGACGAGAACATCCTTCAACGAGCTCGCATTCTCACAACTATAAGTGTGGTTTGCTGTGTAGCGAATAATATTTGTAATTTTCCTAAATGAACTCAAAAAACACAATCGAGAGGCTCTGGATGTAGTTTGCATCAAGACAACGAGAAAAACAGAAACTTGTGACAGCTGATGTTTTTGATCACTGTATACAAAATTAGGTATTCGTATAAGGAGTATCTTAAAAATTTTGAGTAAATGTTTTTTTCTTTCAATCGGTACAGCGAGAAACTTTGTACCGGTGAGAAAAAGAAAATTAAGTCTAAAAATTCCTTCAAATAAACGTTCAAAGAAATAATTTTTCGATTAAGTTTAATTCTCCATAATCAAACACATATTCCGGTCGAAAGTTTCGATTTTTCGCGGGGATGTTGTTTGCAATGCAGCAGATAAAATGACCCATGTTTACGGTGCGTGTGACCCTAAAAAATCACACTTATTTTCGTATTTTAGCGTTTCCGATCCATTCCAGTTTCCAACACGTGTATTTTATGATATTAATTAACATTGTAACACGTCGCGAGTTATGACGAGTTTACGCGGTTGTAGTTCATTTATTAAATATGTATGTATAATTAAATTGTGTCTTTTTTTTAGGTTTTCACTCCAACAGAGAAATTTATTTTTAATGAAGCTTTTATAATATCAGTATCATCCGGTAGTCACCCACGTTTTTCGTTCTAAACTAAAAAAAAAATATGTTTTTGATTAAAAAAAGTCGCAATATTTTAAATTAAGGTGTCAAATACAAAAACTTATGAAGATCAGACATTATACTGTAAGTGTAGTGGATGGACATGTAAATTTTGGCATAGCTTTGATTTTAATTAAAATGTCAATTAGATATACAATTACATTGACAAGTCAATTAAAATTTCGTTTAAACGGTTCATGTTACCATGTTTAACCTGTGGTATTGAGTTGTATTTGATTCGTTTATAAAGTAATGGGCCAGCTGCAGAATAGATGCCTAAAACATTACAGAGCGCTCTACAATCACAGTTACCCTCAAAATGTGTGCATCAATAATTTATCTGACGGTTCTGATGGTTAAAAAGATCACGAGCCTCACATTCGTTATTTTGTTCCCATGTATCTTCATTTACCCTTTCAAATGTGTGACTGTTCTGCTCACTATTACCATCAGACAGAGTTTCGTGTACATCTTGTGCTAATGTCCGGGGTTATTAGTGCAGGTGACGGTACAGCTCTAAATCTAGCATTACCCCGAGTCACTTCCAATCACGCGTCCCCTACGTTTAGAGTAGATGTTTTGTCGAAACAATGCGATTCCAAGCTTTCCTACACTTCCAATCCATTAGAAATTAAAAGAAAATTAGAATCGATATTTGTCGGGTGCCTCGTTAGCCTGTTTTGTTGTGTCGTGTCGTGTCCGTGGTCGGGGCACATTTGTTTACGTTTGACCCGCTTGATTTGGATTGAAGGCCCCGATGGGAGAGGGGGAGAGGTAGAGGGTCTGTGGAGGCGCAACAGTTAGCGTAAGAATGCGCGAATCAGTCGACGAGTGAGTCTTGAGTCCAAGCGGGGTGGGAACCGGTAACGACGGCCATCCGTCTCGTGTGGGGGCGCTCGCGGCACATCCCTACATTTCCCTGCCTGTCTCCCTATCGTCTCACTGCACCTCTCACATCCCTGCACCTCCCTGCCTGTCTCCCTATCGTCTCACTGCACCTTTCACATCCCTGCACCTCCCTGCCTGTCTCCCTATCGTCTCACTGCACCTTTCACATCCCTGCACCTCCCTGCCTGTCTCCCTATCGTCTCACTGCACCTTTCACATCCCTGCACCTCCCTGCCTGTCTCCCTATCGTCTCACTGCACCTCTCACATCCCTGCACCTCCCTGCCTGTCTCCCTATCGTCTCACTGTACCTCTCACATCCCTGCACCTCCCTGCCTGTCTCCCTATCGTCTCACTGCACCTCTCACATCCCTGCACCTCCCTGCCTGTCTCCCTATCGTCTCACTGTACCTCTCACATCCCTGCACCTCCCTGCCTGTCTCCCTATCGTCTCACTGCACCTTTCACATCCCTGCACCTCCCTGCCTGTCTCCCTATCGTCTCACTGCACCTCTCACATCCCTGCACCTCCCTGCCTGTCTCCCTATCGTCTCACTGTACCTCTCACATCCCTGCACCTCCCTGCCTGTCTCCCTATCGTCTCACTGCACCTCTCACATCCCTGCACCTCCCTGCCTGTCTCCCTATCGTCTCACTGTACCTCTCACATCCCTGCACCTCCCTGCCTGTCTCCCTATCGTCTCACTGCACCTTTCACATCCCTGCACCTCCCTGCCTGTCTCCCTATCGTCTCACTGCACCTCTCACATCCCTGCACCTCCCTGCCTGTCTCCCTATCGTCTCACTGCACCTCCCTGCCTGTCTCCCTATCGTCTCACTGTACCTCTCACATCCCTGCACCTCCCTGCCTGTCTCCCTATCGTCTCACTGCACCTCTCACATCCCTGCACCTCTCTGCAGTCTCCCTATCGTCTCACTGCACCTTTCACATCCCTGCACCTCCCTGCCTGTCTCCCTATCGTCTCACTGCACCTTTCACATCCCTGCACCTCCCTGCCTGTCTCCCTATCGTCTCACTGTACCTCTCACATCCCTGCACCTCCCTGCCTGTCTCCCTATCGTCTCACTGCACCTCTCACATCCCTGCACCTCCCTGCCTGTCTCCCTATCGTCTCACTGCACCTCCCTGCCTGTCTCCCTATCGTCTCACTGTACCTCTCACATCCCTGCACCTCCCTGCCTGTCTCCCTATCGTCTCACTGCACCTCTCACATCCCTGCACCTCTCTGCAGTCTCCCTATCGTCTCACTGCACCTCTCACATCCCTGCACCTCCCTGCCTGTCTCCCTATCGTCTCACTGCACCTTTCACATCCCTGCACCTCCCTGCCTGTCTCCCTATCGTCTCACTGCACCTCTCACATCCCTGCACCTCTCTGCCTGTCTCCCTGTCGTCTCACGTTGCACCTCCCTGCCTGTCTCCCTATCGTCTCACTGCACCTCGTATCGTCTCACTGCACCTCCCTGTGCTCTCATTGTCCTCCTACCGACCCTCTGCACCTCAGTATCTCTGCCTCACCTCACTCGGAGCGCCACCGTGGTCGACCGCCAACCCCATGAGCATCTTACGCTGGCTTCCATGTCTGTCATGTATGCGCTTTCTTCTTCTTCAGCACTTCTGCCAACTAATTGGTGTATTTATTTTATTTGTTCTATCTTTGTTTTACTTGCATTCAATAACTTGGTTACTTCAGGTCGCTTGACTTAATATTTGGTTTTCAAAACAATCCAAGTGAGTTTCAGTAAATCATTTTCTTATCTTATTAAGCGTTGACTTATGTTTTTGTGGAATGTGGACGTTCGTTTTAATACTTTTCTTTCTCGCGCATAGTCAATTTCGAGATAGTAAATTCACATTTCTTGTATTTCAGAAATCTTGAGTGGAATTTGTGATAACAATAACGAGAAAGACGAAGACAGTCGAATTAAAGGTAAGTTTGCATTTTGCAACGATCGTTTTTTCCTTTTTTCTCTGGTTGTACCATCCAATTCCCTCCTTCTTGGTAGCATTTCTCTAATATCCTTGTGGGTTGGGAATGGCTCGCTGTAGGACGGTAGGACGGTAGGACGTCGGGGCAGGGTGTCGCTACACCAGCATACATTGCTCTAACCGGTTCCGTCCAGCCTAGTGTGGTATAGGCCTATAACACAAGATTGATACATGTCGTAGTCTTACACTAATTAAGGAGTTGATCCTACTGTATACGTTCGCGAGAACTCAACTCTGTCAGTCGCCTCACACCCGTCTCCATGCCCCCCTCCCCCCCCAGACTTTACCCGCTGTTGTCTCTTTTACCCGCGTCTGTCTTGAAACTTCGCCCAGACTTTACCCGCGTCTGTCTTGAAACTTCTCCCAGACTTTTACCCGCTGTTGTCTTGAAACTTCCCCCAGACTTTTACCCGCTGTTGTCTTGAAACTTCTCCCAGACTTTTACCCGCTGTTGTCTTGGAACTTCTCCCAGACTTTACCCGCGTCTGTCTTGAAACTTCCCCCAGACTTTTACCCGCTGTTGTCTTGAAACGTCTCCCAGACTTTTACCCGCTGTTGTCTTGAAACTTCCCCCAGACTTTTACCCGCTGTTGTCTTGGAACGTCTCCCAGACTTTTACCCGCTGTTGTCTTGAAACGTCTCCCAGACTTTTACCCGCTGTTGTCTTGGAACTTCTCCCAGACTTTACCCGCATCTGTCTTGAAACTTCCCCCAGACTTTACCCGTTGTTGTCTGGAAACTTCTCCCAGACTTTACCCGCTGTTGTCTTGAAACTTCCCCCAGACTTTACCCGTTGTTGTCTGGAAACTTCTCCCAGACTTTTACCCGCTGTTGTCTTGAAACTTCCCCCAGACTTTTACCCGCTGTTGTCTTGGAACGTCTCCCAGACTTTTACCCGCTGTTGTCTTGGAACGTCTCCCAGACTTTTACCCGCTGTTGTCTTGAAACGTCTCCCAGACTTTTACCCGCTGTTGTCTTGGAACTTCTCCCAGACTTTACCCGCATCTGTCTTGAAACTTCCCCCAGACTTTACCCGTTGTTGTCTGGAAACTTCTCCCAGACTTTACCCGCTGTTGTCTTGAAACTTCTCCAGACTTTTACCCGCGTCTGTCTTGAAACTTCTCCCAGACTTTACCCGTGTCTGTCTTGAAACTTATCCCAGACTTTTACCCGCTGTTGTCTTGAAACGTCTCCCAGACTTTACCCGCTGTTGTCTTGAAACTTCTCCCAGACTTTACCCACTGTTGTCTCGAAACTTCTCCCAGACTTTTACCCGCGTCTGTCTTGAAACTTCCACCAGACTTGCAGTATCAGTGGTTCTTGGAACTTCCCTTACATACCTTGTAGACTTGTACTTGTCGTCGCCAACTGCTGATATCAGTAGCAACTCAGCTAAGCAACAGCTGACTGTGTTCATCAGTCATGCTCGCGCCACAACCTAACAGATACACCTCAGTCTCAGTAGCGGGGTATCGCTTGTGTTGTACAGTCACTCCGTACTCGAGTAGCAGATACCCCACTGCTGATATCAGTAGCAACTCAGCTAAGCAACAGCTGACTGTGTTCATCAGTCATGCTCGCGCCACAACCTAACAGATACACCTCAGTCTCAGTAGCGGGGTATCGCATGTGTTGTACAGTCACTCCGTACTCGAGTATCAGGGATACAAGAAAGGGGTGGGTTGTGTCTCGACTCTCATTGAGCGATCACTTGGATGTTATCGCTAGAGAGCAACGTTCAAACTACGTATAGCATGTTGACAATTCCTAAAAGAAAGAATGGAAGAAAGAAAGAAAGAAAGAAAGAAAGAAAGAAAGAAAGAGAGAAAGGAAGAAAGGAAGAAAGAAAGAGAGAAAGGAAGAAAGATAGAAAGAAAGAAGATAGTTGTCCTTGTCCAGATGTTTGTGTTCTATTTTATCGAAGTGTCGATGTTATCAAACAAAACATTGACATTAACAGTCCTTTTATGTAGCGCTAACATACACGTTTTGAGTAAGAAGAGTTCAATCGGTTATATTTGCAGCTGAAATGAAAAGTAGGTACTGACATTAAACAATACGCGCGACTATTTCCTGCGAATGAATGTTTTGCACGCGGTCAGCTTGGAGCAGTTTAATTGTGTTGGTTCTTTGCATGTAAGATGTCTTCCACCCTTCCGACTCTGTTCTGCATGTTCTGTTCGGATTAATGGCACACAATAAATAGGCAAAGTCTTTTCCTTTTGTGTGAGAGGATGTGCGCCGCTTCCACAGAAAGTGTATAGCCATGTCTAGGGGTGGATGGGGGGTTCGCTAAGTCAAGCATCCATTGGGCTGGATTTAGAGCCAGAGCCTAGGAAACTGTGGAGAGAGAAGATTGCGTCTGATGTAGTGGCGGAGTTTAAATCATGCCCCCTACGACTGCGACAGTCCACGCTTTCCGGTACCCCCCCCCCCCCCCCCCCCCTCCCCCACCCCGCCACACGAACACAAAACTGTGGCTTCCTTCTCCGGAGATGATCTATCGACATCACTAAACTCAGGGCCTGATTGATTGGCAAAAGTGAACCAGAAAAAATTAAGCTGTTTCATTAAAAAGTTAGCACGTTTGGTAGGTTTGGTGTTTATGAGTCCTAAACACAGGGTTCGTCCAAACGCGGCAATTAGTGCAGCTATCAATCACGTATCGCTGTCACTAAGGCAGTGGAAGGTCTTAGCCTACGGCAGGCGCACTAATTATTTCATTGCGACTCTCGGCCGCCATTTGTTAGCGGTGACCTGTAATGGCCGCCCTTCGCTTCACTTCGCATGCAGCGCAAAGTCAACACATTTTAGCCGTGCGATCGGTTTCACATTTCGGCGCTGTTTAGATGGGAACGGTATCGGCAATGCCATAAAGTCACGAAGAAAAAACCATCCATATTTCTTGTGGAGCATCGATGGGTCATCGGCTCCTTTTTCATCGGTTATTTATCGGCGATAACAGAACATCAGACTGAGAAAAAACCGTTGTGCAAGGCGTTATGGAATTATCGGAAGTAAGAAGGAGGAGGCGTAAGGCGTCGTGAACGTCGCGACGCACTCTAGTTCTAGTTCTAGTTCTAGTTCTAGTTCTAGTTACGCGGTCGTCGGTACTGTTGTAAGGTAAGCCATTAAATGTGGTGGCATCTATTTCGAGAGGACTCTATAAATACGACGCGCAAGTCGCGTGGCTTATCGTATCTACAACCTCCCTCTTGTCTAGAACGGACGCGGGCCGACTTTGCATCATGATGAATGCGGAAGACTGCGCCGTAAACCTCGGTCTTCGGTTTCAACAACGCGGCAAAACAGGAACACGTCGTTCAGACACAAACTCATCGTTCGAAACAGATTCCAATTCGAAGTTTGGGTACATTGCAAAAAAATGTAATGAATATATGAACTGTCGCACGACCAATATGCATCTTACCAACCGAGTCCATCCTTGAATGTCTGCGAGATGTCGAGGTGTGGGGGGGGGGGGGTACTTATGGCGGCCGGGTTCCCATCACTTTGACAAATCCAACACAACTTTTAGAAGTATACTAACATTGCTTTCAATTCCTGTATGTAGCCTAAGCCTAGAACTGTGTCTTGCAATCAGTCGTAATCTTACCAACCAGGAGACCGCAGAGAAATCGTAACTATTATGAACGTGTGTGTGCCTGGTCAGAGGTCTAGCAAGAGAAGGAGAGGCAAACCACCCCACCCCCGCCCTTCCTACCGCCCACTCAGCTCGGCATAAGAATGTTGTTGGTTGTTTTGAATGCACTAATGCGCTCTCTCCCTCTCTTGTGTGACTTCTAGGCTACACTCACAATCCATACAACGGGGTGATTTGCAACGATACCATATTAGCAACTGGAGTCTTCTCTTCAAAAGAACTCTGGCGGCTCTCGAAAGGTACGTAAAGTTTCTTACCTGTATCGGCACCCAGGCGAGCGAATGGTGGCCAGCCGGTGGCCAACCGGTGCATGGCCCGCGCGGTTAGCGGTTATTAGTTTAATGGCTAGTAAACGAAATGGCGTATATCATCAATTTGTGCACAGAACATTTGCCGCGTGCTGGCAAGCCTGGGTGTGTGAAGAAGATATTGAGCTTACATCTAGGCGATGGAAGACTCGTAGTTTAAGGTCCATCAACGCACTATCTTGTTTTCCAGCTTCCATAATGCAAGGGCCGAACGGCATGCAACCCCCTGTAAACGCCATCAAACTGGAGAGCCCCAGCTACTACTGCAACAGCTATACCCCCCCTGCCTCGGACCACACTTCTATGATGGCGTCCGGAACATATAGTGAGTTGATGCACATTATATCCTTAAACATTACTAGACAGTATTTTCAGCGAACCTTGTATATAGTATTATAACAACCTAATTCCTTAGGTACTGCCATCACACAACAAACAACACATCACGATGTTGCGTGTGACTTTGAGTCATCTAAAAAATTGGCTGATTGCTTCGTTTTAAAATAAACACAAACGTGGTCTAGTAACTCAGTTCAAATAAACCAGTTAGATACATAAATGAAGTGCCAAGTTTTATCACAACATTAGTGAATGTTTTGCCAAGCTGTTGGCATATACACCATCTCAATTTGGTCCTTATTAAGCTTAATTCTTCTCTAGTATGTGATATCCAATGTATCAAACAATTTCCTTAACATTATGTAGGAAAGATATTATCATTTGTTCTGTTTATGTTGATTGATTCTTATCAGATTTGTTCTAAGACAAGTATGTTGGTCTTGTTTCAGGCCCCCTATCCTTGCCCCGCAGTTCTCAGAGTCCCGGGGAACCTCGCAACAAACGTCTGAGGCGACTGAGTTCCACGGAAGAGGAAATGGATCTGGGAGCCGGCGGCAGAGAGAAGGGAGGTGACGTCTCGTACTACGGGCAGAGTCCAGCCTCTCTCTCCAGTCAGACCAGCTGGCATTCGGATGTCGACCACGGTGAGTCCACGGCAAACGTTCTCGGTTCGGTTGCGTTGCGACAAGTGCAATTCACACCGGGTAGTACACCCTTCTAGTGATCTAGCGATCTAGTGATCTAGTGACGAGTGGCCAGTTTTGTATTGGTGCTTCCTTTCGGCGGTACTCAATATTTTGCTTCGTTTGCTACAATGAGTTAATAATTTTAGCTAAGGTTGTGGTATTGTTTGTGAAATAAATTCTTAACCAAGACTGAAAAAGACTTCAATTTTAAACGCTTGCAACCAGCCTTATCGATTGCATTTCCTCCGATTGTAGCCTGTCTCACATCGCGAGTAGAGTTTAACTCAAACTAAGTAGAGTTATTTCAATCATTTTCTAGGTATTGTAGTTATAATCTTAACCAGTGTAGAATGAATATGTATTATTTTGTGTTTAATAGAATGCCAATAGGTGAAGTTAGTCTTGTAGAGAACACGATAGCGTTCCAACAGCCGTTTAAGAGAACGAGGACTTGCTTCGATCGGAATGATCATAGCATGAAACGTTTCAAGTCGGCTGTTGAAATCCTATCGTACCATTGATGTGCCATTGGATTCACGTTATGTATGATGTTGAAATTACGTTGTTTTTTGTGAACTACTGAATACTGAGTGTGATTAATACTTACATAGCTCTAAATCTTACTCTGCTAAACATTCTAACAAAGAGCTAGTTGCTAGTTTAGTAATTACATGAAGAGTGAACTAGTTCTAGTGCTTGTATCCTAATCCCGCCAAGTGGCCCTAGGTGTGGCCCTCGTATATTGGTGTCACACAGGCGAGAGCTCTTGTTAGTTGATTGTGGCATTTCACGCTATCCCTTGGTGCGCATTTTCGAGTCTGGCTACATTTACACTAAAAGACACATTTTTAAAATGTATTTATATTAACTAAATGAACGATCACAAATAGTCTTTTGGGTCATGCAAGATACATATATACATGAGACTGCTATATGACATACCTATTATCGATAATATAACGAAATGGTCTTTACAACTAAGTGGCCTAATATTTTGGTCCATGGATCATTGTAATAATTACTCTTGCCTTTAAAAAAAAAGTATTTTGAAAAGTGTGTTCCATCATCGTCCAATGCATACATATGTATACATGTATGTATCAACGGAATGATAAATATATACAATTACAATTACAAAAACAGATACAGAGCATCAGGATATTTCCACATGGTATTTTATTGCAAACACTACTCACTATAAGCAGTTTGCATTTAATTCTGATAATTTATTTGTTTTATCACATTTTACACAATCTGTAATAACACATTGTTCTCTTCTTTTTTATTTCTGATTTTCTGCTTATTTTAGTCCATGGTAATAATTAAAACTATTATAGACCAGTCTCAAAATATTCTATCCACAATGAGTTAATACATGAGGTTCGATGCTCGAGTTACTATACGAAGCGGAACGCAAAATTGGAAGTGAGAAATGATTTCTTTTAAGCACTGAACTATTTTTGGTTTTGTTTACATGTTTTTTAAACATATTTAAACACTTCAGCGGTTGTGGGCCGAGCAAATGTTGGTCAAGTTGCAAGGACAATGCAGGAAACTGGTCAGGTAGGATCAGCAATTTAACTGATTGGAAGATGCTACTGTTTCTATCAAGAAAATATATCTTAATTTTAATCTACAACTTATCTGACCTAATCAGAACCGCAAACAGTAAATCTTAGTTCCTGAAAATAATATTGTTGTGAGACCTCCATAGCAATAGAAATGCCACTTTCTACTATATAATTAGCTAACTACCTGTGTGCACCGAGGTACGTTCTACTAAGAATGGTTAATCAATGTGTAATCGTTTTGTTTCAGTCTTCCCTTCATTGCATGATGACTCGCTCATCCGTTAACCAGGTACATGGTTCGCTGTTATCAATGTACGCTCGGTGTCCATTCGGTGTTACTATTACGTACATGTTTTACTGTGTCTCAGGTTTTCAAACTATTATCTTCTTCTTTTTACAAATGGAATAATTTGACGACGAGTAGTACTAACTCATCTGAGAATTGTGAAAACTTGTCATCAATTTTGCCTATTTTTTCTTTAAGCTTTGATGTTTAATTGAAAACGTTTCGATGTTGCCTTAGTAACTCTATTCTGTCAGTTGATATTCTCTGTTGTTCAGTGGCTCCTTCTCTCTCTCTCTCGCACATTATCTCACTGTTACACCCTTCTCTCTCTTCTCTGCGGGTTCTCACACCTCCTGCTGTCTGTCTTCTCGCTCTCGTAGGCACGGGTTGTTTTTGATCACTGCTCTAAGATTGCACTGTGAGATTAGAGCACTCATTGTAAGAACACCTGTGTGTTGTTTGTTTCGCGAGGGAGCAACTGAATCTAATCCCATAGCATGCTTAGCCCATGCTTGTAACCTATTGATGTTTACCCACCCTTTAGCAATAGGTGTGCTAATATAAGTACATATATAAAGAGAAATGTGATATATATGTGCATATATAGTTGGTGTGAATTGTACTGGTTTTAATATGCTGTTTGGTCAACTTCTAGACGCATTGTGCATGGAATGCAGCAGTACTAGACAAACTGGTTCCAAACCAGATTTATTTTTTATTTTTTTGACGTAAGTGGTAGAAAATCACTTTGATTTCGTTGATGTTAATTCGTTGTTGTGGAAAACCTCTTCTCTCCAGCTCAGATCAATGTGATAAGGCATGAAATACCAAACAGCATTCAATGATGTGGCCGCTTATTTACGTGTATTTTTACCGTTGTTAATTGCAGACTCGTAATTATTATGGTTTAAATTTATGTCAGGTTATTTATTGCCACTGACTCAATTCGTTCATTCAGCTACTCGTTGTTCACTTCTCACCGCAGCTTATTTCTGTGGAAGGTGAGATAACATCCAAACATTCAATTTAGTGAGGATAAATAACCAAAATGTTGGGATACAATCAGGGCAGATTCAGACAAATTGGACCATTAGCAAGAATTATTCCTGATTTCAGAGGGTTTCAGTTTTAAATAGGTGGAACAAATAACTTATCACTTCGTATGAAAACAACAGAAACAATTTTGTACCCTAGTAGTAAATGACATTTTTTTTACCAATATTATGGCAAATGATATTTTATTATTTCTTATCCCTTTGAATACGAATCTTGAATACAGCAGCCTTGAAAACATACCAGCTATTGGCTGAATTAGAACGTCAGTTATGTAATTGTTCTGTCTCACTGGTCATTCTAGTGTTGGTTTCTTAGTTTCTTAGTCAGTCTCATATTAGTGCAATTGTCCTTCGTCCTCTGTTCATTTTGTACCACGAAACGACTGAAGTGGCTAATGCGAGTCAATTGCTCAGTTTTGCCAGACGCTGCGATCTCAACAAAGAAACACTCCGCCCATACAATTAGTAATAATAATGCAGAAACAATTTTGGATTTTGATTGGAACTTTCTGTTGTTGTTCTTGATATGACTACTATTGCTCAATGCGAATAAACAAACTGGTCGTTTTTTAATCTCTGCTTTTTCTTGTTGGGCAGATTTTTGTAATAATGGGTTGGGTAGTACTTTTTCTCCTCCCTGACCATAGCCAGATATTTACCTATTGCTGCAACAAATGTTTGAACGGCAACATAAAGATGGGGTACATCACGTGTCGTGTATCACCGGTGTATTGTTTATAGGCTTGGCTCCACAACATGGCTCGGTGACCTCGCTCGCGTCCGGTAGTTCTGCCGCCGCCTCCTACTACCAACACCAGCAGTCGGGCTCCGGGCCGGACCACAGCCCCACTAAATACCCCGAGAACGGACACGACACGACTCTGTCGGACTTTGTCACGTTCGTGTGTCAGGAGGCAGAGAACACGGGACAAGGGGCCCAGCCCGGTTCCTCTCGGAGTCCGTCGAAGCTGTCTCAGTACTACCCCAGCTCCATGTTACCTCCCCCACCACCACCGCCCATGGCTCGACCCGTTGCGATCATCCGGTCCACAGGTACCACCCAATTACCCTTGGTGAACATTAGAATAGCTTCCAACGCCAATGTTTAGGTATTCTGAAGTCCTGACCCCAATCGCCGGCATCGTGATCCGGAAATGGTGAAAGAATTAACTTACGTGGTTCTTGTGGTGCTGTTCACAACTAAATCGTAATGTCGTAATGATTTAGCATGAGAAAATGTACGATTGCAATCTCGATCCCGATTACGATTACGATACCGACAATTGTGGTTGGGGCTTAATGCGAAGAGAGATAGAGATACAACACACAGGTACCACCCAATTACCGTTGGTGAAAATTAGAATAGCTTTTTATGCACATACTACAATACCAATGTTTAGATATTCTAGGGCAGTGCTTCTCAAACTTTCTTACCCAAGACTCATTAAACACTGACACCTCACCAATATTATAAATTATTTGTTTCTTTTATATGTACAAAATCGGTGAAACATGAAACGTAATATAATTATAAATTAGATTTCCAGTGTACAAACGACAAGTGTATGTTGCATGTTTGCCAGTTTGTCGAAAGGTCTGGTGGGCTATTCATTGCAGAATGTAATACAGGCCAAACATTATTTATTGCAAGTAAACTCCTCGGAAACGAATTTAAATAAAAAACTAAAATCAGTTGGCGACTCACTTGTGTTTGGTTACCAGTGAGGCAAGCCTCACAGTTTGAGAAACACTGTTCTAAGGCAAAGGCAATGAGGGGGGGGGGGGGAGGGGGGGAGGATGGCACATTTTACCTGTTCTGTTTACAACACCTTCACTGTTCATCACCAATAAACCTAGTCTTCAGCTTAGTTTTTATTCTTTACCCTAAACATTTATCACGCTTGTGTACTTTTTATCGTTTATTACTAGATATCATTTGCATTGACTTCTCTTACTTTCTTGATTGCAATTGACACTCCTCGTAGACTGGCAAGTTATTGTTGAAATCAGCTGTTATTGTTTCTTCCAGTAGATCCTCCACAGTAGGTTGCTAACAGGACAAGGCAGTGCTATGCCTCGCCCTTCGAAATGATGCAATGCACCTTTATATTTATCTAAAGCTAATGTTTTGAGGCTCTGTATGTGGGTGTGAGTGCCTGCTGGAAACACTTGCTTTCTATTCAGTCATGCACGCTCATTCTTAACAGTTCTTGATAACAAATAAAGAAAAATGGTCCTTATGTAACTGTAACAATACGTATTCAACTTGCAGTTTGTAACTTGGAGGATATTTTCTCTTCAGTAAGTAATTTAATTCCCATACTGTGGTGAAAATTGTAGAGTTTGTAAACAATTTTATATTTTGTTTGGTTAAGATTAAGCTACCTTCTTTAACTACATTCCATGTGAAAGTTTTAAAGAACCAGAGATAGTAATTATTCATGGTCACGGGTGTTCACATTTTCATTCCATTTAAACATTAGAGTAGTATTGTCCTGATAGTGATAAACCCCCAGACTTGAAAAAACAGAATTACAATTTTTGAAGGTTCATTCATCAACAAGTTTATGCATCATAGAGGCATGCAGTTCTAGAAAATATGGGCCTATTACACCCCAAACGGCTTCTGCAATCTGTTCATAAAAGAAGACCCATCTGTATGTAGCTGCTGGTTTACTAGACACCAGTGATTCCTGTGTGTGAAATCACAAAACAGTTTACCATTATAATATAAGAAAGATGTGAGGCTTGAATTTTGTTGTATTCAGGCAGGAATTTACGTGGCTTGCGAAAATTGAGCATTATTACAGAAAGTTATTGAAAAAACCTATGTAGCTAAAATGAACATGTAATATTTAAACAGAGAAAAAGCTTAAACCTTGTTATTTAAATCTAGATTATTCATATTGTGTGGCCTGAATTGCAAGCCCGACTGTGATTTGGAGCATACCTTGCAACCTAGTATAATAGATGAAAAAGAAATAGGACCTTTTTCAATAAGGTATCATTTTCCCAAATAAAACGTATGATGGGGCTCCACTGTATTGTGTTATTTTGTGGTACACAAGTGTTTACACAGAAATTGCTCTCTAAAATTCCAGAAGTCACCTTAAAGATAAATATGAAAGCTATTTCTGTGGAAACATCTCAGCATAGCTTCTTCCAATAACCTAAAGTTAGGATGTATGTGGTTTTGTTCAGAAGAGCTGACGGTGTCAACCGCTAATTCCCCCCCTGGCTCGTCAAGCACGCCTCCCATGGGGGATGGCTCCCCGCGAGACAGTCGAGACTCCTCCCCTCCCGCCAGCTCCCCCGCTATCGAGGTTGTCCCCACTAGTCGCACGGTGGTCACCAGCCCTTTCTCTGTGGGTCGAGAATACGCCTTCACCCACATTCACACTCAACCTGTCGTCCCAGGACAGGTAGGCACTCACCACCCTTTTTGCATGCACCACCCTTTAGCACCATCAGGTATGCACTCGTCACCCTTTAGCACCATCAGGTATGCACTCGTCACCCTTTAGCACCATCAGGTATGCACTCGTCACCCTTTAGCACCATTAGGTATGCACTCATCATCCTTTAGCACCATCAGGTATGCACTCGTCATCCTTTAGCACCATCAGGTATGCACTCGTCACCCTTTAGCACCATCAGGTATGCACTCGTCACCCTTTAGCACCATCAGGTATGCACTCGTCACCCTTTAGCACCATTAGGTATGCACTCATCATCCTTTAGCACCATCAGGTATGCACTCGTCATCCTTTAGCACCATCAGGTATGCACTCGTCACCCTTTAGCACCATCAGGTATGCACTCGTCACCCTTTAGCACCATCAGGTATGCACTCGTCACCCTTTAGCACCATTAGGTATGCACTCATCATCCTTTAGCACCATCAGGTATGCACTCGTCACCCTTTAGCACCATCAGGTATGCACTCGTCATCCTTTAGCACCATTAGGTATGCACTCGTCACCATTTAGCGCCAGCAGGTATGCACTCGTCCCCCTTTAGCACCATCAGGTATGCACTCGTCACCCTTTAGCACCATCAGGTATGCACTCTTCACCCTTTAGCACCATTAGGTATGCACTCATCATCCTTTAGCACTATTAGGTATGCACTTGCCACCTTTTTACACCATCATTCATTATCAAGCATGCACTCACCACCCTTTTAACTCCATTCATCCTGTCAGGTATACACTCACTGCCCTTTAACACCATTCATCTGTCAAGTATGCTTCATTCATTCTGTTAAGTATACATCCACCACCCTTTCACTCCATTCATTCTGTCAAGGATGCTCCATTCATTCTGTTAGGTATACACCCACCACCCTTTAACTCCATTCATTCTGTCAAGTGTGCACCCACTACCCTTTAACCCCATTCATTCTATTAGGTATGCATTCACCACCCTTTAACACCATTCATTCTATCAGGTACGCACTCTTCACCCTTTGAATTCAATGGAACACCATTCATTTGATCAGGTATGCACTCGCCACCCTTTCAAGTCATTTGTATGGAGTAGTATTTTTTTAGTATAGAATTCTTAATTTTAAACTTAATTAAATCCAAATGCTATGATTTGTCTTAGATTGGGGCTAACAAATGATTGCTCTTAATTCACTTTTTCTTTTTGGCACATTTGTCAAACTTATTTGAGAAAATAATGACAATTTGCTTATACATTTGGAAATTGTGATTAAATTAAATATTTAGCTTGTGTTCTCAGCTAACAGATTGCAATCGTGTTCTTGGTGCTTTCTATTCTAACTGATGAGCTGTAGTATTCGAGTCCAGTACTTGAACTTGTGGCTCTCACACTATCCAACATTACTAAGTAACCCATCAACTAGATTAGAAAACATGTGTTTGTTTTAACTTTAACCCTAAGAGTTTCCTGTGTGAGTTACTCATTACTTGTTTGTATGGTTTTGTAGAAACAGCATCACTTCGTCTTATGTTTTAAACTGTCCAATGGGAACACAACATTCCATCTTACATTCTTAGCATACAAGATTTAACCCAGTTTTGTATTTAGATTCCATATTTTTATTTGTATATTTTTTGTTCAAAATTAGAACTGCTTGTTATTAATTCCATATTAAGAAACATTGTTATAGTTACGAATAAGGAAAGTGGTTTACCTTACTTGTTCAAACTTTGATCATATAAAATACTCTATTTCCCCAAATTAGTGCTTGCAACAACACTTTCTAAACAATGTGTTTCTTGCGCTGTACACAAACCGCATGTTTTGGTTATTGAGTGAATAGACAAATCACCTTTCTTCAGTCCGTGACTGCCAAAGTATGGTTACCTCATGACCATCCCCTTGCAACCTCACTGCGTCGAGGTACCGTGGATAGAGGGATAATTTTAACCACTAGCGTTGATCATGATTATCAAATATGTAGGACAAGTATATCATACTACAGTGGAATCTCAATTATACATTTTTCACTCAAATATTTTTCCTTATCAGTTAACGTTTTTGTAAATGTGCTCGTTTTTCATGCAGTACATGTTATTTCTGTTTATTACACATGTTTTCCAGTTACACACATTTGAAAGCAAGTCCGTTGAAAAACGTATAAAGGACATTTCACTGCCTGTCATGTGATAAATTCACGAGTTTGATACATTTCTTGTTAGCATTGATTTCCTATTCTTATTTGTAGTACCTATTACTGTACTTTGTTTTGGTCACATTGTGATTGTGCTCTCAGTAAAATAGTGTGACATCCAATCCTGCAGGATTTGCACTGAGTTGGGACTTGAGCATTCACACTATTTAACCAGTTCAGTGGCGACTTTCCCTCGCGCTTGCCGTGCGCGTAGTGGCGACTTATTACCCCACGCTACTTGCGGTCGGTCGGTCGTAAGACCTCCTTCTCTACAAACACGTGTTGCTGACAGCATTTCAATGTAGTTCTATCTAGCGGAAAAAGATTGAACTAACTTCTTTGCAGAGAGTGCGGGAAAATTTTAAAGCAAGACTCGTCACGGCCACTGTGGGAGCGATTTCAAAATACTTATGACGAGTTATTACGTCCAAGGCCCTAGTGGGATATAACCGGCGTGACGGAATATCTCGTCATGACCACGGAACTGGTTAAATTCTACCCAATCTTTCAAATGACTGTCTCAGCTTTGATAATATCTCTAGGATGATAGTCATCAAATGTTTGCTAAGTGGGTTTGGGAACTGCTGCTATTTTTATTTATTTATTTATTTATTTAATGTCTATCCTATTCAGTTATAAAAACTGATTTACAAAGGAGGACCTTAAATAAAACTAAGCTATGCAAACAATGAATAGTTATGAAATCATAAATAACAATAACAATAAAAACAAAACAAACTACTGAACTATATAAAAATATAAATATAATCAAGAACAAGAAAAAATAATTGAGAAATGAAATAAAATCAAATGAAGTGGTAATTCAACATATTAAAAAATAAAAATAGAAGTATGCAAATAAGAAAGAAAAACATGAAGAAACAAAAAAAAATTGTGGGAAAAAATTAATATATATATGTTGTTGTTGTTGTTGTTCAGTTGTTCAGCTACCCGAGCATGAGTCCAGGGGGTGCAATGTCTGGGGTAATCAGTCCTACCAACCTCAGCATGTTCAACTCCCCCGTGAGTACGCCACGCTCCACTCCGCGATCCACTCCGATACCTCGGTGGAACGCGGCCCCATTCATTAGTCTAGACGAGGACTACAACATGATGACACCACTCGTTGCCAATCCCGAGACCAACCAGGGGGCGCTCATGGAAGACGGTACGTACCCCACTATCTAGTAACTATACATAGGGTGGAGACACCTCGTTGGAACGCGGCCCCATTCATTAGTCTAGACGAGGACTACAACATGATGACACCACTCGTTGCCAATCCTGAGACCAACCAGGGGGCGCTCATGGAAGACGGTACGTACCCCACTATCTAGTAACTATACATAGGGTGGAGACACCTCGTTGGAACGCGGCCCCATTCATTAGTCTAGACGAGGACTACAACATGATGACACCACTCGTTGCCAATCCTGAGACCAACCAGGGGGCGCTCATGGAAGACGGTACGTACCCCACTATCTAGTAACTATACATAGGGTGGAGACACCTCGTTGGAACGCGGCCCCATTCATTAGTCTAGACGAGGACTACAACATGATGACACCACTCGTTGCCAATCCTGAGACCAACCAGGGGGCGCTCATGGAAGACGGTACGTACCCCACTATCTAGTAACTATACATAGGGTGGAGACACCTCGTTGGAACGCGGCCCCATTCATTAGTCTAGACGAGGACTACAACATGATGACACCACTCGTTGCCAATCCCGAGACCAACCAGGGGGCGCTCATGGAAGACGGTGCGTACCCCACTATCTAGTAACTATACATAGGGTGGAGACACCTCGGTGGAACGCGGCCCCATTCATTAGTCTAGACGAGGACTACAACATGATGACACCACTCGTTGCCAATCCTGAGACCAACCAGGGGGCGCTCATGGAAGACGGTACGTACCCCACTATCTAGTAACTATACATAGGGTGGAGACACCTCGGTGGAACGCGGCCCCATTCATTAGTCTAGACGAGGACTACAACATGATGACACCACTCGTTGCCAATCCCGAGACCAACCAGGGGGCGCTCATGGAAGACGGTGCGTACCCCACTATCTAGTAACTATACATAGGGTGGAGACACCTCGGTGGAACGCGGCCCCATTCATTAGTCTAGACGAGGACTACAACATGATGACACCACTCGTTGCCAATCCTGAGACCAACCAGGGGGCACTCATGGAAGACGGTACGTACCCCACTATCTAGTAACTATACATAGGGTGGAGACACCTCGGTGGAACGCGGCCCCATTCATTAGTCTAGACGAGGACTACAACATGATGACACCACTCGTTGCCAATCCCGAGACCAACCAGGGGGCGCTCATGGAAGACGGTACGTACCCCACTATCTAGTAACTATCCATAGGGTGAGATAGTAGGAAATGGTTTTTATTTTTCACTACTTTTCATTTGATAAAATAAATTTTATTTTTTATTGGGAAAGCACCCGGAGTTGATGAAGTAGTTGTGGATATGATCAAAGCAGCAGGAAAAGAGGGGGAATACTGGATTTTTAGAGTGTTAACAGCAGCATGGAGAGATAAGAGGATTCCAGAGGACTGGGAAAAGGGTGTTATCATACCAATATTTAAGAAAGGGGACAAAAAGCTCTGTGGAAATTATAGAATGGGTGTAACTCTACTCTGCCATTGTGCTAAACTATATGAAAAACTGCTAGAGAAGAGAATGAAAGAACATGTGGAGAAAAGCTTAAGGGAGGAATTACATGGGTTTAGAAGGGGCCGGTCAACGGTGGACCTGATTTTCTCAATACGTCAAATGATGGAAAGAGAAAGGGAAAATGGTGAGGAGATATGGATGGTCTTCCTAGACCTCACAAAGGCCTATGATAGAATGCCCAGAGAGAGAGTGTGGGAAAACCTAAGGAAAAAGAAGGTTGACAGAAAACTGGTGCAAAGAGTGCAGAGCATGTATATGAAGAGTGTGAGTTGCGTGGAAACCAGGGAGGGCAGAACGGATTGGTTTGAAGTCAAAACAGGTTTTAGACAAGGAAGTGTGCTGTCACCGATGCTCTTTAATATAGTACTTGACGAGATATTGAGGAAAGTGGAGACAGACGGACCGGAGGCATCTAGAACCTTAATTTATGCTGATGATGTTCTAATATGGGGAAAGTCACGGGAAGAAGTACAACAAAGAGTAGATAAGTGGAATGAAGGGACTCAAGAGTTTGGATTAGAGATAAGTATGGCTAAGAGCGAAGTGATGGTTATGGGGAATAAGAAGAGGAAAGCGGATAGACCAAAGATTGTACTGCAAGGCGAAGAACTAGTAGAGACTCAGGATTTCAAGTATCTTGGAAGCATCATCTCATCTGATGGTAAAATTGACAAGGAGATTGGAAGACGAACGGGGACGGCTGAAAATTTTTTCCAGTTAGTGAGGAAACTGATTTGGAAAAAAGAGATACCAAGGCAATGCAAATTGTTAATATACAAAGCATATTTTGTACCAGTACTCACGTATGGAGCGGTGACTTGGCCAGTTGGGGGAAAAGAAGAAAAAGCAATACAAGCAGCAGAAATGAAGTTCCTAAGGAGTGTGGCAGGAGTGACCAAGATTGATAAGATAAGGAGCTCAAAGATAAGGAAGGAACTTGGAGTGGAGAGTCTAAACTTCAAGCTGGGAAAAGAAAGATTGCGGTGGTTTGGCCACATGAAAACAATGCAGGAAGACAGGATCCCGAAAATTGAGTTTGAGAAAGAAGCAGGGAAAAAGAAAAGAAAGAGGGGAAGACCAAGACTGAGGTGGGAAGAAGTGATAGCAATGGACGCTGAAAGAAGAAATGCAACTTGGGAAGAGGTCAATCAGGAACGATGGTGGGAAGATAGAAAAGTATGGACAGAATTTGTAGAAAGAGCAGAGGAAGAAGAAAGTGAAGTCCGGAGCCGGAGGAAGTTAACATGAGGGAAGCGTCAGGCATGGCCAGCCGGCTTCGATTTACCTAGGGGCCAGAATATGATGGGATTAAGTTCCTATCCCCTACCCGACTTCATTGTTGGACACAGGGAGCAGATAAAAAAAAAAATTTAACTTAAGTTGGAAAGAGGAGCCATATATATTTATATATATTATTATATTTTATTATGGAGAGATCGTGGGAGGGCAGGGATAGATGGAGAGAGTTTTTTGGAAAACAGGAGAGTGGTGGGAATGAGTCTGAAATTCAGAGAAAATGATAAAATGAAAAAAAAATTGATTTGAATTGAACCAATAAAATTGTATAGCTATTTGTAACGTTATTACTCTGTAACTACTGAAATTAGGGTTTAGAACATAAATGTTAAAGAAATGAGGGAATATTTGTGTTATTCTGTTAACAAACAGCAAATACGCTCCTGTTTTGCAAATAATGGCATAATTCCTATTATATGGGCAAATAATTTATTTCGATCGTTGTTTTCCAGAACGATACTTCAACACTGTTGTCCACACGGGTGAGGGCATGGACACAAGTCAGGGTCTGGGGGCCGGGGGACCGGGGTCCAATGGATCCAGCGGGGGATCTCAGACGCCCCCATCTCGAACACCCAACCCGAGTTCTGGCCCTTCCACCCCGACAACCAAGGCTCAACAGTCGTCGTAGACTCCCGAGCCACACTTGGTTAGGTTTTGCTCAATTCTTGTGTCTCCGTGGCTCTGTAGTAATAGTTCGAGAAGAGATCAAAGCAAACGAGTGGTTTTCTTGTTACCAAAGACTTCTAAGCCTGTTGTAGAAAGTAATGGTCAGACCTAGGGGTGCTCACTCATAGCTTCATATCTTGGGACAAATTAACAAACAAGTAGTAAATTAAAAGAAATTTTATTTAATTTGAATGTTTAGTATTGTTTGTCGTAACAAAACGAAGGCGCGTCGTTGCCGGAAGGTGAAACGGTTTATGTTCGTGGCTAGATCGAGTTACTTGCTTAGTCGTGCACGTGCCATGGTAGCTGTTGCCGAGAGACTGTTGTTATAATATTACCAAGTAGAATGTGTCTATTGTACATATGTTTATGTTTTTATTAACTTCACCCAAGTGTATTATGTGCGACGAGTCAACGACACGAAGGGTACTTCGACATTACGTAGTTAGCTCATTGGATTGAATTTAATATAAAATGGATTTTGTTTGGTATATTTTTTGTTATTATCATTAATAGTTGGTGATATATTTTAACCATTTTTTATGTTAAGCTTTGAGTTTTTTAATAGATAAGTTTGTTATTTTTTATATATATATATTATATAATATATATAAATTACGTAAGCAGTGTAATCTGATGTTATTGAGCCATCGTGTGAGGGGCAGGCAGGCAAATGGCTAGTCAGTGGCAATTGTTAAGTCTGTGATAAGATTGCCACATCTGACTGTAACTGTACGGGGAAGTGACGGAGCAATCGTGTGATCGACAGTGTCAACAGTGAAATACAAACCATAGAGAAAGAGAGGCGATACCACCTCTTGCCTCGTAGCATAGTATCTCAGTAAACTATTGTATCCTAGCGGTAGAGACGTTTGTTCAGCAACAAAGGCAATTCACTCATTTTTACTCAAGTTGCCTTGCCAAATAAATGCAATAGATCACTAAGCCATGATCTTTCACACAACTCATGATAAAAATAAAATACTATATAATTATGATAATATGCAAAACATTGGGCCAACTTTTAAGTGGCCAAAACAAATTGTACTCATGAATTGTAAATCTGCCATCACAATTGACTTAAGATCAGCTAGCAGAGAAGGCAGTCCATCTTTACTCTCAGAACAACTATTGTAATCATATTTGCTGGCTGCCTTTTATTACCAAAGAGAAGTTAGTAGAGCTTTTTGCTGCAGCGTGGTACAAACCAAGTTAGTGAACAAATCAAAATGTTGAATGTAGAGGGTGCCATAAACCCAGTCAGTAGCTTAGCGGTTTATCTGGGAGAGACTTTTGATAATACATAGCAACTTGTTATATATTGTTACATATACCCATTGTTGATAATATTGCAGATTACGTAGTCAGTTGGAACAAAAGGCTCAATCAATATTGAATATACCCATTGTACATAGGCAAGTTTCTTGTGGGCAATGCTAGCCACTGATAAACAGTTTTTATAGATGAACCTTTTTAGCATTTCTTTGGTAACTATAACTAACACTTGTGAGTCACAGCTACACACAATATGCTGCTTATTTTTATAGGATATCGAAATTCGTTTTGCCACATTTGGCTGTGTCGGGGCTACCGAAAGTGTGGCCGCACTAGAGATATTAGCCGTTACCGTAGAAATTAACGTAGCGTTGTCTTGTAACGATAGTCTTCCTTTAGTCCAAGCCGACGAAACGGGGTCGGAGCAATAGTGCACGGGAAGACATAATGTTGCCTTAAGTCAAAATTACCAACTTGTGTTATTTTAAGATTAGATAGATCCTCTTATGAAACAAATATATAGGCAATAAAAAAATCAGGTTTTGCTGTTCTCCTGAAATTTTCAGTTGGATACCAGTCAGATGTTTCACCAAGCAATAATAATACTATACCTGTAGTGCCTGATATCAGAGCGAGAGAGGTAGTCCCTTTCGAGGAGGCGTGACTTTGTCTCGGTTTCGTAGCTCACGATACCCGAGACTTCTAGTTGCCGGGCAAGCTTTATACAACAAATACTGGTCTGTAAGATGCTTTTCAAGCAGTATGTACATTGGCTGAATATTATATAATACCGATACTCCCAAGGCATTATTACAGAGTAACTTTATTAACAAGATGGGTGAGCAGTGTCCCATACCACCTCCAAGACATACACTGGTCAGACATGGGGCGACCAATCCGTGTCACTTATTGTTTGCCAATTCATATGACGTTTTGACGGTACAAATTGTCATTGTGATACTAATTTGTTTTTTATTAATCTGAAAATACATATATATTAATTAATTCATGTATTGTTTCGGTGGTGCATTTGACTCGTGAGACAAATGTTGTTAATTATTAGCTGAGTTAGATATGTATGATATTTGTTGCACTAGACCAACAGTTTAATCTAACCTGTTTTTCTTATTTATTAATTCCTAACACTTCTTCTCCAGATTACCCATTGAGCGGCATTAACCTCTTGCTAGAGATGGATAATATGTGCTAGTTGATTTTCATTTCTATGTCACTCATACTTCATTCAAAAGTTGCATTCAGTTGCAACCTTGTTTAGAAGTTCAGTACCAATTCTGTACCTAGTGGATACATTACTAAAATAAACTATGAAGATTTACTACCAAGTGCTATGCATTGGCACCGGGCTTCGATAATGCCGGTCCTCGATCACGCTTAGGGGAAGTTCATAAAGTGTGTCAGGTCTTTAAATTTCTCTTTCGTTGACCCCTATCAACTTCAAAAATTGTACATTTCAAATGTGTCTTTATGATATACAAAATATCATCCTAACAAAATGTTCTGGGTACCAATGTTATAGGTATGAAAACTGACCCATTTTCATGAACTTTCCCTAATCAAGATGAAAAGCATTAGTTGAATGATGAAATGTGTGTGGTTTAATCAATTATTGTTAGCGATATCAACCAAAAACCTTTTCACAACAAACCCCGTTTTCAATGGGACAAACGGTAATCAGACCAAAAATATCTACCTTGTCTACAAACTGGAACAAAATCTATTCTTCCCTTTAGTTTAGTGCTTAGCATTCAGAACGCAATGCATGATAAACTCATGCATGAAAATGTAACTGATTTGTTAACTTAATATTAACATTAAAATTTTTGACTAACACTCGATTAATGAAAGTCTCTTGTTCACAACATATTAAATTGCCAACTGTGGAGCTTAGAAATCTGGTGATTGTTTTACGAACACGGTTAAGTTTCTTTGAGTTTGGTCCAAAGTCATATGGGGTAATCCTCCCCTTGCCAAACAATTTTATCTGTTTGAACAAGAGATATAATTGAGCTAAAATTGCTTTAAAAGTTTGATTATGTAGGCAAATAACTCGCGTTTAGTCTAAGGAGGCTAAAACCTGACTAACATTGTTTTATATGTCGAAACGATTTTGAGTGTCGTAGATTCCATTGTTTGAAAATTTTACACATAAAATAAAAGACAAGGAAACATGTGGATTTCATTAATCTACCGTATATGAGATGTTGATTATGTTTTTGTTTTTATGGTAACCGGTTGTTAGTCTGAAGTTCAAGTAACGCACTGCTCTCCCCAACGCGTCGTGAATGTAGTGATAGTAACCATTGGTAATCAAGATCGCATGTACCTCCATTTCTTGAATACACGATGACAGTACCATCAGGCTCTTTGAGTTTCCCACAAGGATCTTACAATGACTAATATACAAGTTCAGTATCTTAAATCATAAACATGTCGCTGTTGAGTGTCTAGCAGATAATTACCCAGACCAGAACAGAACGCATGTGTTGTAGCTGTTGTTTTGATGTCGGCCAGTAATTTCAACTGTTATTCCGTAAAGAGCTAAAACCCCGAACATTATTTTCTGCTTTTTACTTTCCTGTTAATATTTTTCAAGTGGCAAGTTGACAAATAACTACCCCGTAAATTTGTCAATATTTTAACCGTCAAAATAACTCACCTTAAGAAAATTGTTTTACGAAACATTTGTTAATAATCATATACAAAAGTTGACACATATTTGTAATAATACATACCATACCACACAACAAGTAATATTTTCATTGTACTAGTAATAAATGCAAATATGTTTATCATATTATTGTAATCCCTTGGTTGATAAATTTTTCTCGGTTGTAAATCATACCGTGGTTTAAAATAGATGAGTGTAAAACTGTGGTGTGATCTACAATCGTGTGTAAACAGGGAGACAGTTTCATACGAAAGCAACTTTACCTTCTGACATCTAAAAAATAAACATTACTTTCGTAATTGTTTAAGGCAATAATCCAAACTCATTGACATTAAACTGTACTTATACTAAAATTCTCAAAAAAATATCATAAAGAAATAATGTTGTACGTTTCTTCACGGTTGGTAGATTTTGTATCTGTTGAGTCATGTACGTTTTACAATCCACAACCGGTCCTAAGTTTTCTCAGTGTTCACAGCTACTTTTCACACCTAGTTACCAATAATCACATTGTGTTTCTTTAAAATCAACGGTAACGTTTGAGCTGCCTCTTGATAATGCGACAATGCGTTGGGTAGTAGTAGTAATAGGATAATTAGAAAGCCCAGTATGTTCTTCAAGGGCTTAAACAGACACTTGAAGAGAACAACAAACACCTGCTTCAGTGTACTGAAAGCCAGTTTAAACAGGAGCTGCATCAAGATTGGCTGATTCGTGATAACATGGATCAAATGAAAAAGGAGAAGTTTTGCCAGAACACTCCATGCACATGACAACAACATAGATCTAAGTTTTTTCATATCATCTTACCAAAAACATCTTTATAAAATTGGTAAAGAGTCCCTTTAAACAGTTAAATTGTTCAAATAATTTGAATAATACCAGATTTAAGTTTCGGATGCCCAATAAATGACAATACACTGTAAAGCACATGAAGTGAGTGGTATACACAAGGCAGCAGCACTTCAGGAGACTTTCATCCCCTTGACTTAACTAATATTTAACAAAGTGGTTCCTGGATGCCACGATATAAAGGTATGCATGAGACTCCACTGGGCCGTAATTTAATTCAATAAAATGGGAATCTGATTTCAAACCATATTTCACTTCTTGGGAGAAGCTTTGATACTATTAGAAAAGCACTGGATATTTTGTTATGGTTTAATGAACTCCATAACGCTAACATAAAAAATACCGGTCGACGTGTTTCTTTTAATTGCCCACGTAGAAGACTCGCACCTTAAACACATTATTTCCTACATTCATGATGTATAAAAGTATAAACATAGGTAAGAGATTCACGCTTCATGATCGAGATTGTTCCATGTAGAAAATTTCTTCAAAAGCTGCAATTATTAGTGTCGAAGCATTTCTTGTCCACTGGACAGTCATTAGTTTAGTTTCTCTTGTGTAATCTTGCAGCTTGACTTTGACACAGAACTAAGAACGGTAGATCTATTTACACAGGCTCCTGCCATCACCACATATACACTGCCACGTCTACAATGATATCAGTAACTTTTGTAACGTGTGAAGTACATTCATTGTTTGAGAAAATGGTTCATTATTACGAGGAGAGCTATTTCCATGGCTCAGTCAACATGATGTTTGACGTCGAGCAAGAAGAGGCCTAAAGGATGGCGGTCAGCTGTATCAGTCCATCATCGACGCGTCATTCGGAACAGCTGCATACATCAGTCTACATTTATTATACCTCCTAGACTGTTGTGTCAGGATGGTCATGTTTAGTATTTGGTGTTTTGTGTCATCCGTGAACATGGGTGTTTGTAATTAATTGTGCGTACTTCCTAAGGGTGTATGAACAAAGGCACTGATGTATGTGCATATGAAAAAATAACTACACACACGCACACACACACACACACACACACACACACACACACACACACACACACACACACACACACACACACACACACACACACACACACACACACACACACACCAAATAAGAAAAATTATCATGGTTATTATGCTTTCTGAATTTGTAAAATGCCAAAACCGCATTTTCATGACTTCTAAAAAATTATTTACCCATTGTTTAATTGGAAGTACGTACGTAAGTATCAACACTTTTCGATCACATATAATCGTACAACTTTTCATCTATGTAAAATTCTTCTTTTTGGTTAAAGTGGCCTGTGGTGCCTATGCATATCTCTAACATTTCTAGCTACAGTTCCTCCCCCGCATAGACAAAATCCAATATTTTTCATAAATTCTTATAGAAACAAGTTCATGTAGCAGAGAACACAAGATATGTTAGAAGAAAAGAGTGCATCTGCTTTAAAAGTTTCAATTATAATAACTTCAAATCCATATTTTGATCTAAGTACACATGTTAGCCAACCCAGTCGATTTATATTGGTAACACATGCATCAATGTAACACGTTTCTACAAGTGAATCAAGATTCTACATGGAGGTGTAAAGGAAATACATAGTATGCTGCATTGGACAAGGTAATAAATAAGGTAGGTGGTATGGATAAGAAAATGCATTGAGCTATGAACAGTGGCAATTAAAATTATTCAAATCAAAATACGAATCCATTCACTCTTATATGAGATAATGGTAACAAACACCACTTCATATTTGTTGGAAATAAAACATCTATCACTCATTTTAATTTATAAACTTTCAAGGTGAAAAATCATGGGGAGGAGTTCCAACAGCTTACCTTGAGGCAGAAGGTGTTTGTCTACATTTTCGTTATCTACATTTTTTTGTTATACTAGGGTATATTTCCGCTTCGATTACACTATATAGCTCTTACTATTCATGTATTGTACTACAACGCAACACGAGATTACGAGTGCTAAGGCGCGAACAGGTGGAATTAAACATACAAACAGGTCTTGGAAATTCCAATTTACAACAGATCTTGATATACCTGCATGGCAATCTGAAAATAGTTGAGCCTGGAAAGGTTTCCTACGAACAAACCAAAAGTGGGTTCGCTGATTACCGTTTAGCTTTATTAACTAAAATTGTAAACAAATATTTAAATTGTGTACATAATATTATATGATATCCATATTGCGGTCGGCTCTTAAACTAAAAAAAACTGTATGTGTTTTGTCTTGTTAGTCTAGAGATTAAGGATATGGTGAAAGGGTTTCATTGCTTTAACCACACATTAAAACGTTCATAATATATTTGTCACATATGGTTCATCAATAGTACTTACATAGGTAGTTACTGCAATTGATATTTCACTCTTATGGATATCTTTACGCTCAACCGGGGTATTGAGGCAAAAAAACTAAAAAAAATCATCCATGGCAAATAGTGATAATATATAAATCTAAAAAGAATTCCTATCCCAAAGAAAAACAAGGAAAAAATAAACAAAATCATATATTTTGAGCTAGTTGTTCCAAAATTATTTTTCTTATGGAAATTATAACCTCTACGTGATTTTCATCCTTCGGAAACAAGACAAAGTAAAGCAGATTGAAGTAATTGCACCTTTGTTATGAATCAGGAATATCTTCTCCTTAACAAACATGTAACTGCAGGTGTCAAGTATTGTCGTTAGATAAGGTGTTACTAATTTTTCACTGAATGGTCGCTTTGAGCAATCCGGTCACCGCGCGGGGTATTTGAAAGAGGTCGACTGTCGACGAGGCAATGTCGAAGTCCTGGTCTTCAAGAAACTTTGATATTTTAATTCTCCCCCCCCGCCCCAATTGTATGGATCCATATAAGGTGTATCGTTCGCTCAAAAATGTTTTGCATACCCTCTTAGACAACTGTGATTTCTAAAAGTTTTTTTGCCTGAATACCCCTTTAAATGCACGCGTATACATAAATATTAAATTGTTTTCGTTTTCATATATAATCATTTCATTAATCACTTAGAAAGAATAAATAATCAATCTCATTTGAGCAGATGTGCTTGGCAATATCTCGCTGGAAAGGTGGGTCGACTCTCCGTGCCCGGGGACCCGTCTGGGGGAGGGCTCCAGTCCCCCCTCTTGAGGCGTGTCATACCGTCATAGGACTCAGTGCGGCTAGAGGTACCGGGTTCGGTATCCGACTCGGAGCCGAAGCTGTCGTACTCATCGTTCGTGAGACCCTTCTTCACCCGACAGTACTCGCTTTTTACAAACTAAAATCATTTGAAATAGATTAATGAAAACAGTGTTTCTGCATGGGCGAGTATGATATGTGGATGTGGAGGAACACACATTTCACGTGCTAAAAAGTAATAAGAATTTAGAAAATGTAACCCCAAATGGGAATTTTACCCAGTGCCATGATTATATAAAATGTCGGAGACAAAATCTAGGTGAAACCCTCTGATTTGTTCGGGTGAGATGTAGCCTATGTAAAACGATGGTGATCCCACATTGTTTACATTGTAGTAAGTAAGGATCTTCATTTGGAAATAACTATTTGAAACTTACTTTCAAAATAAATTTGTTTTTTTCCGATCCCATATTATCATAAACGATCGCACATTGATTTCTAATTTGGCTCGTTCACTAGAAAATGTCAGTCTTTCCTTTGGAGATGGACCCACCATAAAGTGTATAATGAGTGTATATACCTTTTTTGTTGGTGATGTATCATTTTCCCTATAAACGAACGTCTGCAGCTTCGAAGACTCGGAACTGCTGCGCGGCCCCGGAACATGAAACGTAGCATATGGACGAATATCTTCCGTGTATTCAGGAATACATTCTAAATTAGCTGGTGATGGTGGTAGTTTCCTAACTGTAGCGTAGTATTGCTCTCTCCGTGCCAAGTTGTGTTTGTTGTCTTGATTAGCATTGGATTGCACGTCTTGGAGACTTGCATTCGGCGATGAGCTGACTCGAACCTCTAAACACAATCAATTCAATTCAATTCAATTGTTTTATTCAGTTACCACATATTACAAATCAATATAAGTAACAGTTCATTTTTTTATGTTGATCAATACCTACCTACTGACAGAAGTCAGTCTTGTGAGTCAGTAGGTATAATATCTGGTGTGCGGAGTACTGAATAATGTATATATTTAACTAAGTATTAACTTAAAAACTAGACTATAACTATGCATTTAATAACAATTATTAATAACTAGTAAGATTTTGTGGGCTAACGAGACGATATTGAGGACTATGATTAATTCCTTTATATTTTAATTGATGCACATTCAGTTATATTCGTTACTGGCTATTCTTTGAGAGACTATTCAAAGTGGTACCTATATACCTGCTACTTGATTTAATAAAGTTACTACAAGATAAGCAACTTGATCAAACTTGTGTTTTTAGCATTTTTGTTTTTATCCTTTCTGGTAGATTCGAACTCTTTAGCGGCTGTTAGAAGGGGGGGGGGCCGTGTCATAGGTCACGTGGTAGTGAGGGGTAGGTGGGGGAGGACTGAGAGGCCGGTACGTACTGCCGAGTGCCGATGAGTCAGTGTGCCGTGCTGGAGAGTAGCGATAGGATCACCGGAGAGTTTCGAGCGGTAGTAAGAATTGTGACCGTGTCTACGGCCAGTGTTGGATAGGTAGGAAAGTTGTAGGGACCGTGTCCGCACCTACAGTCTATTTGTCAGTGTTACGTGCTGGAGAGTAGCGACAGGATCACCGGATAGTTGCGAGCTGTGGTAAGAATTGTGACAGTGTCTACGGCCACGTGCCAGTGTTGGATAGGTAGGGAAGTTGTAGAGAGAGACAGTGTCCGCACGTACAGTCGTTGCGTCAGTGTTCCGTGCTGGAGAGTAGCGACAGGATCACCGGATAGTTGCGAGCGGTGGTAAGAACTGTGACAGTGTCTACGGCCACGTGCCAGTGTTGGATAGGTAGGGAAGTTGTAGAGAGAGACCGTGTCCGCACGTACAGTCTATGCGTCAGTGTTCCGTGCTGGAGAGTAGCGACAAGATCACCGGATAGTTGCGAGCGGTGGTAAAAATTGTGACAGTGTCTACGGCCACGTCCCAGTGTTGGATAGGTGGAAGTTGGAGAGACAGTGTCCGCACGTACAGTCGATGCGTTAGTGTTCCGTGCTGGAGAGTAGCGACAGGATCACCGAATAGTTGCGAGCGGTGGTAAGAACTGTGACAGTGTCTACGGCCACGTGCCAGTGTTGGATAGGTAGGGAAGTTGGAGAGACAGTGTCCGCACGTACAGTCTATGCGTCAGTGTTCCGTGCTGGAGAGTAGCGACAGGATCACCGGATAGTGGCGAGCGGTGGTAAGAATTGTGACAGTGTCTACGGCCACGTCCCAGTGTTGGATAGGTGGAAGTTGGAGAGACAGTGTCCGCACGTACAGTCGATGCGTTAGTGTTCCGTGCTGGAGAGTAGCGACAGGATCACCGGATAGTTGCGAGTGGTGGTAAGAATTGTGACAGTGTCTACGGCCACGTGCCAGTGTTGGATAGGTAGGGAAGTTGGAGAGACAGTGTCCGCACGTACAGTCGATGCGTTAGTGTTCCGTGCTGGAGAGTAGCGACAGGATCACCGGATAGTTGCGAGCTGTGGTAAGAATTGTGACAGTGTCTACGGCCACGTGCCAGTGTTGGATAGGTAGGGAAGTTGGAGAGACAGTGTCCGCACGTACAGTCGATGCGTTAGTGTTCCGTGCTGGAGAGTAGCGACAGGATCACCGGATAGTTGCGAGCTGTGGTAAGAATTGTGACAGTGTCTACGGCCACGTACCAGTGTTGGATAGGTAGGTGGGGAGTTGGAGAAACAGTGTCCGCACGTACAGTCGATGCTTCAGTGTTCCGTGTGCAGGAGAGTTACGAGTGGTGTGAAAAGTGACTAGTGTTGCACATTATTGCACACCACTATCTTCATCGTACATAGGAAATACTTCGTTTATTAAGAACTGGCAGAGGTGGACAAGGTCCAGCCACTTCGCTTTGAGTGTAGCCTACCGGAGACGGGAGACCGACGACTCTGCCAATCGTCACGAGGTGTGGCAAGGCGTCGAGAGTTGGAGTTCGTACCGGTACAATCCAAGGAGGAGTTATGGTGAGCTAAGCCTATTGTATTTGTATCTACTAGTATCTTGTACAACTTACAAGGCGTTGTAGATGGTAGTTATAGTAACTTGATAAGCATTAGGCCTACCCCTAACCTAAATCGTCGTGTTGGGAGATTATGGTTATATCGATTAGGCTTATTATATATCGATCATTAACGGGGCCGTTAGCTGACTGTCCCGTTATCTTCATAGGGTTCGTTGGATTACAGATTACGGACCGTTAGCTAACGGCCCCGTTAACAACCCGTTTACCGATTGAAAAACCGGGCCTTAGTAGGAGAGACAACCACCGTGTGTGGCGGTTTGTGTCTCGAGATGTGGCTTCGACACACCTCACATTTGATCCCGATTTCCCGAGTTAAATTATTTTGAGCTGGCGATTTAGACCCACTTCTTTTACAATGTCAGGCTCGATTTCAATTTGTTCAACAGCTGTTTCAGTTTCAGCATCCTCCGCCACGACACTATCATCCAGAGCTTGTTGTACCCCTTTGGCCTTTCCTCGGTCCTCCTGAGATACGCCGATTCCCGTCGCTTTTTTTCTGTGTGGGGGGTGGGGGGGTATTGGGGGGGATTTCGATGTGCCCTTTAGCTTTTGAGCGGGTACAGACATTTTTTTCAGTACAGGCTTTGATTTGAGGCCAAATTGGGTTTTGAAATGTGAGGAGGGCTCAAAGTCATCGTTGACAAAGTCAACAGAACAAACTACAGAACGTTTACTGGAAGTAAACCTTTACTACTAATTTTACTTTCCCACGCACGGTGCCGAACCGGTGAATTGTCACGATGTGGGAATTTATGAAAACTTATTTTCGTTTCATTTATTATTATCGGCTTATCATCTCTGTTGTTGCGCCCATAGACACAACTAATAGTAATTTTAATTAAAACGTCAGTTGGAGTATTTACATATTTTTACGTGTTTACTAAACTAAAGACCAGTTATCAGCTAGGCTGATTCTACATAACAACGGAAATCGACATTGATTATACGCAAACACACGCATAATGAAATGTAATGCTCAGTTTGTTCTCGATGACCGTATGAAACCATACTCGCACACGTGCAACCAGACCTTCAACTCAAATAACCACGAATACTGTTTCACCACCATCTAAATAATTACTACTGTTACTGTTGGGACTACTACACTTTTAGTTCTTATTCTTATTTCTGTCGATCCAACAACAATGTATGACACGCGTTACAGAAGAAACAACAATTGATCGCGTCACCTTGATAGTAATAACAGCTTGGGGTATTTGGTGTCGCGTTGCGCGCACGTGTGGAGTCAAGATACAGGCTCGGTCTAGCCGGCCGGCGACTCTCGGTGGGGACTATGACGTCACAATCTCACTCCCGTCAACTTCTCCGACGCATATCTTCCAAACCAAGGGACGGATTTGAATGATTTCTTTTACATTCGTATTTTTACAAAAGTTTGTACGCGCAGTGAAAAATCAGTTTAGTCCAGCCTACCTTAGCTTTAGGAATGTATGGAGATAATAGCAATTGTAGTAAAAGTTTGCCCGGCGCTCGTCCCGCTACCGAGGCCATGGGAAAAAAAGGTCCTCCTTTGTAAATCAGTGTTTATAACTGAATAGGATAGACATTAAATAAATAAATACATAAATAAATATTAAATTGATATTTGGTATTTGTGATTGTTCACACATGATCGATTGAACAATAGACTGCATACCCGCAAATCGTTTTCTTCTCATAGCCCTAGAGTTGGGACACGAGATCTGAGAGCGGAGTTTGCAACTTATCTTATTCGTTTTATCAAGGTGTTTGTTTTTGCGAAATAACGCAACAGAGTTATTTTGTAGGGAGTTCTCAGAACGAATACATACCTACCTTCTTTATTGCAGAGTAATTTATTTCTTGCATTTTGCAACAACGTGTTGTGTCTGCTGATCCAAGGCTCCCTATCATAACTTTTATTGTTTGTTTGGTATAGCGGAGTATTATATTGAAGCAAATTAGGTCCTAATTCAATCTTTCACTTCATCTCCAGACGTTTCCCAAAGTCTCGGAATGTATTGAAAGTCTAGCGTCTATAACCACATTTAAAATGCTATGTATCAACTCGTAGAAATGTTTTATAACCTCTAAATCTGTATTATTCGATTTTATTGATAGAAGTACTCTTATCGAGTCTAGAAAATATTAAATTGAAATTAAAAAAAATTGATTCAAATCAATCAACTTAAAATTAAACAAAACTTGAATGAAATATATAGGTAGGATCAGTGGCGTAAAGGAGACCCCCGCCGCCCTCGCGAAGCGGGGGGGCCCGCTGTCTAGGGGGGCCCGGCTTGCCAGAAGAACAGATCTTGTTTTTTCGTCATCAAATTTTAAAAGTTGTCAATTTTGACCTATTCTTCTCCGGGGCCATACGGGGAAGGAAATTGGGGAATGGGATAATTTTGAAGGAATATATTTAAAAATACTTATGGGTGGATGAGGTTAGGGGGTTCCTCTTTTCTGTCGTCTTACAATCGGCACTGCCTATAAGCAACTATATTGAATCCTGAATATATCGAATCATCCACGGGTCCGGAAGGGGGAAAACTATCATATTATATCTTGTATCATTGTCTGATTCTGAAACGTGTTTACAGACGTGTAAAACGTCATGTGAAGAAAAAATTCGCCTTCGGCGAATTGACCTCCCCCGGCTGGGACTTTCGCCTCAGACGCCCTACATGCTTAGGATGTTCAACCCCCCCCCCCTCACTTATTCGTCGATACGCCACTAGCCCTTGTGTTATTTCTTACTGTTATGGTCACAGTAGCAACATACCGAAAAGTAATTTTCAGATATTAAATTAATTTAAAAAAATATATATATTTGAGAAGCAGCTCTCTCAGTATGCTCAGCATAGAGTGTGAACTGTGAGCAGATCAAGCAGTTGAACATATATACGCCATTATCGACAGCTTGGCTCGCCAGTTACACGAATGCTCGTCGCCGAGACCACTTGGTGTGGTATTAACAATTTTAAGATGATTGTGTGGGGGTATTAGAGCTCAAGTAATAGTTTATTTCGTTATGTAATAGATTTGGCTATTAATTAACCCCATATAGGGGGCCTGAAAGGATTCTTGCGGGGGGGCCCGGCGATTTGCGTTACGCCACTGGGTAGGATATAACTATATGCGGGAAAATCGTATATTTATAAACTCCAACCCCGACTTTACGGGTGAGTACATTTCTTTGAACAGTTTTGCTGGGCGTACGATGTGTGTTATTCTGATAGCAACACTGTCCAGGGCCCTCATTCCAAAACAGTTTTAGGCGGTTGTAGCCGTTTCTAAAGTTGCGCCGGGCGACCGCACACTACGCGACTCGGTCGCGCGGCTCGTCGCGCGCGGCTACCGAGAACCATTGCGTTCAATGTGCAGTGGCGTATCCAGGATTTTGGAAAGGGGGGGGGGGTTTAACTCATATTATAGAGAGTAGAACCAAACAAAAATAAACAGGGGTTCCGGGGAGTTTTCCCCCCGAAAATTTTTTCTCGTCAATGTCATTTTGGTGCAAATCTGTGCGTTTTACAGCGGCCAACTGAACTAAAATTACTAAATCTCTGGCAACGATTTTCTCCTTAAGAAACGAAAAAAAGCTTCAAAGAAATACAATTGAACTGAAGTGTTAATACTCAGAAATAGAATTATAGAGCGATGTGTGTATTTTTAACAAAAACTAATGTCTTTGGTATTTAATACAAAAATACTGTATATTTATATTTCCATTTTTTGTTCAATCCAATGCAATTTCCACTTTTCCTTTGCGAAAGGGGGGGGGGTTGTCCCCCCCCCTCCCCCCCTTGGATACGCCACTGTAAATGTGACAACGCATACTTAGCCGCAAGTCGCAAGCGCGACATCCTAGCCGCCGCGACTGTCGAGACCCAGCGCGGCACGCACCGCGGCTAGGCTGTCGCGCGACAACATATTTCCATGGGATTAAATGGTAGGTGACACACTAGCCGCAGAAAAAATGCGACTGGCCGTCTACAAACATGACTTATTCACCAAAAGTGCATGACAATGCGTGTGGTTTGGGTGCGTAGTCGATTTGTGCTTGTTTTCCGTCTCAAAAATTGCAAAATCTCAAAACTTTGACATCGAAATGTTTATCATGGAAGTCGAAAATCGTTCTTCCTTTCATCGCGCATTTGTAAAATAGGATGTACCCACAATTTCCTCTTTCTTCTACTTCTCCGCTTCCTTATCAAATACCAAAATGTTGCTACTTTTTCTGACTGAGGTAAAGAAACAGACTGGCATAGCTGGCCGCTAACATAGTCGCAGAGCAAGTCGCAGAAAAAAGTCGCGTTGTTTTTAGCCGCGCGCGACGAGCCGCGTAGTGTGCGGTTGCCCTATTCCGTAACCCGGGCGCAAGTTGCAACCGGCTACTGGAATTAGGGCCCACAGAGCTCCCTGTGTGAAAGGTGGTGATATGCCAACAATCTCCTAAGATCCCTGAAGAAGCCCATTGCAATATTGGGGAAACGTTGGATTATTTCCACCTTTAGACACGGTTATACCTTGAAAAACTCGTTAGTATAAAGAAACCATCGTTGTTTTACTTTATAATCAAATTATTGTTCTATTTGAACACTCACGCCCAGTCTGGGCCCGGGGTAGAATAGGCCTATGGGGACTCTGCCAGTCGTAAGAGGTGACAAAAAGTTACTCTGCCCCCCCCCCTCCCCCCCCCACTTCCCCACTTACGATTTCTCCCCCCATTTGGCCCTGCCGGCTCCCTTGCTGGACTCCCCTTATGACGACGCCCGCGATTTCTAATGGATCTGATTCGGAAGACGTCAAATGACTTAGATGACAAGTATTACCAATCAATCAATTGAACACTCACTTTTCTTAAGGCAGAAGCAGATCCCGCAAAGGCTGAGCGCGAGGGCGGAGACTGAGACTAGAGACATCACCACCATCTTGGCATCTTTGTGGAATGGTGGGTTCTGATCGGGCTCGGGCATCACGTGACTGGGACTGACAGTTCCGCCATGTGCGTTCAGGGTTGTGAACCTGTAGTTCGCTAGACTAGACCCCGCTGCATTGTGGGCGGTTATCCGAAGCCTATAGGTCGTCCCAAGGATTAGACCTACGAGCTCGAACATTTTATCAGAGCCGATGTTGTTGCCAACTGTAACAAAAAATAGGTTTTACACGAATATTGATTTAAAAAAATCACATACCATAAATTAGGAAACGATATTTGTCTACTGGCATTTTTTTTATATACTAACTCCCAAGTAACCTTACGTTATTATATTTTCCGATGCTACAACACAAAATTATCAGGAGTAAATAGTTGAGATAGTCCGAGGAGCTATAACAACCGATTTCCCAGCAAACTGTAAAACGTTATAAATTAATGTTTTTGGCGAGTTGAGTTGTTTACTCCATAGAGCATAATTCAACATTGAATGATAGAAACTCATGGAATCATCCCGCAAAGAGGGCTCTCGTGCGTATCTTTAATTTCTCATTCATCCTGATCTTCCTCACGAGAGAGAGAGATATTTGATATTTGATATTTGATATTTATTGGCTTAAAGGCGTGCTACGTAGGGCTAAGAGAGAGAGAGAGAGAGAGAGAGAGAGAGAGTTTCGTAATAATTAAATGAAATTATGTGATATTATTATCAGTCGATCCATAATGCAGTGTAGCTTACCTATAACCCAATTATCCAGATTGTTGGACGCATACTCCACTACAAAGTAGAGCATGCGACATCCACTATCAGGCCACGCATTCAGTCTTAACCCTACACCACTAGAATTGACAACAAGTAGATCAGAAGGCGCCGGAAGTTGTGGCAGCCCTCCTCTAGTCCGCACGGCTAGGGTGGTGCTTGGTGGGCCGCTTCCAATACGGTTGTGAGCCGTAGCGTAGACGTGATAAGCCGTCCCGCACCTCAGGTTAGTAAGCGTGTGTGTCCACCGCATCCCTTCGACGCGCACCTCCTCCCACTCTCCGTGCTCGAGCTTGAAGTGAATCACAAATCCACGTATTGGACTTCCGCCGTCATCTCCCAGTTTCCACTGGAGTTGTAGACTGTTTGGCGTGTTGCCAGTCATCAGGAGCAACGGAGCACCAGGAGGTACTTGAATCAGGAGGTGGTATATGATGAGGTCCTTGCCATGTTGATTGGAGACCATACATGTATACTCGCCCTGATCGCTACGTTGAGCACCGGAGAGTAAAAGAGCACCGTCGGACAAGACTCCAATGCGAGGCTGTTGCCCTAGAATCTCCTCCCCCCACATCCATTGACGTGTTGGTTCGGGTACCCCGACAGCACGACAAGGTAGACGTATGTCACTTTTCCAGGCTGCTACGTGGATACCACCGAAGGACACAATGCCAGCACTCACTGCAAATAATGGAAAACTGATTAAATCGCTACATAAAATTATAGTGAACATTATTCGAGATTTCAAACATCGCATATAAAGAGAACATTGGTTTCGTAAAACACCATAAAATAAACACTGTGTCAAGTGGATGTGGTAGGAGATTTTGTCTCACGCCTCTCATCGAAAATGGGATGCATTTCCGTTAGTCTACTTTTTCTGGGGGCTGGTACTAAAAGGAACAGTTCTGTTGATAATTATTTTTTGGCTAAATGAAAGAAGGGTTCCGGAACAATGAACACTGCAATTTAGAAAATAATTCGGACCACTGTTGTGCTGTTACGTTTGATTTTTTCAACTAGATATACCTTACTTACCTTTGTTGGCTGGTGATAGTGCGGTAACTGGGGATCCCTGACCCTCGCCTACTTTAGTAAACGCCGTCACCCTAAACTCGTATCGTAACTTCTTCTTGAGTCCAGGTAGCTCGTATTGTAGTTGTGATGTGGACAGATGAGGTATAGAGCGCATGTCTACTTGATGTCCATTGTCTACTATCCGTACATAGACAGTATACTTGAGGATGATACCATTAGGCTGCGTCGGAGGCAGCCAAGTCACTAAAGCAGTGTCGAGGCTTTTCAGCAGAGCTTTTATACCACCCGGTGGTCCGGGTACTGAAATTGCAAAAACCAGTTTCAATGTAAGAAATGCTACGTTTAAAAACATATATATTGTATAAGAAATGAACAATAAACCCGTTTTTACAGATAGCTCTTTAGGTGAAAGATCTTCAAGATCATAGAAGCTCTGTGTTTTGATCCTGAGACAGTAAGTCTGTTTTCAAATAGTGAATCTTGTCTAAGTCATCAATCATTGTGTAATTTAGGCCTAGCCAATGTGTGTACAATCCATTTAATGAGACGTAATAATATTTTGTAACTGTATTTTGTATTTGTAAACTGTAAATTTCATAACCGTATCTGATCACCAATCTGATCACTCCAATGAATGAAAGTAAAAACGTTTGAAGGCCGCACATTTTCAATTTTGTGTCTCTTGAGTTTTGGCCTGCTTATATTAAATTCCACGGTGGGTAGCCCGCTAGACCATACGTCGTACTAGCAAGCTTACAACATAGTCTACTCTTGCCTAATTACGTTGGTAAATGTTATAAGTTAATGTATGTGTTATACATTTTTATTGCGTAGAACAAAAATTTTTAAAAACATTCGTGAGGCGTCAGCATTTGTAAGATTATATAAATGAGGATCGGGTATACAAAAGTTTGAGAAGCACTTACATTGCTAAATGTTATAAGTTATATAATGTGTTATATTTGTATTGACTAATTTAGAAGCATTAGTGACGCGTCAACATTTGTAAGATTATAAAAGTGAGATTTGGGTACAAAAGTTTGAGAAGCAATGTTCTACACATCGTGTTGTATTTTCTTACCATCTTCCTTGGTGCAACAATGGACCCTGGGAGATCTGATCCCGTCTCCCACCCTTGTGAATGCCAGCAACTCGATGCTGTAGTTGGTGAATTTAGTCAGTCCATGCAGCATGGTCGTCAGGGCTGTGGTCATCTTCGTCTGAGGCTCCAGAACATCTGAGCCTGCGTTGTAGGAACATGTTTGTGATTATCGCTATTTTGTTAACAATTACTTGCTACAATGGTTTTACAATAGTCGGAACATGTTTGTGATTATCGCTATTTGTTAACAATTACTTGCTACAATGGTTTTAAAATGATCCACTGAATCACATTGTCCGATGACATTTCTTTGTTTACTTTACTCATTTTAAAGACGTGCATAAAGTTGAGAAACTGTAAGAATGACGCCCCCCTCCATATCCCCTCTACAGCTACCCGACCCCCCTCAACTCCGTGAAAACATGACAAAATGAAATGCGTAACTGAAAATCAGTTTGTTTCAGTTGTTCAGTTTGTTGTTTCATGGAGTTGAGGGGGGTCGGGTTGCAGTGGTGGGGATAAGGAGGAGGCCGTCATTCTTACAGTTTCTCAACTATACCACTAGCTTTATCCCTCTCTTACTCCGAGTAGAAATAAGGAATATTGATGATAAAGTTGGTTTATTTAAGAAAAACAAAAAAATGAAAATCAAGCATCTTGCTCTGTAGAGTCGTAGGTTGATCGGGACTGCATATATACTTACTTTATTCACAGATATAATTACATTATTGTAGGATTAATATGGGTAAATATGGTCTTCATATTATTTTAATGTAAAATATAAGATTTGGCGTATCTAGTGTACGATTTATAAGTTAGTAATGAACAGAATACTTTAATATACATAATGCATGTTTCATAAGGTTGTATCGTAGCGAAACCACAACTGGCGTTAATCACGCCTTTAATCAATAAATTAATAAATAAATAAATACAATTAATCAATAAATACAAATAAATAAAGAAATAAAGAAATTCACATTTAGAGTCCACAATCAGTAACGAAACTGATTTGCGGTGGGGGACTTTAATTTAAAGCGACTAAACCAACCCTCCAAACACCATCGACGAGTGAGCGATAACCAATCAAAGATCGATATTTCACATATGAAACACATGAATCAGTGATTGGACAGTGCGAACACCAGCGGACAAATGTCAGAATAAACAAGGCTGATTCAGAACAACTTTCAATTTATTGAGTGCTTCGTTGCTAGGACGGCTCCAAAGTCACCGTTTACTTATTCCTAAGACAAGAAGTAATGGAATTGAATCCTTATTAAAAGTTAAAATACTTCTGTCTGGACCAGGATTTGAACCCGGGACCTTCTGTATTGGAACCAGGGATGCTATCCACTGGACCAACGAGCCACCTAAACAGCGTTCTGTGTGCTTTCTTCTTACCGTGCACATGAGAGTGGAGCACTGGCTCGTACAGCAGCTTGTATCCCTGTATGACCCCGTGAACAAGGGTGTCTGGGGGAGGCTGCCAGCTGACTTGGAGAGACTCTGGAGAGACAGCGGTGCAACGCACATCACGAGGAGGCGCCTCAGGTACTGGAACACAGTGAGACAGCCCTTCAAGTCTCGTACAATAAGACATTACTGATTTCTGTTAGTAGTAGTATTCTTTATTAGCAACGGGGCTACTGCCCCACAAGTGCAATATAATACAATTCCCGTCCCCGGTACTCCCACCACCGCGTCAGACCCAACGCGCCGGGAAGTGCCTCGCTGCTCGTTAACTTAGGGCCAGTTTCACCAAACTTTAATACAACTTTAATATACAAATATACAAATAATTACAAAAAAATAATTACAAAAAATATACAAAAAATGAAAAGAAATGAAATGAAAAAAAAAAATACAAAAATATACAAATACAAAAAATAATTACAAATTTAATATTAATAAAACTTTAATCTAGCAATTTTTTGTTAATGGGAGATCAAAAATAGCGCCCGGTAGAAGCCACCATGCATTTTGTATGTAATGTTTGTTGAAATCATGGAAACCAATCCGAGATTAGTAAATCAGCCGATTAAAAAGTTTGGTGAATTCGGGTCTTAATCCATGATCTATATTAAATGTAAGACATCCATTGCGTTATTGAAAACACATCGTATTCATTAAATTTTATAAAAACTGTTGGATTTACGATAAAGCTTGAAGTTTAGTGAAAGTTGTTTTTTGAATTTAATCTGTACGACGAAAACTGAGCGCATTTTGGGCATCGTTGAATTAAATATTGATTGCGTAGCGCAGTGAATTACTTGTAAGCAAATTATTGTATTCTCGTTGTGTACTGACTTCACTTTAAAAATAGCTCTTAAAAAAATATATATGTATAAACAAAAAACAGTAAAGGATGGAAACAAAAGCATCTTCCGCTTCGTCATTAGTAAAGAGATTGTTGTGAAATAAATATATTAACCCATGCGGGCAGAGCATGAAGCTGTATTTTGGTATAGCTGAGAACTGATCCTGAAGGTCGTAACACCATTATCAGTGCGGACACCGTTCTCGTCATACGTAAAACAAAATAAAATATTATTATGATGAGCTTGTTTTGATCGTCATGAAGTAAGATCAAAATAGACAATGAAAATAGACAACCCATTCCCCCTCAATAATACTGCAGGATTGTTATGTTTCATTATTCAACATATTATTATTGGAAATAAATTTCGAGATTCGATCAATATTTTACAGACTGATAGAGATGGCTCAGTAGTAGCATACGAAGCTCGCTTGTTCGATATTAGTAATCATGTCCTATTAGCATTGAACGGAGCATTGAATAATAATAATAATTTTTGTAGGAATACCTGTTATAGGGTGCACACCAGCTTTACCTGATGTGCCCCTCTTCAGGTGACTATCTAGGTTATTAGGGTATGTGGATAGCTGGGAAGGAATGTCCGAGGGCTGTTAGTAGGACTCAATCCCAGCATTCGCCTTTACGATTGAGGAAAACCTCGGAAAAAACCTTTAGTCAGGACTGTCGGTGGCCGAGATCGAACCGGCGACCTCCCGAAATAGAGTCTCGCGTCTTACCACTGAGCCACCTCTATCGGTAGCATTGAATGAAATATTATATTGCTTACCAGCTTCTAAGGTCTGCGCGATCACTTCTTCCGACAGTGGCCCCGGTCCTCTAGAGTTAAATGCTTGCACCACTAAGCCATACTTGCAGAACTTCTTCAACTCATCCAGTCGTGCCTCTTCTTTCTCTTTACCACTCCAAGGTAATGTTGTGAAGTTGAATTGACGCTTGCCGTCTGTCTCTCTACATAGAAACACGGACATTTAACAGAGATCACATATTTAATTAGTGTCGTCGTTTTTGCTTATCTAATGAGTGAAACATCTGTGTACTGAAATCGGGATCGGGAACGGCAACTCTAACATGAACTTGACAGTTCTCAAAGACTGCAGTAATCGGACGGTTAAATAATTAAAAAAAGTGCAAACAATAATCTCGGTATTGAATTCTGTAACATTAAAAACGCCTCTCCTTTTAGTTAAGTGATTTATAGACTCAATTGCTTAGGTGTCTCGTTTTTGCAAGAATTACGTATATTTATAATTGTTATTAATTACTTTTATACAGAATGAACTGAAATCCATACAATCCTTGTAAAAATATAGCTTCCAGTAGAAGGTTTTGCATTACCCCATCTCCCTCTGGCCCACATAATAGCCCAGAAGGGCCCCGTTCCGTTGGTCCTCTGACGGGGCCTCGAAGGTTATAACCAACTGGGTAGAGCTGGTGGCCTCAACATTAACATGGTGTGGGGCGGCAGACGGGGCCTCTTCTTCGGTTTGAACCTGGGAATAAAATAATGTTCAGCGAAAGAGAAAAAGCTTTGGCGGTTAGTAATACCCCGTTCGGGTTGGGGGGGGGGGGGGAGGAGGGGGGAGTTATTAATATTCTATAGTGTTGTCGCTGTTTCATACTGTAAACTTGTTTCTAAAATAAAATAAAATACAAATTCTTTGCATCTTCTAAAACCGGGACGTTTTCAAGCAAGGAAATTTATTAGACCAAAAGAGATCTAAAACTTAGAAAATAATATTGGTTTGGATTCTGGTTACAGGTTAACATAAAAAGCAAATTGTAGTTTTTTGTTTTGGTTTTAGTTCTCACACAATACTACTTTTTCAGGGTATCAGTGTAGGGCCCTTATTTTAAGTGGTGCGCTCACCGGCTGTTGAAAGAAACAGTGCATATTATGCGTTTTACCTTCAGTTCCCGACTAGTAATTCCTGGCCCAACTGCGTTCTCGGCAATCACATGGATGATGTAAAGTGTGGCTGGTTGCAAAGACTCGAGGATTACGTTGTTGTGAGAGCCTTCAACTCCCAGTTCCTTACTAACACCCCCTTGCCAGGATTCTGAAACAGAAGTTGATTGAAGTTCACGTGAACATACACAGCGTAGCATATAGAAGGAAAGTTGTCTCAACTATGAAAACCGTGGTAAAACAAAGGCTTCTAGTAATTTTAAATACAGGCGCGTAGGAACTCTAAATCAAGTGGGGGAGGGAAGAATTGTGAGCGCGAAGCGCGAACAACTCGCGGGGTCTGGGGTGGAGCCCCAGCTGCCGGAGGCCTTTTCTTGCTATATTAGTTATTTCTCGATTTTTAGGCTTCAATAAATACGTTTTGAGGGCCTTAACCCGCCCCTTCCCTAATTACGCCACTGACCTTGAAGCACCCATTCGCTTTTATTTTATAATGCTACAAAGTGCAAACAAAGGCAGAGGAAATGTATCTTGTGACGAAAATCTTGGCTTTCTCCGGGGCGTGGGGCCCTCTGTGTTTCTGCAATTATTATTCACTGGTGAAATATGAAATTTAGTTGGCGAATGTTTACCCGGGTATCCGTATGGTATTGTATGTCGGGATGTGCCTAACACGCTAAATTGGGTGGGTCACAGGAAAATGTGGGGGGGGAATCTCCCCCCATTCTCCCCCCCTTCCCACGCGCCTGATTAAATACTACTGGTCATGGTTAATAACTCAAGAACGTTATCATGTAATTAAAAAAGTGGACGATGACAAACATTTAGTTAAGTAAGAATTAAAATCAGGACCAACAACAATTGAAATATTGCAATAATTACGGTGGTGATGCGTCCTACCTTGTGTTCGTGAGTAGCGGACTAGGTAACGGCTGATGGGGCTGTTACCGTCCTGCGCATGCGTCCAAGCAATGCTGAGGCGACGACTGCCTCGGTTCAACACGTGGACGTTTGTTGGCATGGCAGGTGTATCTAAAACATAACCATGTATTTAACAGGGAAGGATACCTCTACGTCAAAAACCGCACAACATTTTCATTTTTAAATTATATCACAAGAATGGGCTTCGAAATCGAAAATCTGACTCAACAGCGCACTGTGGTTTAGTAAGCCCTACACATTGAATGCGCTAAGTCGTAACTTATATTATAATCAGTGTACTTTTTTAAAAATAATTAATTGTATTACAAATCGAATTATAATCAAAATACTACGCTAATGGTTATAATATTTTATTCGATCTGTAGCCGTAGGGCTTACCAAAGCAAAGTGCGCTGCTGATTTAGAGTTTCGATTTCTTGTTACAATCTTGAGATATAATTTAATAATGAACATTTTCTGCGGCTTTTTACGTAGAGACTACCCTTTGCCCTTAACAACTATAGAAGTAGAATTGTTCATCGTTTTATTTGAAACATGACATTCGTACCTTTCCCTTGTGTAAGGAATATTTTCTTGAATCATTATTATAGCATTATATTTATAATATAACTCGTGTAGTATTTGCTTACAACTTGAAAGGCAACAGACTTATTTGCTCAACGGTGCGTCAGCAAGACGCAACGTTATGTAAAGTAATCGAGAGATTATAGAAACATACCTTAAAATAAGCAGGACTGTGGGTATAGAAAAACGTACAAATAATATACTTAAAGTCGCCATACAACAACTTCGGTAATTAATCAATGACGTGTTTATGGTCTCGGCCAACCCGAACAGGTATTTGAATTAGCCACGGCCGCTGGTTGGTTGTCGCTCACCCACCCGTGACGGAAGCATTACCGAAGTTGTACGACAGTCGACAACTATATAAGTTTACATTTTATAGAAAGTATCATTTCGCACGCCATGTCTCGTCAGTTAATTCTTTACCAGGATGTGGGGGTGGAAGCGGGGGCGGGTGTATCATTGCTCATTACTCTATAACTTAAAACAACATGTATTCTTCTCACTTAATTTTTATAATTTTTCGTAGGAATACCCGTTATAGGGTGCACACCAGCTTTACCTGATGTGCCTCTTCAGGTGACTAACTAGGTTATTAGGGTGTTTGGATAGTTGGGAAGGAATGTCCGAGGGCTGATAGTATGACTCAATCCCAGCATTCGCTTTTACGACTGAGGAAAACCTCGGAAAAAAACCTTCAGTCAGGACTGCCGGTGGCCGGAATCGAACCGGCGACCTCCCGAATTAGAGTCTCGCGTCTTACCGCTGAGCCACCTCTATCGGTTTCTCACTTAGTGTTTTTATGTACTCATAACAGAAACTTGCAAATCATAAAAACGTCTTCATCAATCTATGATTGTAAATGAAGCACAGATGGTGTGAACACCCGCCATGATCTCAAAAGAAATTGTTCTATAATGACTGATTTCTAAATAGAAATTGATAAAAAATTACCTTGAACTAGAAGATGCATGGCAGTTTGGTCATGACCGTACTCGTTCCTAGCGAAGCACGTATAGACACCACCGTCCTCCTTTCGTACTTCTCTGACGGTGAGCTCAGACACTAAGCCGTCGAGCGCGGTCGTGTTTTTAATACTGAAACACATAACAGCTGGTGTTACGGTCACCTGTAAAATATTTGTTCTTAAAAATAAGTACCAATTTTGTAATTTGCCACTTTAACTTTTCTAATTTGATCTTCGAACGCATAAATGCGTTTCCTGGACTGATACCTAATCGACTAAGGGCCGATATTTCAATCTCCAGTTAAAATTTACTTTTCAGTTAAATTGTTTTCACCATGACAACGGCCAATAGAAATACACCAAACTTGGCTTACCTGACGGTTAAATTTACTTAACAGTTAATCTGGACATTGAAGTTAGAGGCATAAGATAAGATGATGAAATACACCAAGATGTCACGATCCTGATTTTTCATTCGAATAGCAAAATGTTTAAATAAGTCAATTTTATAATGTTAATTGAGTGATATGTTCATCAAGGCCATAATTGATGTGATAAGAATGTGTGCATATACCTTGTCCGCCCTTGGAGCTCAATAACACTTCCCTCCTTGCGCCATGTCAGAGTGATAGGAAGGTCCCCCATAGCTTGGCACTTCAATACTGCAGAGCTGCCATGACGAACTAACTCCTTTCTTGAACGAACTTTGAAATGAACTGGAGCTAGAAACAATTAAATACAAGATTTTTACCGTTTTCATAGCGATATTATTGTAGAAAGTTTGACAATCTGATTTACATAAGGAAAACAATCAAAACCTGTGAACTTGAGAAGTTCAAAGGTGATTCTTTGTCCACTTTAACACTGTGTTCAAATTTTAATAAAAGCACAACAAAGTTGAGGAAATATATATTAAATAATAAATATACTCTTTTGAGGAATCAAAGCTACGAATGCTGCAAACACCTACGCTAAACCACATGCATGATAAGAGTTTCATTTTTCTAGACACATAACGCTCACTATAATCTATATTACAGGATGTTTTGAAATAATTATCTTACAATTTTGCCTTCTAAGGTTTGTTTTGCTTTGATAATTGCTCCAGTTTGATGAATGCTACGGAATAGGGGATTGCTCTTCTGGACGTATGCTTTTTTTGGGAAGGGTGGCGTGTGTTTACAAATTTATTTACGGCAATGGTTTGGTCTGAAACAACGCGTCAAGATATAATTGTTATTGTGTTGTACGCGTTTTGAACCATGCTACCTGTAGGTCTATGTCCTTCATCACTCGGATGAAAAAGATGGAACACTTAGCTCCACCTAATACTCATATTTCCGGCCAACGTTGAGGGTCTGCTGCTTTCTGCTAAGTTGACGTCGGCAGAAGACATGTTAGCGATATTGCGCGAATTGCATAACGCGGGTACGAGACGTCAGGGGATTAATTGGGACCTAGTCTAACACCCTCATTTACAAAGATGGTGAGGTTCAACAGTCAAGTAGTCGGGTTTCACCGTCCACATCCACCACTGCCAAACCAGCGCACGATCATAGCCGAAACCCACTTTCATGATCGGTTGACTCCTATACCAAAGATGCTGCCAACAATTACGACTTCGGTGGCTACACGGAAAATAAACGGCTCTCTCAGACATCGTCTTGCTGATCAGCCAACACTCGGAAACACGTTTGAAACGCGCCCGAATGCACTTAATATCATCTTGTTCATCTATCTGTTACAATGGGTCAACTGCTCTGCGTCACATCATCAGGAACTTTCCTTTAACTACAGCACACTTCGATCATGCGGTCAATTCGACTGTTGATCTACTACCTGGTATCATGCCAGCAAACTCCGCTTCGAATCAGTCTCATACCCAAACAATACCGAACCCAAACAAGAAGCCTTCGCCATTCATGGTGTATGGAATCAAGACGTACGCAATTCTGGTCGACATCTTTGATGAAGCAACATCAGGCAATTACACCATCTCCTTCTTTGGTGAAGCATTTCGTGTTAAGCCAACGATCGCCAAATTTACCACGAGATTCACGTTTATCTGAAACAAAACGACCGCATATACCACACCATTCCCCTCGGAAGAATAAAGGCAAGGCACTCGTCATTTCAGCTCCGTTACCATCGATGCCATCAAGCCCACGAGAACCAAGGGGTCCAGGTAATCGAACTACGCCAACTCTTACATCGCTCTATGCCACTCTTTGCTGGCACCACCTGTAATTTCGAGCCTGGCACGGCCGAGCATACCGGCACTCTCAGCTGTCACCACCAGGGTTTACTAGAGAGATACTGCGAGCAGCAAGGCCCCGATGTGGAATTCTGTGGTTCGCAATGCTCGAGGAGCCGCTCAGCTCAGATATGCCACTTCCAACTCCATCGCACATCGCAGTTATTTGGACCAGTTGAACCTACGGATCACCACCATTGACTCCCCCTGACGTCCGTGACATTGTCATGCTACACAACATCAAGACCGGATGCCATATTTCCACCATACAAGCCCTGACATCAGACCAGAACCAGTCATTAGATCCACGATTTGCTTATGGCAACGCTGACTGGCAGCGATTCGGGGCACATATTCACGACTGTCCGAAGACCCTTACACACTCTCTCTCTCTATCTCTTGACACATATTCTGCAATCGGCACATGCATCTCATTCGTGTCTGCTCTTATACACCAAGCTGCGGGCACCAATCCCCAAAGTCTCTTATTCACCATCAACCCATCTCTCACTCACTCACAACTGCCCCTACATCCGTCAAACAAGGTGCGCCGCGCATGGCAAGATTTCAGAACCCCGGATAATATGACCGATTATACCACCGCCTGGCAATTGGGCTCTCAAAACAGGACTACGTCCACGACCAAGCGCAACGTGGGAGAGAAAGCTCTCGACAATATCTTACCACGTCAACTCCATCCATCTGGAAAGTCTATTGAGAGATCCAGGACACTAAACTCACCTTGTCTGTTCTGTCTCTAAACGGGGTGGGCCCTCAGCAGCTGATAAAGCCGAGGCCATATTCAGACGACTCGGGATGACATTCGTGCCCAACTGCCCGTAATAGGAGACCCCGACATGAACCGATGGGAAGAGGCTTGATTTATCAATCATGTACCTGAGACTCACTTGCTATAGTAAGGATTACCCCCACAAGACCTTGGTCGTACTTTCATCAGACTCAAGATAAAGAAGTGTCATGGACCGGATACTATTGGTGCGCGCCTGATCCTTCAACCTCCTGATTCTGCCGTATCAGTTCTCTATCAATCAACGCTGCCTCTCCACCTCATACTTCTCATTCAGTGGAATGTTATTCTCGTAATCTGAGAATCTTCATCCTCAAATCAGGCAAACCGCCCTCGAACCCTGAGAGCCACAGTCTCATCAGTATCCTCAATTGACATCTTCTTCGGAAGATCTTTGAATCATTCATCATTTAATTTCTTAGAAGAGATATCCTGAGATCCGAATGATTTGCTGACTATTATACACTAATCCCCGAACATAGAAAATGTGATTATAACGAAACATCGGGTTAGCTTAATGGTTATTACTTATTTTTAAGACCACAATTAAATTTCTGAAGGGAAGCAGACACGGAGCACCCGATAAAACACTGCTACATAAATGCGCGCGCGAGAGTGTGTATGAGTGTATGAGGTATGAGTGTGGATGGGTGCGCAGGGGGGGTGTGGGGGGGGGCTGGGTGGTTGCGATGATTTGTCCATATATAGCTGGTGTTATCACTTCGTTTAGGAAATCATCGCGTTTTTAGTTTTGATTTTGGTGGTGTAGCCCGTTGCCTCACTCTAGATCGACATTTCGAATAGATCGCGAAACGTAGAATGAGATTGGGGAAACTGGTTCTTTCACCAAATTCACAACTGAGAACATGATTTGATTATAATGATGAAAATCCGCTGTAACTATATATTGTTCATTTTTAAATCATAATTTTGTTTATATATGTGGAGTGCTAGCTAGATTCTTATTAACAAGTAATTTCTTTAAAGAAAAAAACTGAGATAAGAAATAATAAAATAATAATAAATAAAATAAAAATATAATAATAAAATATAAAAGTAACAGTAATAAAATTAAATAAAATTACACATTATACATGTAATGAAACATGTGTGTACTCACCGTGTACAGTCAACCGCACAACAGCGCTAAGCCCCACTCCTATCCCATTGCTAGCCTCGCACAAGTAGCTTCCTTCGTCCGCTTCATTTACTCTCTCGATTTGCAACGAACCATTGGAGAGGAGCTCGAGACCTCCTGAATCCATGTTTAAAGTCTGTTTCTTCAAGCCATGACTGAGTAGGTCCTCGTACTGCCCTGGTTTATAGTCTATAGGAAAAAGTATTCTTGGATTAGGCTTTTTGTAGAACAGTAACAGAACATGGAAATCTTTCTTATTATGGCCCTTCCTATAGTAAACCAGTGTTTTACTTATTTTCAGGGAAGGATTTTATTAATCTCATTAATGTTATTAATTATTACAAAGTTATTCCTCAACAATCTCTAAAATAATGTTCAAAATTTACGTTGTAACAATTTAAGATCCAGCAATGATTTATATCACTTAAGTTTAATCCAAGCCAAGGTATGAGCAAATCTACATAATTTACCAGATGCTTTTTTCCACGCGATGGTTGGCTGCGGAAAACCCTCTACTTTACAATCCAAAACTGCTCTCTGTCCCAATTTGGCCGCTGCGTTCTGGGGCTCGACTAACCACGTGGGTGGCACTGAAAATTCCAAACACACATTGTTAGAAAGCCATTCATTATAGTAACAATTTTAATTGATTGTTGTTTTATATTTTAAATATTAGTTTTATCACAAATTTAGAGGTGTTTAAACGTGTATATTAACGTTTCGGTTTTGGTGAATATTATATACTTATTTTCGTTTAGACGTTTAGTTAACTACTATAGCAACAGAAGCAGAGTGAGAGCATGCTTGACTGAAAGTGTTTCTGCAAAGATCAACATTGAATCAAATTATAATGGACCCCTTGACGCTTTTAGCGTGACAAATCATAAATCGTTCAGAAAGCAGCAGAAAGAAGTTTAATAGAAGTTAGTTAGTGGACAGTTTTCAAAGTAGACCAAAGAGGTACCATTCCTTACGCGTGGATTCCAATATTATAAAATGTATTTTGTAAACGATCATCCATTAATATCTGAGATTTTATAGAAGTGGAAGCATATTATAAATTATGACATTTACTTAAGGAGTTTTTGTTATTAATTGTGCAAGAAACTGAGATGACAAGTTGTTGTTGGCTTTGTTGTGTAAAGTTTTTTTAACAACTTAAGACAAGGTTGTCACTAGCTGCAGGATAAAAACAGCATTATACAGTTATATATGTTCAGCATAAAGCAACCATCAAATAGATAAGAGGCTGTAAGGAAGAGAAGTCAGCATGCTTATAAGCATAAGTTACCTGCATGGCTTGAAGAAGTAGAAAGCTTTTTATCAACCGCAAGTCATCCACGGCGGTGATAGTCAAGTAAGGACTTCTGTCATTCCTGGGCTACAAAAGCAACACAAAAAGAAGATAGTTTGTGTCATGCAAACAAGGAAATAGGCGTGGTTAGGAACAAGGATAGGGGCTCGGAGGCCTGAAGCCAGCCTGATGCTTTCAGAACGCCTTAGATTAGCTTTTAGGAATGTTTTTGATTGAGTAATATCATAATATAACAACTTTATGTATGAAATGCCTCTTTTGCATCTTGCGAGCTTCAGCCTCAGTAGCATTGACTAGTTACCCGTAACCAATAGCTGAGCCGTGTGCATCGTAGTGCGCGCTGAATTGCGGGCTACGCAGGTGTAGTTGCCGCTATGTCTAGAGCTAACGCTACGAATCGCCAGAACACTCGAAAACTCCTCGACATCTTGGAGAGTAAGATCAAGACCATCATGCTGGGTAAAGGTAGGGGTTGGGAGAAGAGGTCGATCATTCTTGAGCCAAGAGATGCTTATTGGTGGATCCCCTCTCTTGACACTGCAAGTAACGCGCACTCTTTCACCAGAAGAGAGCTCGCCGAACGAAAACGGTGTGATAGCAGGCGGCACTGAAACAACACACACCCACAACACAACTCTACATTACGTTTGGGCTGGGGTTTCATTCATTCATCCAGGTTGACTAGACTGCGATAGCAGTGATCCTGGTCGCCTGGTCGTACCATTGACAGAGAGCGAGGCAGAGTGGGCATCAAGTGCTGCTGCATTCCGTGCGACGCAAGTGTAGTTGCCACCGTGGGAGCGGGCCAGCGCACTGATGCTAAGCACACTGGTGAACTCGTCAAGACTGCGTTCTACGAGACTGTCGTCTTCTTTACTCAGCTCCAAGCCATCTTTCAGCCAATGAACGCTCAGTGGGGGATCCCCTTTGCTCACAACACATTGGACTCCAACACGCTCCCCCAAGTGAAGATCCATCCGGAAGCTGAAAGGGGTTATCTTAGGGGGGACTGGAACAAATTAAAACTGTACATGGTCAATCATTTCTTTTTTTCTAATTATTTTCAAGTGGCTTTAAAGTTAAACTAAAACAAAAAATATTTGTTGGAAGTTTGAACGTGAGCGTAATATTTATATTGTAATTTTAAGTTTTGATGGCGCAAAGTAAACTATATAACAATTGTTGAAAACCGTATTTATATATATATATTCGCATATTCTCGCAGATATATGTTAATTAAAAACCAAAAACAAACAATTAATATACATATAAATAATAATAGCGTTTATTACTATATAACTATTGTTTGAACGACAAGGCAAAAATTGTATAAATAAATAAGTAAATGCATAAATAAATAAATTAACGACTAAAAAAATTAAAAGAAATGTATTGTTGATTACTTTCGGATGACGTAAATACCAATATGAAATAATACTCGTAAGATTCATACTGATGTTTGTGCTAAAGTAGCAAATTTATTTATTTAATTGCACAGTTTCGAAAAAAAAGTGTACTTCTGAGCATACCCATTACGTTGATCTGTGCCATTCCGCTTGCAGTAAGACCTTGTTTGTTTGCAACGACACATTTGTATCCTCCGCCATCTTCTATGGACTGGATGTTTTCAATTACTAGCGACCCATTCGGAAAAACCACGTGTCTCCGATTGATAGGCAGAAGTCGATCATCTGAATTAAAGACATCTTATTGTATATATTTGAATGAATCTGAATGTACAAGGAAGTGTAATGGATACAGTTTTACGGACTTACCACGGTACCACTTGACTACGTCGATGGGGTATCCTGCAACTGGACATGTCACTCGAAGCGTTTCTCCTGCTACTGCAGAGATCTCACCCATAGAGCGTACGTGTGGAGGACCTGAGTAATATAAAGTCATCTTACAATAACTTTCGTCATCTATCAATGACGTGTTTACGGTCTCGGCCAACCCGAGCAGGTATTTGAATTAGCCATGGTCGCTGGTTGGCTGCCGCTCACCCACCCGTGACGGAAGCATTACCGAAGATGTTGTACGATGACTATACTAAGCTATAATAATGCTGAATACAAAATTAAAAATAAGGCATTTTTCTACAATGTCTACCTCCCCATGCGTAAATGAATTTTATAATTTTATAATTTTATAATTTCATGATTTTTAAATTTTTAAACATTGACTGCTTAATTGACGTCAAACATATCGAGAAAGTTTCTCTAAGATCGAATAATATTTTTTCTATGGAATTGGGGCTGACAACGGCCAATATATTATCTATAGAAGTTTCTCAACTTACGAAACTATAATTTAAATAAATAGTAATTACCGTAGACATTGAGCTCTGCGCTGTGACTTGTCTCTCCGATTCTGTTGACTGCGATGCACTCGTACATCCCACCATCTTCTACTCGCACGCTCGTTATGTTCACATGACTTATGACGTCGCCGTGAGCTGGAACGTACTGTCCGATCACAAATCTAGAACGATAATTATTCAGGTTAATATTATTTTGTTATTAAGGCTCGTTACATTCAGATGAGAAAACAGATGAGAAGTATACTTTGCTTCACCTTTCACTTTGTGGTAGAGGAAATCCATCCAGCGTCCATTTTACGTTTGGTGTAGGGTTTCCTGATGCTACACATTTTAAGGATATTGAAGGTCCTGGCTGGATTGATTGTCGTATAAAGCGATAAACAAGGTGAGGTGGAGTATCTAGAAGAAAAAAAAGTCAACGACAACATGAGATGTAATTACTGTGTGTGTTTTATCCACCCAAAGTATTTTCACAGAAGAAGTGAAAGAACGCCTTAGCGTAAGCGTACATTTTAAACCGTTAATCAGTAATATCGTTTCTTTTTATTAAGGCGGAGGGGTAGTCCCAATATTAATGCCACGCGTAATTATTGTTATTTAGTAACATCTTGAGAATTCACAACATAATAACTAAAAAGTGATTTATGTGAACGATATATGGTTTCTTAAGAAATACAAACTCAATTAAGATGTTTAAGATATTTTGAAGAGCTTCGGTTGTTATTGTGGGAGGGAAGAAGTTATTAATGATACAATTAATTCTATCACTGTAATTATTACATTATTGCGAATATTTTCAGTTTTTGAAATCACATCGTGGCTATTGATCACCTTGCAAATCACTTTATGTCAATAACATCATGTGTTAGGACTTTTCATTCTAAGTTACGAATGAACACTCAAATTGAAGGATTCAATTTTAGTCTTCAGTTAACTACAGTTAAGTTGAGTAGAAGCATTTCAAAATAAGCTCTCGTGTGTCAAACTTCCGGATTATCAAATTTTTCTTCAGTTATAATCCTCCAGTGGTTTTAAAATGTGAGAGGGAGAAGAGCAAGCAGACATCAACCATTTCGTGCAATCATGACGAGCAAACACAATTTAGTGGACATTAATTCTAGCCTGTCAGCTGTGCAATTTCACTCGGCTGGAAAAGCAAACCGTAAACTTTAAAAAATCGCAATGTTTGCCTTATTACAGCAAAGAAATGGAAATCGAAATGGATAGACTTTTTAAAAGCCAAAACCGGCAAAGAAGGAAAATGCAAATGTACAAGTTGACTGATAACGCTGGAACAAAAATCAAACAAATCAAAATTGTATATACAATTCTGAAAAAGCGATTGCGGGTGCTGAAATCAGTTTTATTTGGCAGTGCGAGCCAAACAACGGCAAAAAACAGTCCTTTACCATAAAGGATACCAGTTGACTGGTGACCCCATTGTCTTAAATTTGGGGGCATATCTGACAAATACAATTTGCCCGTTTATACACCAAAACAGTAAGCAATATGTAAACCTTAAAATTGACTTTCTTTCTATCGTAACTGAATTGAGTCGAAAAGTAAGATGTATATTGTCACCTGTCTATCCATCAAACATTTCTAATTTTAAGTTTTTTTCTGTTTTGGTGCAGTGTGTTCAGAACAAACATTCAATCTGAAACAAATGTATATTCACCCCCAAGTCTTAATTCTGCCGTGGATTGTGCCATATCGTGTTCGTTCTTGACAAAACACTGGTACATTCCCTGATCGTCACGTGACACAGCCGGTAGCCTCAAGACCTCTCCTGAGCCTCCCCTGATTGCAGACAGGATCTGACCGTCCTTGGCCCAGAGAATGTTCGTGATAGGTTGACCTCCAGTCTTGCAGGAGAATTGAGCAGGCTGACCCAAGGCCACTGTCATGAGGGTTGGAGAGAGATGAGCGGACAATGGAGAGGTTACCAGGAGAGCTATCTCTAGAAGCGCCCGACCAGCGGAATTAAACGCTTCACAACGATATCGCGCCGTGTCACTGTCGCGAGCGCGTGGTATTATAAGGAGGCCGCCACTTGTGTAACGCTGGTCATCTTCGGACAGTGGTGCACCACCAACTTCCCATCTGAGAAACAAAGTGCAAGCAAAGCATGACTAGAGCATAATGGGATCAAGATCTTTACAATTAGTTCAATGTAATTGAATTGCATGTTTTTTTATACGAGACGTACATATGATGTTGTTGTCCAGAAAACTATCGTGTAATCACATTTACTGTAGAATTGTAAATTTGTATTCTTTACCGTACACACTGAAACTCCACATTACAATCTACTCTCTTATCTTCCATAGTAACCGTCAATAACAAACTATCTCCCGACCAGTCCCGCCTGCTGACGTAGTATAGAAGCTCAGAGACCATGAATGGTTCAGCCCTGGGTTGTGGACGCCAACCCCGCCTCTTCTCTAATGCAGGTCCCACGAGCGCTACCGAGCTCATCTCTAACCGGAGAGTCTGACCATTCGTTATAAAATCGTTAATAAACTTTATCTCTCCATCTGCCACTCTGCTCTCTGGATTCTACCTATGTATCTAGTAAATACCTACCTCCCTGTGCTCGAAAGGACTGCGACCGGCGAACAGTTCTAACCAATTACAAATTTAGTACCCTTCACTTATTCAAAGTTCAAAGTTAAGATATTTGAAATACGTCTATATGATAGTGAAAGTTTAAATAGTCAAGTTCCATTATTTTAATCACAAATTGAGTTTTTCAAGTTTGTCTCATTAGGAATTAATCGGCATATTTATTTATTCCATTACAATTTTTCAAACGTGTATTCAGCTGTGCATCAAAATATTTCAGTCGTTTTTTATTTATGGATATACAAAAAAAATCCTGCTCAAAATATCATGTAACAACTCATGAAATGTCATGTTCAAAAAATCATGTAACAACTCTAAAACACATTAGATATGTATTGATCCTTACCTGTAGTTGGGAGTGGGATGACCTTGTGCTAAGCAAGGTAGAACGACAAGTTCGTCACGTCGCATCTCAATGCTTAGTAAACGTTCAAGGAAGACAGGCGCCGTCTCACTAATTGGCTCTGTCACAGTTACACGAGAGGCGCCGAAGCTAATTTTCGTTTCTCCTGACAATCGATGGGTCACTCGACACTGGTAGCTCGAGTAACCGTCTGCATTTGCAGCGTTTACAATAACCAACTCTCCAGTGGGGAGCATATGAAACTTTCCATCTGAAAAGAAGGCGATACAACAATGAATGATGTTACCTGTTGTTTTAACGACTTTTTTGAAAAATGACACTGTATATTTTGAATTGTGTTAGTAATAATGAATGTGTCAAGGTACTGCTTATTTATTTTGAAACTAGTTTCCGTAAAATATTCAATCATGCAACGCCATATTGATGTGTGGTATTTTTTCAAATTTTTATGAAAGAAAATCTTTTATAAAGTATGAAATTTAAACAATTTTTTCCTAAATGGATTTCCAAATTAGTAGAACAGAAATCTAAAACTAGGACTGACTGTTTCCTATTAAATAAATTTGAACATTGATTCGATTTCGAAAATTGTATCACAATTTACAGTTAATTGTACATCCCTGGATGCTAAAAATTAAAGGGATCCATTTGAGATCCATTTCCAGATACGAGAGTACATTGCGTTATATAAGTGCACTAAAGGGAAATAAATATATCGTTATACAGCAAAGTTATTATTTCCAAAATATTGTTCAATAATAGTAAATAGACCAAATACAAACATCCGATTTCCGGGAGAATCCAGAACCGATTTTTCTTGGGTACATTCTGGTACTCAGGAAAGTCTTTTGAACACGATACTGAAAGCATAAGACATTCCTCCATGTCTTGTGCTGAACAACGGCAAATATTTTTGATTTGATGTTAACATGGAAAATATTGTGTATCAAGCATTTTCTACTGCATTACACCATAAGGCAAGTAACAGCCAATACACCGATTAGGACAAAAAAAAATCGTTTATGAAATGACAAGAAATTTTAAAACATCTATAGCATATTTACAAGAAAAGCATGAGATATTATTATTATTTACTAACGTGATTCATGGATCGAAAACTAGTCGGAATAATTTTTTTTTTTTTAGTAATACATTTTTAAAATATCTATAGACTACTTACAAGAAAAGCATGAGATATTAGTATTTACTAACCTGATTAATGGAACGAAAACTAGTCGTGGACAAATGTAATTTGAAAAGTTAGTTTTTACTTTTTATCCATTAAACATTGCCATAGAGAACCTTCCGCGTGGTGCAACATATTTTCATGGGTCCAGTCAAAAAAAGAGGGGAATTAGTTAAGTTAACATATTATTACCGTTGTTAATTTTTGAGAACAACCCTGCGATACCGGTGGATATAATTGCAACTATGAGTACAACGTTAGCGTTGGATACCCCTAGTCTAGGCTCTAATCAATGCTCTAGCCTTTTACACATGTAATGGAGTTTCCATGTTTTGGCTGACGGTTTGGGATTAGGGCTCAAGCTAATACTGCATCAGAATAGCCCAGCATGGCCCAGCTTAGCTTCCGAGTGTGGGTGGATGCTGGAGTGAGAGGGGTTTAGCGGAGGGGGGGGGGGGGAGGGGGGGAGATCTCTCTTGTATTCTCACACGCTGCACTGGCAACAATATTTCATTTGTAACGATTAAATTAAGAGCAAATTGGTTTTAAATAGATACATGTGTAGTTATTACTACCCATCCACAGAGCTACAACTGATTTTCAGTGGGGCAATGTCCCTCGTTGATATATGAAAGCTCAATTTTGCCGTTTACATAAATGTTAATATTATATCAATAGAATTTTAGGTAACAACCAGAAGTTATAAAATCCCAGTCCGAACCGGGAGTTGAACCTTGGACGTTCCAGGAAGAACCAACTGGACTAGCAAACAAAACGAATTACAATAATTAGCGAAGTGTATTTACGATTGCGATGACACTTATGATAAGACGACTGTGTCGTAGTAGATGCACGCGGGAGGGCCTCTGAGGATGGAAAGATTGATTTCTCCGAAACGTCGGGCAGTGTTGGGCAACAACACTTGACTCGCTGACCACTCGAGTAGAAAACCCCTACTTACCGAGAGAACTTCACAATATATGCGCCAGAATATAAGAATGAACATATTATAACTTATGTTGACGTAAATTTTCGTGGTCCATTTTATATCTAAATTATTTTACGGTTTAAAACCATGTTTCTATGATATAAAGACGTATGTATATTTAGTTTATATTAACCATTGCGTCAAAAATTAAATCTATATATACAGCATATAAGCGTTGGATTAAATTTCAAACCATAAAATAATTTAATACACATGTTGTGGCGTATGTTTTCGCGGATGGAATTTATGTTATACATGTTTTTTTCTGGTGAATCAACGTTATTATTTTTATTATAATAACAAAACAAAACATGGAAAAAACATGGAAACATATTATATATATATATATATATATATATATATATATATATATATATATATATATATATATGTACATGCCTGAAAGCGGGTATTACACGTTGACGCTTTATGGCCGTCCTGGCGGCCGCCCGTTTTTACGTAGGTAAAGCGGGCGGCATGGCTTCCGTATTACACGGGGGGGGCAATACGCCAAGGCCAAGCCAATCCATCCCCGCCAACGCAATCTTGTTTCAACTCTCAAAGATGGATGACGATGATGTATTACTAGCTGTAACTGCCTTATTATTGATAAGAAAAGAGGTAATTATTAAAACAAGAAGAAGAAAAAGGAGAATGTGGCCGAAGAAGTGGTTGTTAGCAAGGAATACATTATCGCACACAAACTTAATAAAGGAATTAGATGCTGATGATTTCCGAAACTACCTTCGAATGGACGAAGATACATACGAGTATTTGTTGTTGTTGGTAATGGTCAGCGCATGCGCAGTAGTAAATACGTCGACGTAAAGCGTGCGAGTCCGATTACACGACATGGCCGACCGTTGACCCGCAGCATTACCGACGTAAAATATCAAACTTGTTGGATATTTTACGGCCGTATTACTTTTGGCATTTTCGCCAATTACACGGGCACGCTTTACCGCGGTAAAGCGTGTATACGCCAAGACGGCCGTAAAGCGTCAACGTGTAATGCCCGCATTACTCACCACCATCACTGGAAGGGTAGATGTTGAAGTTGTGGTCCTGCAGCCAAGACGTGACCGTTATATAATCACGTGCGAAGCTGGGTACGACGCACCTAAGAACGGCACAGTTGCCTCGAGTCACTGAGTCACTAGTTGCAGTCACAGCAAACTCCTGCATCACCACTGTAACACAAGTGTAAAAATAATTAAAAGGAAACCTGCCCAATATCCCTCTTCAGGTCACTAACTATATGTATTGCGCTGTTTTGAATAGTTGGGAAGGAATGTCCGATGGTTGATAGCATGACTAAATCGCAGGATTCTCGTTGTGACTTAGGAAAACCTCGCAAAAATCGTTCAGTCAGAGCTGCCGGTGGCCGGCCTCGAAGCGGCGACCTCCCGAATTAGAGTCTTGCGTCTTACCACTGAGCTACCTCTATCGGTGTTAATCGGTGATATTTTAAGGCTATAATTGCGATAACTGTTAAAATATCTAAGATTACAAGTTTTAAACCGTCAGTGAAGTGGAAAACACCAGCAATATTTGTGTTGAGATCGGGAACGATTAAGTGGCTGAAAACAAATTGACGTCGCTGAATTGGAATCGCTTGGCAGGCTGTGTTTTGTTTTGTAATTGTATTTTCGCATGCACTCGATTCCTTTCAGCGATATTTTAAGACTCAGTGTTGTAAGGCATCAGATGTCCGATTTAGCTGGACACGAAACTGAAAAGAAATATCCTTGATTATTAAGGTGAGATAGTCCGTTTATGTTGTGTCCGTATTGAATCCGCAGAGTGATTTAGAAAGTTGTAGTCATAGTTGTCGAAATCGACAGACAATGTCGATTAAAATATGAATATATCGATCGAGTTCTGTAAAATATCACTGGTTTTATTGTTGGAAGAAATGTCGATTAAATCCGTCGACTAGTGCTTTCGATAGCTCATTTCTTATTTATGTCATCTGTTTAAAAAAAGACAGATTGCTTTGTAACTATACCAAATAATCAACCTCATAAATAGATTCGATAAATAAGACAATAATTTCAGCCTATATTTCACAAAAAACAATTTATGCAGTTTATTTATTAATGTAAGTAGCAATTAGTAAATCATGAAACAATTCTATAGCTCATAATAACGCAGCAGAGAACGAACTACAATTGGGCTGGTTCGTAGGTGCTGCTCCAACTAACTACTCGCAGCGCTGGCGTCAATGTCAGTCAAAATTCAGTCAAAATGGCTGCTATTTATTATGATTGAAATGTTGATACATGATCTACAAACCAGCTGCCAACTTAGGTTTTTAAAAATATTTTTAAAATGCAATTCATTAGACACAAATCGTGTGTAGTGAAGATTTTACCGGGCCGAAATTGAAATAATCAAGGTTGCATTCGCACACAAATGTAACAATCGCACCAGGCCTATGATTTCACCTGTAACCGGGAGTATCGGGCCTAACTAATTCGAGCCGTTTATCAAGTTGACCTGGTAGTCCGTATTAGACTAAGATCGGTCGTAAATATCGCCTGTTATAGGCAATTACTATTTAATTAAAAGAGCTTTGTCACCGAGCTCGGCTCGATTCCCGTTATCAACAACTTCTCAGTTCTGTTAACGGAGGCTGGTTCGATATAGACAACAAATGTGTGAATACGTGTATACATACGTGCTTGAGACAAATAATTAAGTCGAATTAAGCTTAGATCGCATCAACTAGTCGGGAATGAACTCGGGGAAGGCATAAATGTAGTTGCCAGACCTTCTATACTCTAGTTCACCCTGAGTGCAGACCCAGGTATAGTTGTCCCAAGACTACCTTACACATGCTTTCGTCACAGGCGACTGGTTCGTAGCCAATCAGCGATCGGTATTGGCCCGGATGTGTCTCGGGCGGCTCGCTGGCTGGCTACGACTGCCCCGGATGTGACGAAAGCGGGTGTAAAGTAATCTTGGGTAGAGATATGTTGTATAACCGTTGCTTCATACCAGCTCTTAGTCTGACGTCCCGACTCTGTATCCTTCCAAGGTCATTAGTTGCCACGCAACGATACGTGGTTCTGTGGACATCTGGTCGAAACTGCGCCGCATTGAATGCCGGGAACGCAAGGGACTCATTGAGCTGATAACGCAGTCCTGGAACGGTAATGGCAGGTGTGTTGTCCGCGAGCAACCAATGAATAGTGGGTAAGGGTGTCCCTTTCACTCTGCAATCGAGACGGCTGCCGGCGCTGTTTGAGAAGTCCACTCGAGGGGGTGGCTCGAAGATGAACACGGGACCTTGCCAGTCTCCCGTGCCGTACACCCCTGGAACAAAAACATCAACTCATACCCGAACAAGGCAAATACGTTCGAGAGAGTAAGGATGTATCGAAAACATAACTCAAACCCGAACAAGGCAAATACGTTCGAGAGAGTAAGCTGTATCAAAAACATCAACTGAAAAAGAGAAATACGTTCAAGAAAGTAAGGCTGTACCGAAAACACAACTCAAACCCGAACAAGGCAAATACGTTCGAGAAAATAAGGCTGATCTATGCTGAAGAAGAAAAATGGTTTATGTAAAGGACATACGTATTCAATGTGGCTACCGATTCTGTAACATTGACAATGAATAATCAATCTCCCTCGTCCAAAAGTTTGCGAGAGTACTCTCCATAATTAAACAAAGTTCAAGCTTTTATACATTAACCAATGTTCCACAATTGTAACAAATAACACTCTTGCTACCTCTAAACATTGTTAAATTGAAGTGCGTCCAGTCAGAATTCTACCATTCCCACTAATGGCTTTCACGTGAGCTACTGTTTCGTGCGATTCGGTTTCTGAGGTTGTTCGCTATGAGTCTGTACTTCCGACACGTTAAAGTTTCGTTATATTTCCGGGACTAGACCAGGTCTGCTATCAGGGTAGTATATAGATGGAGGAGGTTCTTTGTATTTGTCTACATGTAGCCTTCCTTCCTCAACTCGTCTTCCTAAAGTGCCGTAATTTAATCATTATTAATTTATGCATACCTGAATCGTCTCCTAGAATGATCGCAAGGCAGTCGAGAAGGAGAAACCAGTGCCCTGAAATCAGACACAAGTACAATTAACTTCAGAGAACATAACTGAAACTGAAATAAAATATCTATTCATAAATAAAGAAGCAAGTAATTAGGTGTGGCTGAAAATTCTCAGAAGAGACGGTCGTTCCACGCGGTCTATTACAACAGTACTCGCCGGGCGATTTCCCAATGCTTGCTTGAAATTGACCACTGCGTGCACTGCACCAACCGTGATAGGAATTCGCTCTCACAACGCTTACCAGCAGAAGCGCTGATAGTAGTACTACAATACTAGAGGCATGAGAACGAACTTCACTATTACATAATACATGACACCACCTTGTAAGTTAAAGCGATGAGACTTGAACTGATCTTTAGAGTCAAGTTGAAGCGCAATCTTATCACGGGTGAACCGAACCGTGACATACATTGTTGACAGTGAGAACTTTTCCATTGACGCTCTTCACGTAGTTTTATGTTATATTATATATAGTATACTCACAAAGCGCGTTTGTCTGAAACATGTATTCGCCAACAGTTTTGAAGCGCACATGTCGGATTTTCGCGGACCCGAAGTACACGGCATAAAATATCATTCTTTAATGACTTTGCAAAAATTAGCTTTTCTTTCCCAATTTTATCTGGACAAAAATACGAAGAGACTACTTTATCACTCTGCAGCAAGAAAGTGAGCATTACTCTATTATACAGTCATCTGAACTGTTGAAAAATTGATTTTACACTTTTATTTGAAGATTCATGTTGTGCAAAAAGTAAGGTCATCATAAGAATAAATTGTATTTGTGGTTATTATATGTATACAAAGTGTATGTCTAGTGTTGTGCCCATTACATTGTCCTGTTACTGTGTACTGCCTATTAGTTATTTTAGCACTCTGTCATTTATACAATAACATGCAGACACATTCGTTTTAGGTTTTTTTATAATTATAGATGTATAACTTATCAAAATAAGGGAACGAAATATAATAATTTCATCAACCTGTCGTTCTAACTGATCAGACATTTCAATATTTCAAATATGTTTTCAAATGTGTACCTACTCTCATGAGTTAACGTTTTAGACACACATACATTACACTGTTTTAAATCTTTGATATCACAACAACATAACACCAAGACCCATATATTTATTTGTAAAATGCGTTACGTTCACCGAAAGCCATATACATTATTAATAATATGTAAGCATACTTGATTCTATTGCATTATCACCTGTACATAGTAAGCTAATAAAGTTTACTCCCGCATTATTTGCGAATGTCAAAATGAGATTCAAACCCCTCGACAGCATAGCGTTATATTTTAATTTAGTGGTAATGTAATTTAGCTTCCAGCGCTCGCCAGGGCCTTACGAGTCTGCTCGTGGGCCCCTTGGGAGGCGGTATGTGAATCCATGAGGCCGCCAACCTTCAATTATGCAACTGTTTAGCTATTAATTAGGTCGCTACCGTGCCGGATGAGTGGGAAACTCGGTGCGGGAGGGGTTGGGAGTGGGAAGGGATGAAGCATACACAGTACAGAACTGGGCAGGTCGTAAAGTTCACTGTTTGGTGTGTACGAAAACCTTCTAACCCCCTGTTGAACAATGCATTGTAAAACATACGCTCGCAAAACAAAAGAATTCACCTGCCATGTGTAATTTATAAAATGTAAACCAGCTCCCGGCTCTCATTTAAAACAATCTCTCTGTATGATTCATGGGGCAATGAGAGCGCGGTCAGCGGTCACTGAGAAGAGAATATGCAGGCGAGAAAACAATGTGGTATGGTGAAGGTGACAAAAATCCTCTAACGTTGATAAATTGAACTCGAAATTTAACATTCTCAAACATTGTTCAGGAGTAGTTCTTGCATACCGTGTATTTATTTTGCCTAAAAATGGGATTTTTTTTGCGTTTGGGAATTGAAAAATTCATAACTTTGCCAACTGTGGCGGTATCTGAATTACCGCGGTACCTTTGTTGTTGTTCGTACTAGTGGTATTCACGGGCATACATAAACTATAGCTCACAATAGTTTTGTAATTAATTTCCAGAGCTGCATGTGTACACATTTAGAATTCGTATGAAAATATCAAAAAGTGGTATCGAAATTTGGGGAAATATTCAATCACGTACTCCTTTTACAAAAAAATTAACACAATATTATTATCAAATAATTATAAAGAATAAATATCATTTAATTTCACAAAATTGTATACCTACATTTTCAGTGTTGTTGAAGCACGGCAAAATTTTGTCAAACATGGTTCAATAGCCAACTGCGTATTTGATTACTAACTCTATCGCAAGAAAAGGAATTTAAAAAACCAAATCACTGTAATGTACCTAATCTTTGGGACATTTATGATAACGTATTCTGAAACGTTATGAAATACAACTTAAACACAAAATAATTTTATACAAATTTTGGTTCTTTCCCTGGTGATGGGCGTTCAATGCCGGCGATATTAAAATGACGCGTCCAATAATAATTGGGTAGTACACCTAAAACTAATAAAATCAGCAGGAAATGTAAAAGATTTGTATAATTTTATCGCAAAGGTATTGTGTGTAAGCTTGAACATCTCTTTAAATAGTGGAGTCTAAATAATTTGGGATTATTGTGCTTTATATACCGGAATTAATGAAACCCGGAATTAAACAGTAACTTGGCTTGGAAGTTTTAACGGCCCTAGATCATTTTATAAATCTCGCCTTTGTAATTCCAGTCGTACAGGTAGAGGTAAAATAACCTGGAATAGAATGAAATTGAGTCAACAGAAGAGAATAGGAATAAATAAATACACAACACAAAAGTGCAAATGACTATAGGTAGTATTTATTGATCTCATTTTCCAGTCACCAACAGTCTGGCTATATACCCACGTCTAAATCGCCCGCAGTCTCGTCAGCGACGCTAACTGTTCGTGAAATGAAACACTCGTTTATGTATTAGCCTTTCCATTCTATACTAAAGCGCTCGTCCTCAATGCGGAGCAAAATAACGAAACATGCTGGTATCGTTATTGGTAATCACTCATCTACGTTCTTAAAAAATAAAAATACATTGCAATGCAAATGAATTTGTCCCTTTACTTCCACTATGTAATGAACATTGTGATCAAACAACTTACTATATTTTATTTTTGCTCCCATCGTTAGCCATTATTTTGTGTTTCTTGGCTGCTGGATAAAGAAGGGGAAGTGGTAAGACACACGTGGAGTGAGAATAGTAATTACAATTTTTTTTTAAAAATATATATATAATCGCCCCCGTCACCCCCCCCCCCCCCCACGATTGAAGTGTAGATCCACCACTGGGAATATAGGTACTGTATAACTGCTGATTCTCACAACCGGGAACTCACGAATCAAGTAGAATAGAAGAATTGTTTATATTACCCTTTATTTATGTACATATGTCGGCCTACGAGGTGTATCATCAGAGAAGGAGAGAGAGAGAGGGAGGGAGGGAGAGAGGGAGAGTTGCTAGGATACAGTATCATATAACATTCGTTCTTCGAGCACGTTTAAAACACATCCTAAAATCAAACAAATATACTAATCCAGTCCTATGCGTACGAATTGGTGCATATAGTGAAACGTATTAGTTGCGTTTTTCTCATGTGTACAGTAAAAATCATAAATTCCAACTTGAATTTGCTGTTCCTTCATGTTTTGAATATATCCCAGTTTTTTTTTTTATTCATTTAAGATCATTATAAAATTGAATTGTACAAGTAATAAATAATAGTGAACATAGAACCAGCTAATTTGATATGGTATTGAAAATTGCTATGAATATCATGTGGCAATGCACGGTCAAACAAAGTGACCGTTGCTGCAATCGAAAATAATAAAAGCGAGTGAGTTTTCTGGCGTCATTGGCGAACGATTCCTTTGAAGCTCTTCGAAATTTTCGATGTTATGATAATGAAGGTAGTCGAGCCATGGTTGTTTGTGCCCTCAGTGTAGTTGATGGAGGTCAGGTCATGGAATGAGTTACCAGGTACCATAGACGAGTATATGTGATAATTCCAAGTTACGCTTTGATCACCTAATGGACCACAACACGTATAAAGTCTGGTTGGCTGACTCGAAAGCTGCTAAGCTGCTAATTGTCCCCTTTGTTGATTGGCGAATGTTGGTATTGCTAGACATAATTTCCCTCCACTCCGGCTTCAATCGACTCGAGTTGAAAACATTATACCGGGGGTTTGCAAAGGCTGCGAAATAGTTCACTCCGTAGAAGTAGAATCGTGTTACATAAATAACATAAGTACGCTCATGTGTTGACGAGAATTCTGTTCATATCTTTAGAGACCTGCGCGGGTTGGAAATTCAAATATTTTATCCGCAACCGGTCTGCAACCGCTAAGCTGAAACTCAAACCGCAACCGCCACCCACAATTTTTTAAAAACCTTATCCGCATCTGCATCCCAACCCGCGAGATATAAACCGCACCCGCACCCGCAAACCGCTATACCTTATTGGTATTCTGTACATTTTTGTGTCCATGTGAAATATAAACAATATTAGAAAATCACGATGTAATCTTCTAATGAATTTGTATTCGAGTCATCAACTAATCATATTTTTATATTTCATGATGCTACTTTTATAAAAAAAAATAACAAACGCGAATAATTAATATTGAACATTTTTGAAACTTTTTCCATCTCCATAATTATTTTACCCGCAACCCTCCAAGTAATGCGGGTATCCACGGATATACAAATCTCTAATTGTTTCTGTATTTACATCTTGTTTCTGTTACATGTTGTTTCTGTTATTCTTGTTCTCATCTACTTGTTTCTGTATTTACAGCCTCCTAATTGGCGTAATGTTTCAAACTCACGTTCTGATTAGTGAATAGGGTTCATTACTTCAGTAAGGTCGTTGCCCTCCCTCTAAATTATCGTGTCGCATTATTTCAAGTATTTAGTCACAAAGACGGCCACATCTCGTCTCTGCCGAGTGACCTAACGGCCATGCAGACTTTATTTGGGCCCCAACGTAAGTATTCGCATACTGACCTCAGATCCGTAACACTAATCTCCTGCCCCTTTTATACGCGCTAATGCCACGAAAATCAACCGATTCCTCACGTTCTTTCACACATTCGTAAATGCATTCTTCCATTCACACGGCTGTTTGGCCACGCCCACTGATCTAGGTAACCAACGGATGGTCCTGTTTCAATAGATGGTTGGAAAGAGAAGTAGAAAATTCAATTGGTACCATTGGAGTCGGCATGAGAATACTTAGTTTGGGCGCCTACTTTACCGGGGTGTCCAAATGTCACCGGCAGCGAGGTCCCCCCATTCCAGCGTGTGCCCTGCCTCATAATGGCGCAATAAGGGCAAGGCGGCATCTAAAGCATTTCAGGTTATTAACCCTGGGGCGCAGTGAACATTCCAACATTTCTAGCCCCCCCCGCCATACAGCCATACATACAGACCCGTCAATAATGCAGCGCTATATTTCATTCTTCATTCTTCATCTTCTAGCTTTCTCGGCTCGAATTTCAAGTTCTTTAAGTTTTCAAGAATTTCGAATTGAATAAAAGGCAATGCTAGTTAGAGCAGTATCTGTAAATTTAGGGTGGATCTGAACATTGTAGCTATTCTCGTTATCTAGTGGAATAAGTAAACAATAAGAGATGTAAGTTGTTTAAACGTAAATTGTTAAACATGCCCCCTTCCCCAACCCTTTCCTAATCCACTTAAGAACCTAATTGTTGGAATTTGGATATAACTTTAATCTCATATTCCTAATTAAGTTTTAATATACAAAACTCTTTCGAAGTTAACTCACATAAGTTCCCCCTATCTCTTTGTTGATCGTTGTATAAATTAGAATGGATTTACTTGTCTAAATTTTAGTTAGTTTTTGAAGCTCGTTCCTAGTTTGCGTGGCTGTCGTAGGTATAGGTAGGCTTGAACTCGTCCGCAAGCGCCAACCACCCTCCTTTGTTTTATGTCCACCGTGGAACTTTCTGAGCGCCAAACTTTTCAACACGGCAAGATCTGGTATCAAATTATAGTTACAGCCGGATTTTAAAAAAGGTGCACAATTTGAACCGCGCAGTTGTATTCCCCCACCCACTGTCAAATTTTGTTTAAGCCTAGACTGTCGTAGTGATCTCGTGAAATTAGTTGTTCAACTGTGTGGACTGAAACTGTGATGACGCAAGTCACTTCCCCGCACACTAGACTTGAGTAGTTGACTTGCTCATCAGAACTATATGCTCACGCAAGTATACTCGTCGTACAACATCTTCGGTAATGCTTCCGTCACGGGTAGGTGAGCGGCAGCCAACCAGCGACCGTGGCTAATTCAGATACCTGCTCGGGTTGGCCGAGACCGTAAACACGTCATTGATTGATTTGATGTTGTTCTTGATATTGTTCAAGTCAAGGGTTTACAAGGAAAGACGGACAGTTTACATCACACAGCGTCAGTTTTTTTGTGCAGTTCTGACTTGTGCAAAAGAAATATACATAAAGGCACGTTAATAAAATTAAAAACACAACGGGTTGTTCCGCCACGTCGGTAATGCTCACCAAAATCCATGTTCACGCGTTTCGGACCGCTCTGGGTCCCTTCGTCAGAACGATTCAATGAAGGAACCCAGAGCGGTCCTGGAACGTGTAAACATGGATTTTGGTGAGCGTTCCCGACGTGGCGGAACAACCCGTTGTGTTTTTAATTTTATTAACATTAACCCGGGCCACGAAAGCCTTCGTACTTTAATATAGGTATGTGTGTATAAAACGTGCAATATTGGATGATGAAACTAATCATCACATTTTGCGCTTTCACGGCAGGCTATATGGATTGCTTAAAGTCCAGAAAGTTATTTTCCCTCTGAGATCAATTGTTAATGAAACAGCGGCTTCCTCCTGGTATAACTTGTCAAAGTTTTTAGTAAGACAGTTACATTGAACCCTGGGGTCCCATTCATGTACATTTGCTAACTTAACATCGGCGTGTGTTAGTCACTATAGCCAATTAGGAGTCAGTTATTGAGAAGTAAATTTGTGCCGGTCTAAGGAAGACATTGTTAGAAAATAAGACAAAATGAAAACAATGACAGTCCAATTACCTCAAAACGGCGGCAAAATACTTACTAAAATGACATATTTACAGATATAGTAACTATATAATGTACTGTAAATACACACAATAGTGTATATGCTTCAATAAACACCTTAAGTAACGCTGCACATTAAACAGGATATTCCCTATAAAGAGTTTAGATGTGACATTAGTGAAACTATGATCACAAGTAAAAAAATATCGGTCTTACCTCTTCTTAACGTTACTGTCGGACAGGGCTATATTTGACTCCGTATTATGCAGAGAAACCCTTGGTAGGAGAACTTGGAGGTAGATAGAGTTAAGAAAATTTGCAGGGATGGGGCCCATGGGTGTCAGAAACAAGTTCCTAGAAAAACGATTCACTCCATTTCATTGGCATACTATAGTTCACGTTTAGAAGAACAGGACATTTCAATTAGTTTTGATGTACCTAACATCTTTGTTTACGAATTTACTTATTCACGAGGTGGTGGATGATTTGATAAGTAAATGTTCCCTGTTAGTATCTGTATAGCTGTATTGACTGGACTGTTTTGAACTCTACCATTTTATGTTTGATGTAGAATTTTAACAGCAAATTGACAGCACGCCCATATCGCCTTGGATGGTGAACATTAAATCTTCTGTTTCAGATGTATTTTATGAATCCATTGAACCGTTTTGACAGAATCAATATTCATCTACTGCATGGATGCTGATAGGGTTTATACCATGAAGCGATTTGGAAATCCATTAATAGTAATATTATTATATTTCAGATTAGCCAGAGGATTACAATCTAATTGCACACACTGTTTACCTGCTGCTTTTAAAATCAGCTAATGAATCAATTTTGGCTTATCATATTGTCATTTTTTTCCTGTGATGCTTTTATGCAAATATGAGAAACAATTACATTGCTGTTCAGCTTACGCGTTCGAAACACGTAGGTGTTATTGTCAGAATGCACGTAACAGCAGCTGTTGCAATACATCTGCTAGAGATTTGAGGCAAACAACAGAACATGCTCAATTTTGTCTCGAAACATATGACATGTTATGCCACAGACAATCCGTTATCTGTGCCACAGGTTATGCTTTTCTTGTACAGAGTTGAGAGAATTTATACCATCACATCGGCATGGTTGTTAGTTAAGTTATCCTTGCCGAACAACAATGTTGTAAACAAAATATGTTCGATGTTTACTACTAACTTGCCGTACAATGTGTAATTTCTTGTGGAACAGTTGGGAAGGGTGTCGAGGGCTGTTAGTATGACTCCATACAGCATTTGCCTCGTGACTAAGGAAAACCTCTGGAAAACATTCGGTCTTGATTGCCAGTGGCGGGTATCGAACCGATGGAATCCCGAATTAGAGCCTCTTTTGCTATCAGAGATGGCTCTATCGACGTATTTTCTTCTTTACTTTTTCATTAAAATACAATATGCTTGATTGATGCACGTTGTTGCATGAATTCGAATCTTAATCGGTCTATACTATTTTTCCATGCCATTTGTCATTCAACTGTGTTCTTTATTATTCACCCGTTAATCAAAATGTGTCGAACAAAGTCTCCCTCAGTTTCAATAAACTTTTCCATAATCTTCTTTCAAGTCATTTCTAATTTGTCACTATCTATCCACGATATCTTCAACATTCTACGGTAACACCACATATGGAATAGCTCTAACCCTTGCTTTACTCTTTATGATATAGTACACAACTCCACCTTCAAATGAACACCTATTATGAAGGGTTCTGCGCTCAACCTTCGATTTGTGCTGTGCCCCTCCGTGCTCGTACATCTTCGGCCTTCAACCGCCAGTAAAGTGGTTCCACAGCAACCTTGTGAATGCTGACGTCTTATGTAAGTGAGTCGAAACCAATCAGCGGGTAGTTTTAAAAAATACTGACATTTGGTTGGCCAACGCCTCACTCATCTATGACGTCAGTATCCACAAGGTTGCTGTGGAACGACTTTAATATAGCAGCTCCTCCGTTTCATTGCTTGCATATCATTTCTCAGAAGACAAATAGTTTCACGTGGCCTCACACGCGAACACGCGCCTAATGGGCATGTTAGTGAACGTGCTACTCTAGAAACAGTAGGTATTGTTTTATTAAACACGTGTAGAAGTCAATCTTTTCTGAAGAACTGAATAGCAGCGCTGTTTTTTAAGTTGACCGTACATGATTTACTTTTATAACAAAATATACGTCATATAGTCAGTCAACTGAGACTGAAAATCTTTATGTGTGCAGGTATTTGAAAACAACTCGGATGTCTCCCGATCGGCCTTTGTGAATCTAATCACTTATCAGGGTCGTACGAAGAAGTTGGGCTAAGCTGCAGATATAACGTCCTTACCGCCGATATAAATATTTGCATGTTTATTTGTATACCCCAACGAAATTCTCCATTACCATATTAAGATGTTTACTCTCATAAACATATTTTAATTGAAAATTCATCAGTGTTAATTTTGATATGTTTTTTTAAAGCAATATTTACATAAATTGGCAAGAAGGTTTTTTCCGAGGGTTTTCTCAGTCGTAAAGGCGAATGCTGGGATTGAGTCTTACTAACAGCCCTCGGAAATTCCTGTCCAACTATCCAAACACCTTAATAAACTTAGTTAGTCACCTGAAGGGGGGCACATTGGGTAAAGTTGGTGTGCACCCTATAACAGGTATTGATACAGGAAAAAAAAAACAATTCTACATAGTATGGAAACATTTATGTAAGGACCTATACTTGTAACAAATAATAAGTTAGGGTAACAAATTCGAACTCAATCAGTGTCGTAACTACATCAATATGTGATGCTAATTAGTTCGGTCACCCCGTGACCAACTCGATTACGCTGGGCCCAGCCCCCAGCAAGCCGTAACTACATAATTAGAAGTTGAAGGTAGTCAAACTTAATCGTCAAGAATTGAGTCGTTAGAAAAGTTGGACTAAACTTGAAATTACTCTCAGAAGTCTACGAAGAAGCGGACGAATTATAATTAAAGTTATACTTTCTATTCTACATTATTTCTCCAAAGTTCGGTTTTTCGTGATCAAATGTTTACAGGCTTGTCTCGATTGCTTGACAGTATAGAGGGGGGGCTCGTTAATCTGTGCCGATACATCTAGCGGATGTTAATACGAGATTATTTGTTCATTGTTTAATTGCGGTCCCAAGTAGGGTATTAGTAAAATAATGATGCCTGGCGCTAAACCTACCAATATTACAGTGCAAAATTGAAAGTAGCAAAAAATGCTAAAAATATGGCGGGGGAGGGGGGGGGGGGGAGGGGTTGAGGGGGAAGCCGTCCGTGGCGTTTACTACGTAATAGTTAAATAATCTAGGTTTATTAGCAAGTAGAGACATATTTTAAATATTGAAATGTTAATTTAAAACCAAAATGCCAATCAGCCCGCAAATTGTACAGAACCTGATATTTCTTTCGCTTGTTACCTTGTTTGTATTAATAAATTTTAGCTCACTAATTGACTACAGGAAGAGCTACGACACTCGACCTAAATGTGACACGAAAAGTTACCGGGGCGCGCCCTGGTTAGAATACTAGTGCGGTTCCCATGATCAGAAGCAACGAGGGTCTACCGAGCCCCGGCATCCGCCCTCTCACTCAAGGGTTGTGTGAGCGGGGATAATAAGCTCTAGAATACAGGGCCCTTCAATTTGCATGCAAATGTTGCCCGCTAACTCACTACCCCCCCCCCCCCCCCCCCCCCAACCACCGCCACCACCGCAGGCTCGCGCACCGTCAACCAGGCACTTCCCACCCCCACTGACGAGACGCGACATCCTCCATGGCTGACCATAACAATGCCGAACTTGGGACTGTGACTTGTACTTTAATAATTTTGGGGGGGGGGGGGGGGGGGGAAGAACTATGGTCTCAATTAGTCTTGAGCATGCATGTTATTATGTATATGAACCTTGTCCAAAATGTTTTTGTTGACTCGCTGATGTCGATATTTTAAAATTTTCCCCTTTACTCCACCTAACTCCACCTCCACCTAACTACTCCTTTCCTTTAAGTTGTTTTTTTGTCTTATCGAAAGTATAATTGTTATATTTCTATAAGGTTATATATTTTGTATTTATTTTTAATTTATAATAAGTATACCACACTAAATTGACCTAATGTTAGATCTGGAGGTACTAATCCTCCTGTTAATCCTCCAATATTGCCTCCCTCATGATAGATTCTGTATCAGGGAGATAGGGGGACAGGGAGATCGTCATACCTTTGCTTACATTCATTCTATAGGCAAGAAACTAGGCCTGTATTATTATATCACTATACTCGTCGTACAACATCTTCGGTAATGCTTCCGTCACGGGTGGGTGAGCGGCAGCCAATAGCGACCGTGGCTAATTCAAATACCTACTCGGGTTGGCCGAGACCGTAAACACGTCATTGATTGATGACGAAAGCATTACCGAAGTTGTAAGAGAACTATAATTTATAGTATTATATACATTCAAACCTTTCAGCTAAGTCGTGCACAGAGGTTCTTGTTTACTCCTTATAAAGAAACAAGTGGAGTCCGCTATGTGTTTATTGCATTTTGATGTAACAATTCCCCCCATGGTTACCACGACACCTCCGCACCGACGCGTTCTCTCGCTGACCAGCCGGCTTCGTACATAGTTGGGCGGGCGCCCTCCACCTCCACCCCGCAGAAGAAAGGAAGGCCCCTGGCCTTCTTACTGCACACGAGGAAAGCTTTCCTAAGGGGCCGTCCATAAATGATGTCACACAATTTTTGACCAAATTAGATACCCCCCCCCCCCCCTCCCCCCTTGTCACAGTAAGTCACAAAAAGTGTGACCCCCCCCCCTTTAATGATGTCACAAAATAATAATTTACTGCCTCCCCCCCCCGCCCCCGACATACCAACATAAAAAAGACCTGGGACAAAATCAGTCACATCGAGATCAAATATTTGAATTTCCTTTATTTTTTACATTTGAACAGCTACTGGTTACTGGTCATTCGTCCATGGCGAAACTCAGCAGGTGGCGCATTCTAGTGGCTAAACACCAGTTTTGGAAATGCGTGAAATTGTGGGATTATTTGAAAAATGTAAAATACTGTAAAAGCATCGGCACTAAAAATGGCATTATATGCAGTGCATGCATGGATGTCACAGAAAGACTGACCCCTCCCCCCCAAATTATGTGACATCATTCATGGACGGCCCCTAAGGTTGAATCAAACCAGTAGCATCATGGCGATCGCCCTAAGATTTAAGAGCTATAGGACGGTAGTTGAAACAGGAGCGGATTTAAGAAAAAGGGCCCGGTCAGTATTTTACCAAAGAGGCCCGTCCGTTTGGCATATTTTGTTAACAAACTAATATATATATGTATATAGCATATTACTAATTCATTACTAACCAAAGCTCTTAACATGACACCCTCTTCTCGAGTTTTTCCTGGCAAAAGCTCCAACAGTTGAAATAAGTCCGAACTCTCGACAGTTTTTTCCTATGCATATCCGCAAGATCAATTAGCCGTGTTTGTTTCATAGTGTATATTATAGGATTCATAGTTCGTTGGTAGAATTTATTTTGAAATAGTAAAAGGACGAACAACTACGATTGCCGTCGTCTTTAAGATATATTAAATTTGACATGTCACTTCCAATGGGTTGAGAAGGCTTTTTAACAATAAGAATGTCAAGTTGATCATTTAAAATAACTGATCCACTGAACAGAGCTTTATCAGTCAAGAAAAGTTAGCTAAAACATGTTAGATTGGTCTGCAATTTTTTTACTTTGGTGCAGGACACGTAGTTTTTAGACAACGCAAAATCTACACTTTTCTTACACTAGATCTTTGTGATTCCACTTGAACTTCTACATTTACTGTATCGTCATAATAAGCGGAAATGGGTTTTGCGCTGTTTTGAGAATAACTGTTTAACACGGTAGGAGTGTTACTACAAGGTTCGAGGTTTTCTGTTATAGGTGTGTAATGAGAAGCACTTGTTTGATTTTCGATTTCCAAAGTGGGTTGAATTTCACTCGAATTTTTGACGTTAATTTATGTCCAGCGCCAATTGACACACGCGAGTTATTGCCAACACAAAAACTTAATATTCTTTGTTTAGGGTCATTGCCGGCAGTTACAAGAAGTGCGCGCTCTTTATCTTTTTGTTTTTGCCGGGTCTTATGCTTGTATTTTGTCTGTTCACTCATCTTTAAAACGTATACCACGCTCACATTTTACTTTTGTTTAAATTAAATTAAAAAAGCACAGTTGACACACGAACTAAGTGTCACTGGACTGTTTCACACGAGACACAGAAACCGACTGATACTGAGTAGAGGAGAGGTTGGGTGTTTCAAAGCAAGTAATTGTCATTTTATAGACATACGGACAGTAATTGGGTTGTAAAAAATCAACCCTCATATTTGCCGAAATTTCCAGGTTTTTCTATAAATTTATTTTAACGAGTTTGAACGTTAAACTGTGGGGTTGTTTCCGCCGCTGTGTACCGTCAAAACACGTGGGCGACCCGATGAAGGCTTTATTGAGCCCTATAAACAGAATCATTCTTTTTGAAACATTCTTTTTAAAATATAATTTTATTGGTAGTATTTGCTATGATAAGTTTCGACAGTGCCTATGGTGAATGGATCTCAGCTCGTGTGTTTTTGAGTGTGTCGCTAAGGGGCGGGGGGCCCGGACTGGCCGGGGCCCGGTCAGCGTCCGCTGACCGGGCTGACCGTTAAATCCGCTACTGAGTTGAAACTATTTCAACTTGTTTGCTCGTATCTCTTAAATTCTTAGCCCAGCCAATGACAGACGACCTTTCATAAATCCGGCCAATGGTAGTGATCCTATAGTAAAAAAGTTAGGAAAACACACGTATAGGAACAAAATCTTAAATCTTGAACCTGAAATTTTAGGAAAGTTTGTAAACCGCGGGGGAGCATCACACTTGAGTCAGACGTGGATCCCGAGTAGTCGCTACTTCTAATGTGGTCCTCATCATGATAATGTAGACAATCGTATCAAAGAAGTTTTTGAATGCGAGTTAGCCCGGAGGGTTGTGAAAGGAATAAGACGATGTTAGAAATAAGAAAGACTTGAAGCAATTAGAGGTATCGGGGAAAGCATACATCTAGATCCATAACACCAGTTTAAATGGCAGCGTTGCGAATTTCCAAGACGGGAAAGGGATGAGGATTATCGTCATATCTGTATAGATAGAGCAAACACTCTAGCGCTTAATTGGACGATGATGACTCAGGACGTTCTGTGTGTTCAAGGGTGTATTGTTCTTTTACACGCTCGCCACTTTTTCCTACAGTCGTCAGCGGTGGCTCATGCGTTGGGGCGCAGCTGCTAAGCGTGTCACCTCCTAGGGACGTGCATGGATTCGAATTCCACATGAGGCATATTTTTGTTGTAATAATTGTCATTGACATTTCGTCTTTCATCCCTCATCGTATCGAATAGCGTGATTGCAATTTTAGTAATAAATCAGTTTTATTAGGAAAATACAAGAAACACAAAGTGCAAGATTTTGTTTACAGAAATTCCTGAGAAACAGATAGATCTCTTTACTTATTTCATGAAGTAATTGTGATGATACAGGAGAATAACTTAGAGTAAAAGAATGAGGGAAAAAATTATTTTAAAAAAAACTCACGGTTGGCGTGATTGCAATAATTGAGTCCTGAAGCAACAAGAATCATCTCGTGTTATTTCCTTTTCAACATGAAACACTTCTGTCTTAGTTTCGCTTCCTGTCAGTGGCAACGGCCCTCTGAACGACGTACATGTATACTTTATGTAACGCACAACTTTTACCCTTCGATTTGTAGGACAACAAATGCCCCCAACAAGTAGTTGAAAGTAATACAAAGTAAATCGAGAAATAAAAATTCACAGGGTGCTACTCTTCAGCGACACAATTGCATTCAATAGGTAGGCTACAATCGGCCAATTTATAATTTATTCAATTCTAATTTATTGTAGACAACCTTATATATGGTTATGATTAATGTGACACTGTCATGTTGTGTTCAGGAAAGATCTGCTGTTAATAATTTAATTAAAATGGAAAACAAAATGGTAATTCTGGAAGTGACAATCCTCATTAAACTACAAGCCAAGTTTTAAAATGATGCATTCATCGGTTTATTAAGGAAATGTAAGAGCGAAACAACTACATTACCTGGTGAAGCGAATTGACTTAGCGATGGAAGTCTACACAATATTATGTAAGATCCAATTAAATTATAGATGTAATATATAAGCTTATGGCTTAAAATACCACGCAATCATCAATTAGTACTTAGAAGCAGGCCAACTACTTTGTTGGCATTTTGTACAATAATCCAGACAAAAAAAGTGTATTATAAAATGTTATACATAATTAGCTAACAAAGCAAAATATAAAATCTGTGTTCACGGAGTAATTTTTCTCTCTGGTTTCCGTTTTAATACCCAAGAAAAGAGTTTGAAGCAACGCTTAACGTTTTCAATTTCAAAAAGGAATTATTATAATTATGTGTACTTGTTTTCCCTCCGGCAAATGAGTGCCAGACTTGGCGTTTTCCTTTCTACAAGAACCTCTGTAGTCAACGAATCTTCTCTCATTTTCGTCCAGAAAATCACTGATTACGGTCAGCTATGATGGTCAATATCTCTTAAATTTGTAATAGCAGCAACACTTTTGTTTTTGCTCCTAAAAATACTTGTAATCTTACTATTACCATACCGCAAGTTTTCAAAAAAATGATTTGAATATTGTCATGTACTTGATCCTGAATGTGTTGTGTGTGTAAAACAAGAAATAACGTTTATATTCGTACGGAGATTATAGTATTGTCATTAGAGAAATAATTTAATTAAAGCTCTCAACGGTAGAGAGAAGTCTTACGTTTAAAACTGCACATTCTTGTTTTTATTTTTAAATTTTACGAAATCAAATATCGCAGGGTATAGCGCACTGTGGTTTGGAAAGCCCTACATACTGAATGATATCCGTTTCTATCATTATAATCAGGATGGTTGTTATTTTTATTGAATACGTATTATTAGTTATGAATTTAACAATCAAAATAACTACCGCTTTGTTTATGATATTTCATATATTTATTTTCAGGGTTACAAATCACAGGTGCGCTGTGTCCTCAGTTTTTCGATTTCGAGTAGCATTCTTGAGACAATTAAAAACATGAAACTTTCGGGCGATTATCATACTTTCATGCGATTTTTCATTGAAAGTAAACTATGTATCTCTTTCGTAAGTTCGGTGCCCGGGAATTGAAAGAGTAGCGCAATCCTTGTTCAGGTAGGTGAGACAATGAGAATAAGATGTCTACCCTATCCTGACATCTGACAGAACCTGACAGAACGACTAATCACACAATACTGACAACAATAATATTTATATGATGTGAACAATGATCTCAGAATAATATTACTTTCAATCTTACATTACACATTAATAAATCAATGAAGATGGCATCAATCTGGTTATGTTTGTAACTAGAGGGAGAAGAACCGACGTTTCATGCTTTTCCGTTAAATGTTGAGTATTAATTTCATGAGAACAAGTAACTGAGATGCAATGACAAATTCTCCGTACGCCGATTAATTTGATTCTTATAACAATAATTGGATTAGTGTTCTCACTTTTCCAGATGTGTGGAAATAAATTTGAGTTTTGAAGAAAAACGTTTATGGTTCTGAAAAACACATATTTTCATCACATTTGGAAAATTGGAATTAAAACTCATTATTTGGGTTCCTTTTTCGTGTAACAACACTGTATCAATTTACCATTATTAGCTATTAGCATCTATTGTAAGCTCAGATGATTTTAAAGAATTGTTAGCATAAATACTAGTGTGCGTGTGTGTGTGTGTGCAAGAGAGAAGGAGAGACAATCAGTCAGACAGACTGACTGTGAGATAGGCAGATAGGCAGAGAGCGAGAGAGAGCGAGAGAGAGAGAGAGGGAGAGAGATAGGGAGAGATAATGATTAATTAAATACGTAAAATATAAATCGGTTTAATAAAGCAGTGAGATTAAACTCTGCCAGAATTAGCGTGTAGGCTATACAGCTAAATTTTCGGTTAAAAAATAAAAATAAAAAATGCTGTGCGGCTTACTTTTGTTCGCCATTTTCATTTTCGCAAACTGCCAATTCAAATTATAAAGAATAACTTCGATAACCAAAATTTTCATTAATAGCATATATTAATCTCGTACCCTCGTCATCAGCTGATGACGGGTGTACCGTGGAATACCTGTCTTCGCTGCCGGCTTGTGCAGATCTATTAGGGTAGGCGATGCCGATAAACCATCCGCGAGACTTTGCGCCCTTCAGGAGATAACTTTTAGGATTGAATTCCACACATTAATCACTCAGAGAAATACCGTTTTGCTACTCACTTGCCGGAGTGAAAAGAAGTATCAGCTACCGTGTACTCATACGATTTTTACACTGGTAGTGGTTGGTTCGGTTAATTAGTGGTACACATTTCGCAAACTATTTTCTACTTCCCAGGGATGGAAATTAAGTTAATTTCCAATTAATTAGCTTAGTTTGAAGTAGGCTTACCTTGAACCGAGAGGGCACGTGACAGCATGTCAGAGGGGTTGCGGGCCGTGGGGCGCGGGTACACACGCGTATAGACCGAACCTGTCAGAACGAGCCCTCACTCGCTACTGAGCACCGCCGGTATTCGAACGAGCTTATATCCCGCCGCGACGCCCAGACGCGCCACCGCGACGTATATTACTAGAGTAGAGAACAGAAAATGCTTAGAATTAAATTCAGACAATGAAAAACTCGACTCTGTTTGTTAATTTAACAGTTTATTGTCTCCGAGTTTCGTTTCATTGAAAACGTACGGTATTCATTTGAAGAAAGGCTGATTAGTTATTTTCGAGTTGAGACAATTGGAAGTGTTTTCTCTTATAAGTTGATCAAGAAGGGACAAAACCTTTTGAATGTCGAACTCGAAGCTCAAATTATTCCATGTGGTAGAAAAACGGTTCTCATTGTCTACTGGGCTATTCACAATGTGAATAGGACTCCGTCAACAATCATTGGGAATGTTCACTCTGGGATGTAGCACTGACACAATTTTTTTACAATGATAAGTGATATGAACGATTAATTATAATGAACGTATTCCACAATTTTGCTTCGAACTATGAGTGTCCTATTCTCCCAGTTATTGACGTTTACAGAGTCACTGTTACAAAAATAAAAGTTGATGATTTTTTTGCTTTACGTCTCTATTATCGAAATCATGCTATTTAAGGCGTTGAGGGGTGATAGATGAAGATGAAGGACGATTATGAAAAGCCCATACTTAATGCGGTATTGGGTTGGATGGTTTGCTCGGAGCGGCCATATAAGTATATTGCAGCCTCACCCCTCAGTGACAACGGTGTTAATTCAGCGAAACATTAATTACACCTTAACCGACGACAATATCTCAACTCCAGTTACACGTTTGGCAAGGAGAAGATATTCATAATTCATAACATAGACGCAATAATTTAAACTTGCTTCACTTTGTCTTGGTGTTCAGGGTTGAAAATCACGTACATGCTAATTCCCACAAGATTTGAGCAACTACAAGAAAATGTACGATCTCGTTGATTTTGACGTTCTTTCTCTTTGGGATGGTATACTTCTTGTACGCTTATGTATAACTATTCGTCGTGGATCGGAATACATCTATGATTCTTTTAGTCTTTTGCTTGAATTCCTCTTTTAAGTTTTAACCCGTTAAAGTGGCAATATCTTGATGTAAAGCTGCAATTATTGCTTGCAAGTTTCTCGCCAAGCTATCTTATGTACAATGCACAACGTCGTCTCAACCACAATATTAGTGTATGAATACACATTGTACATCCCTCCCCACACATTTTTTGCACACATTTTTATCTCCGAAATATGAACCATAATTTGTGATTTCTCAAGAGTTTTACTTACCTCAAGTGACTAAAATACTTAGTACACGTAACACCGTGCAGTGCCAGAGAGCTTCGCTACATTTTCAAGCTTATAAGGTAAGTCTCGATTTCTTTATGATATATTTATTTGTTAAACATTTCTATTCATACAATATTTTGAATAGGGGTTGGTAGAAAAGACCCAGCTCCAAACACCCATACTTGATTTGAGCATGTACAATGTTTATAGTAAAATTATTTACCTTTCAGAAGCAAAGTGAATTTAGAAATAAATGCAGGTCGCTCAAAAAAGAAATAAGCATCATTTGGTTGAGGAATGTATTTGTGTTGAGCTACTTGTTCTGACTGAGTAAAATCTATCTCTTGGAACAGGATCCCATGCTTACAGCTTTCTTTAGATGTGATAAAATATGTGAATTTGTTCTCCCTATGAGACATTTATTAATTCAAAAATTGCTATAGTTTTCGACTGATAGGCTCAAAGTTTGGAAACGAATTCATGGGGTAGAATACACGCACACGCACACGCACACGCACACGCACACGCACACGCACACGCACACGCACACGCACACGCACACGCACACGCACACGCACACGCACACGCACACGCTCACGCACACGCACAGGCACACGCACACGCACACGCGACGACGCCTCAGGATCACCATCGTCTGTTCGCTCTCTAGCCATTCCTGGCGCTCATCTGAATTTGCATGAATTTCCATACATTAAATACGGTACGGGACCAGAGAACAACCCGTCGTTATCACACTTTAATAGACTGGTGACACTTTTTTGGCTAGCTGTTGTTTTTTGCACTCCAATTAGTTTGTACTTCGAGGTGTGCATCGAGACAGAATATTCCCAAGGTGTATTCACGAGAAGATCATGGAGACTTGACCCTATAACCAACTAGTCTAATGCAGACACATGCAGATGAGCCACAACTTTTGAACGTCTTTCCTCTACAACTTCCTATATATTCAAATATTCACCGTGGCTTTAAATATACCCTTTTCTATATTGAATAACGAAGTTGCTTGTAGATGGAATAACATTATTCTAAATATTTTTAATTGAAAACTTCTGAGCTTCTGTCAATTCGCAATCACGTGTGTTTGTTGTTCTTCAAAAACTCACTTTATTGTTTGTGTTTATTTCTGCCCTGAAATCTGCATGTGTCTACGATCAATATACACACTAGGAATTGGGTACACGTATATTTCAATTCAAAACTTAAGTGGCTTTTTTTATGTATAGTAGTTGTCCGACTTCATATAGGCTAATACACATAATAGCATAAACCATTTTTTGGTTTTGACAACATTGTTACATTTTTGTATCAGGATAAAATGCGGTCGACAGTTATACCTTGAATATGATGAGCGTACCCTTGCTATCGCTTGCTTAATTACCACATCCCTAATATCAATTTAATTAGTCCGAGGAGACTAACTTGTATAATTCAGTATTATTCTTGCTATAAATATAAATAAATTCAAATAAAACATTATGGGCATTTCTAAATCGATCAGGGCAGTGTTCTTTTTGAACGACAATTCTAAAAAAACCTCGATGTGATTAAATTTTTGTCTGCGTTGCTGGATCGGGTCGGTCTACCATATAGACCCTCCTCTTTTCCAACTTATTCTTTTTTCATATCTCACATTGTAATCGTTAGGTACTGGGAAGAGTATGGTTGCTATCTGTACATCCCTGCCAGCTGTGATTTCAAGTCTCGCAAGCCAGCAGAACTCTCTCAAGTAGGGTATAGCGATATAGCGCGTCCGTGCAAAGGTAATTAGGAATCGTAACACTCTATTAGGCCAGCAGACTCCTTCCCCTAAAGCCTCATCCCTGGGGAAATTTCACTAGACATCGGTCAATTTGCGTTGACGCGGTGCGATTGCTGTGTTCTGACTGTTAGTCGAGCTCAAAGCACACGAATACCACATATTTAGTATTTACACACATTTTGATTATAGTCGGTCGGCTCTTTCTGTGTGAATTTGAATTCCTCCGTAATGTGTATGTATCAATTTAACCGAGATATGTCTAGTACTCAGCGGTAAGACCTGACAGCAGTCCTGACTGAAGGTATTTTCCGAGGTTATCCTCAGTCAGAAGGCGAATTCTGGTATATTGAGTCCTCGGACATTCCTTCCTTACTATTCTGAAATACCTAGTTAGTCACCTTAACATGGGTTGTCAGGTTTCCTACGAAAAATTAATATTATATCTCAATTTAAAACTGACTAGAAATCTTTATTACGCTGTACTTGATATTGCTCAAGAGAAACATACAAAGTGTTGATACAATGCGTAGTTATATTAACAATGTAGTGACGAAGGGGGGGGGGGGGGGGGGGGGGCTTGCTTTTCTGAGGGGGACCAAGTACCAGATCCTACGCCACTGGGTGAGCGCGTATTTAGCTTGGACTCATTTTTATCTGGTATAGTTACTAATCGTTATTTCTCATGAAATTATATTTGGCCAAAAAATAATAGGGTGAGTAGTGCTTCGTGTAAAGACATGTTCTGTCCGAGTCTTTATTCACTTATGTCAGTAAGCGGTCTACTTAGTTCTTCAAATACTTATGTTACAGTATTGTACCCATGTGTATAAATAGTATAGACACCGATAACAAATTAGGTTAGTTATCTGTGGTATAGATGGAACAAAGAGACATGCATAATATGAATCCCAATTATAATATGGTGATTTGTGATTTGTGTGCATTTTCGTCATCGCCCATCATCCCTGTTCATTCATGCCCACAATAACAACATGGAACAAGTAATTGATTTCAACTCGTACTATTTTGTACATTCTGTTCCCGATATGAGGGACAGGGGTAATGTGGGTGACATGGGCGGCGGCTTGTACATGGGGGGGGGGGGGGGGGTCCCTCTTTATATATTGGGTCCAAGGCCTACATGCCCTCGCGGGCTTGACCACTACATTGTCTTTCAATATCATTGTTACACGGATCCCTTGAATTGATATTGAAATATTGTTATTTCATTTTTAATTGCGGCTATGTGAATAGCAAGGCCATCTTCAACATTACACAAACCAAAAGTATGAAAGATATCCAATTTATAAATGATTTGCAATAATTAACAAAATATCTTAGTTGTGGGGCGCCCGCCAAGTCGGAAGGTACAGTGGGTAAAATGGTTGTGCACAAATCACAGCAACTCACCGCGCCTGTGCTCGCGAAGAGACCTAGCAAGTGTAAGTGTACACGGAAGCCCTAATGTTCCCTTCATAGTGCGGGTGATCACGACAGCAGTGTAGTGTGTAGGTGTGCCGGACTAGTGACTGACATAGGCCTACACTGACTGCGATACTATCCTTGGCATCTGAATGTTAGCAGATATTTAATACAACTTTCACTTACTGTCTGACGCACTCACTCACTCACCCGATATCTGGTGTAGTTCATGGAGCGAGAGGTACCGTTCATTGCGAGTGCAGCCGAGTTACGGAGCTGCGGTTTATTATAACACCGATTTCGTAACTTTTTATTGTGCTTCAAACATTTGTCTTTAAATGTGCATCATCGATAAACAAAGTTGACTGGTTGACGTGATTTTTTTAGCCAGTTTACGAAGACGCTGGTGGTAAGTTCTATAAGTTTAGTAAACAAATCAGTTTCGATATATTGTTGTACGGAGATTGCAAATTGGTGAAGGTTACTCTGTGCGTGTGCTCGTGTGCAAGCGCATGGCTGGTAAAAAACAGAGCTTGTGGTATGGGCGGCTCGTGCCAATATAGTGGAAGCGAACGGTTTTGACCCCCCCCCCCCCCCCCCAATAGTGACTTTGGAGCCGTCCTAGCAACGAAGCACTCAATAAATTCAAAGTTGTTCTGAATCGGCCTTGTTGATTCTGACATTTGTCCGCAGGTGTTCGCACTGTCCAATCACTGATTCATATGTTTCGTGAATTTGAAATATCGATCTTTGATTGGTTATCGTTCATTCGTTGATGGTGCTCGGAGCCTACAGGGTTGGTTTAGTCGCTTTAAATTAAAGTCCCCCACTGAAAATCAGTTTCGTTACTGAGTGGGTAGACTCTAAATGTGAATTCATTTTATTTTTATTTATTTATAGCAAGGCTTGCTTTTCATGATAACTTCTTCAATGTGTGATCAAACACAGTTGAAATATGATGGGGAATTTCTTGAATTGCAATTTAATTGCGCATCATTACTATCATTATTACTTGATTTCTCGGTACTAGTGATTACATGAAGAGGAATGTCTCCTGTACCATTGCACGAGGATATTGTCATAATTTAGATTTAAAACAGTTACGAAAAAAGTGTCATTGGCTTGCAATTTAGTTAGAGTTTAATAAAATATTACTTATGTTTAATCGAACTTATAAGTAGGAAAACGAAACAGCAAAGTAAAGAGATACGTTTTTTTAACGTTTTCGGTTTTAGATGCTAAATCGGTGAGCAAGTATTTTTTTTAAAACGATACAAAATGCTAGTTTTACAAAACATATGTTGTTCCCATTCATATTGAGATTAATTAAGTTATAATTTATTTATTTATTTATTTACAGTACATGGACACTACAGCATTTTATGCCAATAGGCGTGACCACCAAACAAAACAAAAAACAACATTAACACAATAACAATACACATAACAATACATATATCTGCAATACAATTGCTTTGTCAGGTAATAAAAATAATTCAACAATGACATTAGTAAAAGGGACAATTAAAAACGTTGAATTGAATTTATTTTAAATATTTGCACACAATTGTCCATTAGAAGTGCAAGAAAGGCCCTGTTATTCAAGGTTGTGATGAAAAAAAATATATGCTACAAAATTCAAAATTTCAAATAATTAGTGCTAAATTTAGAATACTAAAAATAATGATATTTATCTTTAATACGTAATATATAAGTGTGTGTTTTTGTGTTGCATGTGTGTGCTTATTGTAGGTACGGCAACAGTGCATCTAAAAATATTAAATTTACCCCATTGTTTGGAACTACAATCTCAAACTCGTCACGACCCCGTTAGGCGCACCACTGTACTTTACATTACGAAAATAAGTATAAACAACCAACATTTCAAAAAAATTTAAGGAACTGTAGTAGTTCGATGTCTTTTTTTTATTTATATGTTTCGTATTTGAAATATCGTTCTTTGATTGGTTATCGCCCACTCGTCGATGGTGTTCAGAGCCTGCAGGGTTGGTTTAGTCGCTTTAAATTAAAGTCCCCCACTGAAAAATCAGCTTCTTTACTGAGTAGGTAGACTCTAAATGTGAATTTATTTATTTATTTTATTTATTTTGAGGGCGATACGGCGAGAAATTTAAATTTCTAGCTCCGTTGTTGTTTTCTATTGTTTTTGTTGTCTGTTATTGTTTAAGTCCGTCGGATCACGTGGTTTAGTAACACGAGTGTATGGTTTATACACTTGTTGTGTTTTAGTGTGAATGCTGACAGGCCCCGTACCTGAGAACCATGGCCGCAGCGAATGGCTTCAAAACCTGGTGCTGTCACCTCCGTTGAGGTCCCCGCACACCACAGCGCACATCCTCACCACTTCTTCAGGGCATGGCAAGCTCGCAATGAGCTTCGTCAGGACCGGTGGAGAGAAGGAACTGTGGCGGGTCAGAGAGGGGACACGAACAGTCCCCTCCAGTCCGCTGGTGTAATCCACTTCACTTCGCTGCACCAGAAGATTCAACACCTTAAACATGAAATAGTAAGAACTCCTGAAGTGAGCCGGAGCGCACCGGTTCTTCTTATTTATACACATAAAATTAACTACCTTGTTTATTATGTTTTAAATTTTAAAATACAAAAACATAGTAAAACAGAAGCGTTTAGAAATAAACCTAAAACCACAGATAACAAAAACGTTTAGAAATAAACCTAAAACCACAGATGACAAATTAACTACGTAGTTAATTTGTTATCTGTGCTAAAACTAATTACTTTTTAGCTACACGAAAAGTACCACTCATAGCAATAGACCATTTTTTAACCGAGTCCACGGAAAATTGTTTAGTATGATTTTGTTATAATAAAAGTCTTCAAAATGTTTGCTTATCACTAAAAATTGCACCTTATTGAGTCAAGCCTGTTTTATGGGGGGAAGAGGGGGGGGGGGGGAGGGAAAAATGATCACTGAGCTCCGGCATTTATTTGTGACCACTTTCATCACTCCTATAGGCATATTATAGCAATGGCACTAAACAAAAAAACAGGCTATGTAACTGGAGGAGATCTATTACACTGTAGAATATTCTTACCATAGATAATATTCAATTATTCCATTAATAAACTATAACTGGCAATATGTGAACTCGAAGGTTAAAAGTCGTAAAATGAGATTTAAAAAAATAAAAACAATACTTCAATTACTTTATTCGGTGCATAGAAAAAGATGTTCAATAGTGAATATAACGATACCGTTTCTCTTATTCCTCTAACAATGTCACTTTACCAGGACTGTTATTGTAGATGGGTGGGTGGGTGTGAGGAATCGAAAGCAATATTGCATATTTATTCCTTATCATTTGAAACCCTCTGGCTCAGTTCAATGTTTAGTATCGTCCCAAGATGACTTCTCTTGTCTCCCTCAGATTGGGTTGATAGCTCAGGACACCGCCCTCTTCCAACAGCTGTTCACTCTTCAGGAGGCGGTGATTGAGTTCAGGGAGCAGATAGACTCATCTGACTCATCTGACTCCTCCTCCTCCTGTTCTTCCCGAGACAGCTTCAGCGGACATGAGTCGGACATACCTAATGATGTGAGTCAGTTCATTAAAACAGAAACATAGTGGAACAGGTAAAACGTTGTATAAGACCTAGTAATTGGACTGTACACTGTTCCTTGTCACATATAAAAACAATTTAAAAACGCAATATTTCGAACCCTGATCAGAGCTCTTCAACAGGCGAAAACACACTCCCACACACACTCACACGCAGTGTGTTTTCGCCTGTTGAAGAGCTCTGATCAGGGTTCGAAATATTGCGTTTTTAAATTGTTTTTATATGTGACAAGGAACAGTGTACAGTCCGATTACTAGGTCTTATATTATGTGAGTCAGTGTCACAAGAAGTGGGGCCATGCCTCAAGTATTATTTGCTTTATTGTTCAAGAGGATTTTTTTAAAAATATGTGTACATTCAGAGCTTCGTACGTCATACATTGTCATGCCCAAGTATTATTTGTTATTTTGTTCGCAAGGCATTGACATGATGTTTTGGCTTTCAGAGCTCTGCGAGCTTCGTACGCCATAGAGTGTCATACCCTCCAATCGCTCGCAATCGCTCTCACCGAGTTAAAACGTCTACTCATCATGGCTACCAAGATTCATACGATTCAGGGATCCACAATTCCGATCTTGAAATATTCGTATGATGCATTTAATATTAGTTAGTTTTTCCATGTTATTATTAAAGTAATGCTTGCGTGTCTGAATAAATAGAATTTCTCTTCTCATTTATGTGTTGTTTTATTCAACCTGATTTCATATTCTGTTTTCGTCTTGTGTAGGTAAGCGTTATGTACCAGTACCGGTCTGGTCTATAGCTAGTGATATTCGCCGGAACCTAGGCATAATTATTCTTGTGTCACCTAGTGATGAATTCATCCCGTTTTGTATACTTTTCGTAAAACAGGAGGAAGTTGTCGTGGCTTAATTAAGTGTATTGTAGGGGGAGCATTTGTTGACCGTGTGTTTGTGATTGTGTTCGTGTTTGTTTTTGTGTTTGTGTTTGTGTTTGTGTTTGTGTTTGTGTTCGTGTTTGTGTTTGTGTTTGTGTTTGTGTTTGTGTTTTGTTTTTGTGTTTGTGATTGTGTTTGTGTTTGTGTTTGTGTTTGTCTGAGCTACATCAATGATAGCTGTCAAACTATGAAGGGCTTACAAAGCTCACAATGGCGTCGTTGTTAGTATGTACTTTGAGGTCTGGATTTACTGGTCTCAAGTTATGGCAGTAAGGTAAAGGTAAAAAAGGTAAAAGGGAAAGTTCATTTTATAGAGAATTAAAAACAATATTTTCTTTTAAGCAAATTCTTTTATTCATTATGGCGAACTATTGACATATTTAAATACATTTTTTTAATAGATTTTCTGTATTGCTTTGCTGCTATATCTACATTTATAAGCTACACTACCAATACATATGTTTTCAAACTCATAACCTTATACATTGCCAAGTCGATTTGTAAACGTATCAGTCTAACATTTTGCATCTATTGTGTTCCCTTTTTTATTTCACAAAAGTGGTATTTTTGATTATTTAAAACGATCGAAATAGAATAATTTCAAATCTAAAAACGGAAATTTTCAGGAACGTCCTAGATTAAAATGATCGATATTCATTAGTTTTTCGAAATACATTTTTGTGGCACATTTATCTTGATAGATTTGGTCACCCCCTTCCTACTCAAGTCGGGCTTGGCGCCATTGTTGATCTGCTTCACCCAGCTTTGAGCTGCTGGACCGTTTGGCACACAATGGAAGTCAACCTTCTTCTCCACGTTCTGGCCCTTCTGGCAAGATCCGGTGCAGCTGGGCAATGGGCGAGTAGAGAAACAGGTCTGAGATCCCTCCTTGATAACTCGGGTGCGTTGTTGAGTGGAGCATCGTCCCTTGCCAGTGCTCTCGTTGGAAGAAGAGCTGCTGGAGCTGGAGCTCGAAGTCGAGTTAGAACTAGAGCTGGAACTGGAGCTGGAGCTAGAGCTGGAGCTAGACTCGCTGGAACTGGAACCGGATGAAGAGTCAGAGCTGCTACTGGAACTGCTGGAGCTGCTGCTTGAGGAACTGCCGCTGCTTGTGTTATTGCTGTGTCCACCACGTTTGTAGCCGGACTTACGGCCTGCCGCGTATTCGCTTATTGGGTCACCATACAAGACGACCTTTTCGTAGCACGTTGCCTGGGCAGCTTTCTTGTGCAACTCCTTGGCGGGTCCCTGGCAGGATTGTTCGGAAGCCAATGCGTAGCTGGCGGCAAACTGTTGTGGGTTACTGAGCACGCAGTTGTTGGGAGACGTGAAGTCATCGTCGGCCTCACCATTGTATGTGCCACAGAGACCACGGACCTCGTCACGGTATCTATAGGCCATTGTCAGTAGGACACGGTTACCGTCGTACAACAGATTCAACCCATACTGGGGAGAAGTCAGCTGGAATGTTCCACTGGGGAGTGCAAACATCTGAACCTGGTTGCCGTTGCTGTCCTCGAACTCGTTAACCTCCTTGTTTGAAACACGGACAGAGCGCTCGTTGATTTGTACAGTAGCGGCGGGGGAGCTACTGCTCTCGCCACTTCTATCAGAAGACGATCCGGAGGGACGCAGGTCAATAACCATATCGCCCAAGATCAATTTCACTTCCTGAAACAGAAGTTGATAAATTTTTATTATTGGATAATGGATACCTGCTTTTAGATATATATATTATGTAGATTCGTGTATGTTAGTACTAGGCAACACAAGCGCGGTCAATCGCTCAATCCCTGCATTATGCTCATACATTAGGCAAGGGTTTCAGATAATGGGAGTCATACTTGAACCTCGTGAAACAGAGCTCTTTCACATTAATGTGGAGCCTTTTATACTGGGCGGTGCATTAAATTTTTTCTTTATATGCAATAATTGTTTGTGGTTTGCTCTTAGTGTGTGGTAACCATCAGTTTTAACACTATTACTTTCACCATATCCTAAAACAGTGATTTTAAGCTAAACGTACCTTTCGGTGGCTGTCAGCATCTCGAACCAGCACAGTGACATCATCCTGATCGTTCTCAGCGCTAGAACCGCTGGAGCTGGAGTCAGAACTTTCTTGAGGGGTACTCCTTGCCATAACGTGCCAACACTTGCCCAGATTCAAGGCAAATGTCTTGTTGTCAAACGTGTTTGCTTTGTTGCTATCAACCTGGCATGTAGCTAAAATAAAATAATTTACTTGTTAGATTTGATGAAAGTATGAATTTAATAATAATAATAATAATAGTAATTAAGAACTATTAGTTACACTTACGGTAGTACTGCATAGAAAGGTATTTATCAGCAAATCGACCAGCAGATGACTTGAAGGGGTGGTCAACCGCAAATGGCCGTACCCATGGATATACTCGCAAGTTTTGTAGCTCAGCATCCATGTTTGGCGCATTCATTGAGATGTTGGAAGACATGAGATCAGGCGCGAAGTTTACGTCAATATCGATTTTGCCTGGTTGCTGACTCCTAGGGTTCACCACGTTCTCATACATGTGAGGGAATGCAATCTGTCGCACAGCAGAATACGCGCTGTATGTCATGTTCTTCAGATAATTTGAGATCTTCTCGTAGTGAACGGAGATTTGGTATTGGTCAAGCAGATGAGCCCTCATGGTTGCATTTCTGCAGGCAGGTAGTATGTTGTTTCCTTGTTCCATCTGTTGCTCGCACAATTGAGGTAAAGGCTGGCGGCGTAACCATTCACGGCGTTTCTCACTTTGAGTTGCGGATGCCTAAAGAATACATTTTTCACATAATAATCATTTTTACTTTAATTGCTTGTGGCATAACTTTTATATGAACTGTTCTAAAAATTACCTTAGCAGAAATTTGAGAACCAGAGCTGCACTTCTCACCAAAGTTCAACTGTGCTCGGTAATCAACTTGACTGTTTGCCTTCAAAGCCTTCTTGTAGTTGAAACGAGGTCCGTTAGGAGATCTGCTGTATCCGAAGAAACACATCTGCAAGATAAAAACTTACTGTTATCAGTATTCAAGAACTAACATCTTATACTAATAACTTCTCGCAATATATCGTTACCTGGAATTGTTTTTGTTCGGACGTGGAATGAGCAGGATTCTTTTGGAAGAAGAAAAGCACCTGGGACTTTTCATCGACTTGACTAGTGGCCAGTGCCGCGGTTGCAACGTATTGAGCCTTGCTTTGGCCATGGAACTCAGCCGCAGCATCAATCACGTAAGCTTGATTTCCTATTAAAGGACGCACGTATATGAACGATTAAGCTTACTTAAAATAATGCGTTTAACACAATAATATATCAATCATCCACCTACCTTGGATGCCAGATGCAACTTTCTTGAGGAACTCTTGTTTGCGACGCTCGCTGTCGGGACCCTGAGTCGACGGCTCTGCTGGGTTGCTGCTGCCTGAGGACTGGTATTCACCACTGTGACCTCTCTTGTCTGATTTGTCATTTGAGTTGTAAGCATTAGCTGAACCTGCACCGAAGAAAGTCACCCATATTATTATGATAATTCTACTTCAATTTCTCAAGTTTAAAAAAATCATAAAGCGGATTTAAATCGTACCGTAAGATACAGTTATAGTGACAGCGTTTGCCGATGATTGTCGAGGGCTGTAGCTAAGTGTGACATTGCTCATTTGAATGGTACTTCTCGCCCAGGGATAATACAAATATGAGAGAACATCTCCATGGGCCTTAGCTTGATTCCACATGGCAGGAAGGTCAGCAAACTTCTGCTCTGTAGTAGCACTCAATTGGAATGCCATTCCAGTGCTGTCTTGGCCGAACGTTGTCTCCATCTACATCAGGGACAAATATTAATGATTATTATTGGTCAGCTCTACCCCATACCACCAAAATACCAAATATAATGCTTAGCTAGTAAAACTCACATATTGTGGTTTGCGGACATGAATGTACTCAATTTTGCTGTCCTCACTGACAGGTTTTAGACTCAAGATGTCATGCTGAACCGTATAAGGCCAAGTGCTGTAGTGTGCAATGCTGTACTTCTTGTTGTGGTCAATAGGCGAGAAGGTCGCTCGAGTCTTATTGTTTTCGAGGTCGAAATCAACTTGAGCACGGATAGGGAGATTCACTTGAATGTTCATGTCAAAGCCAGCAATGAACCTTTGGTGGTTGAATGGAGTAATGAAACTTATTTTGCTCTGTGTTTTCGATGAATACACAAAATGAACATCCGCTGATGCATTGACTGTCTTGGGAATCACAATTTCGCTGCCGTGTCCACTGGCGGCATCGGGGTTGGTACGAACGCGTGCCTCACCACCAATTTGCACAAGTGTGGGCGTTTTGAGGGTGTAGACGAATGGGAGACCCATCTCAGTTGGGAAGCCAATAGTAACACTTTGCTGTGTGTACATTTTTGTGTAGTTGAAACTGCGACCAGAACGAAGGGCTTCGGCTGCTGCCTTGACGGCTAGAAAATGAAACAAACACTACTATAACTATCCTGATTGTATCCTTGCTACGTATGTGAATAGTCAAAGACTATCCTCTTACATCATAGTATCTTTTCACAGTAACCTGCTTGTTTTAGAGACATAATGTGAGTTGTTCATAACTTATAAAGAGAAGACATGACAATCAATTGATCAGAATGATCAGCAAAACATATTATTAGAGCCCTATTGAGTTTGCTCGTAAAGAAAAAGATAAATAACAGCTCAGTAGAATAGAGATACATGCATTTAATGATAATTGCACACTATTTAGGAGAATTCAAGTAGCAAGTATTTAAAACACAGCCGGACTGAAAGCAAGGTACCGGTAGTGTAGTTTGTCAATGATTTAAAAATCAGTGCATCCATTTGAAAGTGGTTCAAATATTGGCCAAGGGCCTATATGAAATCATGCCAATTTCAGTACTCATAATGTAGAATGGTTGTAGACTTACCACGAGGAAGTTGTTCAATGGTGTGGTTATCAATGGCGAAGAACCTCTTGGATCCCATTATACTAACGAGTAAGCTTGCTTCAAGTTGATCAGCTTGATCAGCCTGGATGTTGAGAATGTTGTCAACCTTATCTGAAGACCATCCACTTGAATGCGATGAAGATCCATAGGGCTTGCCCTTACTAGATTTTGAGTGGCTGCTATATTGAGAACCTTCTGTGTCAAATTGGTCCATGAGTACATCCATTAAGTCATCCACACTGGAGGCCATAGCTTGGAACTAGAAAAAAGAAGCCCAGATATATTTTAAACATTGCTGGGATTTTATATTTTCAATCCACTAAATATCATTGTTTTACTCACGGCCATTGAATTTCTCTTATAACCCGCGAGGTTACGGCGAAGGTTATAGAAGACGGCGCTTGGTACAATGTGGTCCTGGCTCCCAATATAATTGATAGATTGTGAGTAACCAAGGTTCATTTGCTGGCTAGCATAACTCCTCAGATTAGCTCGAGAATATTGAGCACCGTAAGACTTGGGATTGAGCATGTTTGCGGCAGCACGTGCGTTCATTGCCCTGAATACAAACAGAATGGGTTATTACAAATGAATATTATAACATTACAAATGTAAGCTACACATTTAGTTCATATTTACAATTGACGATTGGCTGGTCCCTGAAGAGTGGCAGCACTCTCGATTGCAGATTTAACAGCTGCAGACACTTGGTTGCTATGGTCTTGATTTGTGAACTCGGCCATTCGCTGGAGCATATTTGCTGGAGGTTTGGTCTTCATGAGTTGGAAAACGGCGGCACAACGCAATTCGTGGGCTTCACCGGTGTTTTGGTAAACTCGATACAACACTGACCTAGCCAGTTTCGGCTCAACCTTTGATAACTGATACATGGATGCAACAATCAACAGACGTTGGAATTCTGACATAGGCTCTTTGCCTTCCAAGTAGGGCTCAAATACACTCAGAATTTTGGGGTGAGCGACGTTTCCTAGAGCACGGATGTACACTTGGATCTGATGACTGTCGGCTTTTTCAACGGCGTGTTTAAGCGCTCGAGACAAATAGGGAATGTATTTCTGTTCAACGGCGTGATTGCTTTTCCTACCAAATTTGTCAAAGCTGTGGACAGGGTAGCGATTGTGAGCAGAAGCTCTATTAACCTGTGCTTTACGGACCAGATTAGTGAATGAAAGAATGGCAGTGCTGTTCAGGAAACGTTGTTCGATTACCTCAGACTTCGTTGCTAAATCCTGCAAACAAAAAACATGGTCATTCAAAATATTAAAACTTGAAAAATACCCACCTCATATAATGGGCGAAAAAAAAAAAAAAAAAAAAAACGGAAACTATTTTCTAATACTTTGCATACAATTCATGTCGTTTGATAACTGATTTTTGATAGTATATCTCACGGTTTCCACTGAAAATATATACGTTCAATTATTGATATCTTACAAAGAAAGCATCCAAATATTCCCGAGTTGGGTTTCGTGCGGATTCTGGAAGAACAGCAAGGAGTTCGGCGGCTTCTTCCCCTTGAACCTTCCTCTTCATTATCCAATCTTTGATAGTCATCAGAGCAGGGCCAGTGCCGGCCTGGGAAACAGCGTCTCGGTATGCCTTCCTGTAGTACAACGTGAAATGAAAGTTACTACATTGCAATTCATTTGGAAATTAGAATTAAGGTATACTGGGCCTGGCAAAGAACTTACCACGCAGCATTTTGTACACTTTGACTACTGCTGGCTCTGGATGAGATGCTTGAGGGTGAGAAGTACAGTTTTTGAGCTGCTTCCTGCATTTGTTTTGCAGACATTGTACGAACAATTTTACTGAGAATGGAAAATTTAGCCAAAGTACCTTGCTTGGGAATAGAACTTGGATTTTGGAGCTCTGATCCTATTTGATTAGCAATCTTTTGTGCAGTAGCTACAACATCAACTTGTTTCGCAGCCTGGATTGACTGTCCTTCGTAACCAACAAAGTAAGGTAACAGGGGATTGCTGGGAGGTTTGTCAAGAGTGGGACGTGGCTGGTGGAACTTCTCAGTACTACTACTGCTGCTGCTACTGCTGCTGCTGGAAGAACTGCTAGACGAGCTACTGCTAGACGAGGACGAGGATGAAGACGAGGAGGAGGAGGAGGAGCTACTACTGTTACCGCTGCTACTACTACTATCCTCGCTACTGCTAGAAGAAGAGGAAGAGGGTCGATTTTTTCTTGTGTACTGGCTGGTTTTAGGTGAATGTTGTGGTGCCGAACGGCGAGTACGTCTGCGTGCTGGCTGGCTTGATTGACTTGAGTTGCTATCACCACCACTTTGATTTTTCTTGTTACTGCGTGATCCTCCCCGCCGACCACCTCGTGACATGTTTCTATCGCCACTGCTTCCTCCTTTGCCTCCTGCTTTTTGCTTCTTTGAGGGATTTTTCTCTTTACTCTCACTGCTGCTACTGCTACTAAGGCTGTTGGACGAACTACTGCTGCTGCTACTGCTTGACGAACTATCACTGCTGGAAGAAGAAGAACTACTACTATCACTGTTGTTTCGACGTGTGTGATTCATTTCTCCAAAAGGGTTGTTATAGTCATAAACGAGGTCTCCGGTGGATCGTGAATTCGAAGGACTCTGGGGGCTACCCGATGCAGCATGAACAGATTCAAGTGTCAGGTTCAAACGACTAACAACCATTCCCTTCTGGTTGTTGTAAATGCTGGGGCTCAGAATGATTTTGTTGGTCGTAACTGATGACTGGACAGTGTACTGTTGCAGGTTTCCTGAGATGACAATTCGGCTTACCGACGATCGCTGCAAAAATAATGAATTAAATTGTTAAAAGTTTACACTAATGGTAAATATAAAATGATCGTCTAATATCCGACACGTTCTTACCGAAAGGAAACTTCCCATCTGATTTGTTCCAGGCTCCCAATCAGTTATACCAGTGAGGCCAAAGTGGTACCCTAGACGTTTATCGCAGTTGGTGAAGTTTTTGGTCTTGACAATGTCGATGATGTTGCTTTCGGATCCACTGCGGTTAGCGAGGGGAGCCAACTGCGGCTGACTCTGCAGAACGTATTTGGGCAGTGGGGAGATATCGTAAAGCACTTCACACTTTCCGGTTACAGAGCTTTCCATGGTTTTGTAAACGCCATTGACATTATTCTTGTGAGGAGGCTGGTTCGATTTAGACTTGATGAGATTCTCTCCTTGGGTGTCGGCCTGAAGTTGGCTCACAATACTCTTGAGGATGTTTACTTCCCACGTTGGAACGCTCCCGCTAACGATCAAATCCTTGACAACACCATTTTTGAGTTTTATCTCGAATGGTTTGCCACTGAGAGGCAGCTGTTGGTAGTTCAGATGCTTCTCAGGGATCTGCATTTGCCAGCCTCCCGGCAGAGCCTCATTCACTTGAGCGTACTGTGGGTGATTAATCTGCAACAAGCAACAAGCGAAAACTTATATCACCTCCAGACAATAGTTGTATATAATATATATAAATACGTGTTGGTGTATCCTTACTTGAGCATACAACTGATTCGAGTCTTTGGTCTGGATGGTGAGGTGAGCCTTCAATAGAACCCCAGTGTATTGGTTGGCTACCTGGTGAAGGGCTGCCAGGGTTCGACCTTGCACTTGGTACTCATACTTGGTGTTGCTCTTCCAGCCTGTACAACAAATTCACTGTTACTAATGGTCTAATGTTTGTGAAGACTTGCGTTTTTGTGTTTTAATATTACATTTTGAATCGTAATTGTAGGAAACCGAGCGCTCTAAATTTATTGATTATTGAAATCGTAATGCTTTTTCCTGTATTTCAATGAGATCACGTTAGCGTGGTTACCAGTATTCCAGCGATCCATTAACATTTCAAATATTTAAATTGTCATTATTATGTAGAGATTTCATTTACCTTACCACATTTTTTCTACGTTTGCAGTAAAATCCTCCCATTACCTAAGATTTGATCGCTAATATGTGGTTTCACTCAAATCATATAAGTATTTACAATATAATATAGTATTAGGTTTAGTAAATCGGTTTGGTTTTTACTTACCGTATTCTGAGGCTGTGGCTCCGGCTGAGAAAGGAATAGAAAAATGTATATTAGTATTCGTGTACTTTAGCTCAAATGTTGACACTTGAGTTTTCCTTGTTTAGCATAAAATGGTGTGGAGAGAGCAATGGCAATGGCAGCTTGCTTGTGTACTATTTTATGTAAGTGCTTTTAAATTTATTGGCTAGGCTACCTTGAGTACAATCTCCCACACTACACTATGGAACATGTTAGTAGAAACTGCTTACTTTTTGAGTCCGGTTGCATGTGTAGAAACACCGTTACGAACCTAAACGCGTCAGTCTGAACATTTATATAGTTCGTGCGTCGCGCGCTTCCCACTCGATGGGATAACTGCCGCTTGATAGATATTCAATTCAATTCAATTTTATTCAACTGCCACATATTACAAATCATATGAATTAAATACATTTGTTTTTACGTTGATCAATACCTACTGACACAAGTTAGTCTTGTGAGTCAGTAGGTATAATATCTGGTGTGTGGAGTACTGAGTAATGTAATGTATTTAACTAAGTTTTAACTTAAAAACTAGACTATAACTATGCATTTAATTTAAAATTATAAATAACTAGTAAGATTTTGTGGGCTAACGAGACGATATTGAGGACTATGATTAATTCCTTAATATTTTAATTGATGCACTTTCAGTTTTTATTGCTTTCAATTTTACATTTCAATACTATTTTTAATGATAGGAATTTATATGAAGGGTATGTGTTAGCTGTTTAGTTGTCGTTGTGTAAGTTTGTGTCTATTAGGTTGTAATTTAATTATGTCTTCAACTTCTTGTTCGAATATATAATATATAATATAATTGTGATATAAGTTAATACTAAAACTACTATAATAAATAGCTTCTCCGGGCCCTTAAAATTTCAGCAAACTGAATTTTATAACCTTTAGCTGTTTGGATAGCGCTTTGTTAAAATTAAATGATTGATTTCAATAGCACTATAAAATTAAGTTATTAATTTGACGCCCCTGTTTTTTTTTTTTAAACATCATAGGAATCTCTTCTACGAAGCGAATCTCGAATAATATTTAAATAGGATTTATATTTGATACCACTTTGTGCGTGAGCCCTATATCATCACGCATTATTAATATAATTCGATGTTGTGGTTAGTTTAAGATTTTACTGGGCAATTCATTGATATATACCACTTTGACTGTGGTTTTGTTTTTGCATGTTGTGACTAGTGAGTTTCTAGTTGAAATCTGATGGTATAATTACAACTTAATTCAATAGCGAACTATATAACAAGAAACAAGATGTATGTGGAAGTGCGTAAATTACCTCCCGATTTAGACATTGTTATTATGCTATCAAAACATGATCACCATGTATTTTCAACGAGTGCCTCTATGTGCGTGAGTCCTATATCATCACGCATTATTAATATAATTTGATGTTGTGGTTAGTTAAAGATTTTACTGGGCAATTCATTGATATATACCACTTTGACTGTGGTTTTGTTTTTGCGTGTTGTGACTAGTGAGTTTCTAGTTGAAATCTGATGGTATAATTACAACTTAATTCAATAGCGAACTATATAACAAGAAACAAGATGTATGTGGAAGTGCGTAAATTACCTCCCGATTTAGACATTGTTATTATGCTATCAAAACATGATCACCATGTATTTTCAACGAGTGCCTCTATGTGCGTGAGTCCTATATCATCACGTATTATTAATATAATTCGATGTTGTGGTTAGTTTAAGATTTTACTGGGCAATAAATTGATATAGACCACTTTGACTGTGGTTTTGTTTTTGCATGTTGTGACTAGTGAGTTTCTAGTTGAAATCTGATGGTATAATTACAACTTAATTCAATAGCGAACTATATAACAAGAAACAAGATGTATGTGGAAGTGCGTAAATTACCTCCCAATTTAGACATTGTTATTATGCTATCAAAACATGATCACCATGTATTTTCAACAAGTGCCTCTATGTGCGTGAGTCCTATATCATCACGTATTATTAATATAATTCGATGTTGTGGTTAGTTTAAGATTTTACTGGTCAGTTCATTGATATATACCACTTTGACTGTGGTTTTGTTTTTGCGTGTTGTGACTAGTGAGTTTCTTGTTGAAATCTGATGGTATAATTACAACTTAATTCAATAGCGAACTATACAACAAGAAACAAGATGTATGTGGAAGTGCGTAAATCACCTCCCGATTTAGACATTGTTATTATGCTATCAAAACATGATCACCATGTTTTTCCAACGAGTGCAAACGAAAACGAGCAAATCTCAGCAGTATATTATTTGTATAGTGAAATAATAATAATTAAGTTAATATAGAGTAATATTATCTTAAATCGTTTCCACATTTCAAACAAGTGAACACTAGAGTATCAATAAGTTAGTAATGTAACTTACCAAGGAGGCCGAAGAAAAGTACCATCCAACCCATGTTGAGAGGTCTGGAAGCCACTGTACCTCTCCAATGATACCGGGCCCGTTTTATACAGCCCCAAAGCACCACGAGCTGCTAGCTAAGCTGGTGCAAAGGGCGAATGATCGGCTGCCACGCGCCACTAATCAGCACAATTTCTTACAATGTTGCTGATTATTGATTTGTGATTATAACCTTTGATAGATATCAAGACCTGACATTGTGCTTCTCTGTAAACAGATAGATTGAACTCAAGGAGTCGTATATGCAATCCGGACACCGGCAATCATAACTCAAGCTTTCCATGTCTTTTCTCATTCAGAAGGCGAAATTGAGTGTTACGTAAAGCCGATGGTCCCCTTGGTACTTTTCGACAGGAGTAGGGTACGTGTCTGTACCAGGCTTTCCCTCCTCCCTTCCTCTTTATCATTCATCAATCATCCCTCATCAGGCTAAAGAGGGCATTGTTCCCTACACTGGCCTTAATTACAAAAAAATAAAATAAATGAATAGTCACCTGGAGAGGGGCACAAAGGTATAGAAAATATAATTTTATTTGAGTGAATCATGGATATTTGTGAATAGTATTATTAAGTAATGGAACAATTAATGACTGTTTGTATCGAAGCGATTGTGACGAAGAAATTGGCTCACTTGTTTAGTTTTCCGATTTTAACCCACGAATTAGTTATGATGAAGAATGTAGAGCTTTGTGGTAATGCTTCAAAAATCCAAAGGGATTTACTTCGCCCCCTCCCCCCCCCCCCCCCCAAAAAGCTATACGTATATTAAGAAAATCATCTTAAAGTCTCATTGTAAACCAATTTTTTTTAAACTCAGAATTTTTATGTAGCCTTTTTCACAAATTTATGAACGTATTGTTCTTAAACGTGAAACAAATGTTAGAGAATTTGAGCGGAATGATTCAATGACATGAGTACTATCTTGATTGCGACACAAGAAATTAAGACATTATTCATAACTTAAAACTTCTACTCAAAATTTCACAGCTAAATTCTGACCATCTACAAATTTACATTTTTGACCATTTAACACTAGCGATAAAAAATATACATAGGTATTTATTTATTTATTTATTTATTTATTTATTTATTTATTTATTTATTTATTTATTTATTTATTTATTTATTTATTTATTTATTTATTTATTTATTTATTTATTTATTTATTTATTTATTTATTTATTTATTTATTTATTTATTTATTTATTTATTTATTTATTTATTTATTTATTTATTTATTTATTTATTTATTTATTTATTTATTTATTTATTTATTTATTTATTTATTTATTTATTTATTTATTTATTTATTTATTTATTTATTTATTTATTTATTTATTTATTTATTTATTTATTTATTTATTTATGTATTTATTTATTTATTTATTTATTTATTTATTTATTTATTTATTTATTTATTTATTTATTTATTTATTTATTTATTTATTTATTTATTTATTTATTTATTTATTTATTTAATTTATTTATTTATTTATTTATTTATTTATTTATTTATTTATTTATTTATTTATTTATTTATTTATTTATTTATTTACTTATTTATTTATTTATTTATTTATTTATTTATTTATTTATTTATTTATTTATTTATTTATTTATTTAGTTATTTATTTATTTATTTATTTATTTATTTAATGTCTATCTTATTCAGTTATAAAAACTGATTTGTATAATCCGCTTAATGCGCAAGTACTTTTTCAAACTTTAAACTTTAACAAATCATATATTTTGCGTCGTTAACCTATAACGAGTATCAAACCTGAATCATATTATTATGCAGCTTTGAACAGGTTCTAAATCGCAAAGAGGAACATTTGAGGCAGTCATGAATTAAAAATTCTTCTTCAGCGGGTGGGTTTAGCCCAGTCCCAAGTCCAAACGCAATACGCTATTCCCAGTAGAAAAGTATATCTCAGTTTTGGTTTTAAGATTATGATCACTCTGGGCACAAATAGTATCCTGAAGACCAAGCGGCAGGCAGAAATAGTAGTGACAGACCAAGACAGAAAGTCCACGACATGCGTTTCAATGGAAATATAGGAATACAAATACTTGCATAAAAGAGGAAGGAATGAAAAACTATCAAAACTCACGAAATGGGTACATCCATATAACTACTGTATTCATACAGTATTATCTTTAAATGATTATTCATATTTTTTTTTCTTACACAATCTACATCTGTTATTTTGGGCTATTTGTCTAATTTGTATAGTAAAAGTTGTATTTTTGACCGTTTTATATCAATATCAGCTATTTTCGTACTAGTGAAAATGCTCTAGGACTAGATAGCTACGTCGCTAGCCCATGGCTCCCATAATTTAAAAACCGAAATCGGAGAATAAATTATTTATTCCCTTCAATTTCAATATTGAATTCAAATCAGGGGACACATGTCTAGACATTAGCCTGCAGCAATTACTAGTGAATATTATTTTCCTTTTACTTAACAAAGGAACTGATAGAGGTGGCTCAGCCGTAAGAGGCGATACTCGAATTCGGGAGGTCGCCAGTTCGATACCGGCCACCGGCAGTCCTTATTTATTTATTTATTTATTTATTTATTTATTTATTTATTTATTTAATGTCTATCCTATTGTTATAAAAACTGATTTACAAAGGAGGACCTTAAAAAGATTTACTAAAGGTTTATTCCAAGGTTTTCCTTAGTTACAAGACGAATGCTGCATGAGATTTGCTCATGCTATCACCCCTCGGACATTCCTTCATAACTATTCCAAATACTACAATACCTAGTTAATCATCTGAAGAGGGACAGGGTTGTCCCATGGTCAGGTTTCCTACGAAAAACGAACCGGCGACCTCCCGAATTAGAGTCTCGCGTCTTACCGCTGAGCTACCTCTATCGGTCATAACGTAATCAATTAGAGTTCTTTAGCCTAAGCTCTGCTTCTACCTAGTAGGAAGTAACGTTTTCTATTGTATACAATAATTATGTAACAATTTATATTTATTCAACCTACTTAGCATTTATATCTTAAATCTCGACAATGCATGTATTTGTAGCTTGTACTTATATTTACAGGTGAATAAAATTTTTACTTTACATAATACCGAATATGACGGAGATAGGTGAATTATAAGTTGTAGGCTCTAGTCTGAATGCAAATTCCAAACGGTACTGGAAACAGGCGAAATAGTTTCTGGTTTGGCTTGTCATCAACTAATAAAAGTATACAAATTATGCCCACGGACAACTTGCCCCTTATCATGTAACTAAAATAATAATTTTTGTAGGAATCCCTGTATTAGGGTGCACACCAGCTTTACCTGATGTGCCCCTCTTCAGGTGACTAACTGGGTATATTAGGGTGTTTGGATAGTTGGGAAGGAATGTCCGAGGGCTGATAGTATGACTCAGTCCCAGCATTCGCCTTTACGACTGAGGAAAACCTCGGAAAAAACCTTCATTCAGAACTGCCGGTGGCCGGAATCGAACCGGCGGCCTCCCGAATTAGAGCCTCGCGTCTTACCGCTGAGCCACCTCTATCGGTATGTAATAGGTAGTGTTAGCAGTTCACCGCTAAATCACCGCCAAGTGCACGCTCGTCAGTGTGACAAGACACGTAGGATACAGAGGACCGTGTGTTTAAACATTGTTAAGGCCTATACGCACTATTGTCGGTATCGGGATCGCAATCGCAATCTGGAAATCATGGAAAAGTTAACTAACATGCTTCTTATGGCGCTGTTCACGACACAATCGTAATGTCGTATTGATTTAGCATGAGAAATCGTACGATTGCGATCCCGATCCCAATTACAATCACGATGTGGTTGGGGCTTTAGTCTCGAACAAACGTAAAAGCTTCAGAAAACTTTAGTCATCGTGATTTTGCCGAAGTCTCGCCGACTGACCTATACGTTGTCTTGTACATATCCGGCCAACGGATGTTAAATGTGACAAAATTGAATTAAAGGTTCAATCTAACTATGTAGAGAGTGCGAGGATGTTTGTAGGGAATGTCCAAGAGCTACCCATACAAGCATTCGCCTTTTAACTGAGGAACGTCTTGGAAACATCTTCAGTCAGGTTTGACGGTGGCCGGCGTCAAAATGGCAACCTCGAGAATTGTAGCCGGTACCGAGTACCCAATTTTCTGAGCCACCTCTATCTATGTGCTTTTGTTTGCGTGTTTGACCGTGTTTCTTTTGAAAGGAACGCACTATTCTAAGATCATTTAAGAATAATAGTATGTTGGACTAAACAATAGCGTTTTTTTGTTGTTTGCTAAGCATCAAATTTTCCATTTTCAATTTTTTTTTGTAGAATAGAATGGCTCCGGAATGATCTACGCAAAAACACAGCCTTTTAACAATTTTCTTTACGTATTTTTCCTTCCGTGTTTCGGTTTTCACTTCTTTCTCTCAACCTTTTTTAATTTTCAACCCCCCCCCCCCCCCCCCCCACAATGGTGTACATAGTGCGGTTATTGAGTTGTGGGAAGTACAAATAGCTTACATTGCTTGAAATAACAGATGTAAATTACCATTTGATTTTGTTTGTTTGTTTGTTTATATGCCAGCATTATATTTTGTAAAACATGCCGGTAGAAATTGGTTGAATACAAAGTTTGTGTAAGACCCGATCGTGCAAGTCTCATTATAATCGCGATTAGCCTTAATGCACGAATGAGTTTGTGCACCATCCGCGATGATAATATCGATGACAACAACACAATAATGTTGCAGCTCAGCATACATGGGCCTAATTAGATCAATCACTTAATAGGATAAGTTGAACTTTGGTCAAACGATTTCTCATACAAAGCAATAAATAGCAGTTAGCAGTTCGCAATTTTCAAATTACTGTAATATTCTTTTCTTTTTTTTTTACATAAAATCAGTGTCAGTGGTATTATCGTCAGGCTATTTTCTGCCTTCAAAGTGCCAAGTAGGGGACATTTTATCTAAAACTGTTTGCTGTGTAATGATGATACATTGAACGTATTTTTTCTTGTAATATATGTCGACCACGATTAATTTCTTGCTTACAAACCTATAACAGCACGTGTAGGGAATTATTATGAACTGCATTATTGCTCGCTTTGAGCAAATATTAAATCATTGCACATTTTGTCTCTAATTCAGGAAGTCTCCGGTTCGATTCCGGCCACCGTCAATTCTCACTAAAGTTTTTTTTCGAGTTATTTCCTCAGTCGTAAAGGCGAATGCTTGGATTGAGTCCTTCTAACAGTCCTCGGACATTCCTTCCCAACTATCCAAACACCCTTACGTACCTATAATTAGTCACCTGAAGAGGGGCACATCAGGTAAAGCTGGTGTGAACCCTATAATGCATTTTCCTACGAAAAATTATTAATATAATTACTAATTAGTGATAAATTACGATCGTATATTGAACACCCGGAATTCCAAAGACAGCGGGAATAAGCGACAGACCGCCTGTACTAATGTGTGAAATAACGCCTGGTATCTGTTGATTTTCGGTGCAACAGCGTGCAAAAAGGGCGGTAGACAAGGATTTTACGTCGGCTAAGACTATAGTTACGCATGGACTTCTGTAACAACAACATATGATCCTTCTGAAACTGAATGCAAATATAAGTAGACTAATGTCACTTTCCGGGACTTCTGAAGATTAATTTACAAAACGTTTCGCCTCTGGTGGGATGGGGCTTGTCCCTGAACTCATCAATTTCAAATATGAACCTAGTAAAATATCCATTCATTCTGCAAAGTCCGGCCAGGGGATTAAATTCTAGGCGCGTCCGTCACTGATTAGTAGAGGTAACGGTAAATGGTAACACTGCAGCTTCAACAACCCCCAAGTGCGAACCATATTAGGGAATCATTGTAAAAAAAAAAAAAAAAAAAATGTTTAACATAATCGTGGAAAAGTCTTTTTACCTATTTTCCGCTTTATAGTTTTAATGTATAAAACAAAAACTTGTATTCCTTCCGTTATTAACTTTTTGTAGGTTGTCACCTTGACGAATATCCATCACGTCACGGACATTTCAGCTAAATCCGTCCAACCGTCTGACCTGTTCTCGTCGAACACAGCTATCCACATATCCACACACATTACATATTATAAACAGCCACACATATCCACAAAAAACACGAAAAGAGCGCCATTTGAGTTGAATAGTAATATTCACTTCTTTAACGCTCTCTCCTCCCGAATACTTTCTCACAAACCAATTCCATGGCTTTGAATTTGGTTGTAATGATATTTTGTGCAGTGGCTGATGAAAGGAGAATTTCGAATTTGATATGTTTCCTTCATTATATTGATGGCTTTGAGTTGACACAAATCTGCATACGAATGCTTTGTATCTTGGTGATTCGCAGCATTTGCGAAATTCCTGAAATCTTCCACGGTCTGAGGTGACTTCCGTGCATCCGTTCGAGTATACTAGTATTTCTTGATTGTAGTCACGTAGGCCTACCCTATACGGTCACAGCCGATTATAATTATCAGAATGCAGAACGAATCCGCAGCCGTGTCTTATGTCAAAACATTTGTTCGCTTGTCTTACACCTTTACACCACTCAGTCAGTATCCGGTCTCTAGTACCCGTGTGTGCAAGTCAGTGGAAATATTTTTATGACGTTGTGCATTTAGCTCGTCCATGATGCTTTGCTACACGGACTGACCAGTGTAAGAACAAGAGTGTAAGACAGGTGAACGAAGCTACCGTATTTTAGACAAAATAGCAAACTGCACTACAGAGCCGCGTAGTCGGTATTCACCATGGAGCTGCCGAGATCTGTGTGTTGGATAGACTGCTAAAAACTTTATGGTTTGGTGTATTTATGACTCTATGTGAAAACGCTTAGAAATATCTTTACTAACTATTGAACCAATTATAGTTGTTTAACTAAATGCAGTTACTCGGTTATTTTACTTCAATAGTTGATTTTACTTGTTATACACAGTTTGGTTTTGAATTGCGAGTGTTTATTGTGTAAGGAAAAATAAGTGACAATCGTTGTGGACATTCTACTAATTACTACAGCTAACTACAATATTTTAACATCTAAAGTGGGCTGTAAACGTGACCGTCTCTATACACGTGATTGCACTATTCCATTATCCAGTGTTGGGTAAGTTCCACAAAATAAGATGTAACTTTTAAAAGTTAGTTAGGCCTACTCAGTATTTAAAATGAACATTCAAAAGTTACAGTTTCAATTCAATTCAATTCAATTCAATTCAATTCAATTCAATTCAATTCAATTCAATTCAATTGTTTTATTCAGTTACCATATATTACAAATCAATACAAATTATACAGTACATTTTTTTATGTTGATCAATACCTACTGACAGAAGTTAGTCTTGTGAGTGAGTAGGTATAATATCTGGTGTGCGGAGTACTGAATAATGTATATATTTAACTAAGTATTAACTTAAAAACTAGACTATAACTATGCATTTAATTAACAATTATAAATAACTAGTAAGATTTTGTGGGCTGACGAGACGATATTGAGGACTATGATTAATTCCTTAATTCCTTAATATTTTAATTGATTGATTGAAAACAAGAATGGGCTTTTGAGCTCCTGGAATGTTAAAAGTTCCGTTAATAGCAATACACGTTGATCAATCGAGTTAACGCTTCCTAAAAGTAACAAATATGCTACCTATTTTGCTTTTCGTGTCCGGGAAGAATGGCAACCAATTCCTTGAAGAAAGAAAAGAACTAATATTATTATGTAAAGTAGCATTAGAAAATCCTATGGATGAGGTCGGTGAAACAGTGCTCTACCTGTACAGAATTTCAAACAGAAAGCGGCCGACATCTAATCGTTAAAAAACGAACTAGGGCAAATGGCGGTTTTTATAAACTTCTCGAAAAATGGAAGTGATTTTTTTCAATTAAAATTTCATGTAATTAGTAACTTGTTTTTAAGTGTAGATGGAATAGTCGAATGGTGGTCGTTATAATTAATGCCTAATAAACTCAAAGGAGCTTTCATATATTTTTGTTAAGTTCCCCGAAATTTAAAAACGTTTGTGTTAAATGTTCCTTTTCTCTAAAAAAAGAACGCGTTCCTTTAAAAAAGTTCCTACCGACACTGCCAATACATTTGTATTTGAACAAGGAAAATACTTTTGGCTATAGTTGAAAAACTGTAAGAATCCCCTCCACAGCTACCCGACCCCCCTCAACTCAGTGACAACCTGACAAAATGAAATACGTACCTGAAAATCAGTTTGTTTCAGTTGTTCAGTTTGTTGTTTCACGGAGTTGAGGGGGGTAGGGGTAGCAGTGGAGGGGATATGGAGAGGGCCGTCATTCTTACAGTTTCTCAACTATACCACCATTCTAACCTCCCAGCAACAGCAAGCAGCTCTCTCTATTTACTAGTCTTCGACTGACTCACGAGTCACGCCAGTGGCAATTTTTTAGGTGGACGGGTCTTTTGTGACATAAAATAACGGGATCCTGAGACAAAGCCCCAGCTACCAGAGTCGAGTGGTTCTTCTAAATTACCTTCTAAAGTCCTCGGAAAAAACTTTTAACAGTGATTCAATACTCATTCAACTAAACTAAATTAATACATTAGACTTTATTGTCTACCAACTCATTTTCAAGAACTGATTTTCAGTTGGACTGGGAAACATTATGCCATATATAATTGGCCGTCCCTCATACCACCCCAGTTGGAAGGAGTGCGGCCCAATTCGAAACACTCCTGCCAACCCCCCAACTAGCAAACCTAGCGTAAGAATGTGGAACTACCATTTAAACCCCCGTTGGTAGGAGTGGCCCCTACTAAGAAACACTCCTGCCCTTGGAAATCAGCTGTTTTAACAAGTGGGTAAGGTATGTGACAGTCCGGCAACCCCCGTTGGCAAGAGCGCAGCCTGCTACAGACTAACTACTAGACTACTAATTTCCAAGGGAGGTTGGCAGGAGTGTTCCGTAGTAGAGCGCACTCCTACCAACGGGGGTTGTCGAGCTGTCACATATCTTACCCACCACGTGTTTAACAGCTGATTTCCAAAGGGGGTTGGAAGGAGTGCTCCGTATATAAGCCGCACTCCTTCCAACTGGGTTGGTAGGAGACATAGCCCGTAGTAGAGCGCACTCCTACCGACGGGGGTTGTCGAGCTGTCACATACCTTACCCACCACGTGTTTAAGGGCAAAGGATAGTCTCTACGTCAAAAGGCGCAGAAAATGTTTAATATTAAATTATATCTCAAGATTGTAACAAGAAATCGAAAATCTAAATCAGCAGCGCACTGTGCTTTGGTAAGCCCTACAGACTGAATAAAATATTATAACCATTAGAGTAGTATTTTGATTATAATTCGATAATTAGTAATAAAATTAATTATTCATAACAAAAACGACTGATTATAATATAAGTCAAAACTTCGAGCATTCAGTATGTAGGGTTTACTAAACCACAGTGCACTGTTGATTCAGATTTTTGATTTCGAAGTCCATTCTTGTGATATAACTTCAACATAAAAATAGTGTGCGGTTTTTGACGTAGAGGTATCCAAGGGAGGTTGGCAGGAGTGTTCCGTAGTAGAGCGCACTCCTACCAACGGGGGTTGTCGAGCTGTCACATACCTTACCCACCACGTGTTTAACAGCTGATTTCCAAGGGAGGTTGGCAGGAGTGTTCCGTAGTAGAGCGCACTCCTACCAACGGGGGTTGTCGAGCTGTCACATATCTTACCCACCACGTGTTTAACAGCTGATTTCCAAGGGAGGTTGGCAGGAGTGTTCCGTAGTAGGGGCCACTCCTACCAACGGGGGTTGTCGAGCTGTCACATATCTTACCCACCACGTGTTTAACAGCTGATTTCCAAGGGAGGTTGGCAGGAGTGTTCCGTAGTAGAGCGCACTCCTACCAACGGGGGTTGTCGAGCTGTCACATACCTTACCCACCACGTGTTAAACAGCTGATTTCCAAGGGAGGTTGGCAGGAGTGTTCCGTAGTAGGGGCCACTCCTACCAATAGGGGTTGTCGAGCTGTCACAGTCCTTACCCACGTGTTGAAACAGCTGATTTCCAAAGGGGGTTGGAAGGAGTGTTCCGTATAGGACCGCACTCCTTCCAACTGGGTTGGTAGGAGACATTTCCTATATAATTTATACTTCGTTGCTGTGACAGTTCCAAAGTCATTGTTTACATATTGGTAGCTACTATCATATATATATATATATATATATAGTTTTAAATAGAATATTCCTCACGAATCCTGGTCCTTCTGCATTGGTAGCAGGAATAAACCCAGAATACCAAAGAGTCACTAAAAAACAAACGCGTGTGTTAGTATAAAATACTCTATGCGATAGGATTGCAGAGTATCCCTTTGGCAACATGTACGTAAACCATTATTTCGGATGTATTATTTTGAATCTCAGCTAATATCTTATCATGTATTTTATAAACGTGCGTAAGCGTTATAGTACAAGCTAAAACAGAAACGTGATATGATAAGTTCTTGCGAGATAAAGAACAACCAGGCAGTGTCACTGCAGGGCCATAATAGGATTTGTTCAATTGTTACTGTATTATTCAGTATGTTGCTATAGTAATAAGTAAACGGTGACTTTGGAGCCGTCCTAGCAACGAAGCACTCAATAAATTCAAAGTTGTTCTGAATCGGCCTTGTTGATTCTGGCATTTGTCCGCAGGTGTTCTCACTGTCAAATCACTGATTCATATGTTTCGTGTTTGAAATATCGATCTTTGATTGGTTATCGCTCACTCGTCGATGGTGTTCGAAGCCTACAGGGTTGGTTAAATCACTTTAAAATTAAAGTCCCCCACTGCAAATCAGTTTAATTACTGAGTGGGTAGACTCTAAATGTGAATTTATTTATTTTATTTATTTATCAACTGCAGGATTTCACTGAATTGAGGGTGGTTCAGGGTGGAGACGTGAAGGGAGGCATCATGTCGTAACCCAATGCGTTGTGGACCTTAGGTTCGTTCATTTCATTTAGTCATGTTTGGAACAGTTTTGAAACAAGTGGAAATGCGTCATAGAACAGGAAGTTTGCTATATCAAGTAGAAGAAACATTTTATGTTTTCCCTGAGATAAAATGAAGAATCCGGTGAGCGTGGCAGCTGTTTTGTTGCTGCCTACATGCTCCGTACCCGCACAAAACTTAGACTAAACGGAAACCTGAAAAATCCATAGTGTGTCCCTAGGAAGGGCCCAGGAAACATTAGGCCTAATCGTCGGTAAGGCCTAAGCCATGTTAGTAATAGTTGAACGAATAAGCCCAAAGCTACGGACATCTATGCGTACTGTAGACTGACCATGTAAAACATCACGTTTGTACAGTTCATGTCAAATATGTATGTATGTGATCCATTTACAATAAATAACTGCATATGAATATGAATACCCGACAGTAGCGGATACAGGGGGGAAGGGGGCGACTCACAATTGTCCTACCATGACGGTCCACCAACCATCCCCGACCACCAAACTACCTGACCCACCTCTTCAACTTCATAATGCTTTTAGAAGTTGTCTGTGCTTTTAGTAACAACACACAATACTTCTGGGTCAATATTAAATTAATCAGGTCATTTTCCGCGCACTAAGTCTTTTGAAGAAAATTGTTGTCCTGATTTTTCGTTCCCAAATATTCCAAATAGCCCAAAACTTAGTTTTGTCCTAGTTAGTCACGAGAGGCTATAAATTGTCCCGGGTGGCCCTGTTTCATATAGAAAAATATTGTTAAGTAATTGTTACAAATGAACACTAGCCTAAAAGTTTTTTTTTTGTTAAAAAAAATATATTAATACCCATTTTCCTGTTTGGATTGTTCTAAACTGTTCGGAGCAGATATAAATAAACGAATCCCTAACGTCAGAGAATTCTGGGGGGGGGGGGAGGGTTAGGGAGGAGGAATTGCCCAATGTATCCGCCCATGTCCTCGCCGCTGTTACAAGACCCAGAATTTGGCATTCCAATAGCGGATGTGTTCGATTTTGTTTGTTTAACGAGAATCATCTGGGATTACATCTTACTTTGCTCTCGTTCCCTCATTTTGAAGTAGTACATTGAACAAATCTACTCAATCCCGTTTGAATTCTCAACGGAAGTGTGTTTTTAAAATACGCGCTCTTCACAGCGCCTTCTACGCCTTCGAACGCACAAAACTAGTTCAGCGATTTACGTTAGAGCGCTCTGATAGACTTACTAAACCTATCCGCCAATGAAAACATTTTCCTGGAATCTCATTCTCAGCCAATCACATTTATAATACTGTACGCTCTCTTACGGCTTGGTTTGATTTGAAAACAGCGTGTTTTGTTCGTTGCTCCGTCGTAAGCGTTGGATCAGTTGAGTTCGTTATTTCTGAATTTAATAAATACGAAGAGTTGTAATTTTGATCATGTACGGGGAATATGTTATTGACGACTGAGGGGCTTTTACGTCCAAAGTAGGCCTAGTCATTTCCAGTGCCATAGGCCTACTCTGTTGGAAAATTCCACGAAGAGTTTGTAAAGGTAGCCTAGCCTAACCTATTCGTCTAAGGTTAGTCGTCACACTCTAGGCATGTTGTACATTTAGGAAAGTATTCTAACCTAAGCCCTAGGCCTAGGCATGGTCAAGTAATGACTGAAACCCTTCTAAGCCAGGCATAAGTACTGGCACTAGGTAGGTAGTTAAGAAACGCATATTATTTAGGCCCTCGCTTCGCTCTACCCCACCCTTTTCTGTACACCTGTGGGCCTACCGTAGGCCTAGGCTAGGCGTGGGCGTTAGGTCTAGCTATAGGCCTCCTAGGCCTAGGCCTTTGCTTTCAATTTGTAATTTGTTGCTGTATATTATAAGCAGCATTTTTATTACATAGATCTAGGTCGCCGACCATGACTGGTTGTAGCCTTGTCAACAATTGTATTTTTCATGTGGGCCTAGGCCTAGTCCTCGACTAGGGGTAGGAGGTTGCATTCCGTAAAGTCGACCGGGTTCTAACTTCAAAGTGTAACAGCACACTCCATAAATACCGTCGACCAGGCTCAACCAACCTGACTGTAGAGTATTCCATATGCTTTTTTGGTCAACCAATAAGCCCGGCTTGTAGCATTACGTTGCTTTCCCGGCCATCGTTCGGTTGCGACTCCAAAGTCCGACGACTTTGGCCAGTCATTGCTTGAGAATGAGTGGGCATTTCAAACTGAACATGCTGTAGAATGTTCTTTAGGATACTTAAGTGTGGTTATGTAATTACAAATGGAAGATTGAGCCATTATAACTACACTAAAGACTCACAGAGGTGCAGAAAGGTAAAAAAGTAGCAAAATGTGATTGATTGCTTACCCAAGACCCCACCATTTTATAAACACCGCCTTCTATTACGACCATAGCATTTCGTTGCACTAGAAGATTGACACGTCTATCCGAGGACCACGTAGGGACGAAACGTGAAAACTTCGGACAAGCCCAGTCATGTAACGGAATGCAACCTGAATAGGTGATGGCATTTAAGCATTTCATTTCGAGGCTAGGGACATGTCCGAATGTTATTCTTGATGGTAATTCTTAGTCTAGGCCTAGGTCTAGGTCATTCTATCTCCAGTTTTGCCGGCAACAACAAGGTTTCAAGATGTTATAAATATGAGGCGCCAATGCAGGATATCGGGCACAGGGGTCCACGTCCATGTGAAGAAGGCGTGGTAAATACGACAGCGTGTCATTTGAAAGTACGGGGGCCATTCATAGCAATCATAGTATTGATACAATTTGAGAATGTTATTTATTTGTTCCTAGGGGGCTCTTGCCAACCCAACCCCCCACTTCTTTAATCAAAAGTTGCTAAAAACAACATATTAGTATTGTAATAAAATGTAAATCACACAAAAGACATGAGGAAACCCATGAACGAATTGGGAAAACAGTAAAGAAATGACACGCTGTCGTATACAATTACTGAAGGGGTAATAGGCGCACTAGTGCACACTCAGTACAAGCGATTTGAAATGGCGTGGACCCCTGTGTCAGATAATTACCCAGGATGTCTCTAGCTACCATGATCAAGACCTAGGGGCCTAGCCTAGAACATATACAGGTACATGTGCACTTTTAAGAACTAGTTCTTATTTCTTATTCTAGGTGACTCAGTCAGTCGCGCGGGAGTATCGGACATTACTGGATGATGTAAAAATTGAGAACAAGAACTAGAATTAACACTATTTTGGTACTATTCGGAAATGTCCTAGGACTTTGAATAGTCGATTGAAGGCTAGGCCTACACAAGGTTTACAATAATTACTAGTTACAAGAGTCTGTGCACAATAGCATGGGAAGGAGCTCCGGTAATGGCAATGGGAAACTTGGCTAGACCTAGCCTACCTAATTTAACATTGCATGGTATGGAAATGACTGTTTCACACAAAGTCGCAAACTTGGTTTAGGCCTAGTTGTATAGTTTAAGGATTTTGGTCTAACCGTACGATTTACCAAAGAACTTCGCTGAAAGATGTGACGTTTTTGTTCATGCTTTTTGGCAAATTTGGTAATGTGAACGGAAGTGCTCCAGGTGGCGGTGGATGAGGTTGATGAGGTTCATTGAAACTTCACTAGGAGGATTGACATGGGGTCTTTTGCTATTTATGTATTCTAGGATGGGGATTGCTTAAGTTAGCCTATTGAAAGTTACAATGTAGCATACACTGTTGGATAATGAAAGCTAACACTTCATCCGTACAATTATCACTGGCATTAGCATCCGACTTTTCACCGCCAATATAGTGTTTTCAAGATAAACATCTACCATGTTGAGAAAAACTTCAAATGTTTTGTATGTAGTCTTGGAAGCGAGTCCAATACTCACAACTGACTCAAGTTAGTAGCAACTCATTGGTCTGTCGTAAGGGATTGGTTCGTCATAAGGTTAAATGGTTTAGTTGTGGGTATACATAATTTATATATGCTGCCTAATATGCTATGCTAATATATATATGCTGCTAAGCCTGGCTCATATTAAAATACTATATAATCACCATGCTACAATAACATAGGCCTACCTAATTTCAATATCTTTCCTTTTTTGATTAGGATTCTCAATGGAGATTGAAGAATCAAGTGGGCCCTATCGAGCTACCAGAGTGGTAAGTGTGACTCATCTTTGTGAATAGACATTAGGTTTATTAGGAATATAGTGTATTTAACTCTTGCTTTTAAGTTGCCTTCTTACTAACCTGTAGAATTGTCTGTACGTTGGTACTACTGGTGTTGGTAATAAAGTTCTGTCTTGAACTGGGATCCTGTGCTTCTACTTTTACCCTTTCAGAATAATAGTCTAGCCTACTGGTAAGTAGTAGGCCTAAGTAAAGAAATTTTATGTTCTAAGTACCACTTTCATTCGCTCAGGCGAGTGTGCTTGAGAACACTGTATACTGTATGGATAAATTTTGTACATCACCAATTATACAATCTGAAGAATATTATACAATCTGAGGAATATTAAAAGAAACAACACACTCCAAGCGGACAAAGCGAGAAGCGCTAGGGTGAGGTTGTTGTTAAGGTTCGCGGTGCGATAGGAATGGTATACATCTGTATACAATCTGAAGTAGGTTGATTTGAATGCATTTATCTCTTGCATTCAAACAATATCTTTTGTCAATTTCGAGAATGGAATTGTACAATACGCATTCAATAGTATTTCACCGAGTTTCAATGATATGGTAACCGGGTCACTGCTCACTAAGAGCGCCAAGCCCCTCTCAAAGACGTACGGTACCGGTACTTTTTAAATAATGACTGGTTGATCGCAACCATTATTTACATGTACAGTATCATATTTTTGCTAATTGTACCATAAAGAGGAATAATTATACCCAATATGGAAAGTAAATATGTTAATTTAAGTTAACAAAACAGTTATTCGCCTTTAAAAAGAAACAACACGCTCCAAGCGGACAAAGCGAGAAGCGCTAGGGTGAAGTTGTTGTTAAGGTTCGCGGTGCGATAGGAATGGTATACATTTTCACTTATCACTAGGGATGGGATAGTGTACTCGTGTAAACGTGTACACGTTTTCATGTGTGTACACATTTACTGTTTTCATCTTCTGTTCACGAATTGCACACGCTAATTCGTGTGCAAAATTTATTGGATAGGCAAGTACGAATGCGTACACGCCTTTCACAGAGAGGTTACACGTTTACTGAAGTACACATGTTTGCCCATCCCTACTTACCACGACCTAGTCGTTATTGTATTGATTTTTATAGTTTAACTTATATGACATAATATTTAGTTAGCATATCAGTTATTGTTGTAATGTGGTTTCAAAATAATATATTAGTTTTAACTTGTTATGACAATTCACGCATCGGAGATGGACAGCTCTAGAAAATTGTTGTTTTCTCAGACCCAATTGGCGAAAAACTAACGATCAGATTTGTTCGAGAGTTCTCCAAACATGCGTAGCAGTCTTTGTAGACAATATCAAAATAAACTTTCTAGATAGAAAGTGCCCTGAACACAAATTCGTAGCTTCTACTAAAATGCAAGGAGCGTATTTTCACGACCCAACCGCACGCCGAGACTACATATCCAATGTTATATTTGTAAAACAAATCGTTATTTATGGATGTTTATTGTATATGAATGGCTCACGAGTCTTCTACATTGGTATTGGCTTTCATATACATAGATGTCGACAGTACTGGCTGTTTAGATTTTAAAATAATTAATAAAACCTGTTGTTCCGCATCTAGTAGCTATGTTGAGTTGTCTCACCGACCTCATCGTAGCTGCCATCACACACTTCTACCATCTTCTTCTTATCACACTTCTGCCATCACTTCACTTCTTTTTCTTCTCGCGGCGACAGTAACGCTATCTCTTGTCAATTTTAAAGGCGAATATAATTGGCTCTAGATTATAGTATTTAGATTAACTAGTTTAATAGTAGGCTAGGTTTATATTATAGTAGGCTCTCCGCTCTGTTCACTATTATAATATAGTATCTAAAAATCCTCGGGAAATTCACAAATTCCTCCAACTGTTGAATGTCGAAAATTAATGTTATAATTGAACATGAACAAACTGATAAAATTGTATGTAGGCCTATCAGGAAGTCAAAATACCGGAATAAAAAACAATCACAACGTGCAAGGACCACTGTCTACAATGAAGGCTACACACACACACCCACACACCCAATTACATTGCACACACCTACTTGATCATGTGTCTTCAAAGTTCAAAACATAGGTATTCTTCATTTGCAAGAATCAGGTATCCGTCGTTCCACTGTCTCATCTCATCTCATAAGTGCACTTACGATCAACAGATGACTTCATAATTCTTTTCAAAGACTAGTTCGTAAAGCTTGATCTTGACCTGCTGCAATTATTTTCATGCTTCCGTTTCCCCTTCGAGGTCCCCCTTTACGAAGCATACGAGTTGGTAGAGGGACCAAGTTTCTTCCGCAATGATATGGGGGTGCTGTCCGTGCATACGTTTTTCTTTTTTTGCTTTCCGCTTTTCGAATAGATCACCATGAAATGAAGCATATACTTTACAGTATTTAAAATTTCTTGCATTAGATTAGGCCTACATTACATACAACCAAGATACTTAAGGCTCAAATGCATAGTTCACCCTCAAGCCCTCCTCAACTCAGCCTCTCCTCAGCCTCACCTAGCCACCAATCACAGAGCCGTCCGCATGGCAATGCTGTTCTGTGATTGGTGGTTGGCCGAGGCTGAGGAGAGGCTGAGTTGAGGAAGGCTTGAGTCTGGACTATGCATTCGGACCTAAGTCTATTGGCTAATACTACATAAAATTGGCTCTAAAAAGTAAGAATGCAGCGTCCATACATGTACCGTGGTACTAATATTGTCAATTATGTTGAAAATGAAAGCTCATTATTGATAATATTGATCTTGAATTTTAGATGTTTTCTTAGCAAAATACATAGGCCTACTAGATGAATGTCAATATAGGCCTAGATGTTTCACTGACAATTACAGGCCAAAGCACTGAACGAAACTGGCTGGGTTTTTTAGTCCACGGCACTTGACTATTTTTGTTGTTGAAAAGATATTTTGATTATCAATAATGACATTTCATTATCAATTATTGACAAATGAGTGAATATTCATATTGGTGATTGGTCGATAATATGGATTTTCATGTGCATCCCTAGTAAAAAGTAAACTTAGCCTACAGCTTTGGATACTTCTATTACATGTAGGCTCTGTTTTTTTTTTAGTGGTTGGATCTCGTACAGTTGTTTGTAGGGGGCATTCCACTCAAACGACACTGGCGTAATTTCAAAGTAATTGAAAACAGTTTTACGGGTGCAGAAGCAGTGAAGTGGTTTCATACTTCATTGCTAGACTGCCCAGAATCTTGTGCACCTTATAATGTAACAAGGAGTAAAACAGTAACCCTCCTTGAGAAGTTCCTTGAAGCTGGAATCTTTGAAAGTGTTTCGGATAGGAAAGATGTGAAGTTCAGAGGAACATCTGATCTGTACATGTAAGTATTGGTTTTTTAAAGAAACGTGTGTATTTAATTTAAATATACCTAGACTTGTGCCTTTTTTTTTTTTTTTTTTTGTAAATTCACTAACATTTTGTTTCGTGAAACATAACAGTTTTGTCAGGTGAAGGGAACAAACATACATTTTGTTTCGTGAAAATTAACAGTTTTGTCAGGTGGAGGGAACAATATCTTAGAATAGTTACTTTAGCTTTTTCGTATTAAGCGTGTCTCTATCATCCATGTGGATACTTCCATACCTCAGCCATTCTCAAGTTACAGTAATTTGTTCAAAATATTTATTACTAATAAATTCATAGGACTAGAGATGTTTAAAGTACAAGGGGTGATGGTCTCTGTTTCGCTCTTTATCACACCAACCCACTGCACGGTCGGACTTAGTGTGCAAGATGCATATTTCCTGTTGTCATTGTCAATTAAATACATAATTTTATGAGTATTGACACAGCCTTCAATGGTGTGGGTAACATGCAACTTGTCACACAATACGATAACCAAACAAAAACCAGACATTGAATGTGTGATCGATGGTCATCAATGCTCTTTTCACACAACTAGAAACTTTCGAACTACCCCGATGTTGATACCAGGACTATTGGTTGTTAGACAAAAAGACCACAATGTCGTTTTCAAAAAAAATAATCAATCAATCAATCTAGTAGAATTGCACTTATAACTATACAATCTGTTACAAAAACGTATATTACGAATCAAGTGAGCTGTGACTGCAACACATTATAGTAGTAAACTACCACATTACTGTTTCAATTGCCCTTGCACTCCATAGCAAGTCTGTTTTTGGCTTTCAATGCCACCTGGTGGGTAGCTTAATGTTGGACTGGGTTGGTGGTGATGTCACAAGAAGTGAGACAGGCTACCCCGAAACTTTAGTTTATATAGGCCTACAAAAAACTAGACGTCCCATTAACTTCGGACTTCCCGTTGCGTGATTGAAACGAATTACTCCTAATTATTTATTTATAAACCTTAGTGTACCTTTAACTTGTTTACGGTACACTTACAAATATTATGCAAATTTGCAATTATTAGGCCTATGATTTTTATGTATTTTAAAAACCAGTTATTAATTATTTAATTGGCTTCCTAACTATCTATAAGAATAATTTCAAACTTTTTAATCTAGTGTTTAGTTATCATGAAACTAAATGTTTGTTAGTTAACCACTTTTTGAATGTTTTGTTGTGTTTCCAAGATATTACTAACGCACGTTTATTTTGCACGGTTTTAATTGAGACCCTTCCCTGTAATGTCATGCCTTGTGGCAAATCTGAACTGGACAGATGAGATCTTTCTATTCACATCTTGATTGTTTCTGTTACTATACTCTGCCATTGCTGGTTTGCATCCTCACTTCCTCCAAAGCTGCAAAGAAGTCGGTGCGACTTCTTTTGCAGCAGATGTTAGATGGGGCTTTTCTGCCTTATAAAGACGATACTTTCTCTTAGTTTCTGGCTTCTTGCTACCCCTTTTTGCCAAATAGTCTGCCTTCTCATTACTATGCAGATTGCAGTTACCCACTGTAAGCACAACTTCTTTTCCCTTATTATTCAATTGCAAAATGTGTAGCTTGCATTCCTTGACTTCATTATCCACGTCATCTTTGCTTACAACTGCCTGTATTGCCAGAATCAGGGAGTATCACCATTTTTTCCTTCGGGTGATCCACCAATTTTAGTGCTTGCGATATTGTGTTTAGTTCACCATTTCTTTGTGCTGGTAGTGCCTTCACCAATTCTTTAGGCTACAGTACCATTATATTCATGCTCCAGGATTGCCTTCTCTAGGCTTTGCTGACCCTGTTTTATGCATATGCAGCCACTCCTTTGCATGATATATCTGCCTTGTATCAAGTTTACTTGTCTCATCTAATTGACAATACTGCTGCATAAACCCATATTATTGTTTTATGTAGCCCTACCTCTAAGCTAGTAAAAGTAAAAATTGTCACGTATTTAGTGCAAGATTTAAGATTGATCCACAATTGAAGTTGAAAGCTTTTGTTATTCTTATAAATAATTTACAAGGCATCACTAGTGGCATTTTAAAATGGGTTTATATTTTTATAAATTTCGTGTAAAAAAGCCATAATCGGTGTGTTATGTGTTTTTATTTATTTTTTCATTTTCCAGCAATTACAAACAAGTAAAATTGCAGTGAATAGACAAAAAGACAAAAATTATTATTTTGCCAATATTGTACTGAAGGTTTTTAGAATAAAACCTACATTGTAAACTGTATGTTCTAGACTGATAGGCCTACTATCATGTAGTCATGGTTTATCGAGTAGATATATTAGGCCTATAAGATGCCTATCTAGTATCTATATATTAACTGCGGTGTACAATGCCCACACCACAATATGTGACATTGTACGCACAGTGGCTAGACCGAATATTATATTAATTTTAACAACTTTTGGTTGGTCGACGTGTATTTTGTACGTTTTGACTGTAGAAAATCGAAACTTAATTAGATTATCAGTTTTTGGCATTAATATTGTAGATTTGCGAATTTTTTGTGGTTTTTATCGCTATTTAAGCAACTTTTCGCGTTGTTTGTTGTTTTAGCCAAAAAATCACGTTTTGTCTTTGTTTAAAAACAGCTTGCGCTGAACCATCATGTCGAGAAGGCTTCAAATTTCAACAATCTAACTTAGCAGGGAAGGATAACTCTACGTCAAAAACCGCCACAAATTGTCATGTTTTAATTTAGGGATGTCAACGGGTACCCGTTACCCGCCCGGTACACACGGGTACGGTTCCAACTTTTCAATACCCGTTACCCGGTATTATCCGTTCCCTTCTTCTGTTCAAAACGAAATCAATTCAACATTGCGATATTTTCCCCTACTGGCCTCTTTGTGCGAGCGTATGAGCCGCGCTTTTCAATTTGCCGGCATTTAACTTGACACCCCCCCCCCCCCCCTCGTCAAGATTAGTCATCATCGCAAAAAAAATGAGACGTAAAGCCCAATTAGTATCATCTTCTGTAGGCCTACGGAAGAATGCTGCGGAACGGTTGCGAGTCCGAGGGAGCGCACCTGCCCGTCGTAGCTTTACCGCAATCATGTTCTCGTGTTCGAGCTCGGACTACGACGTCATCGCTTTGACGCGGCCGACCACCGAATTCATAGCTTTGTTGAATACTTCCGCGATTGTTTTGCATCGAAGACAATGCAACCTGATACCCTTTAGCAATATAATGTCTCTTTCCACAACTTTGCGAATTATTTGACACCCATGACGATAAAACGTGTATTTAGTATTATTTACTACCCGGGTAGTCCGGGTAGGGCGCGAGGGTACCCGGGTACAACTATTTCCGGGTATTGACATCCCTATTTTAATTATATCTCAAGATTGAAACACAAAATCGAAAATCTGAGAAACCACAGCGCTGTAGTTTGGTAAGCCTTACAGACTGAATGATAAATGTATTTAACGTTATAATCAGAATTACTGTGATAGCGATTTCCTTAAATTACTAAAGAAATCGTTATCACAGTCATACTGATTATAACGTTAAATACATTTATCATTCAATCTGTGTAGGGCTTACCAAACCACAGCGCTATGGTTTCTCAGATTTTCGATTTTGTGTTTTAATCTTGAGATATAATTAAATAATGAAAACTTTCTGCGGTTTTTGACGTAAAGGTATCCTTCGCTCTTAAAGTGTAGACTTTCGTGTTATCGCGACGTGCGAAAAACAAATGCCTGTAGGCATCACTTGTAAAATGTATGTAATGTATGAGTGCATCATGCTTTCCCCAGCAGAAAGCCTTCATGTTGTTTAAAATTATAATTATTATGTCTTTAGCAGTGGCATAATACTAAGTAGTAGTACGGTAGTAATAGTAGTAGTTGTAGCTGAAGTAATATTAGTAGTAGTTAGTGTTGGCAATTTTCAGAAAATTTTGATTTGTTGAAAATTTCATGAAAATTAAAACAAAAATATTTAGTGTTATCATAACTTGATGTTTGTACTTCAAAAAATTGATTTTATATTAAACTCACTGGTAGTGTCTGTATTGAAAAGCAACTCAGACACGTGGATTATCGTTACTAACATAGCCTACTTATTGTAGGCCTAATTAGGCCCGGTATTTCAATGCTGTAATAACTATTTATTTAACGAGTAGCTTGTTATCACCATTGTCAACCACCAATCAGTATCTTCTTTGAAATCAAGCAAATAGCTTATTTACTACAAACTCCTTTGTTATCTTCTACAGATTTCATTGTTATTTTGTTGATTGTAATACCTGGACCCCTATTCGGTAACTTTCCCATTTCTGCCTGAAATGAAAGCAGCCGAAACGAATGCAGGCAGAAATTATTTGCCCGTTTCAGCCGTCGCCAAAGATGAACCAAATAGCGATTCTACAACAGCGCCTGAAATGTGTATGTACGCTTTGGGAGGACATCACAAGGCGACTGAGCCACCGAGGCTGTAGGCCAATCAGAAACAGTCAATATCATGATTTAGAGGGCCGTGATCACTGCTACACGGCTCAAATCAAAACAAACATAACCCTACACAGTTACATGAACGCGTCAACTACAACACAAGAAGCAACCTAGAATGCCGTATTTCTCTATTCTAGGAATTTCTCTATGTTCTAGGAAGCCTACAAGGTAATGCCTAGGCCTACGCCAATATCTAATTATGTCTTAACACTGAATTTATATGTATCGGCCTAGTAATACGGCAGTCTCAATGATACAATAGGCCTAGGCTAGAGTTTACGTAATATTTCTCTAATGGCGGGCGTCACTAGACCGCGGCGCCGGCTGAGATTTTCGAATAATAAAGACTGTCTCAAATGAAAAGTAAATACGTTGTTTATTGTTGTTTTTCACTCATTATAATGGAACATAATAATTGAATGCAGTTTGCAGTACAATATCACGCGTCAACAGTTATTATCCATGCTTAATATTAGGGCTGATTTAGTTTCACCAGTAAAAAAGCTACTGAAACCATATCAGGACCACGGAAATGGATTCAGGCGGAAACGGGCACCAAAAAAGTTATAAAATCGCAATTATCCGATCAACGTCGAATTCAGGCAGAAACCATATCAGGACCTACGAAAAAAAGTTACAGAATAGGGGTCCAGCCCTTAATATAGAAGTTATTCGAAAACATTTTGTTTGAATATAACTTTATTTTTCTGGCAGGCAACAAGATGCATTTTTGCTTTGAATGGACATAAATGGGTATTCACTATTCAGTATCACAATTCCACATGCTTTTCTTTGGTATTTAATACTACCAGATAATGTAAGATGACCAACCTAAATCATAATAGCAATACAAATTAATTGAAAATTTTCAATTTGCCAACACTAATAGTAGTAGTAGTAGACTTAGTAGGCCCTACTAGTACAGTAATCCCCCTTTAATTCAAATTCCAAGGGACTTTTAAAACTAATTTGAATTACAAAATTTTGAATTAAAAGAACTTTAACACTAAGCACCATACCTAAACCTTCTGCTGGGACTCTAGCAATAGTTTGAATTATACATAAATTTGAATTAACCGAGTTTGAATTAACGAGGGACTACTGTAATAATAAGCATACTCTAATAAATATCATATTTGTGCTGAATATATCAATGAAATTAGTATATGTATACTGTTCTTTGGTTCCATTATAAATTACAATTGTTTTTAACATTAATTTGCATTACTGACTCAATTAGATGTAATAACTAATAATACAACATAATTTCAGTGAATAATAGGTTTGACAGTAAGTTTTTGAAGAGATCGGACAACAATAAATACGTTCTCTTTTAGTGTTGAGCAAGGCGGTGATTGACAAATATGTTCATAAACAGTGATGTTTACTCAGTTATGAAGTAACCATCCGTTTTACAGGAAAAGCCTGGGAAAGGAATGATGTCATAGGTACTTTGTAATGCAATGAAAATCAAACTGACAAATTTTGAAATGAAAAAAGTAGGGCTGGGAGAAAACGTTTAATTTTGTAAACGTTTACTTTCCCGAATTTTTCCCGTTAAAACGTAACATCCCTCCTGCTCACAAAAAAATTACTAAAAAAAAGAGTTGTAATGTTTGCGAAAAAAATGTTCAACGAAATAACACGGGATTTATTATATTCATCATTGATTTTATTCTCCACCTTTGTGTCCAATTGTCTACAGTAATTTTGACTCTCACATTAAGCTATGCCTTGTCTGCTCGTCGAAGAGCTGTGACATCTGACAAATCTGCGAGTTTGGGTTTTGGGTGGGGTTGGCGGGGGAGGGGGATTGGCCAGGTGGGGTATAAGACCACGGTAAAACGTGTATGATTATATATACACGTATATTTTCGCGCGGGCGTTTACACGACTCAGCCCTAGAAAAAAGTGTGTTGCCAGTGTTTGTAGATTAAGTGAATACTATTTCAGATGAATATGATTAAACTAATACTGTACTGGGAAATGTGGAATATCCTCTATTGGCGCACAAGGTTTCACTATGACATCCCAATTATTAGAGACTTGTTACCACTTATTTACTGGCAATATTCAATGCGTGCGTCAGGTTCCAACATATTTCCAATCGTCTGGAAAGTAGCAGCAATGATTGTTTTCCTTAAATGAGGAAAATTCCCACATGATTTAGCAGCTACCGACTGATGTCTGTAATGAGATGTTTGAGAGAATGTTGCTGACAAGACTACAGAGGCTCGCAGACTGTCGTATGATCGTCCCTCTTAAACACTTGGGCTTCCTGTCAGGTGGCTTAACAATCCATCAGATTGCTGGTTTAGTGATGGCTATAACAACGGCAGCAATCTTCTTGGTGTTGTGAAGCTTTCGATGGGGTCTGGCACGAGGGAAATTGAGCCATGTCACACTTTTTCGATGCGGGGTAGCATTATTGAGATACAATTGTAAAACGGTAATTTTGCGTGGTTTTAATGTTGGTGCTAATCATTACTCTTAAGGTTGATGAGTTTTGGAGATGTGCCAAAACAGCATAGGCCTATTCATGTTGAATATTTAGCACAATTTTACACAATTACATATATTTTAGTAGGGCTACTGTGTAGTTTGTGGTGTCTAGCTTTATTTTTCCATAGGTTTTTGAAACTTCCAAACATTTTTGAATTTTGTAATACAATAATCCCAGGTAGTCTAAAGGCGGTTTTGAACCAGACTTATAGTTTTGAAAAAAAAAAACTAGGATTTTATTTTTTTCATGATCATTCAACCAAAATTTATTTTACTTGTTGAATTAGCTCCAAATAGTGAATATTTAACATCTTGTGCATCTATGGTTGAAATTATCATGTATGTAGCACATGAATGGTCTTTATTATTTAGTACTTTGTAGCTTTCCAGTAATTAATATTTGTTTAGCATCTACTGTGCAAAATACTTATTTTATACTTCTCTAATGATTGTCAATTACACCTTGGCCAAGACCAGAGACGTACAACCCTTATGTATATTCTGTGGACAATGTCAGGTACCATATCCTAAATTGGGTTTATAGTGAAAAATCAAATTGATTGAATAAGATGGACCTATTTTGTTTATAGATTTGATGAAAGAAAGCCAACCAAATAACGGCGTAACTATCAAAAGCTGAATCGGGTAGCAGTAGGACTTTAAATCCTTTATTTCGATCCCCAGTCGGGGCAAACTTTTTTTATAATTGCTGTCTCTTTATACACTATCCTATCCATAAAGATGGATTAGATTTAAATATTGCATTATATATAATATATATATGTGTGTGTGTGTGTGTGTGTGTGTGTGTGTGTGTGTGTGTGTGTGTGTGTGTGTGTGTGTGTGTGTGTGTGTGTGTGTGTGCGTGTGCGTGCGTGCGTGCGTATATTATTATTATTATTATTATTATTATTATTATTATTACTGTATTATTATAATAAATGGACGGATAGGTGAGAGAAAACATTCCAAAGGGGTTATATTTTTCTTAAAACTGAAAAAAACGAACTAAATGCTGACGGAAAACAATTTTGAGGACGTTAATAATATATGATAAAGAAAATAAAAGATACGTAACTAGGAAGAGCCTAATGGGCTTCTTCCTTCCATCGAAAATTCTTAAAAAATTAATTGATACAAAATATATATTAGGGTTTGGGTGAGCAAACCCTATCAGTCAGTAACTAAAATGTAAGCTTCACTGGGATAGTGCTTGGCTAAAGAGGAGCTCTCCATCAAGGATGGAGCAGAGCGCCTCTGTGTGTGTGCATTCGTACTTCAAATCCGTTATTTGTGTATATGCATAAATGAAGGCTTTAAAACACAACAATTTATGTTAACCTATTTAGGCCATTCAGTATCTCACAATGGAAGCAAATCATACATGACTTTCTGATTTATGTTTTTACTTTTTTGGTAGTAGGCTCAATATTGATCATATTTGGGGTTTTATTTATGGCTCAAGTATGGGTCTACCTACATACTTTGCAGTTTGCTTTGCATACAATATTGCTATGAATATGATCTGTTTATCATAGGCCTACATGATACTACAACAATTTGCTTTTGTTTTGTTGTAGATTAACAAGAACTGATAGTGTGTTGAACAAGCTACCCTTGGTATCAACAGCTTTCAAGCATAGGCCTATAAACACCAATAAAGGTGTAGGAACACAATATAGTGATTACCAATACTACTCAAAAGCAAAAGAAAATTTGGATGTCAACCAACATAGAGACAACCCAGGCATCAAGTCTACATCTCGCAGACGGTTGCTTAATAAAAGTTTGTCACGCTCAAAGTCTTTAGAGCCTATCAGGTCTGGTAGCCTCACAAACCATCAAACTGGGTTTCCATTGCCATCATCTAAATTTGTCACCAAACCTATTCTAACTGTTCAAAATGGACAATACAAATACCAGCTTCCTGCAAATCCCATTAAACCCATTGGCCAGCCCCTTCGTCCCCATACAGGACCAAGAGATAAAGTATGTACATCACATCATGCCCCAGTGCATATGGGAGGATCTAGGGATCGACCATCCCAGCATCGTCAAGGATACGAAGCTACAGCAGCCCCAAATCGGATTGCTTTCTCATCAAGATGGACCAGAGTTGGAGAAGATTTCATTCCTGGCTCTGTCCGTACATCCTCGTTGGAAGAGCCATCCAACGCCCATAGAATTGTATCCAGCGGACTACCCTTGGAGTGCTCTGGCTCTATCCACCATCAACCGTCCAACACACGACGTACCCGGAGATTCTCAGACACCCCCACCCCCACCCCCACATACACGGGAGACCAGGGGGCGTCGGCCCTCGTCACCAGAACGGCTATATTCCCTGAACGAGGACTATCCGTGCCACTTCGATCAATGCCTTGTGTGCCATTTGAACGGACATCTGGCGGTGTATTGGATCCAAAGATTACAAACGGGTCTACCCAACATATATTATGGCAAGCCTTGGCCACCTATGGCTCCTCTGTACACTCGGCGACCACGCGGACCAGCGGTGTTGGAGACGTCAGCCCCTACTATGGAGAACACACCACCAACAATGGAAACCGGGAATCCCAACACATATTATCAGAGAAGCCAACAAGCAGCTGCACCTCTATACCAGCAGAACACACTTCAGACGAACATGTGGTACACGAACCATACAGAGGAGTCTATGTCTCAATACCAACTAGGAACAACCTCACCAGTGGTGTGGCAGACGTCAGCCCCTACTATGGAGAACACACCACCAACAATGGAAATTGGGAATCCCAATATATATTATCAGAGAAGCCAACAAGCAGCTGCACCTCTATACCAGCAGAACACACCAACAATGGAAATTGGGAATCCCAACATATATTATCAAAGCCAACAAGCAGCTGCACCTATATACCAGCCAGTCGAGAACACACCACCAACAATGGAAATTGGGAATCCCAACATATATTATCAGAGAAGCCAACAAGCAGCTGCACCTCTATACCAGCCAGTCGAGAACACACCACCAACAATGGAAATTGGGAATCCCAACATATATTATCAGAGAAGCCAACAAGCAGCTGCACCTCTATACCAGCCAGTCGAGAACACACCACCAACAATGGAAATTGGGAATCCCAACATATATTATCAAAGCCAACAAGCAGCTGCACCTCTATACCAGCAGAACACACTTCAGACAAACATGTGGTACACGAACCATACAGCGGAGTCGGCTCCATACCAACTAAGAACAACCTCACCAGTGGTGTTCCAGATTACACCCGAAATAACACGCGGACCAGTGGTGTGGCAGAGGTCAGCCCCTACAATGGAGAACACACCACCAACAATGGAAATTGGGAATCCCAACATATATTATCAAAGCCAACAAGCAGCTGCACCTCTATACCAGCAGAACACACTTCAGACAAACACCATGTGGTACACGAACCATATAGCGGAGTCGGCTCCATACCAACTAAGAACAACCTCACCAGTGGTGTTCCAGATTACACCCGAAATAACAACGGAATCGTACCAACCCAACATGAACGATCAATACCGGGTTCAGGAGTTGGCATACCACCAAAGTCTAGTTTCGCCACGGGTGTTGGAGACTGCAGCCCCATTGATCGACCGCATGGGAATGCCACTACAAGGCGACTCTCAAACTTGGCCACCACCGAGCTATTGGGAAATAAGTCCAGGTAGGATAATTTCCTTACTTTGCTACATGCATCACTAAAGTTGAGATCAGAGTTAGGGCTAGTATATATCCATTAATTGGCTTAGGATGTAATGCTGAATCTTAAATGCATTCAAACACTTTAAAGGCCCACTAAACCCTCACACATCGTTTAAAACGTGTAATTGTAAGCCTAATCTGTAACGGATAGTGCATGTGTCAAGTTGCCTAGTGTATTCAAACTCTTGAAATCCAAGAAAAAGTGTTTCGCCCCAGGCGTTGTGACGTAGATGAAACTACGCGCTACTCGCTGCATGTGGAGCATCGTCTGAGTTTCGAGGCCCGCGCAAATATATCTCGTCGTCCAGATCCATCTAATTCACTTGAGCACAAATCAAACATACCACTGAATTCGTCTTACTTCGGTCTACACGATGAATGTTGAAACAACCTTCTACCATGTATGCAACTTATTCAATAAAATGTTAAACATGAAGCAATAACTACATAATTTAGATGGAAACACAACCAATTTCAAGCAAATGTTATGAAGAGCTAGCTTTAAAAATCAGAATTCCAACAAGCCTATCAAGTTACCTGATATATTTAGATATTACAAGCAGAAAAACAGCAAGAAATTGATGAAAATTTAGCCGATTATCTAATGTATATAATAGTGCGTGTTGTCCGTTCACTGCCGCGGAGTACAACTCGGTGAGCGCGGGCAAAGCCGCCGATGGCCTGTCAAGCTTTAATAGCTTGGCTGAAAACATAGACGCATTTGTACATTGTATAAAATAAAATGTTTCAATTATAAACTTATTAGTTGTATTTGTATGTCTCAATCTATTGCTATCAACACTTTAATAAAAAAATAAATAAAAAAACGCATATATAATTACTTCGAATAACTGAACAAACTTTATTTTGAATTTGAAATACAAAATAATACTACAGTTATTAAGAAGAAACAAAAAAGCTTGAACGTGATATTATTAATATTAGTATTGCGGTTATCAAGATTTGTAATTTTAGTTACCGGCAATTTTTAGCCACAGAATTTCCATTGATGCCAATAATAAAATAAAGTCAATATATTAATAATAGTATAATATAATAATAAAAGTAATAATACCACCAATAATAACAATAATAATAATGATAATGATGCAAACACGAATAATATGTAAATCACGCACACGCACACAACCAAACCATGACACACACGACTTAATTGTAGTTTTGACGTGTTCTTAAGGCCTATTTAATATATTTGTATCAATTATTATTATTATTATTATTATTATTATTATTATTATTATTATTATTATTATTATTATTTCCAGGCCTGACTGGTACTAAACATACACAACGCAAGAGAAATCAATACAATGTTTTTATAGACAATAGTAAAGACTAGTAGCTTTGACTGATCTCGATCTACTCAGCTCACTGGATATATTCGCGGACGTATCAGGCAATAGGCCGCAACACGCGTTGTTATATACACACGATAATCTGCTAAATTTCCATCAATGTTTTGCTGGTTTTCTGTTTGTAATATCTAAACATTTCAGTTAACATGATAGGCTGGTTGGAATCCTGATTTTTAAAGCTAGCTCCTCATAACATTTGCTTGAAATTGGTTGTGTTTCCAACTAAATTATGTAGTTATTGCTTCATATTTAACATTTTATAAAATAAGTTGCATACATTATATAAAACCTAGTAGTTGGACTATACACTGTTCCTTGTCAAGATCAAACAATTATTAATTGACAAGGAACAGTGTATAGTCCAACTACTAGGTTTTATATAACGTTTTACCTGTTCTACTATGTTTCCATCTTTTAATTAAGTTGCATACATGGTAGAAGGTTGTTTAAACATTCATCGTGTAGACCGAAGTAAGACGAATTCAGTGGTATGTTTGATTTGTGCTCAAGTGAATTAGATGGATCTGGACGACGAGATATATTGGCGCGGGCCTCGAAACTCAGACGATGCTCCATATGCAGCGAGCAGCGCGTAGTTTCATCTACGTCACAACGCTTGGGGCGAAACACTTTTTCTTGGATTCCAGGAGTTTGAATACACTAGGCAACTTGACACATGCCCTAACCGTTACAGATTAGGCTTACAATTACACGTTTTAAACGAAATGTGAGGGTTTAGTGGGCCTTTAAGGCCTTTAGGATCCAGTAAAAATCCTCTTCCTGAATCTCATTTAAATACTTATTACCAAGTAGAAAATAGTAATAGCTTACATATTTTTAGTTTTCACTCAAGATTACTAGTGAAACTGTAAAAAAAAAAAAAAAAAAATGGTTCTTACCTAAACATTTTATAGGTGCAAAATGCAAAATTGATTTTATTTCCATATAAAATACTTAGGCTTACCACAAAAACACCCGTGGGAGTTTCCAAGTTCCACAGAATGTATAGATTTACACGGTATGTAGTAAGTTATGGTTTGAAGAGCTTTCTGTGAGGTTAGCTTCACTCTTGCTATAAGTATTGCTTACCGGTTCAGGAATTGTTGTGAATTAGGTTCATTATTTAGAGTTAGTTGTATCATTATATGATAGCATTTTTTATTTGGAAATTGAAAATTGATCTGTTTGTGTATAAAAAGAAAACGGGAGAGCATAATTATTTTCTGACTCCTGCCTGATTTAAACTAAATCGGAATGCAGAACACTCTGGATGTCCCTATTTCTACTCCATTTTCGGGTTCCTCTCGTAAATGTTCTATAGTTTTGCTTTTCATCCAGTCACTGCAGTCTTCTCATTCCAATAATGAAAGTTGTAATGGGATTGGCGATGCCAATCTTAAAAGCATCTTAGGTTATACCAAAACCTAAACAAATCCTAATCTATATGAATGTTCTCTTTATTAGGAATGTGTGCAACCCTGGACACAGAGAGTCGACAGTATCGGCAACCGATCCCTGGCCGTTCCGACATGGAGAGCGAGAGTCAAGAGGGACGAGAGCTCGGAGCTCGAGCCCGGAGCAGACAACTACGTCTCCGAATGGAGCAGCAAATGAGAGAGTGGGAACAGTCGGAGCCGCAGAACGCCGGGATCCAGAAGTACGTCGACGTGGAGCCCGAAGCTCCTACTCCCCAGAAACCGGTGGCGCAAACTCGGCAACCCGGTACCGGTCGTTCGCGGGGGAGGTTTGGTCGCAGAGGGGGTGTTCGCCCAACACGGTCGGCCTCCAAACCGGCAAAACGTTCGGATCCTCCCAGGATGGCCAATCTGCGCAGGGCCTCACGACCCATTCGCGGGGCTCGACCGAGCTCCGAGCCGGAGCAGCCAGAAGCGGTAATGCCCGAACCAGACCTAACGGATCACGAAGAGAGATGGGAGACTGTTTCCCGACGAAACCGGTCCCGACCCATACGTGGGGCTCGACCGAGCTCCGAGCCGGAGCAGCTGGAAGCGGTAATGCCCGAACCAGACCTAACGGATCACGAAGAGAGATGGGAGACTGTTTCCCGACGAAACCGGTCCCGACCCATACGTGGGGCTCGACCGAGCTCCGAGCCGGAGCAGCTGGAAGCGGTAATGCCCGAACCAGACCTAACGGATCACGAAGAGAGATGGGAGACTGTTTCCCGACGAAACCGGTCCCGACCCATACGTGGGGCTCGACCGAGCTCCGAGCCGGAGCAGCTGGAAGCGGTAATGCCCGAACCAGACTGCACGGGTCACGAAGAGAGATGGGAGACTGTTTCCCGACGAGGCCGGTCCCGACCAAGGAGTGGGAGTCGATCGACAGAGCGAGGAGTGCGGACGGACCGCAGACTGTCCAGTCGATCCCGTCCTCCACAGAGCTTCATACCTTCCGAGACCACCAGGGCACAAAGCCAACGGTTGGAAACACAGGTATAAATATTCTTTCCCTTTTACTAGAAATATTTCACACATTATTACTTGTAAAGTTTCTGCAGCCACATAGTACATGCCCGGCAAGAGTTATATCGCAGTCAGGGTTGAGTTTTGTATTTTCTGGTTTTTACTTGAAAGTAGAATGTAGTTCTAGGTTTCTACAATATTGTTGTGTACAACAGAGCTTGCATGATCATACAATTACTACTTAAATTGTTTTTTTTCACGTCCATAATTATAATCAAATTGTTAATATTGCTCTTTATTCCAACATCATTTAGTTGGGTAAAGGGGTGTTTCCACCAATGATCTTGGGCATCCCAGGAATTAGTATCGGCATGCCAAGCTCGACACATCGTATGTTAGGTTAAATGAAAAAATAAATAATTGGAAAATGTGTCTGGTTATCTGCAGGGAAGTGCAAACAAACGCCTGGATCCGGCGTCTACAGTGATGTGCGACCAAGTGAATTGGCCACTGGGGCACTGCCCCGAAAGAAAACGATAAGCAACCAGGTATGCAACAAAGATGTTTGAAAATGGTTTTATTTCTTTTTAAATTTAGTTTTTACGCTAAACATGCAAAAACCGGTATCAGTATCAGACCTATGGTATGGTTTTATTTTCGTTTGCAGGCACTTCAAAACAGTGAAGTAATCAATAATATACATCCATCAGGCCATCCCTTCTGAAAATTTTATAGTTTGCATTGCTTGGTATGGCATGAACAGTAGGCTATACACCTGTAGATACTGGATTATTAGGTAGAAATAGGTATAAGCAGTCTGCTCGGATTAAAAAGTAGGCCTATAAAGGGAATTGACACACTTGTGCCCCATTTGAAAGCAGTGTTTGCAGTTAGCAACGAAAACAGCTGTAACATATACATGTCCAGGTTGTTAAGCTACTGTTCTCTTGTTTGTGATGCATAATTTTTAGGGCTGCCCAACGATATCGATAATTCGATACAATATCGATGATAGATAAATAATTCGATATCGATATAGAATTAATACACCGTACACATCGCGATATCGAACCGAATCTGGTAGAGTCGAATATAACACCTTATAAGCTAATTGATACAAAAAACCGATTACGTATCACGTCACGCCAACCACACCATCGCTGTTTTGTGTAGATATTTTACAATTTGAATAGTACAACAAACAAATTGACACACATAGTAAGACATTTGAAAGCTAAAATATTTCTTTACGTAATATTGTTTAAAGAATGGCCTCTAGCTGGCCTGTAAATCCTAAAAACAGACGAGAAAAGTTTCGATGTGGCGATATCGCCGATATCGATACGTCACTTGAAAACTTCGATATCGCGACGCGATATCGATATTTCTTCCCGCGATATCGATATGATTTTTTTTATCGTTGGGCAGCCCTAATAATTTTAGATGTAATGTATGTAAATAAATATGTGTGGTCTCGATTTTCATGGCTGAAGTGATCTATCTTGCCATCTGTCTATCCAATTAGGAATATATTATACTTTTCTTATATGGTAACTTAGAAAAAAATTACTTTTTTTTTCAGATAAACAGCAATGTTGATGAGTGGAATATGGCATGGAAGTCAGTCTTCATGTTTAGGTATGTCACTAAAACCATTAGTAATTTATTTGCGGTATATCATGTCTCGTACTGAAGCCCGTATGTACTGTATTTTCAGGTTGCAAGATCTTTTTCCAAAGTCAACCGCTGTTACAACTCCACTCATCATGCCAGTACATTGGATTTTGCCCATTGAGGGCGAAGATAACCCTAACTTGACTACATTGCTAGATAACATTTTCAATCATTTAAAAACACTTCATGTGAACACTTTTCCTGATGAGTTGCTCAAATCCATAGTGGATTATTTTATTGACCTTAAACCACTTTATGCTTTAAGTTCAGATGTATATAGTTTAGTTTACAAAGGTTTTTTATATTTTGAGTCGCGAAACGACAGAGTTGAAACGCAGACTAATATTTTCAACAATCGATTGGCAGGTAACTTTGCTCAGTGTTACGAGACGGAGTTCACAACGGACAGTCCCGTCACTCGTGTTATCTCGCAGCGTTCGGCTGACATTTTGCAAATTCCTACCACGAAAAACAAATCGGTTCCAAAGTTTCCATCAAGAAGCAAATCCGTGACGACTTTGCCATTTGTGAGGAAAAACATAAGGGAAAGTTTGCGTAGTTTATCGTCGATTAAGCGCCACAAAAAATTAAAGTCGAGCATGTCCCATGAAAATTTAGAAACCGTGCCAAATCTCGACTACATGCTTGCATTAACTTCGTTACAAAAGTTGATGGAGTGTTCACGTAAAAACGTTCTTGAAACGCTCGGTAAAAGCAAAGAATGTTCCGACGTGAAGATCGGCACATCAAAGTGTGATTTAAGTATTGTAGATAGTGGTGATAAATGTGGCTCGGCATACGTGGTAGGAGGTGAAGACGAAGAGGACATATGTGAAGAAAAAAATGTGAGCAGCGAACAACACAGCCACAATACAAATAACCGCAAATTGGAGAACCAGAGTTCGAATGCAAGTATGAGCTTGGAGCACGTGTATGCGAACGTTAGTAAAGGAATGCTTTTTATCGACCCCGTTTCCGAGGGAAGTGACGGTTATGAAGCCGGGGACAGTGACAGCGATTGTGCTTCATTTCACACTGCTGCATCCACGTCAATCAACACATCTGGACAGAGTGTCAAGGAATGCTGCTCGCCACCAGGAATATGGGCTGGTGAAGTGGAATTGGCTGCAGTTCAGTTCTTTCAGTTGGCATTGCTGTGCGTCGCCCCACAGAAGCGGAGTCACTTGCAGCAGCTGCTGCTGGCGATTCGACTCCTCACTCGGTCGCCAGCACACTTGACTCAGGTTAGTCTACGTAGGAATTATTCTGTTACTCCTGGCACCAAAAGTAGATGCATAGATTGAGGCATAATTATCGATTTTCTGAAATGAAATTGAAATAGGCCCTGGCCTTCGACTGTAAATTGTACTTGTACCAGTACATGCCATGTAACAGCAATGGAATTCTGTTTTTAAAGTATTTTGTGTGGTTTTGAAATTTAAGCCATACTGCCTTAGTATGGCATTTAACTTTAATTTGAGAGAGATATATGTACTCTCTCTGTATATTTTTTTATCACAGCATAGTTTAAGGTTTACCTACTTGTATTTTTATGCGGGTAACGCGCATATTATCACTAAGATTAGGCCTATTACATATTATTTTTTGTCTTTTTTTGTTACTTAAATCTGAGTGTTTTTTTCCTTCATTGGTTTTTTAAGAATTGACATTCCAGTTCTATGTAGCCTACTTAACTAACGAGCATTTCAAAATTTAGTATTGTGCTCTGAAAATAAGAATGATATCATAGAATTACATGAAACCTTGCAATGAAATTAGTGTTTGTTTTTATGTGTATGTGCAGGATGTCCGTATGCTGTACCATCTGATTGTACCGGCTGAAATCACTTCCACAATCGACCAGAATGCCAACCAGCGAATGATAAACTTCATGAGTTCCCACTATCAGAAGATTTTCGTCGTTCCACATGACTTGCTGCAACAAGTCAAGAGTTATGCACTTGTTTTGATTGATCAGCGTTCTGCCCGAGCCAAGATATTGACTCCTACTCTCGAACGTCGCAATACTGGTGTGTCACCGACAGTGCCTGTCGTGCATTGCAAGCAAGGCTCACCACCAATCCAACACCAAACACGCGAATGTCCAATAATACCCGTCAGTTACTGCAAACAAGTTACGTCTCTACAGTTCGAACACCAGCGACAGACTGGTTCGCAGATGGCTCTCTCCGAGCTTCTTGAACAGATTCTCGCCGACTGCAAAATGAGACCGAAGGAAAAAAAGAAACGTCTGAAGTCGGTGAGTACAACAATTTTCTTCTGTGCATTGAGTTGTTTATCACTGTCATCCATAAAAAAAATTGCATCCCTTTGCCACATTATTTCTCTTTAGTGAGATGTTCCTTTGTTGTATGTGTTGTTGTTAAAGTGGGTCCCTCCTTGGTTACCGGTGTGCACAAAGAGCCATCTCAGCTCATTCATCATATTCTTGCCCACATTTTCCCCTTTTTTGTTTCTTCTCTCTTCTCATTCTAATTCATGACGGCCCTCTTTACAAATGAAAAGCCCCCCCTCCTGCCCCTGTACCCCCAACCACTCCTAGGGATGTGCGAGTACTCGATTTCTCGAGCTTTTTCGAGTATTTTTTCAAGCTCGAAGTCGAGTCGAGTAGTAGTTTAGGCTTGAAAAAGTTCGAGTTTAAAGGTCTAACCTACAAATTATGAAAATGACATCGCTCACGCCGATTTCCATCCAGTTTTGAATTAATCCTATACCTGACTTTGTGATGTGTCCTAACCTAGGTCTAGCGTCAATAAATAAAGACGTAATAATAATAATAATCGCAATAATAGGCCTAATGTCGGGCCAGTGTAGGCCTATACAAGTACCTAGTCATGAGCCTATATTCATCTTTTCGTCGCCAAAGTCTAGGCCTTGGCCTCTTGAACATCACAAGTAGTGCTTGGAACTTTTATTTCACTGCACTGCACAGACAGCACAGCACATTATTAAATTCGTGTTTAATTAACGTCAGTCTTGAAGGTTCAGTTGCACTAATCGCTATATTCCGCAAGATATAATATGCATCAATCTAGCTACTAGGCCTATGTTTATACACTGATTATCTATTTCTGTACGCTATTGTGTGATTGATTTCCTTTTTTTAACTAAAAATGCAAAAGTAAAACGAGCTCGACTCGATACTCGAGTATCTAGAAGACTACTCGACTCGACTCGACTTGACTTGTAAAAGTGCTACTCGCACACCTCTAACCACTCCTAATGTTTTTGTTTCCCCTTATGACGACTCTGATGTGTGATGGATGGATCTGATGCAGCCGACGCCATATGGCCTAACTGTTAAATATGTTGTAATAGGCTTATAATCACGGTAATAAATAAATATAAAGTTGTCATTGTTGTGCAATATGCATTCAATATTTCATTCTGTTGTGTTGCAGTGTAGCCTAAATCACTGAAATTGTTTCTTAAGATTACCCTTTCACAGTTGCATTGTTACAACTTAAAAACTAAGTGGAAAGATACAAAATTTTGCTGGTAGCTCTCAATTGGTAGTACCTATATTGTTGTTGTTTCTCTTAAATATGTTTTTTTCCTTTCAGTTTAAGGAAGCATATCCTCACATATACTTTAGTCGATTTCCTGAGGACACTGATAAAATTGGAAAACGGAACATCCTGAAGCCGGTTTATATTAAATTTAAAAACCTCCGTATCTAGACGAAGGGATATTTTAAAACATGTCTTACTACATTTTTATAATCCTGACTTGCACACTGTCATGACTCAATGAGCTCAAGTATGCACGTGTTTTTGTTTATTGCACACCGTTTTTATCACAAAAGTGACTCATGAACTAACCTGAAGAGGTATTGATGAAGGTTTTTTTACTATACTTAATTTGTGTGTCGGCGAGTGTCCCTGATGGATGTCTCAAAAGTATGTTTGACTTTCATGGTTGGCTACCCCTACGAGATAAAAGTATTTGTTCTAAAGCATCTATTTGTAACTGTTTTTGATGTACTGTATATATTTTGAACCTTCTCTGTGCTCTTTTACTGAGCAGCTTTATTTTTTAGAAGGTGGTTTGCGTCTGTATTTATGTAGTTTGAGCACAAATTTTTTGTGCGTACTATGTATGCGATAATGGTTAACTGTAGATTCCACATGGTACCGTAAGTGGAAAACTGTTTGAGCAAAACTGTTTGGTTGGTCCCTACGAGATAAAAATATTTGTTCTAAAGCATCTATTTGTAACTGTTTTTGATGTACTGTATATATTTTGAACCTTCTCTGTGCTCTTTTACTGAGCAGCTTTATTTTTTAGAAGGTGGTTTGCGTCTGTATTTATGTAGTTTGAGCAAAAATTTTTTGTGCGTACTCTGTATGCGATAATGGTTAACTGTAGATTCCACATGGTACCGTAAGTGGAAAACTGTTTGAGCACAGAAACACTGTGCAGTGCCATCTTCTTGCACATTATTGGATACAATGCAGAGGTTACAAAGCTAGAAAGTATTAGTACTGTATATTCAATATTGTTAAAATATTACCTAACCTTTTTATTACCTGTAGTTAGGGTGTTACTAATTTGCTAATTATTTGATTTTAATGTTATACTTTAAATTTCTCCAAAAGTTAAATTTGTTGACAAAGATAAAAATGTATGAAATGTTAAGTTTAAAGATGTATGAACTTAATAAGCACACCAAGTAGATACACAATTAAACATTGATTTGAAAAATGATCAGTCAATTCATGCAAGGAAGTACGTTTATGCTACGAAAGTGTTAACTAGTGCTGGAAAGGTGTATGCAATGAACCAAGCACACCACAGCACCCAATTAAACATTGATTTAAACAGATCATTTCATGCAAGGAAGTACATGTATGTTGGGAATGTATCTTTGTATATCACTCAGCAGCCATATTTGATGAACCATACAACTTGCTTCGCAAGAGTGACATCACTTTATAAGTTGTGACGTACACTTTGTTCGGAACGAATTAGTGGCGGTACCAATTGACCCTGATTTGTGTGGTTCTTTAAAAGTATACTGGATCTGTGCCCTCCAGACCTCAACTCTGGACTCGACTCTGGACTCCCGTTTTGCAGTTCCATTGAGCACTAACGTAACGTAGGGATATTGAATGACTGAATGTCTAAGGATACCTCTATTTGATGTCGGGCAACTATGGTTGCGTTGTGACTATGAATATTATTAATAATATTAATATTAATTACCTAATTTTTAATCTTAAAAACGAATATTACTATAAAAGTCAAATACGTTTGTGAAACAAGGTGTAGCGGCTGCCCATTGAACAATGTAACAAGTACCGCATTACACATTGCGTCTATAGATGCGCGTACACTCTGCGGGGTAGAAATTAGTAATGACTGATTCTTCATCATCGTCTGCCTCATTCTTCAAGCTGTTTGATGAATTGTGCACAAATAAAATGAATGAATCCGAAATGCAGAGGACGCTAGCGACAAAGTGGTGCACACACAGTTAATATTGTATTGCAGTGTTTGAAAGTAACAAATGTAACCGGTTTGAAACATTGAATCCGGATCGTAGTAGGTTTAGAACAGGTTTACAGGGACCAGACTAATATTGATGATAATGTCACTGCCTTACAAACGTACAAGTACAACCACATATAATGCCACCTCATTCATATGAAGTACATATTTTGTGTAATGGCTAAAAACACCTAGTCTCGCCTTCAAACAAGCCTCAAACAGTGCCTCTGCAAATGAAATGTTACAACAACAAATGGTTGTATGTATACTGTGTATAGAAAATGTATTTGGGGATAGAGAGACCAAGGTGGCTGATATAATTGGAACAAAGAACCTAAATAAATATGTTCCAGTGAGGGAAAAGGTACAGAAGCACGACAGCTTACTGCTTACCTGAGAATGTAGATAGGTCGCATTGAGAAACAAAGATGAGTAGATACGTAAATGATAGAGGTGAGGCCTAAATGCTTGTATGAAGGCTATATATATGTAGCCAAGCTACAGTCCATAGATGTTTTTAGCAAGAACTATTTAGGCATTCACAATAAGTCATTGATATGAACTTACATTTTTGTAACTGTTCGGACAAACTATTATTAATAACATTTATCTGCACATTGTTAGAATACATTGTTAATTACAATTCAGTATATACTGGCCTTATTACCAGTATATATATAAGTTACTGTGGTGGAGGTATACTTTTAAAATCCTAGGTCATGTTCTTCTCATTTTGAGTTAAGAGCAAAGAGTACCTCTGCGTCAAAAACCACAGAAAAGTTTCATTTTTTAATTATATCTCAAGATAGCAACACAAAATCGAAAATCTGAGTCAACAGCGCACTGTGTTTTGATAAGCCCTACAGACTGAATGAAATATTATAACCATTAGCTTAGTTATTTTGATTATTAAATTGATAATTAATTGAATAATTGGGCCCTAGTAATAAAATTAGTTAAAAATAAAAACCATACTGATTATAATGTAAGACACAACTAAGAGCATTCAGCATGTAGGGCTTACCAAACCACAGTGCGCTGTTGACTCAGATATTCGATTTCAAAGTCCATTTTTGAGGTATAATTTAAAAACAAAAATTTTGTGCAGTTTTTGACGTAGAGGTATCCTTCCCTGTTAATGTTACTGACCCCTGTAAGATTAAACGCACACAAACCTTACGTTTAACATTGAAAAGGTGAATAATATCTGTTCTGGAGTCTTTACAACTGAAGTTCCTATAAAAACAAATCATAAACACTATCCCAGCCTCTAGGCACTATCTATCAAAGCATAAATCAATAAGAGTGTTAGTTTAGAGATGGAATGTTAGAATAGAGGAATTCATTATTACTTTCAATGGTATGTAGCATTCTCAAGATATTACTTAATAAAATGGTAATTTTGCCCTGTGTTTATGGTAAACTACTCTTCCACCATAAGAAAAAAAGTACGTAAACATTTTAATGGTGTGTAGCCATCTTGAGTTACGATTAAAACATTAAGTTCCATACACTGGTAATTGATTATTGTGATCAGTAGGGCCCCATAAAAATCGGTTTATTTTTTCCCAAATTTCGCTTTAAAAATGGCCGTTTTCGGTGTTTGCAGTGTCATTATATTTAGCCTTGTAGAGTGAGTGATACAATGCAAAGTAAAACAAGTTGGCGAAATGAATATTCTCATCCCTGCTATGGAACAATGGTCCAAAATGTATTTAATTTCAAACGAAATTTATTAATTTTAAGAGAACACGACTTTTGGTGCAAGTTTTGGAAAAATGTTCGCTGTTAATGGGAATTCAGACGGCAGTTTTGCTATATTTTGTGGTTATTTCGCGTAAAACGGGAGATTTTGTTATTTGCAGTGTTATGGCAATTTCACATTTTTTTATATTTTTGGACTCCTCTCACTATTAAAGGCTGGCATTTGATCAAATAAAGCAACATTGACAACAATCATATGATTTTGCGATCACGAATTTTATGGGGCTCTAGTAATTACTAATCAGTTATCTGTGTTGGAGAGGTTTAAATATTGCACATACATTTTGCCTACGGGATTTATCCCTACATTGTACAGTTAATGGTGTGAACAACATAGCTGTCCAGAGTAGAAACTGGAAGTAATTACTTTAGGGTGCTCCGGGGTAATTATGGGACAGTATTCATTTGCGAAGCAACTGGCGGTAGTGCCACTCCATAATACTAGATATACATTGCAGTCTGTGCTATCTCATTGTAAACAGAGATTGATCGGAATGCTGTACAAATATTGGGATTCTAGTCAGGACAGCCTACAGAATAATACAGTACTAGTGCCAAACACTACAATTCACAACCCAAAAGTTAATACACTTACTATTTCGTGTTATGCTACTTGCCAGTTCATTTATTTGAACACGTTATAGGGAAATTAATTCTTATCATGTGTGTGTTACTTAAATCTAGAAATATGTCACTTTTAAAGTACCAGTACATATAGCTTATTAGTTATTACTAGTAGGTATTTAATCTGTTAATTATTGATTTTTTGCAAAATGATTGCTAATTTCAAATCTTTATAGTAGATACAACTGTTTTCTGGATAGGGGGCAATATTTGTGATGCAATGTCACTGCACTTTGCTTTTATTAAGAGTCAAATTTTGTTCTTTGTTTTTTCTACTTTGATAAAAGTTGATAGATTAAAACAAACACACATAGGCCTAAGTAATGGTTTGTCCAACAGATCATGAATGCATGTACTTCAGATGTACAGTATGTACTGTACCAGTGGTTTTTGCTACTGAGCAACAGAGCCCATCTGTCAATTGTAATTTGTTTTGATCTGTATTATATTACAATGCCTTAAATTGAAGATAGTTCATTACGTTGTGTTTATTTAATTATGTTTTATTTTGCTCCCCACAGTTTGAGCAAAGTTTTATTATACAAATCTTTATAGTAGGTAACACTGTTTTCTGGATGGGGGCAACATTTGTGTTGCAATGTCACTGCACTTTTCCTTACTTACCTTTCAGAGTGTAATTCATACTTTGATAAAAGTTGATGTATGTACTACTGTGCAGTGTTCTTTGCTACTGAGCAACAGAACCCACCGCCAATTGTAATGTGTTTTGATCTTTATTGTATTACAATGCCTTACATTGAATATCGTTCGTTAAGTTGTGTTTTTGTAAATGATATCATATTTTGCTCCTCACAGTTTGAGCAAAGTTTTATTGTAATGGATGAGATATTAATCATTTGTTTCGTTTTGTTCACCACGTTTGGAGCAAAGTTTCATTATAATAGATGATATATTAATCATTGTTCCAGCCAATGTGTTTGCCATTACTTGGTGCCATTCTTTATGTTTTTTAATATCTTATGTTACATTGAATAAATACTCTTTTATACGCCATATAAGTAATTGTTTTTAATTTTTTAGATCCAAATTCCCAAATGTGAATCCCAATTCGGGTATTGTCAGTTGTCAGTTACTAAGATACATGTATGTTTTTGAAAATGCTTGTACCTAGGCTAATTTAATACCTAGTACACGCAAATGTATTATCTACAATCTTCACCTACAATCGCTATACTATTAATATTATAGTGATGGTGTATTCTGATCAAAAGTATAAATATATTTGTCACGCATTCCTCATTGGTTGACGGATGCGCGATCGACAGCAGCTGAAGTCAAGGCGTGTACTTTGTAATCATTGTGTCGTCGCAACTCCCGAGCCCCTTATAGCCATGGGCAAGGTTCACGTGTACGAGTAGACGCGAATAGGTGTAACTTGACATACATGGCCGAAACTTATCTCAATCCTTTTAAATTCGAATAATATCAATCTGATAAGATGAATAACATATCACTAGTTTTTTTAGCAGATAACACTTTCGCGGGATAAAATTGTGGTGTTCGTATATTTTCTTGGGTTTGTGGAATGTCGTCACATCACTTTTAAAGAGCTTTATCACAGGTGGCGAGTCGAGTGAGTGCGACGCTAGCGCCTACCTGTTCGAAGCGCGTGGTTAGAAGATAAAACTAGTAGTATTGTGGACGTGGGTAGAGAAATGCGTCTGAGAAAACCACCTGTAGAATATTGTGGTGAAACATTGAACAGTGCCTAGTTGCGTGTGATCATTTCTACTAATATACGACATTATTGCGATTGTGATGTGCTATCAGTGAAGTGTGCTCTGCAAATAAAACCTTTCTTTGCTAACGATATAGACGTTTTAATTGTATTTTATGGTTAGCATGGAGTCTGGTCATTTGTGCAATGTAAGTATATTTCCTCAGACAGCTTGCAATCTAGTCAATCAATAATTGAATTGTTTTTGTATATTATACAGTCTAAAGTCACTAGACACGGTAACATCTCAGTAGGTCCTATGATTAAGTGGTCCACGTATAATAATTTTATTGTTAATTGCTCATAGGTGCCATTAATTTAAATTCACAGCTCTGCCTACGCCTAGGCTTAAATCCATCGGATCTTATTCGAATTTGTTCGCGCTAAGTCTAGTAATAGTTGGATTTTGGAAATGTGTGCTAAATCTGTACTTAACGGACCTTGTTTATGATCAGTGGTATATTTATTAGTCGCGGAACATTGTTGGGAGGTGTGTAGTCATACGTTGGCTGTCTTTCTGACACTTCGCATTCCTTCTCGCTCGTAATGGGCGCGGCCTGGAGGCCCTTTTTTGGGCCTGCATTCCTTAGGCACAGCTTGGCAGAGGCGTGTGTCTCAACTTATCAATACCTGAGAGGAGTCATATTTTAGACGTCGACTTATGTTTCGAATGAATCTAATGTTTGCTTAGCCCAGACATGTTATAAAATGCAGAGGCTGTGTGGAACGTAGGTTTAGACGGAGGACACGCTTCAAGTCGGTTGTGATGCGAGCGAGTGCGACCTTGTTTTCCTGTGACCTGCATACCACAGCAATACCTGCTTTGTAGCTTACTTAGCATACTGTTGAGGAAATTGTAGAAATCGCCACCTTGCCTTTCAAAGTGTATGGTCGTCGATTGGTTTGTTATGTCGACACATGAAAGAAAGTTTTGCTTAAATGAAATTGATCACGTATCGTGAAAACTAATATAACGTGGTAATGTAATTGTAGGGTCACTTAGTATATTTAGAAAGGGGTAACGTCGTGGGCTAGTTCGGCAAAATCGCTTGTTTGTGGAGCTATGCCGTCGGTGCGTTTTTGTTATTTGTTTTTAATGCTGTTCGAGAATCAATGAGGTTGAACGATGTAAACCTAAGATACTTGGTTCTATAGGAGACGATGTGAGCCACGACGGCAACCTATTACGTATATTGAATACAAGGGTAGGTCTAATACTCGTTGACGCGCGACGCGCCTCCCGTTTTTTGATGGGGTAGGGCTCTACCTGGGGTGGACATGTGCTCATTCATCTGTTATTTATTTTACTAAGAGGCCACTCTTTGTTGGAGGATAGCTCTGGAATAGGGAAAGCATGGCTCTTAGTTATGGTTAAGGAGTTTCTTTAAAAAAGGCGATCTTTTGGAATTATTTGCAGCTTCTCGAAGTTATTATTAATTTGTGTCGCCCTAAATAGGTTAAATCATTATTTTCTCTAACTAAGGATTTCTTTAACAATTACGTTTATTATAGACACTTTATGCTAAATATCCACTATTCCTGTGTAGGTAACCCATGGAAGAGTAATTGAAACTTAATGGAAATTGTTCACTTATATTGTCTTTATAATCCTCAATATTTTCGTGGCATAGGTTATAATGAAAAGTTGGCATGCTAGCCTATGACATATTGTCTTAGCATGCATTTTAAAAAATTGTAGCATTTCAATGTACCTAGCAAGTATATACAGGGCAGCTCTAGTGATTTAATGCATTGCACAGACCCCCCCCCCCAACCGAACTATAATATTAATATTATGACAGCTTTGCGCTAAAAAAACTTAACTTTTAACACGAATAATAATTTATTTAAAATCGAATCATCTTCCATTCACAATTTATGGAATAGCATAATATGTTATTTGCTGGAATTTTGTAATACTGTAAGAAAATAAAATATATATATAAAAGTGAAAAAAGAAGAAAAAGAAGAAAGAAAAAGCAGGCTACTATAAAATTAATCATCATGAAGAAACTGCAACATTTTTCTTATTTAAAATATGTCGCACAATAGGACAATAATTAATTAATTAGTTAATCTTAATCTATTGATGTCATTCTTATTGTTATGATTAATAATTATTACACAAATAATCATTTAGTTACCTACACATTGTGACTGTTTTCCAATACAGAAGTACGCTTATAAAAAATGTATCACTTTTCTGGTTCCTAATACCTACTATAATGTTGAGAATTTCACAATTTTGTACAAAAATCTAAAAAGAAATTTAATTGGAGATCAAAATTAATCTAGAAGAAAATTGGAAGTCTAGGCTACATAAACTATTTTGGGAAACTTAATTGTATATAATATATCAAATACATAGGTCCGAAAACATAGTTCACACTCAAGCCTTCCTCAATTCAGCCTCTCCTCAGCCTCGCCTAGCCACCAATCACAGAGCCGTCCACATGGCAATGCCGTTCCGTGATTGGTGGTTGGGAGAGGCTTAGTTGAGGACGGCTTGAGTGTGGACTATGCATTTGGGCCATAGTCTGTATGAGGTATATAATGTGTGATAGGCCTATGTAGTTCTATCTAATTTGGGAACAAATTTGTCACATAGATTATTAGTAATCATGGAATGGAATTTAATAGACTTCTGTGCTGAGAGGACAATGTTGTTTGTAGCCTATTAATAGACCTATTAGGAATGTTTGTGCACATCTAACCTACTTTTGACTTTCTTCAAAGAATTGCTGATTTCTAGTACAGCAGAGGGGGACATAAAACTTTTCCATAAGCTGAGCTGTAATATAAAGAGGAATTGACAAATTTAAGGAGAAAAGTCATCTTCAAGTTTTCTCTTGATATCTAGAATATAGTATTTAGTGTCACATGTTGTTATTCAATCCAATCCAATGCATTCCAGTCTACGTTTTAGTTTAACAAATTGGCTTTTTACATTATATGACTACTCATGGGCATCACCAGGATATTTTCTAGAGGGGGGGAGGGCATGGATAATACAAAACAATACTAGGCTATTTATTTGGGTGAGGGGGCTCTGAGGTGTCCCAGTTAGCCTCGTGTGCAATTGTTTAGTTTTTATATAACACTTTTAAGTTTTGACCGATTCCATCTCACGCACGCAAGCTGCAAAGCCTGTCATGTTCAAAACATTTTCTGTGGGGAAATTAAAATATTCAAGTAATGTTTTGAGAGTGAAATTTCAACTATAGTGCATGCAGTCCACTAACCGAAAGAACGTCTCTACGAATGTATGACAGAAATCAGAATATCAAGAATATATTGATTTTTGTTGAAACGGCGTGTATGAAACGGCATGTATGAAACGGCGTGTATGAAACGGGCGATTCGATAACAATGTGAGCCCAGCATGTGAATAGTTAAGAGGGGAGGAATTATAGTAGTCTAAATCTACAGAATGTGTTAATAGAAATGTCACACATCAACAACAACCAGTTTTCACTACACTAGTAGCTAACTAGGGCTTCAATAATAAGAAAATAAATTAACTCATATGCTTAGGTCTATAGGCTAGTGCCTCGTTTAATTGGTAGCCAATTAAAATTTAATTTATGTTTATCGCCTTGTTTACATAAAGCTACTCTGAGACTATCAGTGTTCTGGCCAGAAATATCTTGTCAATGGTTATAGTATATATTGTACGACTCAATCCCAGCATTCATTGACTGAGAAATAACTTGGGAAAACCTTCAGTCAGGACTCAGGATTGCTAGTGACCGGGATCAAATCAGATCCTTCCCAACAAAAATCTGGCTTGTTGAGCAAAGCTAAATTTTGAAATGTTACTGCTAAATAATCAATTTGAAATTAAATAAAAAATAAATAAAGGAATTACATGATAGAAATTATGTTTTGTGTGGGCTACTTGAGCTACTCAGTTGTAGTGTTAGTTGAATGCGTTTAATCCTTAGGTAATGACGTTCTTTCTTTTGTATAATGCATTATTATATATGTTAGATGCATCTATGAGAATTAGTAATATTGGTGGTAGAGCCTGCACACTGCCCAAAAATATAATTACAATAAATAATGCAATTTCACACAATCTTTATGTCTACTTTATTTTTACTAGTATTTTTGAGATCATTTAAAAATATTTCAACATTTATTTAAACGTTAGTCTATAATATTGAACTCTCTAAAACAGTTACTCTGCAAATACAGTTTAGACCTAATTGGTTGTTTGGGTGGCAAATTTCAGCTGCGCTCAGGCCCACGGTCCAGCTAGAGATGCCGGCAGAGATACAATCACACACACTCAGGCATCACTGGGAGGATCATAGGCTAGTTGTCTTTTTTACTACTACCAACATTGCAACATCTTCTTACCAAAATTTTCTTTCTATATCTTTTAAAACAACCATTATTGTTTCAGTTCACCCTATTCCACAGAACAGAGTGATAGTATGCCGAATTACCACAGGGATAGTGTTCATTCTAATGGCTACTCGACAGGTGAGTGAGTGCAACACAAGTCATAATCCTGACAATTTGGGACATTCATCAATCATTAAATTTAATGTGAATTGTTCTCGTAATTGAAAGTAGGAGAACACTGGATGATCAAATACATACTATAGCAGAATATTCAATGCTGAAGTTTCGTGTGCAGTTTAGTTATTGATTTCAACAGCTTAAAAGACGCTTTATGTAAATAATAGCACAACTAAAATTATCTTAACCTGCCTTAAAGGAAAAAAAAAACTTGCTTCTGTTCTGTTTTGTTTCTCTTACAATGACAAAGTGGCTGTTAAAAATAATACAGTGCTTCTTTCGTGCTATGTAGACGTCACATACCTGGTGTTTATTTTGTAATGTCTGTCTATTGTCTATTGACAAATTTCTTATAGAAAACAGACACATGATTGATCATTCATTTGCATTTCCCTAAGAACTAGATAACTTTTTAGATGGTTACTGCTTAAAAAGACATACCTGTGTAGCGTTAAGTTTCGAGATTTCAAGTTTCGAGACAAGTCTTTTATGCTACATTTATTATTTTCTTAACGTGGGTGCATGCAAATGGTCTTTTGTCAGTAAGGTCATTAGAACATCAATATTATAACCTTCCTCATTACTGGCATGCCAAGTGGGTCAGTTGTGTCAAAATGACAAAACATTCCAAGATGACTGACTTTTTAGCTTATCTGAATAACATTGCTATCATTTATTTGCATATCTCTACTTTGCTTTGTGACATAGGTTGTATAACCATAAGTTATCTTAAGGTTAACCCTATTGTGCAATTGCCACTATCTTTTCACACACACTTGCACAATAATGTCCTAAGGATGTCTAGTGTACAAGCTGGAAAAGCTTATTGCCCCCCAGAATGTTCAGTCTGTTATCATCAGTTTGTCACTTATCAGCTGTGGTCAATAGTTGCACCAAGTGGGATAGGGAATGACTCATGATACTATGAAAAGGGATTATAGTTGAAAGATTAGATTTGTATTGCATAGCATTGTAAGTTCATTACATGTTGTAGAATGGTGTGCATGCATCTGGATATGCTAGATAAAAGTCACTATCTCAGTCAAGTTCAAACACTTTTGGTTTTATTTTTATTAATAATTTGTTTTAATTATTTTTTTTACCCTGTGTGTAGAGGTATATACCCTGAAATGATATTCTTTGCCAGGTGCTACCTAAGACTTCGGATGATAAGGTACAGGGTGCGAAGATGGAGGTTTGTTAGACTGCTGTCTACAACCTTCTACTATTGACTACACTCTCCTTCCAAGCAGAACACTGTAATAACTCAGCCAGTGTCTAGTATAGTCTAGTCAGTTGAAAAGTGACAGTTTCACCCATTTCCCCGATATGCACTATGCAGTGCTACTCATTTAGACATACGCTCACAACACAAGGAGAGAACAAGGAAAAGGTGCCAGAATTAAGCTCTGATATGATCCATTAGGAAAAAATGCACTACCTACAATTGTAACAGAAAACTATTCTACTATGTAAAATATAGTTGAATTGATATGCACCAAAACCAAAAGTCATTAGGTTAGAGCTGGGCAAAATACTCAAACAAATGTATTTTAGATACAAAATATAAGATACTTTTGGAGACTTCTATTTTTGATACAAAATACGTTTGTATTTCGGCTATTTCCAAAAATACTCGAAATAAAATACATTTGTCTATGCTATACTGCCATTATTTGGAAAAGGAACGACCGTCACAATAGAAATACAATTTTGGGTTTTGGTATTAGCAAAAAGCAAGTGCTTTCCAGTATGTCTAGAGCATTCTCGCAGCTGGATTGTGCTAGCAGCTTACTAAACGGACGGACGGGCGGTAATTCTTTTTAGTAGTTACAGTCAGTCGCAATCCATCGCATGGCAAGCAAGATTGGAAAATGTGTTTAAAAAATACAACTTCCAATATATAACTCATTTCCAACGATGTTGGGTTGAGTGGTGGTTTCCCACCCTTTCTAGGGCATAAAACTTTCAATGACTCAGCTTGCCATGCTCAGTATTTCTTCATCAACTTCCTCCTGCTTCTCCAAATAAAAATAATATCAAATTTTGTATAGTACAAAATACTAAGAAAAATGTATTTTCAATACAAGATACTTTAAGTTCGGGGATTTTCGATACAAAATAGAAACACAATACATATTTTTTCAAATACGCCTACGTTTTGTGGATACTGGCCAGGTGTGCATGTTGAGCTAACCCCTGTGGTGTTATCGCAGATGGCCAGCCGAGTGGGGGAGATGAGGCTCCCACCTATCTCATGGAGCACTTGGCGACCTTCACAGTGGCCAAGGAAACGGGCATCGTATACCCGGCCGACGGAATGCGCCGGCTATTACAACTCGAGAAATCAAATGGCATTTGGTCCCAGAAGATGCAGCTGCGGCTTGACAGAAACTGGCTCCTTATAATGGATTATGAAACGGGGGTAAGTCCTTAATTGTTGTTCTTTAAACCTACTTTTTTAGTGTTTTTTTTTTTTTTTTACATAACACGTGTGAAAAGGCTGCTGAATTTGGTAGTTTCATGTATTCTGGAACCTGTGGATAATATTAAATGGCAAGGAACATTCATAGGCATCTAAAAAAAGGTAACAGAACAATGAATTTGGAGAATCCATTCTCAATGCAAAATCTCTTTGGCCTACTAAAACGCCAACCTCTAACTCTAATATATCACCATTGTGATTTACAACAGAATGAGCTCATATACTTCACTATCAGTATTACACACTTGACCTTGAACAGGCTAAACATGGTGATAAGCTATATCCAAGTGGCTTGATAAAAGTAGTTTTGAGTAATGTTTGAGTAGAAAGGTCCAATTGTGCCATGAATTCTTTAGCAAAATCCCAACCAGCATAAACTAATTTTCTGATAATCTTCTGACAAAATCAAAATTTGTTTGTTGTTTAGGCCTAGATCTAATGGTGCAAAGTTGTAAATTGCTGTAATAATAATAGCTGTACTAATGTGATTTTATTGAATCAATAATAATAATAATAATAATAATAATAATAATAATAATAATAATAATAATAATAATAATAATAATAATAATAATAATAATTAATAATAATAATAACAATAATAATAATAAAAATAAAATAATAATAATAATCATCATCAACATCTGTTGCCACGTCCAACTCTGCGTTAGGTCGGCATTGAAGATAAGCCTCTCCATCTTCTTCTATCCTGCCACCACTCTTCCCCCTCAACTACATTCCAGTCCCCTCCTTGCATTTCCACATCCTTCCTGACTTTGTCGTGCCATCTTTGTCGTGGTCTTCCTCTCGTTCTTCTACCTGCAATCTCCAGTTCTAGCATTCTCCTTGGCAATCTTTCTCTTTCCATCCTCAATATCAATAATAATAATAATTATTATGATAATAATAATCTAGGGTTGAAATTAACTTTTTTGGCACGAGCTAGTGGCAATAATAGTTCTCTAGCCCGAGAGCATTTTTACTAGAATCAAATAGGTTCTATTGGTGTAAAACAATCAGACGTGAATGTCATAATATTTGCCGGTTTTGATGTGTGGGTGTGGTGGTCTAGGGAGTGACCGCAAAGGATTTTTCACCATCATATTAATACAACAATTAGCCTAAATTAAAATGTTTATTTTATGTACATACTAAACTGAAAATTATTTGAAATTAGAAAGATACACTGAGATATACTGTCATCAGGATGTATCTGGAAACATCTTTGTAAAAATGAGTATATTTGTTGATTGGAGTACGCAACTGGCTCCACTCGCCAGTCGGGCTAGTGTAATGAGATTTGTACTAGCCCGAGAAAAGTTTCACTAGCCTCGGGCGAGCCTTAATTTTGACCCCTGATGATGATAATAATAATAATAATAATACAGTGATAATAAAAATAATCATCATCATCATCATCTGTTGCCACGTCCAACTCTGCGTTGGGTCGGCATTGAAGATAAGTCTCTCCATCTTCTTCTATCCTGCCACCACTCTTCCCCCTCAACTACATTCCAGTCCCCTCCTCGCATTTCCACATCCTTCCTCACTTTGTCGTGCCATCTTTGTCGTGGTCTTCCTCTCGTTCTTCTACCTGGAATCTCCAATTCTAGCATTCTCCTCGGCAATCTTTCTCTTTCCATCCTCTTTACATGTCCGAACCATTTCAGTCTTCTTCTCCAATACGCTCCAATAAATTCCTTACGCCTAGTTGGTTTCTTATGTCGTCATTCCTTATCCTGTCCCATCTAGTCTTCCCCACAATATTAATAATAATACATAGTATTAATAATACCTTGCAATGTATTGTTTCAGGCCGTGATGGAAAGGTTTCCCGTGAAACTGATCCAAGAACCGACTGCGTTCACGAGTCACGACCCCATGGAGATGTACAACAACATTCTGGTATTCATCGTGGGCGACGATCGACAGGATCGCTCCAACTCTCGGTCCGAGATGCACATCTTCCAGTGTCAGAGCATCTCCGCGCAGGAGTTGGTGGAGGACTTGAAGCTCCTCCGTGTGGGCAAGATGCCGCCAGGGCGTCGGGCACGCCCCATTCCCCCTCCCCCGGCCACGCCTCCCCCGGAACCACCCGGCAATGGAGTCAACGTGCGAGAACAGGTCTCCGTCTTCAATGCCGTCGCTCATCGTGAGTGCCATTCTTATTTATTTATTTTATTTATTTATTTATTTATTTATTTATTTATTTATTTATTTATTTATTTATTTATTTATTTATTTATTTATTTATTTATTTATTTATTTATTTATTTATTTATTTATTTATTTATTTATTTATTTATTTATTTATTTATTTATTTATTTATTTATTCATTCATTTATTTATTTATTTATTTATTTAATCTCTATCCTATTCAGTTATAAAAACTGATTTACAAAGGAGGACCTTAAATAAAACTAAGCTATGCAAACAATTGATAATAATAAATAAAAATAATAATAATAATAATAATAATAATAATAATAATAATAATAATAATAATAATAAAAATTAATTATTATTTACGACAACGTTGCATGCATGCGCAAGATGCTAATACAGTCGGGCCCACTTTTAACCAGTTCAGTGGCGACTTTCCCTCGCGCTTGCCGTGCGCGTTGTGGCGACTTATTTCCCCACGCTACTTGCGGTCGGTCGGTCGTCAGACCTCCTTCTCTACAAACACGTGTTGCTGACAGCATTTCAATACATGAAGTTCTATCTAGCGGAAAAACATTGAACTAACTTCTTTGCAGAGAGTGCGGGAAAATTTTAAAGCGAGACTTGTCACGGCCACTGTGGGAGGGATTTCAAAATACTTATGACGAGATATTACGTCCAAGGCGCTACGGGGATATAACCGACGTGACGGAATATCTTGTCATGACCACGGAACTGGTTAAAGAACTCTCAAATAAACATTTTGAATTTAACAATGTAATTTTGATTAACCTTAGCTCTGTTTTAACAAAGTAAAAATTATCTCCCTTCAAGTTTGTTAAAAGTGGACTAGAGTGTATTAGATATAATTAGGGATGTCAAACGATTAAATTATTATAATCGATAATCGAATTCACTTTCACCTCCATAATCGATTATTGATCGATTTTAATCGTTTTGTTAAATGTCGGTGAGACAGTACCGATAAATTGACCATGATAAAAATGAAAATAATTAGAAAAACAAACCCTCAGCTAGCTCAAACTTTGGGTTGTAGAGCACAAAGAATAATACATGAAAAGTTGTTGCTTAATTTAAAAAGATGAATTGATGGTTGTAGGATACGGAAATTAAAAAATAGAATAGTATAAAATATAAATCTTAATGTTTAATTCATTGACACAAAAAGTTACACATACAAGGAAACACAAAAAAATGAAATATATAAACAAAAATGAATGAATGAAAACAAAAGTCTGAAATAAATATCGTTATTACTATTCTACCTCCCTATGGCCATAGTATAGGTAAAAAAAGTATAACGATACCTGTACTGTTGTTGGTTGGAGATGGCTTGGTTGACGGCGATTGTGATGGTGATGATGATGATCGATTGTAATTGTAATTTATTTCCATGTTTTGAGCTCTTCTGCTCTGTTACATTGTTTTTACATTGTATTCACTATAGCTTTACAAATATTTCAAGTTACATAATATATAAAATGTATATATGGCAATTTGTATTGACGCCATAACAAGGAACGATAATAAGAGATATAATTAGGCCTATAGATACTCAAATATGTATACCTAATGCTAGGCAGGAACTAGATACAGGGGGGGGGGCGGTACTGGCCCCACCACTAAACTATGCACAGTACTGGCCCCACCTCATTGCACTTTTAATTCAGTCTTAGTTATACAGCTCATTTCTTTATTATTACTTACTAAGCCTATTATTTTTGGGTACTGGGGGCAGTACAGCAGACAGTACACACTACAGTCCATACCTTCAAACAATATACAGTACTATCACCAAACCGTACGCAGTACAGGCCCCGTCACAAAACAATGTTGTTTGATATGCTATCTATGCTAGTTCATAGAGACTCTTAACTACTTTGCACTTATTACAACGATACATTTATTACAATTATTACTTATTATTATTAGGTATTGTAATTGATATTAGTATTATTAGGACATTTACTGAGCATTTCTTTAAATTTCTGTACGCTATTTGGTAGGGGAGTTACTATTTGTTTGTCCAAGCCATTCCACATCCTTGTAGCAGACCCAACTAGTGAATTTCTTCCTACTTCCGTTCTAAAGCGCTCAACAAACAATTTATTTTGGTGGCCCCTTTTGCCTATGAATGTAGCTTTTTTTAACCTATTTTTTATCTCGGCCCAGGCTGGTAGACCTGCTTGTGCCTTGTATAACACACATAATTTGGAGGATATCCTCCTGGATTCTAACGAATTCCACTTAAGTTCCTCGATCATTTCTGAGACACTGTACCTTCTCCCATATTTCTGTAGCACTTTGCGGGCAGCCCTTCTCTGTACCTTCTCAATAGCCTCCTTATGGAGTTTGGTATAAGGGTCCCATATACAGCTTGCATATTCGAGTGTAGGCCTTACTATCTCCGTATATGCTTTACTTCTTACATACGCACTACATCCCCTTAGATTTCGCATGACGAAGTTTAGATTTTTGTTCCCCTTGTTTACTACATTATTAACATGATCCCCCCAGCTCAGTTTTTCATTTACGGTAACACCTAATTGTTTACAGGATTCTGAGTACTCTAGCTGTTTACCTCCAATTTTGTATTGGAATCTGTAAGGTAATCTGTAAGGTAATGACGATTAGGTAGATGCAGCCGGAGAGCGTGGTTGGTTAATTGTCTTTGGTGTTGTCGTCTATTGTCTATAATTGCCGATAGTTCTATAATTGCGTGATTGTTGTATTATTGGGTATTATTTGTTGTAATTCTTCATTTATGTTAACGTATTAATTAATTTGCTGTTTCTTATTATTAGACTAATTTTTATTTTAACTTAAACAACACGCCCGCACACTCACACGCACTCGGCTCACCGGCCATTGTCTCGGTATTATTCCTCGGCCAGCGGCCGTCTTCGTTCTCTCAAACCGACTTATTCGGCCCGCGGCCGTCTTCCTTCTGTCCTTCGTCCCTCAGGACTCCGGCTACAAACTTGCCCCTGTGTTCTTAGGTCGACCAATCAGAAGGCTCATAATTAGTGACGTCATGGAAGATTTTGAATTTGGTTTACCCTAACTAGGGGGGTGTAGTGGCCTAAAAATGGACTAGCCTGGAACTTAGCCTTGAAGTGGAAGTTCTGACCTCCCCTCCAAGACAAATACCAGACCGTCGTTAAAAATGTCAAATAATTTAGAAAACTGATACCCTTCTGAGAGGTTTCCCTTGACTTGACGCGCATATGGCTCTAAGAACACCCAAGCCGTGTGGGACAAGTCTGTACCGTCTCATCGGTATAGTAGCAAGTTTCTTCCAAACTTCGGTCTGGTTTCGGTTAGTTTGAATTGCCCGCGCAAGCCACGAGTTCGCAACTCGACTTCTTTTCGACTATCGATATATTTTACGTCACGGAGTTTTTTGTTATGTTCTGTCCAAGATTTCGACGATAATTTCTGTCCTAGTTAGGCCTGAAGGGCTATAGTTATTCACTTCCCGTTTTTTTTTTAACCAATAAGTAATTAAGTATGCTGAATATGCGTCGTAATATTATTATTTTCATGTGCAGCGTAGGGCCTAATTAAAATTTACGTGATGTGAACTAAAAATCGTAGCGACTTTTCTAACCTTACTTCTCTTGTTATTTGTGAACAAACATAACAACTCGTATTTTTATAGATCGTAGGCGTCGAATGCTGGGTCTAGGGTAGGCGACTAGACACAGCTATTCAAAATATGACTGGAAATTCGGCTCAAATTATGACGCAAAGTTATGCTGTTGCTGTTCTTAGGCCTAGGCCTAGGCCTACTGTTGTTGTTGTTGTTGTTGTTGTTGTTGTTGTTGTTGTTTCTAGCGGTAGTGGAAACCCTTCCGCTGGCTATGTCTTCAATAAAATTGAGTTCTTAGATTTTACGTTCCGTTTTGGTGATAAAGTTTGTTATGGTTTTGATTAGGTTGAGGGACAGATTTGATAGGAGATCGGTTTTAGGCCTACTGTAAATGAAACTGAGCAATAGCGATGCTAGCGCTCGCGCTCGAATAGGTGGCAGATCTTGAGAACTAAATTTAAAAAAGCGCGAAAATTTAAAATCGATTTTTTTTTTAATAATCGATTAATCGTTTTCGATTAATAATCGATTAATCGAATCGATTTAATCGTAATCGTTGACATCCCTAGATATAATTAAGAGAAGTTAAAATGCCACTGCACCCTACTTTCATCGTGCTCTAGTGCACGGGATACCAACCTACAAAAAGCTCATCTTAGAAGGATTGACACAGTACTCCCATCATGCTCTAATGCACGTGATACCAACCTATGGGAAGTTAGTCTATTGACACAGTACTCCCATCATGCTCTGCTGCACAGGATACCAATCTATAGGAAGTTGATCTTAGAAGGATTAACACAGGTATCCCATCATGCATTGCTCACTCGTCGATGGTGTTCAGAGCCTATACAGGGTTGGATTAGTCGCTTTAAATTAAAGTCCCCCACTGAAAGTCAACTATGTGATTGAGTGGGTTGATTCAAAATACAAATTTATTTATCGTTATTTTATTTTTATGCTTTGCTGCATGGGGAGGAGCTAGAAGGATTGAAGATCAGTAAATTGGTGCTGTTGAGATCACGAGTATGTGACATGCACACCTAGACTACTAGTGTTGATATCTCAAACAGTTAATAAGAAATAGATATAGTTACCGCAAACATCAAATAAAGCCAAATTTGAAGAGGTAGCACTAGTTTTGTGCTCAGGGCTTAACTATCAATCGCCAATGAACAATTTAAAAAAATTAAAAATCCATGAGTAACTACAACTCAATAACCTATTACGCAACTACCGGTACTCTTATTTAAATCAGATGTTTCCACCCAGAACGACGCTAGAATGGTTTGAGTTCCTCTTTCAAGTGGTTAGAATCTGAAGGTCAACCACGCATGATATAGACTGACACGTACTTTAACACTGGAGTCTTTTTAGTGTAATCTATGAATGGGAAAGGTATTCACATCAACATAATTTAAATAAGAAATGTATTTTATTTCTTTTCATCTGAGTGTGTCAATAGAATTCTAGATTTATGCATCTGCACGATTGTCTGCCGATGTATTAAATTTAATTTCATAGTCAAAACCAGTTAAGAACGAAGCATATCTTTGCAACCAGCTTGTGACCATAGTTGGAATTCCACGTTTTGGGGAAAATGTTGTTTCCAATGGCATGTGATCAGTTTCTAGAACAAACTTGTGTTCAAATGAATACTGATAAAATTCCTTTACTCCCCAGTAGGTCCTTAGGCTTCTCTCTAGCCATGGGTACTGCTGCTCGTGTTTATTGAGTGTACGGGAAGCATTCACAATAGCCAATAGTTTTTTCCCATTCTGTTCAGGTGCATGTGCAATATGACTACTATGACTACCCCTAATCCATAAGAACTATCATCGGTTATGAATTTTAATACGTAGCTTTGTTGGGTCATAGTGAGTTAACACGGTGGATGATGTAAAATCTTTTTAACTTGATCAAAAGATTCGTTGCCATCAACCCCCTTCTTTTAGAATACAACATGCACAGCGGGACCACGAGGGTGGAGGGGGGGGGGTTCGAAGCTGCTTATCTAAATTTGTTTTATTTGAAAGTCAAATCTAGTCCATTTATTTTTCCTCTAAGTACAATAATTAATGTCAATCTACCCAAATCTGCATCGTAAAGTTGGTAAATGCACTACTATAAATGACAATAACAATAAGGTCTCAACTTTCTGCTAAAGATCCCTGCTAAAGGGCCATAGGGCTTATGGCTGTATGTTCAACTACCTTGCAGAACCCTATACGTATTTCTGTACATAAAAATAGCTTTGTAAAGCTGCGTTTCCACCAGGCGGACTTTGTCCCAGGACAAAGTCCGACGGACAAAAATGTGTCCCGAGACACATTTTTGTCCTAGAAGCGTGTCCTCGGACAAAATTCGGCTTGTCCTGCGTTATCTGTGGCAAGTGGAAGACATTTAGGTGTCTGCAGGACATTTCGTACTGCGCACGCGCAAACCCTTGTAGCTCCACCCCTAAACCACATACCATGACCAGGGTCAAGACAGTTCATTTTAGAATCTCGCGTAAAGGGGTGAGACTAGTTTGAATGTAAACAAAAATGGAATGGGATAAGGACATTATTCTGAATTTCATTGAAGAACTAGAGAAAAGACAAGTGTTGTAGAATGTAAACAGTCCTCATTATAAAAATAAAAAGAAAAGAAAAGACGCTCTTGATGAGCTATGTAAGCTTTTTTGTGGCAGTACTGTTTTGGACGTTTTCGTTTCTTTTTTTGAAGAGACTCACTAATTGAAATAAAAGATGCAGTTACACCCAATAAAACCAACCCAACAATATCATCCTCCATCCTAGAAGGCCACTGTTGCTGTAAAATGTCCGCCTACAGGTGGAAACGTAAATGTCCGGTGGACAATGTCCTGGGACAAATGTCTCAGGACAAATGTCTCGGGACAAATGTCCATCGGACAAAGTTCACCGGACATGTCCTGCTAGTGGAAACGCAGCTTAACACAAAATATGTCATCTTATCTTCTAGATAATGTAGTGTTCTTTCTTATGAATGTTTCTTTTTTCCAATAAATATTTTCGTTTTTCAAATTATCTTAATTATGTGGTGTTACTATAGACATAGCCTATTTCCGATAAATTAAAAACATTTGTGATACCTAAATATTCATTGGAACAAAGATACATTCGCAATAAATTCTCTAGAAGAAGACTTATTTTGTTTTACGTTGTGACAATTTTAAATATATTTAAAGAAATTTTAACAGACAATTCAGGGATTTTGCAGGATAGTTGGACATTCAGCCATAGTGTGTGTCCACATTCACATGTCTAATTCACATTTTTAAATTCAAGTTGGGGTTTTTAGGGTCCTTTGCAATTTGACTTAAATTGGTTTTACTGTCTAGTTATGTTCTATACTTTATTCACTAGGTCCGGTTTTTCAGTCAGTCATTAACGGGGCCGTTAGCTGCATAGGGTTTATTGGGTTCCAGCTTACGGACCGTCAGCTTACGACCCCGTTAACGACTCGTTAACTGATTAAAAAACTGGGCCTTAGACCAATACATTGTACTAGAGGTATTAGATTAGTATAACTCCATGAGACAAAGCAAAAAGTAGCATTAATTAATCAGATTAGTTGCCTATAGAAAAAAATGTTAAAAATGTGCATTTAAGTAAACTACCATAAGTCCTAACATATATCTAGGAGTACAGTAAGTGAGTAGTTGTACATTTCACTTATAATATAATAGGCTACTATTTGTTAGCTTTCTGTACATTCACTTTTGCACACACACACACACAGGTGGTGAGCTAGTATTGGAAGTTGTCAATAATTATATACAGCATTTTTTTCAACATCATCCAAGTACATACATTTATATAATACAATACAAATACTTAACACATTATTATTGGACTTATTCTCTTACTAAATATTTGTTTATTGTATAAAAACAGTGTCTCAATACAAATCTTCTACTTAATTGCTTTAAATATAAATCCGTCAATATCTCTAGGTGTATTCTTTAATTGATATGGTAAACAAGAAGTACAGTAGTACATTGCACACATACATAATAGGTTTTGTCAAGGTTATAAATGCTAAAGTATGTTAGCCAACACTAATTTAGCAAGATCTATACAGGAGTTATATGATCGTCTGGATGTAATAATGTGGCCAGTTTTCTATATTTTTTTCTTGTCAATTTTTTTATCAGTCAAAATACCATCAGACTCAAAGGTGTTATATCATCCGCCCACAATTCCAAATGACATTGAAAAGAATAAAATATACATAGTTTAACAAATGGACTGTGTTCAGGAAGTAACCTTAGTATTACTGGTTTACTCCCACTTTCTCCATTCCCACGTACACCTTGAGTAGAAGCAAAGGTATTTGTATTAACTTTCACTAGACTGACCCAGTTCACATCCTGCCAAACTCCCACTTCCACCTGATGGAAACAATGTCTACTTCGTGTTTGGTTATGGCCAAGAGCAGAAGTCAAAGATATGTGGACAATTTCTGGGACTCAAAAAGTGGGGGGAAAGGGAAGTGCCTTCCAGCTTATTGGAAAGACAGGGGTGAGCATTTAAGTGTCATTTTCTTATTGATTTGTGAGACTTTGTAAAGCTGTCTGCTATTTTTGAGTGCATTATTTACAATTTATGTTTTCATTTGTTGTGTGTGTGTTACAACCATTCTTGTAGGTGTTTAATTCATAGATAATTATTCACAACTTATTTGTGGACTATTTTGAAATTAATTCATTATATTTTTTAATCCACTGATAAATATTCACAGCTTGTCTTTGGCATTATTTTGAAATTCATCCATTATATTATTGAAACATAGATTACATTGTTTTTGTTTATTGCTTTGTGTTTGGGGGGGGGGGGGGGGTAAAGTGAGAATTGTTCAATAATATAGCTTAATCTTTAATAATCATCACAATTCAAATATAATTAATTTATATTTTCTAATTGCCAAACAAATCAGTTTTTAAACAGGTAGGAAAAGCAATAGAAACTTAATCTGTGTTACTTCTAGTGTTTACTAGCAGTCTCTGGACTGAAATAATATTCATATACAGAAATGAAGACACTGGTGGAAACTGACATGAGTTACCTGTTCTCGAGTAACTCATATACAGTATTTGAGCTTGCTAGTTTAGGCTTTCCATGATGTGGTGCAATCTCTGCTCTAGAATGTGTTTCCTAATTGCTGACGCAAACACAACCTCACTTTGTGTTTGTCGGACCCTTCCTAGTCAGATCTTGATTTTCTTGTATTTCTTGTATTGTTAGTTTCTTGCGTTGCTTTATTGTTACATGCAGCCTGTGCTAGGAAGGTTTCCCTGGTATTCCAAAGGTATGATTCTAGATTATTATCTTCTTGCATTCAGTGCATTTCACAATTACCTAGCTGTATTGTCTTCTGTCTTGTATTTGATTTTTAAATCAAATTAAACTAGGAATATCTATTAGTTTCAATAGGTTGTCAAAGGTTTTTTGCTATCTTATTGTGTAGGGGTCAAACAATGGTAACTGTCATAAAGAAATAAAAATGGGAAAATATTAACCTTAAACCCATTTTAAATGAACAAACCCCTCATAGTTGCCTAACTAGTTTTTTGTTTTTGGCAGCTAGGGTTTTTACCTAGATACCTCTTCTGCTCACATAGTCAATTCTCCCCCTCCCAATATAAGGATTCACCACTGGACTCAATATCATCATCTTGTTGGATTTTTAATTTGATAGAGTAACATAAGATAGATTTTATTTTTGATGCTACCTACATGAGCTTTTGTTATCTCCCCACTCCAAAATTGGAAACAATATATATATATATATGTATATGTATGTAATATATATATATATATGTATACCAATTTTATTATTGTATGAACATGCTCATATGCCTTAGAATATTCTTTCATGTAGAATGTGCATGTTGTAATAGGATTACAAATAAATGAAACTCGGCTAAGTAGTCTGGTTGGTGGAACAACCTTCAAAAATGTCACAAGTCACTAACAAATACATGGTGCTCATTAATTATCTACCTATTTGTTCATCTATTTCAAATTATTGATAAGACTATATTTACAAAATAACTAGAAATTATGGTTTATTAAGAGTATGTAGTAGTACTAAATGTAGTATCCTTATACTTATTCTTTTATTTATCCTCTTTTATTACATTCTTTGTTTACATTTGTTATGTACAGAATATTCAAGTTGTCTTATTGTGATTGGCTGCTATAGTTGAGAAACTGTAAGAATGACGGCCTCCTCCTTATCCCCAACACTGCTACCCGACAACTCCGTGACAACCTAACAAAATGAAATGCGTAACTGAAAATCAGTTTGTTTCAGTTGTTCAGTTTGTTGTTTCATGGAGTTAAGGGGGGGTCGGGTAGCAGTGGTGGGGATAAGGCGGGGGCCGTCATTCTTACAGTTTCTCAACTATAGCCTATGCATCACTTGGATCTATGTGCAATAAATGACATCAAATCAAATCAAAGATGCTATATTAAGCCCTGTTTGATGTGTGTTACAGCCATCGATGGTCGCGGAGTGCCTCACCCGGAGGGAATGTTCCCTAGAGACGGTGTTTCGCTGAACGACGAAACCAGTTCCACTTCCAGTGACAAGTACGAACGAGACGTTACCATCCTTAACCATTGTTTCGACGACATCGAGAAATTCATTGCCAGACTACAGCATGCTGCAGCTGCTTCCAGAGAATTGGAACGCAGGCGCAGGTAATTTATTTTGATTTAATTTGTATTACATAATTTGGGCTCATTGCGTTCATGGTGTCCAGGGTATATTACAATCGTCATCATAATATACATATACTAAGTATCATAATAAGTAAATCACATCACACAATTTTGTATTAAGGTGGGTTTACAGCATAGTGTTAGGAGCGAAGCGAGGGCGCGAGCTCCAATCAGTGGCCGAGTTTACGTGAAACTCGACCACTGATTGGAGCTCGCGCCGTAGCTTTGCTCCCAACGCTTAGTTGTAAACCCAGTATTACACTAAAAAAGGATCCACCTTGTGTGGATTACGTTAGTGCAAGTGATATTTCAAAATGAGTGTAGACAAATGTAGCAAAAACACCTTAAAAATATTATATGATTATTTGTTCATTTCAACAATGGTGAAGCCTAAATTAAAAATATATAAACGAAATGTTGTGTATTTTTTTAGTGTTTTTAATTTTAGATGATGAAGATTAATACCAATAAGCATGGTGCTTGATGCAATAAGTGTCTGCAGGCTGGATATCTTGATACCCTCCCCGCAACACATTTAATGCTGCATTACTTATACTAATCCAAACATGATATTTTCAACAGAAATCGTAAATCAAAAAAGAAGGACCTTGGCGATGGAATGCTGACAATGCGGGCAAAGCCTCCCCCAGAAGCAGAGTTTATCGATATCTTCCAGAAGTTTAAGCTGTCATTCAATTTATTGGTAAGTCAGAATATTCTTAACAATTACCATTCATTGATAGGTTCCTACAGTCGTACGGGTCCTACGAAATTAAAAGTGCATTGTGAAAAAGGTTATATTTCAGCCAGAAACAGAATCAATTCCTTTTAATTTGTAATTTCCTTATAATACAGTCAAATGCCACTGCTATGAAATATTGTACATTCCCACAGACAAAATAATAGGACCAGTCCAGAAGTTTGTTAGTTTCTTGTTCGTTTCACTGTTGAGCAAAGATTTGTACATTATGTCACAACTCGTACCCACCCACATTGTCAGGTTTGCTGCCTGTTAGTTTTTACTGTTAGTTACTCAATAAATCAGCTATTTCTTTTTAATAAATAGTTAAATAATATAGATATTAATATGTAACTGAAATGTTGGAAGGTGTGTGGATTTCTAAAATGCATGGTAAGCCCTCCTCAATGGCCAAGGAGATTGTATTTTAGTCCTGGTCAATATTTGCTGGGCTGGTGAACGATTAATTGCCGACCGTCAGCCTATCAAGACTCCGACTCCGAAGTTCTGTTGTAGCTGATTGACCATAATGTGCGGACTTAAAAAATGATATGACTCAATAAACTTTTGCAGAGAATTAGTAATACTTGGTAGTAATAATAGTACATAAATAGTAAGGCTGGGCATCGACATCGATTAATCGATTAATAATCGATGTCGGTGATAATTTTCGACATCTATTTTTTTTTTTATTATCGATTTTTTCCTCAAATTATTAAATATTTATTTAATTAATCAGTCAATTTTCCATTTATGCGATTTCCCATTAAAAATTTGTAAATTCACTTCAATACGATAATTTTACGCTTCAAAACTAATCGTTACTGTCACGCGGGCTCCAACGACCTCACCAAGCTCAGCGGGAACATGTCGAACTAGGGGCCATGGGCAACAATAGTTACTCGTCCTTGCAGTGAACACATTGTTTTTTGTAACGGGTGTAATTAAAAAAAAAAAACGATGTCATGTCGATTAATATTATTTCGATGTTGATGTCGAAAAAATTTCGACATCGCGATTTGACATCGATTGTTTGTTTTCGATGTCGATATTGCCATTTTACATCGATGCCCAGCCTTAATAAATAGTAGTGCTACTGCTGTAATTAGTAATAATAATGTATGTATACTAATTGACTTGAATTCTGTCATATGTGTGAAAGAGTTCTTTTAACAATGAGCTAAAACTTAGTTAGTATTACTGTAACTATTGCAGTTGAACTAAGGATAAATCTATACACAGTCATAGATTGGCCTAATATAAGTTTGAATCCACCAGGCAAAGCTGAAAGCTCACATCCACGACCCGAACGCACCGGAGTTGGTTCACTTCTTGTTCACTCCACTGGCTTTGATTGTTGACGCATCTCACGACACTCACTACGGCCCCAACCTGCCCGCCAAGGTCGTGTCTCCCTTGTTGACGAGAGAGGCCGTCAACCTGCTCGTCAATTGTGTTACCAGCAAGGAAACGGAGTTGTGGAACTCACTGGGAGATGCGTGGCTTATTCCAAGGTACGTGCGTGTTTACCTCCCTTTCAAGTGTCTTGAAAAGTTGTTACCTACTCTAAAACCTTTTTGTCTTTAGTATATAATTTGTGTGATTTAAATATGATTTCATTTGAGATAGTAGTGCTATATGAAAAGAAAGTAATTTGTAAATAAATTAGTATGCTTAATCATCACACACCCTCTTCAAAATACTCAACTTGGATTTTGAAATACATAATAATTGTGATACGTCTCATATATGCATTCAATTCTTACCATCTGTTGTTTCTCGAATTAATCGTAAGGAAACCGTGAATAGTTTACATATTAAAATGAGTACTTCAACCATGATTAGTGATAAGCAAACATTCAAATTGGAATTTGAACATAATATTGCCTCTTTACTATTATGCCCCCTCAATGTAGCGGAAAAAACTAGCTTGTTCACGAGAACATTATTTTTTATTACCCGTTCAATGATCCTATTCTTTTTGTTTGAAGGAAATTGAACTTTACTTTAGACTGATCTTTTCGTTTTTCTTCCCATCAACAATGTATGCATTTAACGCCATACTGTATTTCGGTTATTCTGGTAGTTGTAAATATGTTTAGAAATTATGTGTGTGTTATTCTTCATGTGTCATCAATCTCATTTGTCCGTCCATCACCATTCATCAGGGACCAATGGAAAAGTTACGTGCCCGAATACCACCCAGTTTTTCTGGACGGTTGGTCTCCCGATTACCCCATATCGGACGAACGTGAACACCCCCCAGCGGCAGTGGGCCCCGGCCCAGCGGAACTAAAGAGAACCCAACATCCAGAAGTAGACCAGCATTACCCCCTACGTGAGCCCGACCGGGAAGAATCGCATTACAGTAGCGATTACTTTGATTACGAACATCAAGAGACTTCACCTACCGAACCTCACCGAGGCTACGCTTTTGACAACCGTAATTATGGGGCACGGCCAGACCCCCGTTTCCGCGAAGAGAGGTAAAAGCATGCCAACGTTATAGCATGAGCATGAGACGAAGATGGCACTGTTCCTTGTTCCTTCTCAAGCTAACTCAAAAACTGATGCATGCAAGCAAGCTTCCCTCTAACAACACGGCAATCTTCTTTCTCTTCGAACTGCACGACTACACTAACCACTCTCTCGTAGGGTATTTTGTTTTTTGTATGTCATACTCATTGAATGTTCTCTGGTGAGTTTCTTTTCTATCACATGCTGATATCAATACTAACATTTATCCAATAGGGTCATTAACAATGTACTGTGTGTGTGTGTATATGGGTCTATCTAAGTGAATTTTAAATGTTAATTTGAACATAATCTTCTACGCATTTAAGTATTGGACTGAACTTTTGTGAAGTCGTAGTTAGTTTTTCTTAATTGGGTTTTGTGTACAAAGAGGATACGTCCTATGTGCTATAAGTAGTTCAGTTTTATTGCAATCTTTTGAGCCACTTGCTTCAACTTTTAATCTCTGCTATAATATAATTCGAAATTGTGTTATATGTATATTCTGGGACCAAAAAAGTTATTTTGTCGTAGGTCAAAAAATGAAGATTTTCCTGCGTACATTACATATTTTTAAGAGTTGCAGATCTAGTTGTGTGTGTGTGATCTATGTGATCCTAGTTTAGAGATATTACAATTTTGGTATTTGTTAGTCACTCATAAAACATTGTATGAAAATCTTCCCTATGTTGTATGTTTTGCTATCTATCTAAGTAGTTATGGGGGGGGGGGGGGGGGGGGGGGTTAGCAAATCACCTCTGCCATAAGTATATAACAAAACTAATTCCATGCTGTTATTCAGTAGGGGTCGTTCACAAAGTCCTGGTGATTCAGAAGCAAATCACCTGCTGCTATATATATAACAAAACTAATCCCATGCTGTTATTCAGTAGGGGTCGTTCACAAAGTCCTGGTGGTTCAGAAGCGGAATTCCCCGAAGGGCCAAGTCCTGCAGGCGGAGTGGTGGACGTGAGTGCTCGAAGCGACATCTCTGCCGACTCTATCGAAAGGAACGGAGGCGGGGGATTCGATCGGGCTCAGACCCGTTGGATGGAAGAACTTCGAGAGAGGGACGCCAAGATAGTCCAAGTCACCTACCCTCGAACGGCAAACAACGACAAAGAACTCACCGTTATCCGCGGTGAATATCTTGAGGTAAATTTTTTGTTTTATTTGTGTTTTTATCGGCGATTGTTTGACAGTTTTGACAACATTTTAGTGGTTTTAGTGATCATATCAACATTTTTTTTACGACGATGCAAAAATAAATTTTCTAAAATAAAAAATCATACTCCAATGGGTTAATATTACGTTATCATTTAACAAATTAAACTAATTTACGTCATTTCTTAATTTTGACAATGAAGTTCAAAACTGCAAATAAATTTGGACTCTACCATTTGATAATGATCAGCACGAGACTAGTGAGATCGTCACAACTCGGTCCAGTAAACGATGTGATACTGTTTCAGGTGGTGGACGACAGCCGGAAGTGGTGGAAAGCTCGCAACATACGTGGCCAAGTGGCTCACGTCCCCCACACGATCGTGACCTTGTATCAGGTGGGTGACAGTAGCGAGGTATTCAGCAACCCACTGTATGCCCCCCCACGAGGTGGACTGGCTCACGAGGCAGCGGGGGTGCGCCACTAACTGCACTTTCACGTTTACACAAATACGCACTTAACATTGACGCTTCGTCGTCTAGTATTTTCTTGTTTATTTGTATTTATTTATTTTGCTACAAATAACGTTCTTAAAAGATAACCGTTTCACGATGGCTCGAATCTCGGTCTACTGTTGGCGTTCGGCTGGCAGTTGAAGTGGATTAATTAAATATTATTATAACGCTAACATTTTTTCATTACCGTCAGTGATTGTAGACTTAGGGTGACGAGAGAGATCTATATTCTTTGCATATAACCCCTTGCACCACAATCTGTTGTGTAGTTTTTATCTTTAGCGATACCAGAAGATTGATTCAGTCTTGATTTGAGAGGGTTTAGGGAAATGTTTGTTCATGAGGTGCCAATTAGCATTAGCCTACTGTTTCTTGTATAATTACCAGGGCTGTGTGGGTACCAGAAATGTTCTGTCTGGTAGGGTTATTGGCATCAAACCAATTGTCAGAAACAACCCAAAATTATAATTTTACAGTTTTACTTGTAATTCTTACTAGAGCATATATTTTTTGTAATTTTATAATTTTATTCTTCATTCCAATGGGTGATATGTAGAGATCCATGAAAATCGCAATTGCAATCGTAATTGCAATTGCAATAGATGCAAAGTTGTGATTTTATACATTTTGTTGGCATTGTTGATCCTCACAACTCTAAAAATGTATAAACTGAATTTGCAGCAAACTGTTATACATAATAATAAATGTGAAATATTTGTGGTTAGTTTTTTCCCAGTTCACAATTTTTCTGCTTCAAAATACAATTTTTTTTTACGGAAAATAGGTAAATGAGCTCTGCAAATTCTACCTGCAAAATACCGTCGCAGGTCAAATGAAATCTCTTCGTGCCCTTTTGTTCGCCCTTTCGACCAAATGTTTGTTTTGAGCCTATATAACATGTGCGTGAAACATAGCAAAGCCCTTCTTTAATCAATGGTTTAGTTTACTGACTAGGCTTAGCCCTTATAAAGTTCCCATGCCCAGGATCTAAACAATTAAACCCAGTCCATAACTTAGGCATGTTAGAAAAAATAATGCTGAAGAATACGTTTTGGCAAAACTTATAAGGGAAGTTTGTTACATCAATTTGTTGATGAAAACTGTGTTTTTCGAATGAATTCAGCTGTCTTTATATTTTTCATATATTATTAATAAAACCTGTAAGTGATGAAAATAGATGAGCTACAAAATCTGTAGGCTACTATTTCTAATTGGAATTGTTATAAATTGATTTTGAAGAACTATTTTAATACAGCTCTAGTAATATGTTGCCACAGTTATCAGCATGAGATGCACACCATTATTATTATAATTGCAGAGGAGAATCAGCTCGTAAGATCCATCTACTGTTGGAAGTTCAGAGCCACTGTTTAAACTGTCACATGCACCAGGCCTAGTTTGATGCACCACCTTGTTCTTCTAAACAACAAACTTTTGATGTAGATAATAGCGATTCAAGAGGGGATACGAACTAGAAATATGTGTCCGTTGACAAATGCTTTGGATTGTCAAAAGAAAAATCTGCCAACTAAATGTAAATACTGTTGTCAGATTGTCCATAGAATTGTTTTACTCGTGTGTAGCTACGGATTACAATATGCAGCTGACCCAACTTCTACATCGGCTCCTGTATGGGCTTAGGACACAACATTCGGTTTAACTTGACAAGTCGATTGAGAAACATACAATACAATAAATATCTAGCTTTCCCAACACTTGTTTTGCTTCCCAAACTAGGAACCAGAGCACAGCCCTTATACCGTGAGATTATAATTACAAGTAGTTCTGCTTGAAGTGGGAGGTACTACGTAGATGTAATCTGTATGGCCAAAGTTGTCATTGTCGCCCAAACTTCCATTGAGCCAGTCCACTTCTGTTTAGAGTTCCTCCAGCCGTAACAATTAAATGTGGCCATATTCTCTCTGTAACTTAAGCCTACCTAAGGAATAAAAATGTAGTTCGTACTTCTAAGCAGGTAGAAAAGTTGTTTGTAGAACATAGTTGCTTGATTCTAAATATGCTACAATCATAAACTCACAGTGGCATCGCCTGTAGAGGGAATGTGCGTTACTGCCCCACAACCATTCTAGCGCATCACAAAAGATCAAACACTTAAAAAAGCATTCAAATCATAATATTTAAACTACCAATTTGCTATGTCATACGACGGGTTTTCTAGTGTACATGTAAATATGTAAAACATTGACATTACCGGTACTTGGATCATGTATTATATACATATATGCCTGTTGCTATGTGTTTGGTAAGCAATGCATAAGTTAATTTATTTTGCTTGTACAGTACCATGTTATTTATGTATACTATAACTAGTGCACTAGTGGTCTTGCTCCTTTGCACCTCAAAACACTTCTCCACTTCAAGCACAGCTCTTTCTTATTTTCATGCTGCCATAAATGGTTCTATTCTATTTCCAGTACAGTAGTATGTGGCCAAATATTATTACTACTATATTAGCATGTGTTTTTTCTTTTTTGCCCAGGATAAAGTTTACTGTTTAGTATTTTTTTTTTTAGTAGAACCCTAATGTAGTGTGTATGTACATATTTGTATACTTATTGGCATCGGTAGTCTTTGCATGTTTTCCCCGTAGCTAGCCGTTTCACTCACCGAAAGCACAAGTTAGCACTGAAGTAGTATGCATGGAGAAGTAAGTCAGGGCGAGAAGCTAATTGCGTTGCTTGGCCAGGATGGAGACGTCAGAGGCCTGGGGTTGGAGCCGGCTAGACCCAGTCGTTCCCCGCCCATTCCACCCCCAGCTCCGGCTGACTGGGTCCGAAAAGAACGCCTGGGCAAGAAAGGTGAATTCCGTTACTTCTAATCGTCCGCTTAATGTGATCGACTGGGCAAAACAAATACATTGACACTTTGTTCGAAATACAATACTCGACACCTTTGGATGTGCTTTTGCTTGCTTTTAGGGACTTTTGTTCATCCCCTTCGTAAAGCCTTCTGAATATATCTTAGATCTGAACAACGTATGTGTAATTAACTTTTCAACTAGTATTATAGTAGTCATGGCTTGTTTGACTGAAAAGTACAATGAATGGTATTACCAGTAGGTGCTGTCTTAAGAAGCACAGTATAGTACCAAGTACTCAGTTTATTTGTGCATTTGTGGGGCTTTGCTGTTGCCAATAAAGAGTAATTTAATTGTGAAGACTATCCTATCGCAATGTATTGGTGCTGTTTGTTGTATATTTATTTTCATCTTGACCTTTCAAAGGCATATTGAGATCTAATATAAAATGTATATGATTTGATGCAACACCAGCTGCCACTTGGAGAACCGGTGCTTTGAAACTCACTCGTACCACATTGCCTTTTCTTAATTCAATTTCAAAATATGTATGTATAAAATACTACTTGTTGAAATGTTAGCAAAGTGGCAAAAGCATATTGCTGGATTTGTTCATCATTTCATAGAGGAAACTGAAGGATGAAAAGTGGACATAGTATTTGGAAAATAAATTAATCAACCCTTCGAAAATCTCTTTCATGCCTATGTGCATGTTGTACATGTTTTAAATGGAAAAATTACCTAAAATTTACTTTGGTTGGAGATGTAAGGTGAATCTTAAGTAATTTTGTATTTAACACACTTGCACCTGAATTAATCGAACATGAATACGCCTTACTGAGAAAATCACAAACAAATCAAAATCATAACATATTCAAAGGAAGAAGTTTAGTTACAAAGACATGCCTACCCAATACCCATAGATCAGGAATTATTAAGACTGGTTTCAGAGTATGTGTATGTTAAGTGCTAATCTTCACACATCTTTGTGTATGTCTATGTCTAGTGTTTATGAATTTGGAGTAAGCTTTTTACAGTGTGCATTGAAACAAAATGATTGAAATGAAGAAGAAAGTAGGACTTTTGGGGTTTACACAGAGATAGAAGGGTGACAATATTTATGCACTAGGAATCCACACGATATTAAAAAATAAATAAATAATGGAAATAGTATTATTGCAAATCTGTCGGAAACGATCCAATTGTATCTCGTATAAATAATAATTACTTATAGTTATTTATTTAGCATCAAGGCGCTGTCTTACATTGTATATTACAGATAATTACACTCAAATAGTATCAATGTTACTTAAGACAAAATTCAGGTGTACTACTTAGAACACCAAATTGTAAAACTGAATTATTGAAAAGTTAACGTAACAGTGAAATCGTTTAGTAGAACATAATAATACATGTAGTAAGTAAAGTGTAAGAAAGAATGGTAGACAAAGATTTGAATATATAGTTTCACAGATAGGCCTATGGGTTGCAGTACCAACTGCGGGAGGGAAAGGTCATTAAACAATCTACAGATTGAAAACAATGTTGTTGAGTGATGATATGGATTTTATTTCTTTTGTAATGCCATTGGCTCAATTTTATTACTGATGCCATATATATATGAATCATAGCCAAAACGAATAATTATTTATTTTTAGCCAAAAGATCGCAATATGCCTTTCGTAGGTCACAATAAGTGTGTCATGATATATGGTAGATCAATTATCCACATCAAACTACTATCTTCAATCATCATCTGTTTCATTATGTTTCTGTCATGTGAATGTGTAACAATAGCATAAACCAAAACTATATCTGTTGCATAATTAGTGCTGATGTAGTTTGCAATGTGTGTGAAAGTATTCGCATGTACATCTTGCAATGTTAATGCATGTTACAAACTAAACCAAGATTTTCATTAGAGTTTGAATTTACAATCTCTAACTTCAAAATGGACAATTCCATATCAGCAGAAATGTTAATATATTAAGTGTATTTTTTCTTGTAATTAACGTGCATTATCATTTATCAATGTTTGCACCTTGTCTGGCATTCCAAAGATCCAATTGTTATTGTTGATACCTTGTAAAGTAGGGTATGTGAAACTCGACAGAGTACTTATTAGCCAAGGTGAATGTATATTTGTTTAATTTCCAATATTAATTAACTTCCATTAAAAATCTATTATCTTGTACCATGTGTTTGTGATTTCTCTCCCTCCTGACCCCTCTCCCTTGTATGTAGTTATGTAGTTGCTATAGTGTTGTTGGGATCAGTGTTTATGCAATAATTCAATAATGCTTGTTTATCATTAACTTTACAACTAATGGATCGAGCAACACGATGGTGTTGAAACTTATGAATTGCAGATGATAGAAATGATTCCGACCTGAGCTCGGATGAAGATGGTTTACCAATATCACGGAAGAAGGAAGACATTTATCTACCCCCTCCACCTCCCCTCCCTCCCTTGGACATCCCCTCGGAACCCAACACTCCTCCCATGAAGAGGGGCAATGCTATGTCAAGAGGTAGGACACTTGTTTAATATTACTATCTCAGATAAACAGACAGACAGACACACTCCAGGGGAATTGTGGGTACACAGTATCATTATACAATTTTTCTGGCTAAAAATGTTTATGGTTGGGACTAAATGGATATTAAATAGAAAGAATAGTACAATAATTGAAAATGAAGTAGGCCTATAACTTAATGAATAACAGTACTCGTGTTCTACTGTGGGGAAAGGTATAATAATAATAATTTTTGTAGGAATACCCGTTATAGGGTGCACACCAGCTTTACCTGATGTGCCCCTCTTCAGGTGACTAACTAGGTTATTAGGGTGTTTGGATAGTTGGGAAGGATTGTCCGAGGGCTGATAGCATGACTCAATCCCAGCATTCGCTTTTACGACTGAGGAAAACCTCGGAAAAAACCTTCAGTCAGGACTGCCGGTGGCCGGAATCGAACCGGCGACCTCCCGAATTAGAGTCTCGCGTCTTACCGCTGAGCCACCTCTATCGGTGGGGAAAGGTATCGAAGGATGACAGCTTACCTTAAAACAGTTAAGTTGCTAATAGAGAAATCAAATGTGCAGAACCACAAAACGTATTGGTGAAACGTTTCGATCAACTTGTGGATGTTTCAGCTATATATTTTTGTTTTCATCCACATCTCCATTGGTGACCTACGTACTGTTTTTAAGATGACCTGTCCTCCGATACTTTTCCCCACACGATAACATGACTACTCATTTAGCTGTTGTACGCCCCCATCTACGTATGAATACTAAACAATAAATAATGTAGGCAATGGGTACAACTCTCTATTGTGCCACACATCTAGTGGGCAGCAAGTGTATACCTGGCTTCACTGTTGTTAGTCAGAAGTATCAGAATGTTGGTCGGGCAGGGAGAGTCGGCCATTGCCTTGTAGGCTGTAGACATCTGCCTTGTAGCGCTGCAAGCTGACAAGATCACACCCCGTGTCAATTCAATTCAAATGTAGTTTATTCTCTCATTATCAAGGATATCCTCATTCAGTACGTTCTCTCCTAGATTGAGGACCTCGCCTGTGTTATGGGGGTGGTGGGTGGGTTGCTATTGCTACGTATGGGGGACAGAAAAGAAAAAGGGAGACAAACAAGAATACATTGTTTCTGGAAGAAGTAAAACAGAGTAGAAATATAATATAATATAATATAATAATAATAAATAATAATATAAAATAATAATTATAGCTATTTGATAAAATAAATATGTTACTACTTTTTCCAGCAAACAGCAGTCAGGACTTAATGCATGAGGAATTAAAATCAGTCCTTACGATGTTTCGTGAGAAACGCCCTACACTAGGTATTGTTAAGACTCCTGAGGTGTACATCACTCAAACATCCAACCCCAACGAGGTACAACAGTGGCTGGTGGCTAAAGGCTTCAGTGACAAGTAAGTCTTCACTGGAACTTTTCCGAAAAAGTTTGTCGGAAAGTTTCCATTATGTTAAATATTATTTTACAATTTAGACATGTTTGTATTTTATTTGGCTAGGCTTTGACGGATGACATGAATCCACGTGGGATATATTTTATAGCCAACGGAAAGATAGAGTCCACGGAATTTTACATATTTAAACTCTTAACTTCCGGAAGTCGTCAGTACTCAATAGGGAACCTAAGTAGCAAAGGCGCGAACTATTTCAGATCACAAATGATCTCACTCCCATAAGAAACAGACCATCGGTCAACTTTGCACTGTCCTATCTCCGAAGTGTGAGAAGAATAAGGTATTTGATAACACTGCAAGAAAGCCTGTTCTTTTCTTCATCGGTTACATTTATATTATGTGATAGCCTCTTCAAGAATTAAATTGTAACCTATGGAGAAAATAACAAGCTTTCTTGCCGTGCTCATCGAATACCTTATTTTTGTCACACTTCGGAGTTACGATAGTGCAAAGTTGACCGACGGTCCGTTTTTTAAATAGGTACCCAATTTAACCTTTATTATGTATTGTTGCAACACCTCTTTAAAAATGAGTTAGGTAATTCAAAAAGTGGATATATTTATTGGAATAGAGACCCCGAATATTGGAATATCTTGACCCCGTTTCCAACATTAATTATCGGGTAGGGGGGAGTAGCGAAGTACTCCATGTCTTGGGCTAATGTCTTCGTTGCCGGCTAGCCAGGCCTGACACAACCATCTCCTCAACCTCTTCCTCGATCACTTCTTCCGTTACCAGAGGGCTGTTTAGTAGTTCCCTCCATCTCTCACGGTTTTCCCATAGTCTTTCTGCTTCAACTTCGTTCCATGATCTTCCTCTATTCTCCACACTGTCTTTGATCTGATTCATCCACTTGTCTCTTGGTCTGCCTACTTTCTTCTTATGCCGTTCTTCTTGTTGTTGTTCAAACTCTCTTCTTGGTATCCTAGTCAGGTCCATCCTTTTCATATGTCCAAACCAACGAAGACGTTCTCTCTCCAATCTTACTTTCACGTTTTGAACACCTAATCTTCAGAGAAACATATTTTATAAGGAAGAGTTTTAGATCCTCTTGAAGATGGCATATTTTGGTTCACTTTTTGAAACTTTTGAAGCATTCTAAAACAATTTTAATCAACAGAAATCGGAGGTCTGGGCAGGGTGGGTCGAGATAAAGTCTTAAATTTCATGTTAAATCTTCATGACTTCCCAATTCCTTGTCACAACCTGCAGTGATATTATACAATCAGTTGGACAGCGAATGAGCACCAGGAAGGGTTCACAAGTCGCTTACGATGATGGTTTCAGAATCTGTAAACAGCTGACGGGGATGAGCGGCAACGAACTCTTCGGAATGTCCAAGAAACAACTTATCCAGTATTTCGGTCAAACCGAAGGTCAAAGGCTTGACTCACAGATCACCATTCAGCGCAGCATTTCAGGTGTAAGTATCCAGTACCTCACGAGAGTAACTTTCAGACGCCAGTGACCATGACGATGTTTTAAGTCTGCAACGAGTAACGTTATGACATAATATTACACACACAAAAATGACACACACAAAAATGACCGAAAATGATGATGCTATTCTAATAATTAGCGAACAGAAGAAACGGCCACATGATGACTACGACTTCCGTGCATCGCCCATGTATGAGGTAGATAACGTAAACACACGTCTATCTGACCTCAAAGTGAAACTAAAGAAAACGAGAGAAAATGGCACCCCTAATACATGGGAGCATAGAACCAATAGGGTCATGTAACTACATCAGGATTTATGTCTTAAACTCTCCCAGGCTACCGGACTGGTATGACTCCAGCGTCTAGAAGATCTTATCACTACAACACCTTTCACAATTCAATTATGCAATTTGAAAAACGGAAATATCTATTGGAACATTGCAACATTTATAAGAACAGCATTCAATTATCTAGAGGATGACACAGTCATTTTGTTTACTGTTTGATAATTTTAAAGCAAGCGGGGGTGACGCACGCAGAGTTTTAGGTCGATATATACTGTGTATTTTTCTGTATTTTTGGACATGACGCTGTTTGAATCCTAGATTCAAACAGCGTCATGTCCAAAAATACAGAAAATGAGTTAAGAGTGTCATCAAACCAAATCCATGTCTTCTACATCAACAAAGTAAAGTTCAAAAATGGCCATGTCACAAGTTTAAATGCACCTAGAGTTCAGTGTGAGTTCAATAGCGGCCAAATGTTCCTCCCTGTTATTAAACATAGACTTGGTCCTGTTTGAATCAAGGCAACTCAATTACAGCCACAAGGCTAAGGAATGTGCTCTGCTGTCTGTCTTTCAGTACAACACGGTTCGTTCATCTGAGCTACGCGCGATCCTGGCTAAGGCGCGGGAGAAGGTGGAAGAAAACCCTGAGCCAACTACACCAGAGCGCACCACTCATTCGGGCTGGAACCCGCCAACGCACAGTAAGCACTAAGCACAACTACCACAACTACTTTTGCTTCTCACTCTCAGACAGGAACTTTTATATAAATGCTGTTTTGTTACCTAATATATGGGTTTGGGTTTCACTCCCAGTTGCGAGCGCGAGAAATAACACGGTTTCCAAATGACCAACTGTTACTGTTGACGCTACGATTGAAAAACGACTTGCTATAACATAAAGAGGTGACTGGTAGGGGTTGCTAATTATTTTTCTTGTGTCCACGCTGACTCCAATAATATAATGCAAATAGTTTTGCGAAACAGTCATTCTAACAATCTCGTCTGCTGAGCTAACAATTGTTCAATTGTTAGCTCAGCAGATGAGATTGTTGCACATTCCCAGGTCCACTCAACAACACTGATCGAACATGACACTTTCTCGTCGCATTATTAGTGACCTGAAAGGGTGTAGAGCCTAGGCTCGTGAGATAAACATGTTTTCGTAGATCGCAGCTCGCAATAAAACAAAGAATAGCTATAGATACATACCTTGAATAGAGAAGGTTCGTTGACCTATGCTCGTTCCTCGATGGCCGCCATATTCGCCATCTCAAGGACGAATTACCATGACGTCACAATCGAACATGGCGGCATCAAAGAGTATTTTGGTGGTCTTTGATACAGACAAGTGCAATATCGTCCCATCAGCACGAAGCGAGTCGAGCGCGCGACGTCAGTTTTCCCACTAGGAAGCGCATTTATTTAAACTCCGCAATTTCTTATTTGTTGACATTCTAACACATGCATGTTCCTGTGTGTATACATCCCCTGGCGTATAACAACAAAATCAATCGACAGCTCATATTATAAACACATGCATGTTCCTGTGTGTATACATCCCCTGGCGTATAACAACAAAATCAATCGACAGTTCATATTATATTATAAAGGAACCGAAACATACTTTTGTCACAATATGTTACTATTTTTCTCCGCTAATTTTACAACACAAATGTTTCTGTGCTTACGAAAAACTCCGGCTATTCAAATATTCATTTCAAAAACATAAAATAATAATTACATAAAATTGGACCTAAGAAAAGCTTAATTTTAATTCTCTGTGGCTGTGATATTGCTTTTAAATCACGAAATGTTTTCAGATTCTAATGATTCCGATGAGAATCGTGCTACGAATGATGGTGGACTTGCGGACCTTATTAAGAAGACCACGCTTAAGCGAACAAACATCCCCCTTCGCCCCTCGAAGTAAAATAGATCATTCGGCTGTACACATAGATATGTACTAAATGAGTGATTAGATTTATTTATCATCTATTCAATTGTTTGTTTTTTTCAAATTTATGGTATGTATAAGAAAAATAAGTATATCGTGTATAAGTACGGGTGATCAATATGCTTTTATGTGTTAGAAAAAAAGTGGCCTATGATTAAGGCGGTGTTATCAGTTAATCACTCATTTAAATTGTCCTGTGATACACAAATTGAAAACATTGTGAGTACCACACGCCATACAATTGTTTCAAGTTTATGAGCTTATCTATGCTCTCATTATTTATTTTCTGGTAGATAAGTTTAAATATGGACACAAAATATCTTCTTGCTATGTTACATTCTATCAGTTAGTATTGTTTATTGTTCTGGATTTCAATAATGAAAGTTATTTAGTATCGAAACCTTCTATTTAGTTTCGAATTTCATTGGGATTATTTTGGCCTATTTGAGGGCAATGTATATTATTAGACAAGCTATAGTAAGTAAATTCCACTTTTTTGTTTCCATATATGTGATTATTTCTTAGCGTGCACATAATGTATTAGAATGTGATTTTATCTGTTAATATTTCTTGTTGCAAAAAGCAGCTGACAAGAAAGTGCAACCTGACATTTCCGCTAAGAAAGTTTTACATTACAAATTGTTTTACTCTGACAAATAGTAATTGTGAGATATAAATACATGGAATATGGTCCAGCCAATGAATTAATATATTATAATATGCATGCTAAAAACCTATATGCTACTTATTTCAATGGCATTCACTCACATTGTTGCTTATGTTCATTGAAAACCTCTATGGATTCTTTATGGACACACAACTACCGGTGTATATAATAGGAAGTTAAACTAGTTTATAGGGTTTATCACGTGAGTAGTAACAGAATGTGGGTTTGCGCTTTTCCGTTCATTTTGACGTTTCGGTGTGTCATCACTAAGCCCCGGTTGTTTAGGACCTTTGAAAGTTTGAAAAAGCCGGCAATACTACCTTTAAACACCAAAAAAGAACGTAACAAAGTCATATCGAATTCCTTTACAGGTTTGAATTTTATTGCGTGCATTTTCCTAATTTTTAGGTTTCGAAAGGGCAATATATTTTCTTGCTGTATACTCTCGTCCCGCTCTCGAATATCTTTGTCTCACCCCTTGTTACAGCATTCAAACAAATCAACAAATATGCTCTGCCGACAATTTAGCAAGCTCGACATTACACTCACACTCGAGCGACAAATAGTAGAAAAGTACCGGTACCTTAGAAATTAAAAAAAAAATAACGACCTTTAATAATAAAAATTATGAAAATAGGCATTTCCAGGCAAAGTAAAATACGTATTTTTGGCATCAGTAACACTTGGAAACATACTTACTTCACCCTATATTTCGTAGGCATTTATTTACCAATAGAAAAAAAACGAGATAACAGGAAAATCCGTGCCCTGGTTATCACACATTATCTCGTCCGGATGGATGGGGTAAATGCACACCCACATTCTGTAATTACTAGCGTAATACCCCAGAAACTATACTTACTTCACATATTGCTATGAGAATTTAAAATTTAAATATAATAAAATATAATATAATATAACTGTATATTCGTACAACTGGCATTATTTTATGATTGCATGCACACACCTATGTGTATAAGCTTACTTGCCCTCTCCCGCGATATCCATTCAAATTTTTATACGACAATACAGTGGGAAATCATGCTTTTTTATGTCTACTAAGACCAAGAAGGTTAGTAAGTATACATGATTTGTGAAGCATCGTAGTAGTATGGCTTTTCCATATTGGTATGTATATCCATAAAGTTGGCAGTGAATATGGCCGATTACTTCCCTGGAACATCCCTAGAACAATAAAAGATAAAACTTGCTTATCTTTCCCGTTCCACAATTAAAAAAGGAACCATGGGCACGACCGTAGGCGTGCGCAGAGACTGGTCAATAGGGGAGCACAATAAATTCCCGGCCAAAGAACTTCCCGGTGGCGCTAAAGGGGGAAAAAGCACCACAGGCGATATTTTAAAACATGCGCTTTTTAACGTGTTTTTAAGCGTATTAGGAGGAGTACGTAGGTTGTCTGTTGAAAGGGTTAATTTCACAAAATTCTTTATGGAGATCAGTGATATTGTTACAAAGTAATGGAAGTGATCAGTCACAAAGCCAAACTCTTGGCGGTAGCCAACAGGTGATGTTGAGGTCGGTCAGCTGATTCCAGCTTCAATTCAATCTAGGACTTCAGATAAGATAAGCGGACAGAAGTAGAGGTAGAGACATTTCTACTGTGTTGTAACTTGTGAGCAAGACGTAAACACCATTTTCCAATTCTACTAAAATTCAGCTAAAAAAAAGCACGCCTATCCTAATGAGGGGGGTCAACTGCCCCTGCCCCCCCCCCCCCACACCCTGTGCACGCCTACGGGCACGACAACGTATTTTAACACAGCCTAAAGTTGCCCCAACGAAAGTATTCTGATGCTTACGACGACACAGTCGAGTCCACGGTGACAACTTAATTTTCTACTTCCCTAATTCCTACCATCTCATCTAAACAGGTCCATTGGGGACAATTTAAACCTTCCGTTGGTACCTGTAACGGTGGGTGTGGCCAAACCGCCTGTGCACTCGACTAAGCCGAACTGTGCATTTACGAATGTGTGAAAGAACGCCAGGTATATGTTGATTTTCTTTCAATTGGCGCGGTTGAAAGGGGCCGTAGACAATGACCAGAGATCGGTATGCGAATACTTTCGTTGGGACGAGTATAACATTCTGTGAAGTAAGTTACGCGAGGTTGTGTCCTGACTCCCGACGCGAGAGATGCTGCGCAGAGAGTGGCCAACGCTGAAACACACGTGACACTATCGAGGTTGTGTCCTGACACCGACGCGAGAGCTGCTGCGCAGAGAGTGGCCAACGCTGAAACACACGTGACACTATCCAGGCTGTGTCCTGACACCGACGCGAGAGCTGCTGTGCAGAGAGTGGCCAACGCTGAAACACACGTGACACTATCGAGGTTGTGTCCTGACACCGACGCGAGAGCTGCTGCGCAGAGAGTGGCCAACGCTGAAACACACGTGACACTATCGAGGTTGTGTCCTGACACCGACGCGAGAGCTGCTGCGCAGAGAGTGGCCAACGCTGAAACACACGTGACACTATCCAGGCTGTGTCCTGACACCGACGCGAGAGCTGCTGCGCAGAGAGTGGCCAACGCTGAAACACACGTGACACTATCGAGGTTGTGTCCTGACACCGACGCGAGAGCTGCTGCGCAGAGAGTGGCCAACGCTGAAACACACGTGACACTATCCAGGCTGTGTCCTGACACCGACGCGAGAGCTGCTGCGCAGAGAGTGGCCAACGCTGAAACACACGTGACACTATCCAGGCTGTGTCCTGACACCGACGCGAGAGCTGCTGCGCAGAGAGTGGCCAACGCTGAAACACACGTGACACTATCCAGGCTGTGTCCTGACACCGACGCGAGAGCTGCTGCGCAGAGAGTGGCCATCGCTGAAACACACGTGACACTATCCAGGCTGTGTCCTGACACCGACGCGAGAGCTGCTGCGCAGAGAGTGGCCAACGCTGAAACACACGTGACACTATCCAGGCTGTGTCCTGACACCGACGCGAGAGATGCTGCGCAGAGAGTGGCCAACGCTGAAACACACGTGACACTATCCAGGCTGTGTCCTGACACCGACGCGAGAGCTGCTGCGCAGAGAGTGGCCAACGCTGAAACACACGTGACACTATCCAGGCTGTGTCCTGACACCGACGCGAGAGCTGCTGCGCAGAGAGTGGCCATCGCTGAAACACACGTGACACTATCCAGGCTGTGTCCTGACACCGACGCGAGAGCTGCTGTGCAGAGAGTGGCCAACGCTGAAACACACGTGACACTATCCAGGCTGTGTCCTGACACCGACGCGAGAGCTGCTGTGCAGAGAGTGGCCAACGCTGAAACACACGTGACACTATCCAGGCTGTGTCCTGACACCGACGCGAGAGCTGCTGTGCAGAGAGTGGCCAACGCTGAAACACACGTGACACTATCCAGGCTGTGTCCTGACACCGACGCGAGAGCTGCTGCGCAGAGAGTGGCCAACGCTGACACACGTGACACTATCGAGGTTGTGTCCTGACACCGACGCGAGAGCTGCTGCGCAGAGAGTGGCCAACGCTGAAACACACGTGACACTATCCAGGTTGTGTCCTGACACCGACGCGAGAACTGCGGCGCAGAGAGTGGCCAACGCTGAAACACACGTGACACTATCGAGGTTGTGTCCTGACACCGACGCGAGAGCTGCTGCGCAGAGAGTGGCTAACGCTGAAACACAAGTGACACTATCAAGGTGTCATTTTTCTCCGATTGTGCTCTTCTGAGACAAAATTTGAAATTTTGGGCGCCTGTATCTCCGTAAGTATGACCCCCAGCATATTTTCGTTTACAGGTTGTCTAGATAATTAACGCAAAAAAAATAAAAAAAATAAAAAATCAAATTTGGACTACCCGTTTTTTTGCTACGAGCGCTTGAAAAAAAAATTTCCCCTTAGTAAACCCTTCTCAAATATTCTGCTCTGAATATGGAAGAAAAAAAGTTTGCCGGTAACGGGGCTCGAACCCCGGACCGCGAAAACACTAGTCGCAACGCTACTGCCTACGCCACACCACTCGACGGAAGTTGGCGCGCTTTGACTGGTACATATTGTACTGCTCTCAGAGAATGCATGTATCTATCTCGATTCATTCTTATTGTAATTCTAACACCTAACGTAGATGGATTTACGAACAGAGGGTCTTATTGGATTTAAAAACATCCAAGAATACGATCTGAAGATAAAAAACTCCGAAAATTGAGAAAAAAACGCCTTGAATTTTTTTTTCAATTTTCGGAGTTTTTATCATCAGATCGTATTGATTGATTTGTTGATCGCGAAACCGTAAATCGTTTGTGGAAACAACGAGCCGTTTGACGGTTAAAAAATAAACCGTGTCCATTGACGTTGATGTATTGATATAAATGTGTGAATATGGTGAGAAAAAAAGAGTGTGTGTAACGGGTCTCGAACCCTAGACCTTAGGCACTCGAAGCGCCGACGTTCTACGTACGCCACGCCACCTGATGAAAATCCCATTGCTACACTGGTATATAACACACTGCTCTCAATGTATGGCATATCTTGTTGTATTCAGATAGCTCGTCTACACGCCAACATTAAAACATGTTTCCTCGGCTAACCGTTAATGCAAGGCAAACATTAACATGTTTCATGTATAGAGTAAGAATGTCCAATGGAGAATCTCTAATCATTATTTTCTTAAAACTTTAACAAGAGACGCTACGCGTCGTCAAAGACGTGCTCAAATACACTCTGTTTTTTAGAATTATATTCTTTACGGCTATATTGTTTATTGTTGCGATCTTAAAATTAATTCCCAAGGTAGACCTGAAAATTGTCTACTTTGAAAAAAATCATTGCCTCGCTATGTTTGTTGTGAACGACGTCAGGCGTCGCCGAAATTTCAACGATTTTCTTGTCAAGTTCCACTTTCGGTACCGATTGTGATGGAACGGTGGTACCTAGTTAGTCGTAGCGTCGAACTTAAGGTCAGTAAGAATCCTTGGTGACGTAGTATGAGCGTCGGTAGCGTCGGTTTGCACAGGTCGTGGTGAGGCGACGCCAACTTCAGGTAACCAAAATAGTAGATTTTTTGAGGTTTTGATTTTTTTACGGGTAAACGGTTTAAGTTAAAATTTTTTGGTTGTCAGTTCCTTCTTATTCATTGCTCTCTTGATATGTTTCGTATTTTTAAAAAAATAAAAAAAAAAAAAATTTCATTTTTCTCCGATTGTGCCTTTCTGAGACAAAATTTGAAATTTTGGGCGCCTGTATCTCCGTAAGTATGACCCCCAGCATATTTTCGTTTACAGGTTGTCTAGATAATTAACGCAAAAAAAATAAAAAAAATTAAAAATCAAATTTGGACCACCCGTTTTTTTGCTACGAGCGCTTGAAAAAAAAATTTCCCCTTAGTAAACCCTTCTCAAATATTCTGCTCTGAATATGGAAGAAAAAAAGTTTGCCGGTAACGGGGCTCGAACCCCGGACCGTGAAAACACTAGTCGGCGTCGCTACTGCCTACGCCACACCACTCGATGGAAGTTGGAGCGCTTAGACTGGTACATATTGTACTGTTCTCAATGAATGCATGTATGTATCTCGATTCATTCTTATTGTAATTCTAACACCTAACGTAGATGGATTTACGAACAGAGGGTCTTATTGGATTTAAAAACATCCAAGAATACGATCTGAAGATAAAAAACTCCGAAAATTTAGAAAAAAACGCCTTTAATTTTTTTTTCAATTTTCGGAGTTTTTATCATCAGATCGTATTGATTGATTGGTTGATCGCGAAACCGTAAATCGTTTGTGGAAACAACGAGCCGTTTGACGGTTAAAAAATAAACCGTGTCCATTGACGTTGATGTATTGATATAAATGTGTGAATATGGTGAGAAAAAAAGAGTGTGTGTAACGGGTCTCGAACCCTAGACCTTAAGCACTCGAAGCGCCGACGTTCTACGTACGCCACGCCACCTGATAGAAATCCCATTGCTACACTGGTATATAACACACTGCTCTCAATGTATGGCATATCTTGTTGTATTCAGATAGCTCGTCTACACGCCAACATTAAAACATGTTTCCTCGGCTAACCGTTAATGCAAGGCAAACATTAACATGTTTCATGTATAGAGTAAGAATGTCCAATGGAGAATCTCTAATCATTATTTTCTTTACCTTTTAACAAGAGACGCTATGCGTCGTCAAAGACATGCTCAAATACACTCTGTTTTTTAGAACTATATTCTTTACGGCTATATTGTTTATTGTTGCGATCTTAAAGTTAATTCCTAAGGTAGACCTGAAAATTGTCTACTTTGAAAAAAATCATTGCCTCGCTATGTTTGTTGTGAACGTTGTCAGGCGTCGCCGAAATTTCAAAGATTTTCTTGTCAAGTTCCAATTTCGGTACCGATTGTGGATGAACGGTGGTACCTAGTTAGTCGTAGCATCGAACTTAAGGTCAGTAAGAATCCTTGGTGACGTAGTATGAGCGTCGGTAGCGTCGGTTTGCACAGGTCGTGGTGAGGCGACGCCAACTTCAGGTAACCAAAATAGTAGATTTTTTGAGGTTTTTATTTTTTTACGGGTAAACGGTTTAAGATAGAATTTTTTGGTTGTCAGTTCCTTCTTATTCATTGCTCTCTTGATATGTTTCGTATTTAAAAAAAAATAAAAAAAAATAAAAATTTCATTTTTCTCCGATTGTGCCTTTCTGAGACAAAATTTGAAATTTTGGGCGCCTGTATCTCCGTAAGTATGACCCCCAGCATATTTTCGTTTACAGGTTGTCTAGATAATTAACGCAAAAAAAATAAAAAAAATAAAAAATCAAATTTGGACCACCCGTTTTTTTGCTACGAGCGCTTGAAATAAAAATTTCCCCTTAGTAAACCCTTCTCAAATATTCTGCTCTGAATATGGAAGAAAAAAAGTTTGCCGGTAACGGGGCTCGAACCCCGGACCGTGAAAACACTAGTCGGCGTCGCTACTGCCTACGCCACACCACTCGATGGAAGTTGGAGCGCTTAGACTGGTACATATTGTACTGTTCTCAATGAATGCATGTATGTATCTCGATTCATTCTTATTGTAATTCTAACACCTAACGTAGATGGATTTACGAACAGAGGGTCTTATTGGATTTAAAAACATCCAAGAATACGATCTGAAGATAAAAAACTCCGAAAATTGAGAAAAAAACGCCTTGATTTTTTTTTTCAATTTTCGGAGTTTTTATCATCAGATCGTATTGATTGATTGGTTGATCGCGAAACCGTTAGTCGTTTGTGGAAACAACGAGCCGTTTGACGGTTAAAAAATAAACCGTAACCATTGACGTTGATGTATTGATATAAATGTGTGAATATGGTGAGAAAAAAAGAGTGTGTGTAACGGGTCTCGAACCCTAGACCTTAAGCACTCGAAGCGCCGACGTTCTACGTACGCCACGCCACCTGATGGAAATCCCATTGCTACACTGGTATATAACACACTGCTCTCAATGTATGGCATATCTTGTTGTATTCAGATAGCTCGTCTACACGCCAACATTAAAACATGTTTCCTCGGCTAACCGTTAATGCAAGGCAAACATTAACATGTTTCATGTATAGAGTAAGAATGTCCAATGGAGAATCTCTAATCATTATTTTCTTAAAACTTTAACAAGAGACGCTACGCGTCGTCAAAGACGTGCTCAAATACACTCTGTTTTTTAGAATTATATTCTTTACGGCTATATTGTTTATTGTTGCGATCTTAAAATTAATTCCCAAGGCAGACCTGAAAATTGTCTACTTTGAAAAAAATCATTGCCTCGCTATGTTTGTTGTGAACGACGTCAGGCGTCGCCGAAATTTCAACGATTTTCTTGTCAAGTTCCACTTTCGGTACCGATTGTGATGGAACGGTGGTACCTAGTTAGTCGTAGCGTCGAACTTAAGGTCAGTAAGAATCCTTGGTGACGTAGTATGAGCGTCGGTAGCGTCGGTTTGCACAGGTCGTGGTGAGGCGACGCCAACTTCAGGTAACCAAAATAGTAGATTTTTTGAGGTTTTGATTTTTTTACGGGTAAACGGTTTAAGTTAAAATTTTTTGGTTGTCAGTTCCTTCTTATTCATTGCTCTCTTGATATGTTTCGTATTTTTAAAAAAATAAAAAAAAATAAAATTTTCATTTTTCTCCGATTGTGCCTTTCTGAGACAAAATTTGAAATTTTGGGCGCCTGTATCTCCGTAAGTATGACCCCCAGCATATTTTCGTTTACAGGTTGTCTAGATAATTAACGCAAAAAAAATAAAAAAAATTAAAAATCAAATTTGGACCACCCGTTTTTTTGCTACGAGCGCTTGAAAAAAAAATTTCCCCTTAGTAAACCCTTCTCAAATATTCTGCTCTGAATATGGAAGAAAAAAAGTTTGCCGGTAACGGGGCTCGAACCCCGGACCGTGAAAACACTAGTCGGCGTCGCTACTGCCTACGCCACACCACTCGATGGAAGTTGGAGCGCTTAGACTGGTACATATTGTACTGTTCTCAATGAATGCATGTATGTATCTCGATTCATTCTTATTGTAATTCTAACACCTAACGTAGATGGATTTACGAACAGAGGGTCTTATTGGATTTAAAAACATCCAAGAATACGATCTGAAGATAAAAAACTCCGAAAATTGAGAAAAAAACGCCTTTAATTTTTTTTTCAATTTTCGGAGTTTTTATCATCAGATCGTATTGATTGATTGGTTGATCGCGAAACCGTAAATCGTTTGTGGAAACAACGAGCCGTTTGACGGTTAAAAAATAAACCGTGTCCATTGACGTTAATGTATTGATATAAATGTGTGAATATGGTGAGAAAAAAAGAGTGTGTGTAACGGGTCTCGAACCCTAGACCTTAAGCACTCGAAGCGCCGACGTTCTACGTACGCCACGCCACCTGATAGAAAACCCATTGCTACACTGGTATATAACACACTGCTCTCAATGTATGGCATATCTTGTTGTATTCAGATAGCTCGTCTACACGCCAACATTAAAACATGTTTCCTCGGCTAACCGTTAATGCAAGGCAAACATTAACATGTTTCATGTATAGAGTAAGAATGTCCAATGGAGAATCTCTAATCATTATTTTCTTTACCTTTTAACAAGAGACGCTATGCGTCGTCAAAGACATGCTCAAATACACTCTGTTTTTTAGAACTATATTCTTTACGGCTATATTGTTTATTGTTGCGATCTTAAAGTTAATTCCTAAGGTAGACCTGAAAATTGTCTACTTTGAAAAAAATCATTGCCTCGCTATGTTTGTTGTGAACGTTGTCAGGCGTCGCCGAAATTTCAAAGATTTTCTTGTCAAGTTCCACTTTCGGTACCGATTGTGGATGAACGGTGGTACCTAGTTAGTCGTAGCGTCGAACTTAAGGTCAGTAAGAATCCTTGGTGACGTAGTATGAGCGTCGGTAGCGTCGGTTTGCACAGGTCGTGGTGAGGCGACGCCAACTTCAGGTAACCAAAATAGTAGATTTTTTGAGGTTTTTATTTTTTTACGGGTAAACGGTTTAAGATAGAATTTTTTGGTTGTCAGTTCCTTCTTATTCATTGCTCTCTTGATATGTTTCGTATTTAAAAAAAAATAAAAAAAAATAAAAATTTCATTTTTCTCCGATTGTGCCTTTCTGAGACAAAATTTGAAATTTTGGGCGCCTGTATCTCCGTAAGTATGACCCCCAGCATATTTTCGTTTACAGGTTGTCTAGATAATTAACGCAAAAAAAATAAAAAAAATAAAAAATCAAATTTGGACCACCCGTTTTTTTGCTACGAGCGCTTGAAATAAAAATTTCCCCTTAGTAAACCCTTCTCAAATATTCTGCTCTGAATATGGAAGAAAAAAAGTTTGCCGGTAACGGGGCTCGAACCCCGGACCGTGAAAACACTAGTCGGCGTCGCTACTGCCTACGCCACACCACTCGATGGAAGTTGGAGCGCTTAGACTGGTACATATTGTACTGTTCTCAATGAATGCATGTATGTATCTCGATTCATTCTTATTGTAATTCTAACACCTAACGTAGATGGATTTACGAACAGAGGGTCTTATTGGATTTAAAAACATCCAAGAATACGATCTGAAGATAAAAAACTCCGAAAATTGAGAAAAAAACGCCTTGATTTTTTTTTTCAATTTTCGGAGTTTTTATCATCAGATCGTATTGATTGATTGGTTGATCGCGAAACCGTTAGTCGTTTGTGGAAACAACGAGCCGTTTGACGGTTAAAAAATAAACCGTAACCATTGACGTTGATGTATTGATATAAATGTGTGAATATGGTGAGAAAAAAAGAGTGTGTGTAACGGGTCTCGAACCCTAGACCTTAAGCACTCGAAGCGCCGACGTTCTACGTACGCCACGCCACCTGATGGAAATCCCATTGCTACACTGGTATATAACACACTGCTCTCAATGTATGGCATATTTTGTTGTATTCAGATAGCTCGTCTACACGCCAACATTAAAACATGTTTCCTCGGCTAACCGTTAATGCAAGGAAACAATTACATGTTTCATGTATAGAGTAAGAATGTCCAATGGAGAATCTCTAATCATTATTTTCTTAACCCTTTAACAAGAGACGCTACGCGTCGTCAAAGACGTGCTCAAATACACTCTGTTTTTTAGAATTATATTCTTTACGGCTATATTAATTATTGTTGCGATCTTAAAGTTATGTCCCAAGGTAGACTTGAAAATTGTCTACTTTGAAAAAAATCATTGCCTCGCTATGTTTGTTGTGAACGACGTCAGGCGTCGCCGAAATTTCAACGATTTTCTTGTCAAGTTCCACTTTCGGTACTGATTGTGGATGAACGGTGGTACCTAGTTAGTCGTAGCGTCGAACTTAAGGTCAGGAAGAATCTTTGGTGACGTGGTATGAGCGTCGGAAGCGTCGGTTTGCACAGGTCGTGGTGAGGCGACGCCAACTTCAGGTAACCAAAATAGTAGATTTCTTGAGGTTTTTATTTTTTTACGGGTAAACGGTTTAAGATAGAATTTTTTGGTTGTCAGTTCCTTCTTATTCATTGCTCTCTTGATATGTTTCGTATTTAAAAAAAAATAAAAAAAAATAAAAATTTCATTTTTCTCCGATTGTGCCTTTCTGAGACAAAATTTGAAATTTTGGGCGCCTGTATCTCCGTAAGTATGACCCCCAGCATAGTTTCGTTTACAGGTTGTCTAGATAATTAACGCAAAAAAAATAAAAAAAATAAAAAATCAAATTTGGACCACCCGTTTTTTTGCTACGAGCGCTTGAAAAAAAAATTTCCCCTTAGTAAACCCTTCTCAAATATTCTGCTCTGAATATGGAAGAAAAAAAGTTTGCCGGTAACGGGGCTCGAACCCCGGACCGTGAAAACACTAGTCGGCGTCGCTACTGCCTACGCCACACCACTCGATGGAAGTTGCAGCGCTTAGACTGGTACATATTGTACTGTTCTCAATGAATGCATGTATGTATCTCGATTCATTCTTATTGTAATTCTAACACCTAACGTAGATGGATTTACGAACAGAGGGTCTTATTGGATTTAAAAACATCCAAGAATTTACGATCTGAAGATAAAAAACTTCGAAAATTGAGAAAAAAACGCCTTCAATTTTTTTTTCAATTTTCGGAGTTTTTATCATCAGATCGTATTGATTGATTGGTTGATCGCGAAACCGTTAGTCGTTTGTGGAAACAACGAGCCGTTTGACGGTTAAAAAATAAACCGTAACCATTGACGTTGATGTATTGATATAAATGTGTGAATATGGTGAGGAAAAAAGAGTGTGTGTAACGGGTCTCGAACCCTAGACCTTAAGCACTCGAAGCGCCGACGTTCTACGTACGCCACGCCACCTGATGGAAATCCCATTGCTACACTGGTATATAACACACTGCTCTCAATGTATGGCATATTTTGTTGTATTCAGATAGCTCGTCTACACGCCAACATTAAAACATGTTTCCTCGGCTAACCGTTAATGCAAGGAAACATTGACATGTTTCATGTATAGAGTAAGAATGTCCAATGGAGAATCTCTAATCATTATTTTCTTTAAACTTTAACAAGAGACGCTACGCGTCGTCAAAGACGTGCTCAAATACACTCTGTTTTTTAGAATTATATTCTTTACGGCTATATTGTTTATTGTTGCGATCTTAAAATTAATTTCCAAGGTAGACCTGAAAATTGTCTACTTTGAAAAAAATCATTGCCTCGCTATGTTTGTTGTGAACGACGTCAGGCGTCGCCGAAATTTCAACGATTTTCTTGTCAAGTTCCACTTTCGGTACCGATTGTGATGGAACGGTGGTACCTAGTTAGTCGTAGCGTCGAACTTAAGGTCAGTAAGAATCCTTGGTGACGTAGTATGAGCGTCGGTAGCGTCGGTTTGCACAGGTCGTGGTGAGGCGACGCCAACTTCAGGTAACCAAAATAGTAGATTTTTTGAGGTTTTGATTTTTTTTTGGGTAAACGGTTTAAGTTAAAATTTTTTGGTTGTCAGTTCCTTCTTATTCATTGCTCTCTTGATATGTTTCGTATTTTTAAAAAAATAAAAAAAAAAAAAAAATTCATTTTTCTCCGATTGTGCCTTTCTGAGACAAAATTTGAAATTTTGGGCGCCTGTATCTCCGTAAGTATGACCCCCAGCATATTTTCGTTTACAGGTTGTCTAGATAATTAACGCAAAAAAAATAAAAAAAATTAAAAATCAAATTTGGACCACCCGTTTTTTTGCTACGAGCGCTTGAAAAAAAAATTTCCCCTTAGTAAACCCTTCTCAAATATTCTGCTCTGAATATGGAAGAAAAAAAGTTTGCCGGTAACGGGGCTCGAACCCCGGACCGTGAAAACACTAGTCGGCGTCGCTACTGCCTACGCCACACCACTCGATGGAAGGTGGAGCGCTTAGACTGGTACATATTGTACTGTTCTCCATGAATGCATGTATGTATCTCGATTCATTCTTATTGTAATTCTAACACCTAACGTAGATGGATTTACGAACAGAGGGTCTTATTGGATTTTAAAACATCCAAGAATACGATCTGAAGATAAAAAACTCCGAAAATTAAGAAAAAAACGCCTTTAATTTTTTTTGTCAATTTTCGGAGTTTTTATCATCAGATCGTATTGATTGATTGGTTGATCGCGAAACCGTAAATCGTTTGTGGAAACAACGAGCCGTTTGACGGTTAAAAAATAAACCGTGTCCATTGACGTTGATGTATTGATATAAATGTGTGAATATGGTGAGAAAAAAAGAGTGTGTGTAACGGGTCTCGAACCCTGGACCTTAAGCACTCGAAGCGCCGACGTTCTACGTACGCCACGCCACCTGATAGAAATCCCATTGCTACACTGGTATATAACACACTGCTCTCAATGTATGGCATATCTTGTTGTATTCAGGTAGCTCGTCTACACGCCAACATTAAAACATGTTTCCTCGGCTAACAGTTAATGCAAGGCAAACATTAACATGTTTTATGTATAGAGTTAGAATGTCCAATGGAGAATCTCTAATCATTATTTTCTTTACCTTTTAACAAGAGACGCTATGCGTCGTCAAAGACATGCTCAAATACACTCTGTTTTTTAGAACTATATTCTTTACGGCTATATTGTTTATTGTTGCGATCTTAAAGTTAATTCCTAAGGTAGACCTGAAAATTGTCTACTTTGAAAGAAATCATTGCCTCGCTATGTTTGTTGTGAACGTTGTCAGGCGTCGCCGAAATTTCAAAGATTTTCTTGTCAAGTTCCACTTTCGGTACCGATTGTGGATGAACGGTGGTACCTAGTTAGTCGTAGCGTCGAACTTAAGGTCAGTAAGAATCCTTGGTGACGTAGTATGAGCGTCGGTAGCGTCGGTTTGCACAGGTCGTGGTGAGGCGACGCCAACTTCAGGTAACCAAAATAGTAGATTTTTTGAGGTTTTTATTTTTTTACGGGTAAACGGTTTAAGATAGAATTTTTTGGTTGTCAGTTCCTTCTTATTCATTGCTCTCTTGATATGTTTCGTATTTAAAAAAAAATAAAAAAAAATAAAAATTTCATTTTTCTCCGATTGTGCCTTTCTGAGACAAAATTTGAAATTTTGGGCGCCTGTATCTCCGTAAGTATGACTTCCAGCATATTTTCGTTTACAGGTTGTCTAGATAATTAACGCAAAAAAAATAAAAAAAATAAAAAATCAAATTTGGACCACCCGTTTTTTTGCTACGAGCGCTTGAAAAAAAAATTTCCCCTTAGTAAACCCTTCTCAAATATTCTGCTCTGAATATGGAAGAAAAAAAGTTTGCCGGTAACGGGGCTCGAACCCCGGACCGTGAAAACACTAGTCGGCGTCGCTACTGCCTACGCCACACCACTCGATGGAAGTTGGAGCGCTTAGACTGGTACATATTGTACTGTTCTCAATGAATGCATGTATGTATCTCGATTCATTCTTATTGTAATTCTAACACCTAACGTAGATGGATTTACGAACAGAGGGTCTTATTGGATTTAAAAACATCCAAGAATACGATCTGAAGATAAAAAACTCCGAAAATTGAGAAATAAACGCCTTGAATTTTTTTTTCAATTTTCGGAGTTTTTATCATCAGATCGTATTGATTGATTGGTTGATCGCGAAACCGTAAATCGTTTGTGGAAACAACGAGCCGTTTGACGGTTAAAAAATAAACCGTGTCCATTGACGTTGATGTATTGATATAAATGTGTGAATATGGTGAGAAAAAAAGAGTGTGTGTAACGGGTCTCGAACCCTAGACCTTAAGCACTCGAAGCGCCGACGTTCTACGTACGCCACGCCACCTGATAGAAATCCCATTGCTACACTGGTATATAACACACTGCTCTCAATGTATGGCATATCTTGTTGTATTCAGATAGCTCGTCTACACGCCAACATTAAAACATGTTTCCTCGGCTAACCGTTAATGCAAGGCAAACATTAACATGTTTCATGTATAGAGTAAGAATGTCCAATGGAGAATCTCTAATCATTAATTTCTTTACCTTTTAACAAGAGACGCTATGCGTCGTCAAAGACATGCTCAAATACACTCTGTTTTTTAGAACTATATTCTTTACGGCTATATTGTTTATTGTTGCGATCTTAAAGTTAATTCCTAAGGTAGACCTGAAAATTGTCTACTTTGAAAAAAATCATTGCCTCGCTATGTTTGTTGTGAACGTTGTCAGGCGTCGCCGAAATTTCAAAGATTTTCTTGTCAAGTTCCACTTTCGGTACCGATTGTGGATGAACGGTGGTACCTAGTTAGTCGTAGCGTCGAACTTAAGGTCAGTAAGAATCCTTGGTGACGTAGTATGAGCGTCGGTAGCGTCGGTTTGCACAGGTCGTGGTGAGGCGACGCCAACTTCAGGTAACCAAAATAGTAGATTTTTTGAGGTTTTTATTTTTTTACGGGTAAACGGTTTAAGATAGAATTTTTTGGTTGTCAGTTCCTTCTTATTCATTGCTCTCTTGATATGTTTCGTATTTAAAAAAAAATAAAAAAAAATAAAAATTTCATTTTTCTCCGATTGTGCCTTTCTGAGACAAAATTTGAAATTTTGGGCGCCTGTATCTCCGTAAGTATGACCCCCAGCATATTTTCGTTTATAGGTTGTCTAGATAATTTACGCAAAAAAAATAAAAAAAATAAAAAATCAAATTTGGACCACCCGTTTTTTTGCTACGAGCACTTGAAATAAAAATTTCCCCTTAGTAAACCCTTCTCAAATATTCTGCTCTGAATATGGAAGAAAAAAAGTTTGCCGGTAACGGGGCTCGAACCCCGGACCGTGAAAACACTAGTCGGCGTCGCTACTGCCTACGCCACACCACTCGATGGAAGTTGGAGCGCTTAGACTGGTACATATTGTACTGTTCTCAATGAATGCATGTATGTATCTCGATTCATTCTTATTGTAATTCTAACACCTAACGTAGATGGATTTACGAACAGAGGGTCTTATTGGATTTAAAAACATCCAAGAATACGATCTGAAGATAAAAAACTCCGAAAATTGAGAAAAAAACGCCTTGATTTTTTTTTTCGATTTTCGGAGTTTTTATCATCAGATCGTATTGATTGATTGGTTGATCGCGAAACCGTTAGTCGTTTGTGGAAACAACGAGCCGTTTGACGGTTAAAAAATAAACCGTAACCATTGACGTTGATGTATTGATATAAATGTGTGAATATGGTGAGAAAAAAAGAGTGTGTGTAACGGGTCTCGAACCCTAGACCTTAAGCACTCGAAGCGCCGACGTTCTACGTACGCCACGCCACCTGATGGAAATCCCATTGCTACACTGGTATATAACACACTGCTCTCAATGTATGGCATATTTTGTTGTATTCAGATAGCTCGTCTACACGCCAACATTAAAACATGTTTCCTCGGCTAACCGTTAATGCAAGGAAACAATTACATGTTTCATGTATAGAGTAAGAATGTCCAATGGAGAATCTCTAATCATTATTTTCTTAACCCTTTAACAAGAGACGCTACGCGTCGTCAAAGACGTGCTCAAATACACTCTGTTTTTTAGAATTATATTCTTTACGGCTATATTAATTATTGTTGCGATCTTAAAGTTATGTCCCAAGGTAGACTTGAAAATTGTCTACTTTGAAAAAAATCATTGCCTCGCTATGTTTGTTGTGAACGACGTCAGGCGTCGCCGAAATTTCAACGATTTTCTTGTCAAGTTCCACTTTCGGTACTGATTGTGGATGAACGGTGGTACCTAGTTAGTCGTAGCGTCGAACTTAAGGTCAGGAAGAATCTTTGGTGACGTGGTATGAGCGTCGGAAGCGTCGGTTTGCACAGGTCGTGGTGAGGCGACGCCAACTTCAGGTAACCAAAATAGTAGATTTTTTGAGGTTTTTATTTTTTTACGGGTAAACGGTTTAAGATAGAATTTTTTGGTTGTCAGTTCCTTCTTATTCATTGCTCTCTTGATATGTTTCGTATTTAAAAAAAAATAAAAAAAAATAAAAATTTCATTTTTCTCCGATTGTGCCTTTCTGAGACAAAATTTGAAATTTTGGGCGTCTGTATCTCCGTAAGTATGACCCCCAGCATAGTTTCGTTTACAGGTTGTCTAGATAATTAACGCAAAAAAAATAAAAAAAATAAAAAATCAAATTTGGACCACCCGTTTTTTTGCTACGAGCGCTTGAAAAAAAAATTTCCCCTTAGTAAACCCTTCTCAAATATTCTGCTCTGAATATGGAAGAAAAAAAGTTTGCCGGTAACGGGGCTCGAACCCCGGACCGTGAAAACACTAGTCGGCGTCGCTACTGCCTACGCCACACCACTCGATGGAAGTTGGAGCGCTTAGACTGGTACATATTGTACTGTTCTCAATAAATGCATGTATGTATCTCGATTCATTCTTATTGTAATTCTAACACCTAACGTAGATGGATTTACGAACAGAGGGTCTTATTGGATTTAAAAACATCCAAGAATACGATCTGAAGATAAAAAACTCCGAAAATTGAGAAATAAACGCCTTTAATTTTTTTTTCAATTTTCGGAGTTTTTATCATCAGATCGTATTGATTGATTGGTTGATCGCGAAACCGTAAATCGTTTGTGGAAACAACGAGCCGTTTGACGGTTAAAAAATAAACCGTGTCCATTGACGTTGATGTATTGATATAAATGTGTGAATATGGTGAGAAAAAAAGAGTGTGTGTAACGGGTCTCGAACCCTAGACCTTAAGCACTCGAAGCGCCGACGTTCTACGTACGCCACGCCACCTGATAGAAATCCCATTGCTACACTGGTATATAACACACTGCTCTCAATGTATGGCATATCTTGTTGTATTCAGATAGCTCGTCTACACGCCAACATTAAAACATGTTTCCTCGGCTAACCGTTAATGCAAGGCAAACATTAACATGTTTCATGTATAGAGTAAGAATGTCCAATGGAGAATCTCTAATCATTATTTTCATTAAACTTTAACAAGAGACGCTACGCGTCGTCAAAGACGTGCTCAAATACACTCTGTTTTTTAGAATTATATTCTTTACGGCTATATTGTTTATTGTTGCGATCTTAAAATTAATTTCCAAGGTAGACCTGAAAATTGTCTACTTTGAAAAAAATCATTGCCTCGCTATGTTTGTTGTGAACGACGTCAGGCGTCGCCGAAATTTCAACGATTTTCTTGTCAAGTTCCACTTTCGGTACCGATTGTGATGGAACGGTGGTACCTAGTTAGTCGTAGCGTCGAACTTAAGGTCAGTAAGAATCCTTGGTGACGTAGTATGAGCGTCGGTAGCGTCGGTTTGCACAGGTCGTGGTGAGGCGACGCCAACTTCAGGTAACCAAAATAGTAGATTTTTTGAGGTTTTGATTTTTTTTTGGGTAAACGGTTTAAGTTAAAATTTTTTGGTTGTCAGTTCCTTCTTATTCATTGCTCTCTTGATATGTTTCGTATTTTTAAAAAAATAAAAAAAAAAAAAAAATTCATTTTTCTCCGATTGTGCCTTTCTGAGACAAAATTTGAAATTTTGGGCGCCTGTATCTCCGTAAGTATGACCCCCAGCATATTTTCGTTTACAGGTTGTCTAGATAATTAACGCAAAAAAAATAAAAAAAATTAAAAATCAAATTTGGACCACCCGTTTTTTTGCTACGAGCGCTTGAAAAAAAAATTTCCCCTTAGTAAACCCTTCTCAAATATTCTGCTCTGAATATGGAAGAAAAAAAGTTTGCCGGTAACGGGGCTCGAACCCCGGACCGTGAAAACACTAGTCGGCGTCGCTACTGCCTACGCCACACCACTCGATGGAAGGTGGAGCGCTTAGACTGGTACATATTGTACTGTTCTCCATGAATGCATGTATGTATCTCGATTCATTCTTATTGTAATTCTAACACCTAACGTAGATGGATTTACGAACAGAGGGTCTTATTGGATTTTAAAACATCCAACAATACGATCTGAAGATAAAAAACTCCGAAAATTAAGAAAAAAACGCCTTTAATTTTTTTTGTCAATTTTCGGAGTTTTTATCATCAGATCGTATTGATTGATTGGTTGATCGCGAAACCGTAAATCGTTTGTGGAAACAACGAGCCGTTTGACGGTTAAAAAATAAACCGTGTCCATTGACGTTGATGTATTGATATAAATGTGTGAATATGGTGAGAAAAAAAGAGTGTGTGTAACGGGTCTCGAACCCTGGACCTTAAGCACTCGAAGCGCCGACGTTCTACGTACGCCACGCCACCTGATAGAAATCCCATTGCTACACTGGTATATAACACACTGCTCTCAATGTATGGCATATCTTGTTGTATTCAGGTAGCTCGTCTACACGCCAACATTAAAACATGTTTCCTCGGCTAACAGTTAATGCAAGGCAAACATTAACATGTTTTATGTATAGAGTAAGAATGTCCAATGGAGAATCTCTAATCATTATTTTCTTTACCTTTTAACAAGAGACGCTATGCGTCGTCAAAGACATGCTCAAATACACTCTGTTTTTTAGAACTATATTCTTTACGGCTATATTGTTTATTGTTGCGATCTTAAAGTTAATTCCTAAGGTAGACCTGAAAATTGTCTACTTTGAAAGAAATCATTGCCTCGCTATGTTTGTTGTGAACGTTGTCAGGCGTCGCCGAAATTTCAAAGATTTTCTTGTCAAGTTCCACTTTCGGTACCGATTGTGGATGAACGGTGGTACCTAGTTAGTCGTAGCGTCGAACTTAAGGTCAGTAAGAATCCTTGGTGACGTAGTATGAGCGTCGGTAGCGTCGGTTTGCACAGGTCGTGGTGAGGCGACGCCAACTTCAGGTAACCAAAATAGTAGATTTTTTGAGGTTTTTATTTTTTTACGGGTAAACGGTTTAAGATAGAATTTTTTGGTTGTCAGTTCCTTCTTATTCATTGCTCTCTTGATATGTTTCGTATTTAAAAAAAAATAAAAAAAAATAAAAATTTCATTTTTCTCCGATTGTGCCTTTCTGAGACAAAATTTGAAATTTTGGGCGCCTGTATCTCCGTAAGTATGACTTCCAGCATATTTTCGTTTACAGGTTGTCTAGATAATTAACGCAAAAAAAATAAAAAAAATAAAAAATCAAATTTGGACCACCCGTTTTTTTGCTACGAGCGCTTGAAAAAAAAATTTCCCCTTAGTAAACCCTTCTCAAATATTCTGCTCTGAATATGGAAGAAAAAAAGTTTGCCGGTAACGGGGCTCGAACCCCGGACCGTGAAAACACTAGTCGGCGTCGCTACTGCCTACGCCACACCACTCGATGGAAGTTGGAGCGCTTAGACTGGTACATATTGTACTGTTCTCAATGAATGCATGTATGTATCTCGATTCATTCTTATTGTAATTCTAACACCTAACGTAGATGGATTTACGAACAGAGGGTCTTATTGGATTTAAAAACATCCAAGAATACGATCTGAAGATAAAAAACTCCGAAAATTGAGAAATAAACGCCTTGAATTTTTTTTTCAATTTTCGGAGTTTTTATCATCAGATCGTATTGATTGATTGGTTGATCGCGAAACCGTAAATCGTTTGTGGAAACAACGAGCCGTTTGACGGTTAAAAAATAAACCGTGTCCATTGACGTTGATGTATTGATATAAATGTGTGAATATGGTGAGAAAAAAAGAGTGTGTGTAACGGGTCTCGAACCCTAGACCTTAAGCACTCGAAGCGCCGACGTTCTACGTACGCCACGCCACCTGATAGAAATCCCATTGCTACACTGGTATATAACACACTGCTCTCAATGTATGGCATATCTTGTTGTATTCAGATAGCTCGTCTACACGCCAACATTAAAACATGTTTCCTCGGCTAACCGTTAATGCAAGGCAAACATTAACATGTTTCATGTATAGAGTAAGAATGTCCAATGGAGAATCTCTAATCATTAATTTCTTTACCTTTTAACAAGAGACGCTATGCGTCGTCAAAGACATGCTCAAATACACTCTGTTTTTTAGAACTATATTCTTTACGGCTATATTGTTTATTGTTGCGATCTTAAAGTTAATTCCTAAGGTAGACCTGAAAATTGTCTACTTTGAAAAAAATCATTGCCTCGCTATGTTTGTTGTGAACGTTGTCAGGCGTCGCCGAAATTTCAAAGATTTTCTTGTCAAGTTCCACTTTCGGTACCGATTGTGGATGAACGGTGGTACCTAGTTAGTCGTAGCGTCGAACTTAAGGTCAGTAAGAATCCTTGGTGACGTAGTATGAGCGTCGGTAGCGTCGGTTTGCACAGGTCGTGGTGAGGCGACGCCAACTTCAGGTAACCAAAATAGTAGATTTTTTGAGGTTTTTATTTTTTTACGGGTAAACGGTTTAAGATAGAATTTTTTGGTTGTCAGTTCCTTCTTATTCATTGCTCTCTTGATATGTTTCGTATTTAAAAAAAAATAAAAAAAAATAAAAATTTCATTTTTCTCCGATTGTGCCTTTCTGAGACAAAATTTGAAATTTTGGGCGCCTGTATCTCCGTAAGTATGACCCCCAGCATATTTTCGTTTATAGGTTGTCTAGATAATTTACGCAAAAAAAATAAAAAAAATAAAAAATCAAATTTGGACCACCCGTTTTTTTGCTACGAGCACTTGAAATAAAAATTTCCCCTTAGTAAACCCTTCTCAAATATTCTGCTCTGAATATGGAAGAAAAAAAGTTTGCCGGTAACGGGGCTCGAACCCCGGACCGTGAAAACACTAGTCGGCGTCGCTACTGCCTACGCCACACCACTCGATGGAAGTTGGAGCGCTTAGACTGGTACATATTGTACTGTTCTCAATGAATGCATGTATGTATCTCGATTCATTCTTATTGTAATTCTAACACCTAAAGTAGATGGATTTACGAACAGAGGGTCTTATTGGATTTAAAAACATCCAAGAATACGATCTGAAGATAAAAAACTCCGAAAATTGAGAAAAAAACGCCTTGATTTTTTTTTTCGATTTTCGGAGTTTTTATCATCAGATCGTATTGATTGATTGGTTGATCGCGAAACCGTTAGTCGTTTGTGGAAACAACGAGCCGTTTGACGGTTAAAAAATAAACCGTAACCATTGACGTTGATGTATTGATATAAATGTGTGAATATGGTGAGAAAAAAAGAGTGTGTGTAACGGGTCTCGAACCCTAGACCTTAAGCACTCGAAGCGCCGACGTTCTACGTACGCCACGCCACCTGATGGAAATCCCATTGCTACACTGGTATATAACACACTGCTCTCAATGTATGGCATATTTTGTTGTATTCAGATAGCTCGTCTACACGCCAACATTAAAACATGTTTCCTCGGCTAACCGTTAATGCAAGGAAACAATTACATGTTTCATGTATAGAGTAAGAATGTCCAATGGAGAATCTCTAATCATTATTTTCTTAACCCTTTAACAAGAGACGCTACGCGTCGTCAAAGACGTGCTCAAATACACTCTGTTTTTTAGAATTATATTCTTTACGGCTATATTAATTATTGTTGCGATCTTAAAGTTATGTCCCAAGGTAGACTTGAAAATTGTCTACTTTGAAAAAAATCATTGCCTCGCTATGTTTGTTGTGAACGACGTCAGGCGTCGCCGAAATTTCAACGATTTTCTTGTCAAGTTCCACTTTCGGTACTGATTGTGGATGAACGGTGGTACCTAGTTAGTCGTAGCGTCGAACTTAAGGTCAGGAAGAATCTTTGGTGACGTGGTATGAGCGTCGGAAGCGTCGGTTTGCACAGGTCGTGGTGAGGCGACGCCAACTTCAGGTAACCAAAATAGTAGATTTTTTGAGGTTTTTATTTTTTTACGGGTAAACGGTTTAAGATAGAATTTTTTGGTTGTCAGTTCCTTCTTATTCATTGCTCTCTTGATATGTTTCGTATTTAAAAAAAAATAAAAAAAAATAAAAATTTCATTTTTCTCCGATTGTGCCTTTCTGAGACAAAATTTGAAATTTTGGGCGTCTGTATCTCCGTAAGTATGACCCCCAGCATAGTTTCGTTTACAGGTTGTCTAGATAATTAACGCAAAAAAAATAAAAAAAATAAAAAATCAAATTTGGACCACCCGTTTTTTTGCTACGAGCGCTTGAAAAAAAAATTTCCCCTTAGTAAACCCTTCTCAAATATTCTGCTCTGAATATGGAAGAAAAAAAGTTTGCCGGTAACGGGGCTCGAACCCCGGACCGTGAAAACACTAGTCGGCGTCGCTACTGCCTACGCCACACCACTCGATGGAAGTTGGAGCGCTTAGACTGGTACATATTGTACTGTTCTCAATAAATGCATGTATGTATCTCGATTCATTCTTATTGTAATTCTAACACCTAACGTAGATGGATTTACGAACAGAGGGTCTTATTGGATTTAAAAACATCCAAGAATACGATCTGAAGATAAAAAACTCCGAAAATTGAGAAATAAACGCCTTTAATTTTTTTTTCAATTTTCGGAGTTTTTATCATCAGATCGTATTGATTGATTGGTTGATCGCGAAACCGTAAATCGTTTGTGGAAACAACGAGCCGTTTGACGGTTAAAAAATAAACCGTGTCCATTGACGTTGATGTATTGATATAAATGTGTGAATATGGTGAGAAAAAAAGAGTGTGTGTAACGGGTCTCGAACCCTAGACCTTAAGCACTCGAAGCGCCGACGTTCTACGTACGCCACGCCACCTGATAGAAATCCCATTGCTACACTGGTATATAACACACTGCTCTCAATGTATGGCATATCTTGTTGTATTCAGATAGCTCGTCTACACGCCAACATTAAAACATGTTTCCTCGGCTAACCGTTAATGCAAGGCAAACATTAACATGTTTCATGTATAGAGTAAGAATGTCCAATGGAGAATCTCTAATCATTATTTTCATTAAACTTTAACAAGAGACGCTACGCGTCGTCAAAGACGTGCTCAAATACACTCTGTTTTTTAGAATTATATTCTTTACGGCTATATTGTTTATTGTTGCGATCTTAAAATTAATTTCCAAGGTAGACCTGAAAATTGTCTACTTTGAAAAAAATCATTGCCTCGCTATGTTTGTTGTGAACGACGTCAGGCGTCGCCGAAATTTCAACGATTTTCTTGTCAAGTTCCACTTTCGGTACCGATTGTGATGGAACGGTGGTACCTAGTTAGTCGTAGCGTCGAACTTAAGGTCAGTAAGAATCCTTGGTGACGTAGTATGAGCGTCGGTAGCGTCGGTTTGCACAGGTCGTGGTGAGGCGACGCCAACTTCAGGTAACCAAAATAGTAGATTTTTTGAGGTTTTGATTTTTTTTTGGGTAAACGGTTTAAGTTAAAATTTTTTGGTTGTCAGTTCCTTCTTATTCATTGCTCTCTTGATATGTTTCGTATTTTTTAAAAAATAAAAAAAAAAAAAAATTTCATTTTTCTCCGATTGTGCCTTTCTGAGACAAAATTTGAAATTTTGGGCGCCTGTATCTCCGTGAGTATGACCCCCAGCATATTTTCGTTTACAGGTTGTCTAGATAATTAACGCAAAAAAATAAAAAAAATTAAAAATCAAATTTGGACCACCCGTTTTTTTGCTACGAGCGCTTGAAAAAAAAATTTCCCCTTAGTAAACCCTTCTCAAATATTCTGCTCTGAATATGGAAGAAAAAAAGTTTGCCGGTAACGGGGCTCGAACCCCGGACCGTGAAAACACTAGTCGGCGTCGCTACTGCCTACGCCACACCACTCGATGGAAGGTGGAGCGCTTAGACTGGTACATATTGTACTGTTCTCAATGAATGCATGTATGTATCTCGATTCATTCTTATTGTAATTCTAACACCTAACGTAGATGGATTTACGAACAGAGGGTCTTATTGGATTTAAAAACATCCAAGAATACGATCTGAAGATAAAAAACTCCGAAAATTGAGAAAAAACGCCTTTAATTTTTTTTTCAATTTTCGGAGTTTTTATCATCAGATCGTATTGATTGATTGGTTGATCGCGAAACCGTAAATCGTTTGTGGAAACAACGAGCCGTTTGACGGTTAAAAAATAAACCGTGTCCATTGACGTTGATGTATTGATATAAATGTGTGAATATGGTGAGAAAAAAAGAGTGTGTGTAACGGGTCTCGAACCCTAGACCTTAAGCACTCGAAGCGCCGACGTTCTACGTACGCCACGCCACCTGATAGAAATCCCATTGCTACACTGGTATATAACACACTGCTCTCAATGTATGGCATATCTTGTTGTATTCAGATAGCTCGTCTACACGCCAACATTAAAACATGTTTCCTCGGCTAACAGTTAATGCAAGGCAAACATTAACATGTTTCATGTATAGAGTAAGAATGTCCAATGGAGAATCTCTAATCATTATTTTCTTTACCTTTTAACAAGAGACGCTATGCGTCGTCAAAGACATGCTCAAATACACTCTGTTTTTTAGAACTATATTCTTTACGGCTATATTGTTTATTGTTGCGATCTTAAAGTTAATTCCTAAGGTAGACCTGAAAATTGTCTACTTTGAAAAAAATCATTGCCTCGCTATGTTTGTTGTGAACGTTGTCAGGCGTCGCCGAAATTTCAAAGATTTTCTTGTCAAGTTCCACTTTCGGTACCGATTGTGGATGAACGGTGGTACCTAGTTAGTCGTAGCGTCGAACTTAAGGTCAGTAAGAATCCTTGGTGACGTAGTATGAGCGTCGGTAGCGTCGGTTTGCACAGGTCGTGGTGAGGCGACGCCAACTTCAGGTAACCAAAATAGTAGATTTTTTGAGGTTTTTATTTTTTTACGGGTAAACGGTTTAAGATAAAATTTTTTGGTTGTCAGTTCATTCTTATTCATTGCTCTCTTAATATGTTTCGTATTTAAAAAAAAATAAAAAAAAATAAAAATTTCATTTTTCTCCGATTGTGCCTTTCTGAGACAAAATTTGAAATTTTGGGCGCCTGTATCTCCGTAAGTATGACCCCCAGCATATTTTCGTTTACAGGTTGTCTAGATAATTAACGCAAAAAAAATAAAAAAAAATAAAAAATCAAATTTGGACCACCCGTTTTTTTGCTACGAGCGCTTGAAAAAAAAATTTCCCCTTAGTAAACCCTTCTCAAATATTCTGCTCTGAATATGGAAGAAAAAAAGTTTGCCGGTAACGGGGCTCGAACCCCGGACCGTGAAAACACTAGTCGGCGTCGCTACTGCCTACGCCACACCACTCGATGGAAGTTGGAGCGCTTAGACTGGTACATATTGTACTGTTCTCAATGAATGCATGTATGTATCTCGATTCATTCTTATTGTAATTCTAACACCTAACGTAGATGGATTTACGAACAGAGGGTCTTATTGGATTTAAAAACATCCAAGAATTTACGATCTGAAGATAAAAAACTCCGAAAATTGAGAAAAAAACGCCTTCAATTTTTTTTTCAATTTTCGGAGTTTTTATCATCAGATCGTATTGATTGATTGGTTGATCGCGAAACCGTTAGTCGTTTGTGGAAACAACGAGCCGTTTGACGGTTAAAAAATAAACCGTAACCATTGACGTTGATGTATTGATATAAATGTGTGAATATGGTGAGAAAAAAAGAGTGTGTGTAACGGGTCTCGAACCCTAGACCTTAAGCACTCGAAGCGCCGACGTTCTACGTACGCCACGCCACCTGATGGAAATCCCATTGCTACACTGGTATATAACACACTGCTCTTAATGTATGGCATATTTTGTTGTATTCAGATAGCTCGTCTACACGCCAACATTAAAACATGTTTCCTCGGCTAACCGTTAATGCAAGGAAACATTAACATGTTTCATGTATAGAGTAAGAATGTCCAATGGAGAATCTCTAATCATTATTTTCTTAACCCTTTAACAAGAGACGCTACGCGTCGTCAAAGACGTGCTCAAAAGAATTATATTCTTTACGGCTATATTAATTATTGTTGCGATCTTAAAGTTATGTCCCAAGGTAGACTTGAAAATTGTCTACTTTGAAAAAAATCATTGCCTCGCTATGTTTGTTGTGAACGACGTCAGGCGTCGCCGACATTTCAACGATTTTCTTGTCAAGTTCCACTTTCGGTACTGATTGTGGATGAACGGTGGTACCTAGTTAGTCGTAGCGTCGAACTTAAGGTCAGGAAGAATCTTTGGTGACGTGGTATGAGCGTCGGTAGCGTCGGTTTGCACAGGTCGTGGTGAGGCGACGCCAACTTCAGGTAACCAAAATAGTAGATTTTTTGAGGTTTTTATTTTTTTACGGGTAAACGGTTTAAGATAGAATTTTTTGGTTGTCAGTTCCTTCTTATTAATTGCTCTCTTGATATGTTTCGTATTTAAAAAAAAATAAAAAAAAATAAAAATTTCATTTTTCTCCGATTGTGCCTTTCTGAGACAAAATTTGAAATTTTGGGCGCCTGTATCTCCGTAAGTATGACCCCCAGCATATTTTCGTTTACAGTTTGTCTAGATAATTAACGCAAAAAAAATAAAAAAAATAAAAAATCAAATTTGGACCACCCGTTTTTTTGCTACGAGCGCTTGAAAAAAAAATTTCCCCTTAGTAAACCCTTCTCAAATATTCTGCTCTGAATATGGAAGAAAAAAAATGTGCCGGTAACGGGGCTCGAACCCCGGACCGTGAAAACACTAGTCGGCGTCGCTACTGCCTACGCCACACCACTCGATGGAAGTTGGAGCGCTTAGACTGGTACATATTGTACTGTTCTCAATGAATGCATGTATGTATCTCGATTCATTCTTATTGTAATTCTAACACCTAACGTAGATGGATTTACGAACAGAGGGTCTTATTGGATTTAAAAACATCCAAGAATACGATCTGAAGATAAAAAACTCCGAAAATTGAGAAAAAAACGCCTTTAATTTTTTTTTCAATTTTCGGAGTTTTTATCATCAGATCGTATTGATTGATTGGTTGATCGCGAAACCGTAAATCGTTTGTGGAAACAACGAGCCGTTTGACGGTTAAAAAATAAACCGTGTCCATTGACGTTGATGTATTGATATAAATGTGTGAATATGGTGAGAAAAAAAGAGTGTGTGTAACGGGTCTCGAACCCTAGACCTTAAGCACTCGAAGCGCCGACGTTCTACGTACGCCACGCCACCTGATAGAAATCCCATTGCTACACTGGTATATAACACACTGCTCTCAATGTATGGCATATCTTGTTGTATTCAGATAGCTCGTCTACACGCCAACATTAAAACATGTTTCCTCGGCTAACCGTTAATGCAAGGCAAACATTAACATGTTTCATGTATAGAGTAAGAATGTCCAATGGAGAATCTCTAATCATTATTTTCTTTACCTTTTAACAAGAGACGCTATGCGTCGCCAAAGACATGCTCAAATACACTCTGTTTTTTAGAATTATATTCTTTACGGCTATATTGTTTATTGTTGCGATCTTAAAATTAATTCCCAAGGTAGACCTGAAAATTGTCTACTTTGAAAAAAATCATTGCCTCGCTATGTTTGTTGTGAACGACGTCAGGCGTCGCCGAAATTTCAACGATTTTCTTGTCAAGTTTTACTTTCGGTACCGATTGTGATGGAACGGTGGTACCTAGTTAGTCGTAGCGTCGAACTTAAGGTCAGTAAGAATCCTTGGTGACGTAGTATGAGCGTCGGTAGCGTCGGTTTGCACAGGTCGTGGTGAGGCGACGCCAACTTCAGGTAACCAAAATAGTAGATTTTTTGAGGTTTTGATTTTTTTACGGGTAAACAGTTTAAGTTAAAATTTTTTGGTTGTCAGTTCCTTCTTATTCATTGCTCTCTTGATATGTTTCGTATTTTTAAAAAAATAAAAAAAAAAAATTTTTTCATTTTTCTCCGATTGTGCCTTTCTGAGACAAAATTTGAAATTTTGGGCGCCTGTATCTCCTTAAGTATGACCCCCAGCATATTTTCGTTTACAGGTTGTCTAGATAATTAACGCAAAAAAAATAAAAAAAATAAAAAATCAAATTTGGACCACCCGTTTTTTTGCTACGAGCGCTTGAAAAAAAAATTTCCCCTTAGTAAACCCTTCTCAAATATTCTGCTCTGAATATGGAAGAAAAAAAGTTTGCCGGTAACGGGGCTCGAACCCCGGACCGTGAAAACACTAGTCGGCGTCGCTACTGCCTACGCCACACCACTCGATGGAAGTTGGAGCGCTTAGACTGGTACATATTGTACTGTTCTCAATGAATGCATGTATGTATCTCGATTCATTCTTATTGTAATTCTAACACCTAACGTAGATGGATTTACGAACAGAGGGTCTTATTGGATTTAAAAACATCCAAGAATACGATCTGAAGATAAAAAACTCCGAAAATTAAGAAAAAAACGCCTTGATTTTTTTTTTCAATTTTCGGAGTTTTTATCATCAGATCGTATTGATTGATTGGTTGATCGCGAAACCGTTAGTCGTTTGTGGAAACAACGAGCCGTTTGACGGTTAAAAAATAAACCGTAACCATTGACGTTGATGTATTGATATAAATGTGTGAATATGGTGAGAAAAAAAGAGTGTGTGCAACGGGTCTCGAACCCTAGACCTTAAGCACTCGAAGCGCCGACGTTCTACGTACGCCACGCCACCTGATGGAAATCCCATTGCTACACTGGTATATAACACACTGCTCTCAATGTATGGCATATTTTGTTGTATTCAGATAGCTCGTCTACACGCCAACATTAAAACATGTTTCCTCGGCTAACCGTTAATGCAAGGAAACATTAACATGTTTCATGTATAGAGTAAGAATGTCCAATGGAGAATCTCTAATCATTATTTTCTTAACCCTTTAACAAGAGACGCTACGCGTCGTCAAAGACGTGCTCAAATACACTCTGTTTTTTAGAATTATATTCTTTACGGCTATATTGTTTATTGTTGCGATGTTAAAGTTAGTTCCCAAGGTAGATCTGAAAATTGTCTACCTTGAAAAAAATCATTGCCTCGCTATGTTTGTTGTGAACGACGTCAGGCGTCGCCGAAATTTCTACGATTTTCTTGTCAAGTTCCACTTTCGGTACCGATTGTGGATGAACGGTGGTACCTAGTTAGTCGTAGCGTCGAACTTAAGGTCAGTAAGAATTCTTGGTGACGTAGTATGAGCGTCGGTAGCGTCGGTTTGCACAGGTCGTGGTGAGGCGACGCCAACTTCAGGTAACCAAAATAGTAGATTTTATCGAGGTTTTTATTTTTTTACGGGTAAACGGTTTAAGATAGAATTTTTTGGTTGTCAGTTTCTTCTTACTTATTGCTCTCTTGATATGTTTCGTATTTTTTAAAAAATAAAAATAAAAAAAAATTTCATTTTTCTCCGATTGTGCTCTTCTGAGACAAAATTTGAAATTTTTGGCGCCTGTATCTCTGTTAGTATGACCCCCAGCATATGTACCACTTCTCAACCTTTCTTGTCTTAATATGGAAGAAAAAAAGACTGCCAGTTGCGGGTATCGAACCCCGGACCACGAAAATACTAGTGCTACAAGTGCTTACTTCAAACTAGATCGATGTCTGCCTATTGTTGGGTTCACCATCAATATATTGTTACGTTTGACTTTCGATGTTGAAATGTTGTATGTTGAATATTTATTATCATTAAATAATATTTATAAATAATTAAATTATTGTTTTTGAATAGCCTTGAAAAGTAGACTATCTCCATAAATTAGGTCGCAACCTCTAAATGACCTTCAAAAAAAATACTAAGTCCATAAACTAGGTCACGATAAAGTTGTTGTCTGATCTGTGCTTCCAATAATATTCATGCTCATCATTGTTTGTGTACGTAGTTGGCTTGGTGTTGGAAACTGTTCCGCAAGCACTGACAGGACTGATGGCAAACTCTGGCTATCGAGTCTGGCGTCGCTTTTTGATCGTTATAAGTGGGCCTTATTGAGTTCTGTCATTAGTCCTGTCTTTGCTTTGTGGAGAACACTATGTGAAGCTGAAAAGTTTTGCCGCTAAACTTGGTAGCTTTGAAAATGCAAAAAGACTGAGGGTATATAAAAGGTCTTTTTTTGGCCATTTTTTCGTGTTTTTTGCTTAATTTTCTGTATTTTTCTTAGGTATTTCTTAAACTTTATGATAATTTTTATAATTTTCATAAAATTTATAGAAATATTTATAAATTTTATGGATATTATTATAATTTTCATAAAATTTATAGAAATATTTAATATTTCTATTGTAATGTTATTGGAAATAAATAAGGATGGAAAAAAAGACTATCAGTTTAATTACCCACGAAGGGTTAAAACCTTTTATTGTTGGTTGATTGGTCTATTGGGAAAGGAAGTATCCAGGATTTAGCCTTGGAAAAAAAGACTATCAGTTTAATTACCCACGAAGGGTTAAGCATGGGAAAGAAAAGGATTAAAAACAAGTTAACACAACAGCATAAGTTCAACAACATGTATTGAGCAAGCAAGGTTACACAAATGACATTCAAAAAGTAGGCTATGTCCAATGGCCTTGAATAAGAATTAGCATGTTGAATATCACCATTTGCGCGGGTTCAGTGGCGAACACGTGGAAGGTAGCGTTGGCTGCACGATCGTAGTGACGGAGCGACGAGCAGAGTTGATCGGAGTGGAGGGGACTCTCAGCACAGATCTCAGCAGCGATGCATTGAGAAGCAGAGTTGTTTCCAACCACAGCAAATGTGTGGTTTGAAGTCGTGGGGACCTGAAACGGAAAAACGCAGTAAGAAGACTGAACAGCGGAAACTTGTGCGCTGACGAATTGATTGCTTGCAAATATTCATAAGAAGTGAGAACACAATGATAAATCGATGTACATGCCTGGCTCAACTGTATATTGCTACTACAGTCTGCAGCCACTATCTTGGCACTTAAGCCAATCAAGGACAATGCAGTATCGATAGTTTTCACTACACATCAATAGCAATAGCATCAAGCCAGGCAAGGCGAATCGTCCAATACTACTAGACACACCCTACTGTACTGTTATCGTTAAATGTTTGAATGCCTTTAAAATTTAGAGTCTTGAAAATGTAGGTTAAAGTAGCCCATTTATATTTTCCAACCAAATTGTGTAAATTTAGGGAAACGAGAGAAATTAAGAGAATTTGTTCTTAAAATTTGTGAATTTTATTTCTGTTAGGTATTAATTTATCACCGCTGCTAACAGCATTCGTAATAAGACGCTTAAAGCTACTACTTCTGGTATCATATTCATAGCACATGTTGATTGTTTTACTTGGAAGATCAATCCTTGCATATGTTACTTTTTAGTTAAATTTGCTATTTGGGATGGATGTACTAATATATATATAATTTTCTGTAACATATTTACATTGTTTATTAAAGAAAAATAGAAATAATACATTCTTGAGCTACTTAAACCTTCAAACATTTCCAGTGTTATTTAAATCCACTATACGGTACTAACATTTATCTAGAGATACGTCTTTTACCATTAATTTTCTCTAAATTTAGCAATTAATTATGTATTTTAAATTTATTATTCTTAAGCATTTTCTTTTTATCTTCATCAAAACCTTGAATATGAGAGTTTTTGTGAATTTCTAATGGAAAATGAGGTGCAGTGTATATTCAATGCAATGAACTAAATCTCAATAGCAATTGGAACACTATATTCTGTAATTATTAGCATTTTGTAGCATTTCTAAAATACGTGCTAGCTCACTGATTTAGCGTCTAAAACCTCAAACACTAAAAAAACGTATCTCTACATATACCCTAGTTCAGCGGTGCTGAAACTTGCCAGGAATAAATAAGCTAGAATGTTGGCATTCTCTCTACAAGGCAAGTTTAACTCATTTGCCGGAAATCCAAGGGTCAAATGCATAGGCATTGCTCACGTGCTCCTCAACTCAGCCTTTCTTCAGACTCTCCCAACCACCAATCACAGAGCAGCATTGCTATGTAGACTGCTCTGTAATTGGTGGTTGGGCGAGTCTTAGGAAACGCATAGTTGAGGAGCATGTGAGGAACAACTATGCATTTGACCCTTAGGGTTCATGTGAACAAATATTTGCGATACTCTTAGTCTTAAGTGTTTTTTTTGTTTACATACTTTGCAATTTGCATAGGCCCGATCTAATCATTGCACAGGCCTTAGTTCGAGCAAAAGACACTTATATACTCTAGGTGTATAGTAATTTTAACTAATAAAAGCTTTTGAATAATGAAGCCCATGAATTATTTGGGCATGTGCAAATACTAAATCAATAAAATGACTACCAAGATGCCAAGTTATGTTTTTTAAAACAGTTTTTGTATATTTAGCATTGCCAAATTTAAATCTTAAAATGTTGTATTAATTTTAAATTTTAAATCTCTGCTTTGAACATCACTGTGGAGTTACTTTTCAAATGATTGCAATTTACTACATGTCAAGAGAAATAATCATGGCAGCAGATATTTTTAGTGTTCATATTTAAATTTATAAATGTTTGGTGATACGAGAGATATCAAATATTTATTCACAGTTCCAGTATTTCCATGTCGTACACTACATACAAGGGCAGTTGCCACAGATACTGTCAACATCATCTTCATTCTTTATAACCTCAGTTTCAAATAATTAACAAACTTTATTTTGAAATTAAGTTGTTTTTGTGGTACGAATTGTGTTTTTGCCCTAGCCCTGCCTAGGTAGGTCATAGTAATGCTAAGTGGAGACGTAGTCTATAGGGTAGTTGGACCATAGAGCCGTTGGCCGTGACAATCAAAAGTAAGCAACTTCCCACCATGCAATCCCCTAGAATTACCTCTTGTTCTCTTACTCCGAGGCTTATTATACCCGACTGAAAACTATATTTATCCGTTATGTTTTCACGGAAATAATGGTGTTTTGGAAGTTATGTCTGTCCAATAGGGTTGTACAAACTAGTGTTTTATGGATTTGAATTTGCGAGTTTGGTTTCAGTGGAAGAAAGCATTGGAGGATAGATGTGTGATGTTTGTAGATATCAATATGCAAAAATAGTATCAGCATAACTTGTATTTCTCGTTTTAAGCCCCCCCCCCCCCCCTAATATTCGGTTTGCACAAATCCATTTAGAAAGTAATTGATCAAACCTGGAATTAACGTATATTTTTTAGTTCGAGCTTCTAGAATTCAATTTGGACACACAATTCCTGGTGCATTTTTTCCATGTAAAATAAAAAATAAATTCACATTTAGAGTCTACCCACTCAGTAATGAAACTGATTTTCAGTGGGGGACTTTAATTTAAAGCGACTAAACCAACCATGTAGGCTCATGATGTTATTGTTACAACATACAAAAACAAGATTCCATAATTATCTCCATTAAAATAAGCATAGGTATCCGATTTTCTTCTGAAGAATAGGAACACACTGATATTTGCAAATTTTCATATCCCAAGGACAATTTTTTAATCTTGACAGCACAATTTTTGCATGCCACTAGTGACTATGATTGCCTGGCTATGGTTGTACCATAATGTATGATCATTGGGCAAGGTGTATTGTGTAAAAGGTATGGGCTAGGCTGGTGGCTCAGAGGGGGGGAGGGGGGGGGATTAGGTAATAAAGTGAGGTGGATATCAATGGTTGTACTATATAATGCATGATCATTGGGCAAGGTGTATTGTGTCAAAGGTATGGGAGCTAGGCTTGGGGTTCAGAGGGGGGGGGGGGAGGGGGGGAAGATAATATAGTGAGATGGATTTGTCAATGTTGGTTCATTTGCTAAAAATAGGTTTAGGTTATAAAAAGCAAAGGTTTATGAGAAGACAGCCTAGGCAGTTGTGTTTGAAAAGGGACTAAAGTGCTGATTTTACGTTTATGTCTGAATTGTACGGCGTAACACCAAACCTGGGTACATTACTTAGCCTAGTTAATACTTCAGCCAAAATGTTTTAAAATTACAATGCAGGTAGTTACTTTTCCAAAAATGTAATTAAAATTGTTACCTACTTTTAATTGAAAAAATAGGAATAAAATTACTTTCAAAATTTACTTTTATAATTAAAATTTTCTCTTTGATTTTACCATTATCACAGGAAATTTAAATAAGGACTTTGAAAACTTGAAGTTTTGTACTTTCTTTATTTGTGCTGGCTTAAGGCCGACAGATAAAGATATCGTGTTCGGCCGGTGGTAACGGGTTACTAACGCCAAAGTACAATGAAACATGTAGTAAAATTACTTTTTCATTACTTGTTAAAAGTAAAGTTTAAAAAACTGTTAAAATTTTGTAATAAGATTACTGAGGCACGTTACTGAAAAAAGTAAATTCGTTACAGTAACGGGTTTCTTGCATTACATTACTAACCAGGTCTGGAAAAGCCACACAATTATGTGATTTGACTGTACTTGGGGTATTTGTTTAAAGGAAGGGGAAAATATTAATGAAAGGAAAATAAAAATGTTTGGATATATGTTCGTTTCATTTCTCGTGTCTACCTGAAGAATGTTTTACCCTTAGCTCAACCAGAATCTCTAAAACATCGACCTTTGGAGTTTGGCACATTTGAATGATTGTCAACCTTACAAACGGCTAATACGATGTGTATTTATTTTATCTATTTATGTATTCATTCATTTATTTATTACCTATTCTATTCTGTTACAAGTAGAGCCCCGTGAATATGGGATTATTTTTTCCAAATTTCATTTATAAAATGGACGTTTTCGGTGTTTAGCAGTGGTATTATTTTTAGCAGTGTAGAGTGATACAATATACGATAAAATGTACAAACTACTAAGTGCGGTAGGCCTACTACACACGTTAATGCAAAGTAAAATGCGTTGGCGAAGTAAATATTCGTATCCCAGCTACAGAAAAATAAAAAATGGCTCGAAATTTATTAATTTTAAGAGAACACGACGTTTTATGCAACTTTCTGAAAAATAATCACTGTTAAAAGGGAATTCAGACGGCAGTTTTGCGAGATTTTATGGTTATTTTGCGTTAAACATGACATTTTGCCATTTGCGGTGTTATAATGCTAATTTTGGTGAATTTCGCATTTCAATTTTTATATTTTCGAGCTTCTACCTTCACCCCTACTCGATAAATTAATGTTGGAAACGGGGTCAAGATATATATATATATATATCTTGACGGGGTATATATATATATATATATATTTTTGGACTCGTCTTGCTATTAAACGCTGACATCTTATCGATCGCAACAGAGCATTCGCGGCACAACTCAAATTTGATAGTTTTGAGCTATTCGTGTTTGAAGTCTCAAATTGTTCTAATAAATGCATTATATATCTCAGGAACCCCCTGCTAACTAGTGGTGCTATAGATCGTTATGCATTTAACTTATTTCATATATTATAAGAAAAAGTGTGTGAAATTGAGTATTGTGGGTACTGGTGCAAAAAAAATAGTGTACATAGGCTTATTATGTTGACATTGACATAATATTGTATTGCTTCCAAAAATGTTATTTTTTCTTCCTTAAACATTAGATACAGATCGTAGAAACTCGAAAAGATACAGTAATGCACCGACTTTTAGTGAAAAGTTAACAAAAACAACAGGAATTTATGTTTACCTTAGGTGTTAATTCTGAATTTTGGAGCTACTACACTATTGGACTTTGTAAAACTGAGCACGAGCTATGTTTTGCATATTAAGTCCAGAAAATCATTTTTTTTATACCAATGTTCTGATGGTGTGAAATATAGCAATATTCACAACAATATTGATTTCGCGATCGCGAATTTTACGAGGCTCTAGTAAATAATAATTATAAGATCGATTAGCAAATTTAGGAGTAGGTGTCAGTGTACATGCGCCCGCACTGCATCTGTTGTATTTTGTAATTGTAGTATACAATTTAAAATAGAAATGTTTACACATTCAGTATGATTTAGATGAATTTGGATGCGATTTTCATAAACAAGTACATTTCCATCTGAATAAACTAATATAATAATACATTGAAACAGGCAAAGTACGTATTTTGCTACGCCAAGTCATGCTATAAAATGCACTTTAATTAATACTATCAATCTTAGTCTCTACCAACTCTTAGAGAAAATAAATACGTGTTGATGTTAGTAAATTAAATGAATAAGTGGCCGATATTCACAAATTAACGCCTATTTTTATTATTTTTTATTTCTAGGTAATAACGCAGGCTAAACCCGTTTTGGACTTGACAGGATTATGTCTTAAAGGTGACCTTGAGCTGTTTCCCCCCCCCCAACCCCCCACCCATCATACTAACATGTTTTAACATCCTAAATACGTGTTTGCTGTAGCTACTGTACTAGTAAAAGTTCCCCAGTTGAAATCGAACTACAGTTGGTAAAGTTTGAGGCTATTCTTTTGTTCAGTCAACAGTATCTGTTCTGCAACTGGTTAGCCCCTTACTCGGCCAACTAAATTATATTGTACTTGCAACAACAATTCTTGATGTTGTATTGCAAGAGTGAACCAAGCAACGTCTCGTACACATCACATCACTACGTTCAACAAGATTCAGCTGAACTCATTTTGAAGCCCTACACACAATTGTCGGCATTGGGATGACTGAGACACAATGTCTGTTATGGAGACTCAACGAATTCTATCCATTGTCTTACAGATAGCCTTATGGGTTATTTTCTCCGTAGGCCTACATTCAGCATGGATTTTTTTTCAGATTTAGTAATCAAATCTGTGATGGTTTAATTTTTTTGTTTTGTTCTCTCTCAAGTCTCGATACAAAACAATGAATGATTATTGTATTGGACACACTACTTTCACTTTAGTTATCTGTTTATATAGAGAGGAATGAATGATATAGTTCAGGCTTATAACTGCTTCATTTGCTCATCGCAGTGGCATAAATATGAACACAGTCCCAATTGTAACATTACGATTTAGTTGTGTACAGGGTCATAAGTACAAAGTTCGATTGCAATCGCAATCCGGACACCGACAATTGTTGGTAGGGCTTAAAATAAATACAGTAAAACTTCTTTTTAACAAACTCACGGGGACCAGATTATTATTTTGTTATAAAAAACATTTCTTTATAAAGATGATACATTTACATGCATAAGAACCTTTTGAGACCTCACAAACAGTTTGTTATATATAGATCATTTTGTTATAAAAACATTTGTTATAAAGAAGTTTCACTGTATAATCAAGAAGTGTGTAACTAGTGATTCTAGTCCTAGAGTATAAATTGATCTTAGGAATGTGCGAGTACTTGAGAAGTCCAGTTGAGTAATTGGTACTTGATTCAACGTGACTCGTGAGCGAATTTTTTTTTACAATTCCAATTTCCGACTATTCCCGCTGTTTTACTTAGTGGAAGTTGACCGAGCCACCATGTTGAAGACAGACTTCCGTTAGTGACATAGTGTAGTAAGCTCAGTTGATTTTTGTTAACACAGTTGCTGGGAGCGACCCAGAATATATTTCGTCAATGATGGCAAGTTGTGATTAAGCGAGCTAAGCGAGCGTCTCCATTATGCCTTAACGGCACTTCGTACTGTTTGTTTTATGTTTGTTTTTTATGCCTGTCGATAGCGGTCGAACGGAAAGTCCGATCAAGTTGAAATTTGGACCATCGACAAGTCCCGATGTGGATTGAAGGTGTATAGTTTTGTGACAAAATTGTTCGAAAAGTTTGTCCGGTCACGAATATGTTCATGTTATGGCGATCTGATAAGTATTGGCAAAGTTACTCAAAAGTTACTCAAAAATATTATTTTTCTGAAACACAGTTACAGCAAAATGTGAGGCGGCTATAATAATAAAGTAGTAAATTTTTATCCAGGTCACGAATATGTATACTAATCTAGTCACAATATGATACGTATTAGAGGCAGAAATTACATTTCTGTTGCCGTCAATATGTGTTAGTAACGGTGGCGGACCGTGTCGAAAACACTATATGAAATGACAACAAAAAATCTTAGCAACGCCCATTGCAAAGCATTCAACAATGTCGGGAAGTATAATAGCTATGGAAATTAGAAACAATTTTGCAATGCTCATTCTTGAATTGTTGTTAATTGTTTTTATTAGCTTTGAGATCTTTTCGCCAGGAAGTTCGTAGATATGGACGCGCTCGCTTATCAACGCGTCACACAAGAGCGTTTTCCTAGTTTACATTTTGACACTAGTGAAATAGAAGGCAATTAAATAATGTTTAAATAATTTTGATTGAACACCTTGTACATCCTACGTTCCTTTCGAATTATGAGATGTAGTAACATAAAATATGTGATTAGATTTATACATTTTACAAAGGGCTATCTAGCGATAAAAAAAAATCATATCGATATTGAAGGAAGAAATATCGATATCGTACCGCGATATCACGCTATCGAAGAATTTAAGTGACATGTTGATATCGGCGATATAAACGATATCGGAACTTTTCTCGTCCGTTTTTAGGATTTTCAGACCAGCCGGAGGCCATTCATTATTAACAATACTATTAAACAAATAATTGAACTTCAAAATGTCTTACTAGTGTGTCAATTTGCGCATTGTATTATTCAAAATTTTAAAATGCACACAAAATGGTGAGGAAAATGCAGAACTGCAACACTGCCAAACTCTACTGTCAAGGTGATTTTCTTTTTCTTTACAATTTGTCGCAGTTTGATATCGCGAAATGAACGATAGGCCTATATTAATTCTATACTGATATATTTTCCTATTATGTATCGATATCATATCAAATTATCCATATCCTTGGACAGCCCTAATTGTATATGATTTCTATGAAGCGGTTGGAATGGGTTTGCATTTTGCAAGAATCTGAAAGTATGATGTGTCAATTCCAACCATCTGAAGCAATTTATTAAGTTTTTCGTCTTATCAGCTCGCGTACGTTTGAGGTTATTTTTTTGGCTACTAATAATGGATATAATTCGTAACTATAACACGATATGACGGATTAGAATAACAGATTGATAATAATGGCATCATTTTTTAGCAATCTTCTTCTCTTATGCCCACATTGACACATTTGTCATCATGCGTCTTGCCAACCATAGAGACAAGCCTCCTGCTCCTTCCTGTCCAGCCCTCCTTGCATTCCTTTGTTGTGCTCTTTCAATTTCGAGTAGTAATGAGTGACTATTGATAATGTTTTGTATTCGAATCGATACTAAACTCGTCCAAAAAGTAGTACTGGCATATTCCTAATAAATCAACAATTGCAATCAAATCAATTCAACTCACCAGAAGCAGTGATGGTTTGAATGCCGTTTGGGCGCCGACTGTAGCTCAGTGCTCGAAGTACGCTGATCTGGGAGCAGACTCGGAGTCTCGTAGGTGGATCATCCTCTTGCTCGGTGTCAAGTGGCTGTAAACAAGAGACAGAGGTTATAGAGAGTGAACTATATATTTATCACAGGTGGTCATATGGTGGAGAAGCTGCACAGCCATCATGTTTAGGTAGGTGAAGCTTGTTTTAAATAAAATTTCTGATCTACTACTGCATTTTAATTTTTTTTTTTTTATCTTATGCCGAAAGTTTGATTTTTCAATCATTTTTTTTCCAAGCTATCCAATAAATATGTGCTTCCTTCTCTGGCCCGCTCAGGTTATTTGGCAGGGCGTCAATGTCAGATTTAAGTGCGGCACAGCTGAGGAGATGTGCTCTGTCCTGAAAACCTAATGTACATAATTTGCAAGTTGCTGGTTCCTTTGTTATTTGAAATCGACTCAAGTGGTGCTGCAGGACATCGTGTCCTGTGGCCAGCCGAAACTGCGCTGTTGCCACTTTTCTTGACCATGATTTGTCCGGCCCTTTGAGCACCTCGTCTCGCCACAGTTTGTGGTTCGTCTTGGACTCTTGAAGTCTTTCATATGATGTCTTGAGGCCCTCCTTAGCAAGGTTTTTGGCAGAGTTGAAGGAGATACTCGCCGTGTCGGGTGCCGACTTCTTCGAGCCCAATTTGGCTGGTGCGTTGGCTTTTTCGTTGCCCAGGATGTTACAGTGGCTTGGCACCCACTGGATTTTTAGCACTTTGCCATGCATCACATTTCTGATTAGACTTTTTTGAAGTGATAGGGAGGCTTCTTCACATTTTTCAATGTGACAGATGTTCTTGATGGCGGCCTTGCTGTCTGAGATAATAACAAATTTTGTTTTCCTGAGTGGAAATGTTGGCGTTTCTGAGATTTTTTCTGCTGCTCTTGAAATTGCTCTTATTTCGTCATCAAAAATGCTCGAGCCTGGTGCCATAGGGTGGGTCTCTTCAAAGAAGATGCAGTGGAAGCCGAAGCCAGTATTCCTTCCCGTGCTGTCTTGGGAGCCGTCTGTGAAGACATGTATCCATTCGGATTTCGGGTAGTGCTTCTTCAGGTGTGCCTCAGTAAGCACTTTCAGCTCAGTCTGGCTTTTTTCTTCCCTTTTGCCCACACCTTCCACTTGAAGATTGAATTCGATTTTGATGGTAGAATTTGGCAGGCAGTTGACATCTAGGGTGGTAAGCTTTTGTCGAGGATGGCGTAGCAGGTCCGGACAGTGCTCCATTTTCAGGAGTGTTGTTTTTTGAGCAAAATTTATGTGTCCTGCTGCACTTGCCATTGGGAAGGCAAGCCATGTTGGATCAATCCTGGCCAGTTTCTCATGCAGTATGATGGCTTTCTGCTCTAATCTCTGTAGTAGGGGCTCTACTTTGCAGTATGCTTCCATTGCCGCCACTGGTGTTGTCTTTACTGCACCGCTGGCGAGTCAAAGGGCCTGATTCTGGATTTTGCTAAGTATATCGAGATTGTTCTGCGCCGAGGTGATAAAAACTTCTGCTCCATACTCAAGGACCGGGCGCACATAGATCTTGTAGGTAAGAACCAGTGTGTCAATCCTGGCTCCCCAGGACACTCCGGCTGCACGTTGCATCAAGCGCAGCCTCTTTTTGGCCTTCTCAGCAGCTTTCTCGAAAAGGGCCTTGCCGGTGAGCTTCTTGTCAAGGATGGCTCCGAGGTAGGTAACGTGTTCCTCTTTTTTCAGCTGCTGTCCACTTATGTACAGCTCGAGAGTGGGGTCTTCGTGTTTAAAAGTAATCGAGTAATCGATCAGCGACGTCGAAAGCTGCAGACAAATCGATGGACACGGCCACTGTGGTCTCTTGTCTGGTAAAGCCTTCCTTTGCATGTTGCGCGATGTATGCCACCTGATCCACTGTCGATCTATTCTTCCTGTAGCCAGCCTGATCTGCACTGATGATGTTGTTTTCTTCCAGGTAATAAACTTCCTTTTAATAAACTTGCACTTTTACACTTTAACAAGTCTTAAATTTAAAAAAATTAAATGACAAGAATGTTACAAAAGGTAAGTACTAGTTTAATTAAATACCACTGTTTTTCTTTGGTAGAGATCTAGTATTCAATTGTATCAGGGTGAGAGTTGGCCAATACATGGTCGCACATCTCTAATTGATTAACAATTGCAATTAAATCAATTCAACTCACCAGGAGCAGCGATGGTTTGAATGCCGTTTGGGCACCGGGCCGACTGTAGCTCAGTGCTCGAAGTACGCTGATCTGGGAGCAGACTCGGAGTCTCGTAAGTGGATCATCCTCTTGCTCGGTGTCAACTGGCTGTAAACAAGAGACAGAGGTTATAGAAAGTGAACTACATTCATTACAGGTGGCCATATGGTAGAGAAGCTGCACAGACATCATGTTTAGGTAGGTGAAGCTTTTTTTAAATAAAATTTCTGATCTACTAGCCTACTGCATTTTAATAAACTTGCACTTTTACACTTTAACAAGTCTTAAATTTAAAAAAATTAAATGACAAGAATGTTACAAAAGGTAAGTACTAGTTTAAATTAAATTTCACTGTTTTTCTTTGGTAGAGACTAGTATTCAATTGTATCAGGGTGAGAGTTGGCCAATACATGGTCGCACATCTCTAATTGATTAACAATTGCAATTAAATCAATTCAACTCACCAGAAGCAGCGATTGTTTGAATGCCGTTTGGGCGCCGACTGTAGCTCAGTGCTCGAAGTACGCTGATCTGGGAGCAGACTCGGAGTCTCGTAGGTGGATCATCCCCTTGCTCGGTGTCAACTGCCTGTAAACAAGACACAGAGGTTATAGAAAGTGAACTACATTCATTACAGGTGGCCATATGGTGGACTCTCATTACAAGAAACATTTACTGTAGTAGTAGGTATTGAGTTTTATTAATTTTCATATTTTATGTTCCCTAAATAATTATAATTATTATATTATGTAATAAAGATAACTATGATCTGAGGTGTAGAGGTTAACATAACGAAACCAATTGCAAAAAAGGGTATGGGCATTTGCCAACAGGCTGAAGCCTACACCAAAACCCAGGTTGATTGAGGAGGTGAAAGGCGACGGTCCAGAGAAAGGGAGGAGGACGGAAGTGATGGAGGAGTAGGAAGCAAGAAAACGAGGGAGGAATGAGAGAAGAAAAGTGGATGATGAAGGAAGGATGGAGGAAGAAGACTTGCCACTGGTTTACAGCCAACAGTGAGGGATGAATTAACAACAAGTCGTTTTGTAGTTCGACCGATCGGTATATTACTAGTCAATCATCAAGTTTACCAGAAAGTTGGTTGGCCAACTTAGATCAGTCGTGTGCAACCGTACTGTGTGCATTGGAAATAAAGCAGTCTCTCCATCCAATGAACACTGGCCATTATTAGACTTTATCCGGAATTCCATTTCTGCCGAGTTGGTAACCTTATTTCATAGCCTACTTTGTATTACAATGTAAATGGAACACTCCTGCTCAATATTTCCTAATATTATTGTGAGCTTCTTCATATTTTCATGGTTTTATATTTGCATGTTATTATTATGTTTATTTTTTGAAGTAGTTGGTGCACCTGTAGTCTGGCAATCCTGGTTGGAGGAAGAAGAAGAAGAACAACTTACAAACGACGCTTACTTCGCTCGCCGAGTCGGGTTACATTCTACGCTTCTCTTTCTACGAGAAAATCTTAGGCGTTGGTTCAGCTTTGACTTTGCGTTGGTAAGTTTTTCGACGGTAATCTGGCTTAAGTTCGTATAGTATTATGGGTATATGGTTGACACTGTATTGAACATTAATAAAATACAGGTAGGCTAGGCCTAGTTAACTTTTCTCACTGAATTTTGCTTCTACAGTGGCCTTAGGCAGGCTTAGCAGGCACTCTTCACCATGCCGGACGGACTGTTAGGCCTAGGCCTATTTCTGAACAACCAGTTACCGCGATTCAACACGTAGGCTAATTCTAATGAACATTCCACTACGTTTATCAGGACGTCGAAAGTGGTTTGATCGAATCAGTTTCAAAGGAATCGGATTAAAATACTCGCCGTCAACTAACCGCGTTTTCATTAAAACTGCTTTGAAAGTTGATCCAACATGGCTGCCAAATATAGGCCTAGCTGGCCATTTACTCATTAAAACAAAATTAAAATAGGCAGAAGCAGGAGTAGGGCCTAGGTCTATAGCTCGAATGGTAGGCATAGGCCTAGGCACAGTAACGGAAATCAAGTGTGCTGTGTCTAGTGTTGGCAAATTGAAAATTTTCAATTGAAAATTTTCAGTGAAATGAAAATTTGCCAAGAGACTTTTTCAGAAAATTTTCAAATAATTTTTATTGCTAATATGATTTAGGTTGGTCATCTTACATCATCTGATAGTATTAGATACCAAAGAAAAGCATGTGGAATTGTGATACTGAATACCCATTTAAATGTCCATTCAATGCAAAAATGCATCTTGTTGCCTGCCAGAAAATTAAAGTTATAATCAAACAAAATGTCTTCGAATACCTTCTATCACTACGTTTATCAGGGCTTTTTAAGTCGATTTAAGGTAAAACGGTTTCCGTAAGTCGATACGTTTATCAAGGCGTTGACAATTCAGCGTAAAAAAGCAACTTTGATATTCTCCCGACAGGTGTCGTCAAATCGTCTTAAAACACGTACAGTAAGGCGGTTCAACATTCAGTAAGCGGTGTTCCACACCTACATAACCTATCGCGTTCGCGCCTTGCAATAATTGTCAAATGAGTACACTCAGTTGCCGCTAGGTTGTGGAAAGATGGCGTCTTAAACCGTTTTAAGTGTTTATCACGTCAAATTAAATCGGTTTAACTGTTCTAAGTCACTTTGGAAAGTGACCTAAAGTTAAACCGTTCTTAGCTAAATCGATGTGTTTACCAACACCATTAAACCGATTCAACCCTTAAAACGATTTACTTAAACCGGTTTAAAGCTCCTGATAAACGTAGTGTATATTAAGGGCCAGTATTACAATCAACAAATAACAATAAAATCTGTTGAAGATAACAAAGCAATAATTTGTTGTTTAAGCAATTTGGTTGATTTCAAAGAAGATACTGAAGGGAGGTTGCCAATGGTGAAAACTAGCTACTCGACAAATAAATAGTTAATACAGCATTGAAATAGCGGGCCTAGTTACAATAAGTAGGCTATTTTAGTAACGATAATCAACAAGTGTCTGAGTTGCTTTTCAATAGGCCTACAGACACATACCTGCCAACTTTCCTGATTTAGTCGGGAAATGCCCGATTTTTAACTTTATTTCCGATTTCCCGATTTGGCACAGAATTTGTACGATTTTCACGAATTTTCAAGTATTTTACTGTAAATAGATCAATTTTCGGACCTAAAAGTTGGAATTTTTTCGAAGTTTGACCGCCAATATCTTTATGCCCAGTGTGCAGTGAGTTCAAACTCTGCCCACTCACGTAATTTTTCTCCAAAACCAGTCCTGGTACATGCACTGTTATTGCTATTTTTCACTGTTAATAACTTTTTTTGTCTTTCTGGTTTTTGTCTTTGATGAATTGCATTTTCGCAATAGGCCCGCTAATACCATAAAGGCTATGTTCCTTTTTTTATAAATCTCCCTATTTTCAGTTTTGATAAGTTGGCAGGTATGCAGACACATTACCAGTCAGTTTAATTTTAATATAAAACCCAATTTTTTGAAATACAAACATCAAGTTATATGATAACACTAAATATTTTTTTTTGAAATTTTTTTGAAAATTTTCATGAAAATTTTCATGAAATTTTCATGAAAATTTTCATGAAATTTTCAACAAATCAAAATTTTCTGAAAATTGCCAACACTAGTTGTGTCTACTATTAAAGTCAAGCAGATTGAATAGGCCAAATCCAAGTCACTTCCTCAAGTGAATCCGATCAGAATCGGTTTGGGTTAAATTCGGTGTGTAGCCTAGGCCTAGGCTAGATAAGGGACTCTGCAACCATTTAGAACTAAGGGCCGGTTTTTTAATCAGTTGTTAAACAGTCCGTAAGCTTAACCAGCGCTTTCACCAACTTGGCAATTAAAAATGGATTTACCTAAGCATTAGGACTTCCTGCGCAGATCTACACGATTAAGGGTGTAAATGTTTAAATGTGTCGAATATATTTCAAAATGTAACCATTTCGTGACTACGGCTGTGATTTCACGTTTCACTCGTGTCATCAGATTGCAACTGTGATGTGGGGTGGTTATCGCACATTTCAACAACTGGGCTCTACAGCTAATTTCAATTTAAGAAAGGGTATATATATTTTTGTGATGGTCAGTGGGTTTATTCTGGTTTCCAATGAAGAAGGCCCCAGGGTTCAATTCTGGTTTTGAGTTTTTTAATTTTGGAAGTTGTCTTAAATCTACCTGTATAGTGGACCCAAGATTACTTTACACCTGCTTCTGTCACATCCGGGGCAGTCGTAGCCAACCAGCGAACCACCCGATGCCGATACACATCCGGGCCAATACCGATCGCCGATTGGCTACTTCCAAAAAATTACTGAAAAAGCAACTATTTATTAACTTTTTTGTCTTTCAAATAATTTCTTTTGTCAAATTGTATGAATAGCCTATAAATATTTTACACAACCCAATCTTTCCTTATGTTACTTTCAAAATAACCTGTAGGATCTAGTCACACTCAGGTGAGTGATAGAAAAAGGTTGTGATTGGGTTAATAATCTGGATCATGTTTGCATGAACACCCTAGCCTAGATGAAAACCTTCATATTAATGCCTGTGCCTGTGCATATGATTTTATTATTCGGTTTGGTTGAGTTACATAATATTTGCTGAATAATCGTTATCTAGTCAACTTTATAAAACTTTTCTTAAATGTATGTAATGTATGTAACCAAAAGGCAACAAAAGCAACTTAGGTACATATTTGGATGGGCCTATAGCAGTGATGGCGAACCTATGACATACATGTACCACAAGCTCTAAAGGGCTAAAGAAAAAAAAGGTCAAATTTCTTAAAGATGATGTATATGGCCAAACTTATTTACCTTTATTTTCAGGCTGACAGAATGGACAATCAAATGAGACTGGACTTCGAAAACAAACCGTTTGTGTCAAAAGATCTAGCCACAGCTAGTGAAAGTGTTGTCGAAAGACCCTTTTCCCATTACTCGGAGCCAAATAGACGTGGGAATCTGGTGGGAATGCCAGTTGCAATTACCGACGCATTCAGGGCCTCCATATATTACCATGTTAACTTCGATAGGCCTCCAGTAGTTCAAACCAACAACAACAAGGTCATTTCACCATTCCGGGTACGTTGGTCCAAAAAGTATAACGTTACGTTCTGCGAAAAGTGTAGGACTCTGACCATTGATGGGAAGTGTGGGCTTTGCAAGAAAGCTGGAAAAGGTAAGACACAGTTAATTAGCATGATATATTAGGATGTGTTGTGTTGTTTACTTTGCAGATCACCAACTATTATCATGTTCTAGTTTCCTTTCTTGAATCCTTGTGCTAAAATTTCAAATTTTTTTTGTTTTTTTTAGATGTAGGCCCTATATTATTTGTTTAGTAATGCAACCTTGTGCCTAAAGTGTTGATATTCTGTCATAGGAGTAGCATCGCTACCAGATGTTAGCCCTCAAGCTGAAGCAGAGAAGCCCACAGAGGGGAGCGCACATGGGCGTGGGCTACGACGCCGACGTAGTCTTCACCCACGTCAGTGTGACTCGTGTGGGTGACATACGATCATACCCATTGATAGTCCCAAGTATCTATAATACTGTAACCCACAAGTCTCAAGCAACACAACAGTAACTGTGGTTTGAAAACTGATTTAGATACTGTATACTTTCAATTTAAGTTTAATCTTCTCCAACAGCTAATTTTGGTAGCCATTGTTTATATGTTAAAATGTTTGTGTAATTGACGAGTAGTGATAAGCGGAGCTTGCGCTGAGTACTGTATCACGTGACTAGCAGTTGGGAAAAGTCCCTACTGTCCGGACGGATCCACGCAAAACACATCCACACTTATCGTTCTAGCTGTTATAATATTCATTTTTAAGATATATCCCGGAAAACATATTTAGTTCACATACCAGTGGTCAATATAAAGGTTATTTCAAAATTATAGACGAAGTAGTTAACTTGTTATAACAATTCACGCATTGAAGAGGACAAAATGAGCAAGGTGTGTTTTGTTTTTTCAACTTCAACTGGCGAAAAACTAAATGATCGGATTTGGACGAGAGTTTCTTAAGAATACGTACCAATAATGTGAGACAATAAGCAAATAAACTTTCTAGATAGAAAATGCCCAGAACGAAAATTCATAGCATGCACTAATATGCAAGGTGCTTAGTTTCTTGGTCAAAACCGCTACTTTTGAGGCCCAACCGCTACACCCTGCTTATATTGCATGCTATGAATTTTCGTTCTGAGCAATTTCTATCTAGAAAGTTTATTTTCTTATTGTCTCACATTAATGGAACACATGCTAAAGAAACTCTCGTCAAAATCCGATCATTAGTTTTTCGCCAATTGAAGTTGAAAAAACAAAACACGCGTTGCTCATTTTATCCTCTTGATGCGCGAATTGTTATAACAAGTTTAACTACTGGGTCTATAATTTTGAAATAACCTTTATATTAACCACGGGTAGGCCTATGTGAACTAAATACGCTTTCCTATAGATTTTTCCTGAAAAGTGAATATTATAACAGCTAGAACGAGATAAGTGTCGTACATTAAGCGCGTGAAAGCGTAACAGTTAGCGGATTTGGCCCAACTATGGGCGCCACGTTCCTTCGTGACGTCAGGGGGCGGGTAAATCACCACTCGTCAATTGTAACACATGATTCTGAAGTAGTATTGACATTGTTTTTAAAGTGCAGGATTGCCTGAAGCCACTTGAGTTGGTTCAGCTGTTTGTTGCCATACTAAACGTTTGCTCGTGGTGGCTGACTATCCAACTAGGGATGACTTCGGATCTAATAATTCGGAACCGGATCCTCCCGCGCCAGATCCGGTTCAGAACCGGTTCTTGAACATTTTAATTTTGTTTATATCACATAATATTTATGTGACACTAAGCATAGTGGATTTCCCTTCGTTTGAACTTTGAACTGCGCAGCGTGTCCTTGAAAATAGGTGTGTGACACAACCCTGCAGGGTGGCAACTACCGACCGCAGCATCGCAAGCAAGCCTTCATTAAGGTATTTTGGATGATTGGGTGATTGACTTCATTGACTGAGTCACAGATTAGGAACTTGGAGCGATTTATTTATCAATCAATATACTACGTACATACTATACTACACAGGTCACAGATGAGGAACTTTATCAATCAATTGCCATTTGCCACTACTTGGCATACTTCATATTGTGGTGAAGCAGTAGGAGAGACCTTGACGTGTCGGGTGCAAGTCGTGATCTGCTTTTTGTTATGATTCTCCCTGCCGCGGACAAAGTGCCGCTCACTGGCTACGGACGTTGCTGGCGTGCCCAAGTACTTCATGGCAAGTTTGGACAATCGCCGGTAGCGCAGTGAGTGAATACGCCACCAATCGAGAGGATTAGCTTCCAGGTCGATTTCGTCAACTTTGTTGTAACTGTAGAAAGAAAGGGATAAGAATAAAGAGATGCGTAAAAGCCTGAAATACGGACCGTGCTCGGGTTTCTTATAATGTGCCGACTGCCGAGTAACAATTCAGTTTAGTTATCGAGTCAGTGACTCATCAAGTTCATGCCCACATCTGCTCGTTCGACTGAGCGCAGCATCACACGTTATCTATCTATACCCTCTCCCCCACACCAGCCATCAACACTGCACTTTGCGCCCAAGGAAGCCAGCCAGCTTTTCGTCATTCCATTGCACTCCCTCTCCTCCCCCCCCCCCCCCCCCCCCCCCGAGGTACGAACGAAGTGCGTGCGGAAACACAACACATTAAAACTGTAAGAAGAAGTAAGAACATTGAATTGCAACTTTCAAATTACGTATTTTGGATGTTCACTTACCTCTCTAGTTCCTCGTCAGCAGACATATTGTCACATACCGGTCGTGTTAAGCCTACGTCTTTTGTAGGCAATAAAAAAGTCGCTCTTCGATGACGTGGATGCCTGATTGTTATCTTGTTCTTGAAGTTGAACCGCATCTTCTCGAGTCTGGGAAACATCACATAGTTCCGCAGGGACTTCTGTTTTAAGTTTAGATAAGACATTCTTACTTTGTTTCTCCGAGAAACATTCAAGTTTTTTGTAGCGCGGATCTAGTGCGGTTGCTACAGCTGCATATTCGATGACGTTATCAAAGAATCGCCTGTTTATTTCTGTTGTCATTGACACCTTGAAGGCTTGTATCACACCACTGTCATTTTCATCTCGCATTAGATGCAATAGCAAATTATGCATCACTGGATACATCATTCAGATCGAAACGTACATTTCACCACACAACATGGTATTGGCCATTTTCAATACCGAGAGGATAGGTGTCAAATTCCTTATCAAGTCCCACTGTTCAGCCTTCAGTTCGAGTACCCTCGCATCTGCGACTTTAGTATACGTTACATCGCCTAAAACAGCAACAATAGGCCAACGTGATTTTAGTAAACGATCAAACATATCGCAAATGGGATTCCATCGTGTTTTGCACTGTTGTACAACTTTTAAAGTTTCCTTCTCCGGTTCCATAAGAACCTGCGGTCTATTCAGTTCGCCTGTTGCTGTCGAGCTGTGGCTAAAATGCCCTACTAGTTTGCTTGCAGCATTCATTGCTTTGGCAATGGGATGGTTGGATACCTTGTTTGTACCCATTGCTTCCTGAATACATAATTGAAGCAGATGAGCAGCACATCCTTTGTCGACGCCTGTGTTCATGACGTCGGCTACATGTTTTACGTTCGATGCATTGTCATGGACAATCGCACTAATTTTATCTTTAATGTCATATGTTTCGACAACATTTAAGAGATTTTCACACAAATAATCAGTAGTGTGTTTATCTGTTAGTAGTATTGTGTCCAAAACTGGGGACTTTATGTTAAAATCTTCTGTGATATGGCTAGCAGTCATCGCTAAATAGCCTTCATTGTTAATCGAAGTCCAGGCGTCGGTCGTTAGAGATACGTAGCGTACGGATGCCCATGTCTGATTTGATCTTTTCTTTCACTGTAGTTGCCTTCCCGCCGACAACCTTCTTTATGGTTTCGTATTGTACATGTTTGTAATTGGGCTTAACATATGTCATCAGTTTTCTGATGCCTTCAAACTCAGGGAAATGTAGTGGCAAGTTATGCATTGCCACCATGTCTGCAGTGAGTTTGGTTATATTCTTTTGTCTTTCTGCACCACAAAGTCTGCCCGGTGTAAATCCGAAATTCGTCAACGACCTTTGTTCAGTAGGCGCCGGGTCGTCGGGATCATCATCATTCATTAGGCCTATGTTGTGCTTAGTCTTTAAATGTTTTCCAATTGATGACGTAGATGAGCCCAAAAAGACAAATAACTCTCCGCATTTATTACATTTCACCTAAAACAAAACACAAAAGTGAGTGTTAGCCTACGTACGTAATGAATTGTAGGCTTACGCACGCATGGCATGCTACTACAATTAAAACACTTGCGTAGAGTGATACCAATCTAGGCCTAAATTACATGTGATGCTTTGTATTTACATTTTATTCTTTCATTGTGCGGCGTAATGTAACATTATTCGACTAGAACAAACACATTGTTCCCAAAACGGTTCCATCTTTTGCTGTAGTTTGCGAGTATATATATTTAAAGAATAAGATGTAATAATAACATCACTTACCTGTTTGTCTTTGACTTTCGTACAATAGTCCCACACAAATGACGAATTCGCTCGTTTCGAGCTACTTGAAGCACTCATTGTCAAGTGTCAACTAATCACTCACGTTGTTTGCGGTACGAAAGACAGAGCTACTGGCGTGCAGTAGGGGTGGGTCGACCGGTCAGCCTACATTAACAGACGACACCGGCGGCGACGATTGTGGTGGCTCGCTGCGCGCTTTTACCAGTGTCGTACCGACAGCATCCGAAAAAAATAGAACCGGTTCCAAAAAATTGAACCGGATTGCAATTGGGAACCGGTTCCGAACCGGTTTCCGGATATCCGAAGTCATCCCTATATCCAACTAAGTGGCTTTAAGTTCAAAGCTGCAACTGAAAAGTTAGAATATGGTTAGAATTGTTTTCTTGATTTTTGTTGTTGTGTAGAAAATGCAACTGTTATTAGTGAAAAAGAGGTCAATCCAACCTTCTTTCTCTGTTTATAGTAATCATGAATATTGTTGAACATTTGTTGTGCTTGATTTGAAAAACTAGTCTATGGCTCTTAACCAAAGTTGTTTAGGTAGGCCTACTGCTTGTTGGTCAGTGAATTTTGTTTATGAAGTAAGTTGTGACCATTTGAACAAGTGTTTATGAATCGTCTCTCCCATTGTGCATGCATGTTTGTTTTTTAAGGGCCAAACTACAGATTCATATCTTAGTTTCTTCGTCTTTTACATGACCCCTTGTCTTTGTGTATGAAGTAAGAACTACAAACTAAGTTCATTTTTCGCTAAGTTGTACAACGATCAAACGAGTTTTTAAACGTATTACTAATTTTCATTACTAATTAGTGATGACGACTGACTAAGTGTAAAGAGTTGTGGAGAAAGAACATACCTCATTATTTCATAATAACACATTTCTAACTTCTTGCTACATATATTGTTTATTTTTAAATAGGGTTAATTTTATATTTGTCTGTATGTAAACTTTGAGACTGAACTTAATGTGTTTGGTAAATCAAACTCGGAGAAACAGGTTCATGTGTTTCTACTTGAAACGCAGAGTATTAGTAGTACTTATACTCTTAAACAGTTCCTAAAGAGTTCCTAAAAACCTGTAAATACTGAGAGTTTGAGACTTTTGAAATAATCTAGTTAAATAATTTATACTAAGGTTGCCCATCCAATCGATGTGACATTTTTTAACATTGGCGACAAATAGAATTTGATGTTGAAACGGTGTTGGAATGTTGAAATTAAACAATTTTAATGATTTAGGTACAGTATAACAACTCTTGGGCATGCATATCAGCTAGACAATAACTATGTAAATGCATGTGGCTTGTAGCATAGCCTTGAATTTTAGACATGTCAATATTAAACGGATATAAAATGATTTTTTTGTTCACAAACATTTTTAACCATTAGGTCATTGCTGGCAGCTTAAAATTATGATAATTAATTTTGTGTTTGTATGTTTATATCCCACTGTTAAATGATGCATCCTACATTAGAAAGTTGAATAAGAATATCTCAAATTGTTAGATATTATCCAATCAAAATGCAATATAGCTAGAGATCCTTGTAAATGGTTTTATTTTTTAGCATATTTCGTTTTATTAAATCCAAATTGCGCTGTTGAGCAGTAATTTTAGCTTTTTGGTGGTGTTTCAATTTTAATTTACCAAATCTAATTTGTATCTAGTATTCTAACATATGCCAACATTGTCACGTAGGTCTACCATGATATTTAAAAAGGAAATGGAAGGTAATACAGTCAGTAAGGATTCTACTTACCGAATGAAATGCAATTTTTAGTACCTGAGTATGTTATTGGTCTTTTGTCTCTCTTTTCTTTCATGTCAAGCCGTATGTCACAATATTTACACATCAAAATTTTACCGTCGTGTAAATTAAACCCCTCGCATTTACACTCTTTCGCTCTTTCCCTAATTACAGACAACCACGAAGCACACTCGCCGACGAACATAGTGCAACAGCACAGGCTACGAGACAAATATGTTGCGAGCCGGTTTGGCAGGGGTGGAAGTGTCACTGCAGTCACTGCTGAAAATGTTGAAAATTAGGTTTTTGACAGAAATTCAGCGATTTGGCGTCAATTTAACAGTTTCAGTCTTTTTCGTTTTTATAACAGTAAACTTATGCTATTTCGCGTATACACGGATTTCGTTTTATTTCGCGATTCAAAAAGACTATTTTTGGACTCACAACAGACTGTCATGCCAGCATATTTCAATTGCTGCACATTTCAAGTGATTTCGCGATATCGCGCATTGCGAAATACAAGGATCTCTAAATATAGCATAGATATTATTCATGTCTACCATCTCCATTTCAGGATGTTAGTTTTAATTCGCGTTTTATAGAATACAAACTACGAAGTGAAACGCCTCCACCCTTTTCTATTTGTACTCGCTCTGTTGAATACTCTTAAGAAAAATATGTACCATATTTAAATTTTGCATGGATAGTTATTGTCTGCAACATGATTTTAACACTTAATGAACGATTTCGATGGACAACCTTACATAATACGAAAAGAGCTGAGGTACCCCAAGCTCATTAGTTACGATACACATGGTGATAGTGTGGTGCTATATTGTTGAAAAGAGCTGAGGTATGCCAAGCTCATGGGTTGCGATACCTTTGGTGATAAGTGTGGTGCCATATTGTTCGTATTTTTACTATTAGATAAATATTCCATATTGATAAAGAGGAACCATATTTTTGAACTTGAAGGTATATTTTTATATAAACCAATGTGTATATGTCAGTAAGGCAGTAGTAGTAAGCAGTAGCATCAGTAGTACTAGTAAACAATTTTTTTTGTATCATTGTTATTGTTTATCATCAGATAATGAAATGTAAACTGATGAATTTACAATATAAACAAATGTTTGTAAAGAAACATGTCAAATTCAATCCACCCCGTTTGTCACCTGTATAGACTTATTAGGAGTTGTTAGCACGCTTGTATCAAAAAGTGTGACAAATGTAATTATAGTGTTCCTGCAGTATACATTGAACCTTGGGATTTGTGAGTACTGGAAAGGTGAAGTCAATAATGGTACGTAATGCAAGCGAGTTTTGTTCACAATTCTCGAGTGGTTTTCGAGCATTCCCACCATTTTATTTGAACAGATCAAAGGATGCACCATGCGGAAAAGGTGCAGAATGCCGTTATCGATACATATAGCTTAGCAAGCTCAGCTAATCAGTAATGACTTGAGTTGCTGGGAGTGACCCACAATGCATTTCGTCAAAAACCGCCAATGATGGCAACAAGTAGTGCTTCACGTCTTGCAACTTGTGAAATAGAAGACAATAAAAGAATAATTTTAGAACTATTTTGTGAAGACTCGAACTCAACTTAACCAAAAAGGGTATTTGCTTAGTATCACTGATCGCGCTTCTTACTCCCTTTTTCCAATGAAAAACGCCAAAGTCTTGTTTAAAGTGTTATTTTTATTGAACAATGTTTAATTGTCTATCTTTTGATGCCTATTATAATATTGTAGTTAGGTTTTAAGAGTAATAAATGATTGTTTGAAGTTTTTATATGAAAAGTCAGCGTCTTCTTCCTTGTTTCCTGCTTGTGCTGCAGTGCTGCCAATGTAGAAGGTAAAATAACGAAATCACTGCATAATTTGAAGAAGGGGTATTTAATCGTAGGGGCCTAGTTTGCACGTACATCCAAACCCCCCCCCTAACCTCTGGCAAACTATCCAAAACCACCCCCTAACCTCGGGCAAAGTCACTTTCGGGCGCAAGAGGTAGGGTTTTTTCATGTACTTACGTTGGTAGACCACACTTTATGTGTGCTCCGAACAGCTGCGCCCTCGCACGTCCGCCATATTGCCATATTTAACGTGATTGTGTTGTCAAATCGATGCAACTTCAAAACGATAATTTAATATGAAAGAAGAGACTATTTGTATTTAAAATCACTGGGCTTACAGATAAATCATGAAATAACAATTATGTACTGCGCATATGATCAATATCGCAAAGGAATACAGAAAAAAAGTGAGTACGAAACGCAATCAGTGATACTAAACAATTACCCCCAAAAAGTACTACTCGCACATCCCTAATTGATTTACAATTGCAATCATTTGAACTTACCAAAAGCAGTGATGGTTTGAATGCCGTTTGGGCGCCGACTGTAGCTCAGTGCTCGAAGTACGCTGATCTGGGAGCAGACTCGGAGTCTCGTAGATGGATCGTCCTCTTGCTCGGTGTCAGCTGGCTGTAGACAAGAGACAGAGGTTATAGAAAGTGAACTACGTATCTTCAGTACAGGTGGTCATATGGTGGACTCACATTAAAAGAAATACATATTTACTGAAGTAGTAATGAAATGTAAACTAATGAATTAACAATATAAACAAATGTTGCTAAAGAAACATGTCAAATTCAATCCACCCTGTTTGTCACCGTTATGGACTTATTTCTAGTTTTCAGCAGCTTGTATCGGAGGGGGGGAATAATAAAGTGAGATGGATGTTAATTGTTGTACTATAATGCAGATCATTGGGCAAGGTGTATTGTGTCAAAGGTATGGGGGC